>CM055734.1:6311669-6909169 GCA_029465975.1 Dallia pectoralis
TTCCGCCAACACAAATCATAGCAATTAGCAATTTATGAATTCACTCCTGAAATAAAAAGCAATTGTGCCATTTACAAGTTTTTGCTTATTGAAAAGTGACATATTTACCTCAGTTCCAACACTGGGTTGAGTACCTGAATAAAGAGACTCTGGAGGAGGGCCTCCATATTTTCGCTGACCCGTCGTCACATCAAGTGTATAGCTGGTTCTATCAAGCAGAGCCTGAAATTACAAAAACTTGATTATCACACACCACACACGTGTATATACACACACAATCAGCAATGCACAAAAAAGCAATACAATTATTTGAAACATTACTATGGAAACATTGACCTGCCCAGGCAACTTGAATGCTCTCCCCTCTACAAAGTGCATGAAACTTGGAGCTGGCATACTTTTATTTTCGCCTCATCTGGTCCTTTTGTGGGATCTGAAACTTTGGTTCCTTGCTTCTCCCTCTGTCTGTAGGTCTTCATAACTCCACAGAGAAAGGCACTTTTGTTCTGCAAAAGAAAGGTCAACAAATCAGCAATCCCGGTGATTCCATCTCATTAAATCACCAACCATGTGCATCAGTGTCTCACTTACTTGCACATGTGACAGATCGCTTTCCTTGAACTGAAGCAGGACTTGGAGGGCTCCTTCCTCATCAAATTCTTTCAACGCTTCAATAGCCCTTTCATCTAGGTCACTGTGCACAACCAGGCCTATAAAGAAAAGAGCAACATCCATGGCATCACTGTTTGGTTTGCCCATGACAACAAAGATATCGTTTGTGTCAAATCATATATTATCAGTGAACCATCACAGCAAAGACACGATATGGCAGTTTACGTAACCAATATCGTTATGTTGACAATTAATACAGAACTTCATGGACTTTGCTAGACATTTTTGAAGCAGATGTGAACTAAAAAACTATATTATATATTGTTTGAAACACTATGTTGACAAGAGTCACATACACAACAGAACACCATAATTAACCTTCCATTATCATTTATGCCATGGAAAAAGAGATTGGAATGCTGAAACCCTGTAACAGGTTTCAGAAGTAGGCTAGTTGAAGAAGTAGGCTAGTTGAGCATAAAATAAACAAGGCACAAACAAATCTAACATAAAAAAAAAATATCAGATTTTCCCCACTGGGCTTTTGTTTTGAAACATAAAAAACCATGTCAACAGTGGACATCAGCTGACTGCCTGGACAGCTGCTGCCATTGTGGTTCCTGCAAATGGCCATCTGGCCACCAGTGTCCCCAAATGAAGACACCCCCCAGCCATTGATCCACACGGTACAGCTACCGGTTTCAAAAGTGTGCTAATCCCCCATCCCAATTAAGGCACAGCATAGCTCCGCTACTCAGTTCCCTCAGTCCTTCGGTACAGTGAATGGTGTTTTGTCTACATTCATTTCGCATCACTCCCAAAAGCATCACTCTCTTTGGTTTGAACATGTACCAGAACATTCCTTTTGGCCCTTTGTGCACACAAATATTGACATGTTTAAAAATGTCTCATACCATCTACAGAAAGTGAATTAGGAGAAGCAGGTGCTTTCAACTTCGGCTTGATTCTACTACCCTTAAAGGAGGCAGAAAATGCATTTAGCTAATACAGCAGGCTTGAGGAGCTGGGCAGCCTGCAGGGGGAATTACTCTCAATATTTCCATCAATGTGAGATAACCACAGTCTCCACAATGAGTAAGTTCTCTAACACAAGCATGAACCTGACAGGAAGAAAATATCTACATTTCTCTCCTGAATGGGTAAATTGATTTGATCCAGGTGTGCTAGCTCAGGAGTACATCTAATACATAGGACAACTGGGGGTCCCCAGGACAGGTGTGAGAACCACTGACCTAAAAGATTAGTCCCAGGTGTGAAGGAAGCAGAATGTCTAGCCACAACAAGTCCATATAACACACAGGCCCACAAGGTGAGAGATCACAATTTGATTTCCAAAAGTTCTTAACACCTACAGAAAACTATGGCAGAAGTTAAAAAAATGAAAAAGTAAATCCTTTTCTCTAAAATGTTTGGTCTCCTCATTGGCCACACCAACTATAACATCACCACTCAAGTTGTCCCTACGCTGGGGGAAAATTGTTGAACAAAAACTGAGCACAGCCTTCCGAGGTAGATAAAAACATCAAATCAAACTATAAATAGAATATACATTTGCACTTACCAGCTAGGTAAATTTCGTCTAATTTCTCTGCAATTTTCTGTGGGAAACCAGAGTCTAATAAAGCCTGAAAATGGTCTGAATGGTTAACCGCTTCAGGTGTCTCCACTGTCGTTGTGTCCATTGGTTCCTCAGTAACATTTCCGTTTACATGATTGGTAATCTGATCAGTCGCCATGTCTCCAGACATCTATGTAATACAAGAGAAATTCAGTTAATGACTAAACAAGTGCCGGTTCAAACAGCACATATAGCATCATTGGACATCAGCTTTCACATATAATTAAAAGCAAGCCCTGCACAATGAAGCAATACAAGTGTGCCTTAATTTACTGTGGCTGTATAGTAATTCACTAGTTACGAAATCTTAGTGTTATAATTGGCCAGGTCGCCGTTGCAAATGAGAATTTGTTCTCAATCGGCCTAGCTGGTTAAATAAAAGTTACATATTTTTTTCACAAACGTGATGTAGATAAAGTAATCTACGCCAAACGCAATCACCTCGCATTTTTTTTGTATAGGTCCTCAAAGAAAAACAACAGTGACACGCTAGAGAGAACAACTGCCTACCATTTGACTAAAACCTGCTTCAATATTTCTCAACCGTTCGCGTCATATGAACGTTACCCGCAGGCAGCCATCAAGTCACTACAGTCCCGCGCTAACTGCCTAGATATGTGGATTTGTGTCTGAACCAGAGGGGTTATTTTATTTTGCATAATGTTTTCGGACTTCATGACTACTTATGCCGGCTCATTGTTCAGCAATGCGTTCTAGTGGGGTGTCTATATAGTTAGCGTACCTGCCGTAATCGAGTTAACGTTACCATGTAAACATCAACTAGTCAGACTGGGAAAAAGCCACCAACGGTTGTTAACCTTATGTATTCTGCATATATTGCAGAAGGGGTTTGCGTTAAGTCGCAATGTGTGCAAACAGACCCAGTAGTACTATCCCAACGATGACACTGTAACAAGGCAAGACTAGTCAAGTCAAAACAAGCACGCCGCATAGCTAGCTAATTCAATGACAAGCGATTCAAACATTTTAGGATTGCCAGTTAACAATGTGTGCATGCATTCACCGGCTAAACCATGTGTCTGGATTTAACCCGCATTTTGGAAATCATATTTCCAAATGCGGGGTTGGAGTGTACTACTACTACTGAAGCTTCCACATTGTTTAAAAACACATAAGAAATAACTAGTACCACAGCTATGGACCAGTGTTCGTATCATGCAAATACTTACCACTTAATTGTTTCTTAAAAAGGGTGCACAGGGAAGATTTTTGCTGAACTATAGTCTTACTAAAAAAAAAAAGAAAAACAATGATCCCATAGAAAATACCTAGCAGGCTTGGCCGGATTAAATCTTCCAATCCCGTACCAATAATGTAAAATGGCGGCTGGTCGGTGCCGCCCACTGCTCCCACATCTATGGGGTTTCTGCATCTACTAACCACGGGCTGGCACATTTATTCGGTGTACAGGGGTGTATTCGTTGAGTGAATTATCACTAAAAGTAATCCAGCTGAAAGTAGTAGTAATATTTCAAAAACCTTAACAGTTTTTAGATATGTTTGCCCCCCTGGAGTGGTTTATAATTAGCCTACAGAAGAACCCAAATGAATGCGCAGGGAAACCATTAACGTCTGTTTCTAAATTGGGGTCCTTGGAATAAATATAAGTTAATCATGTAGGCGCAATGCCCAAACAAATCACTGTACTTCTCGCCCTGATGGTCTGAGATGTTGGCATGTGGTATTAGACAGGAACCCATGTGCATAAGGGTTGGTCTTATTACAAAGACAAGTGTGATCCGAGGTTGGCCTTATCCAACAGGATATGCCAGACATGAGGGATAATCTGATGTAAATTGTGTATGAAATGTATCAGATCTAAAACCCTGTTTGCCCTCCAGTGAGCCTTGGTGATTACACATGATGAATTCAGAAGGGCACTACTGCTTACTACTACTTTTTTGCAGAGCCCATGGCCATGTTGATCATGGGACTGGGAGGTCTGGCACACTTCCGAAACATTTGGGTAGCTGATATTGATCAGCACTGATCAAAGTATTTCATTCTAGACACAAAATAACACCAGTTGTCAGCAAGCTCTTTATCTTGCCTGCCAAAAATCAGGCGCACTTCAAAATCCTTTTGGTAGTTCATGTTGACCAGTAGCAAGTTACAGAAAGTTTCACTTTAATGACAAAGGGGGTCTTTCAGATATACCTTTAAGTCCCCAGTCATCATCTATTAATTTCTCATAATTCTAAGGCTTTTCCAACTAATCATATTTGGACACTGACAATGTGGTTCAAGTTGGTCATCATTTGATGATTCAGGTACTGTAGTATTTCCAAGAAAATTGGCCAACCAAAATTGACTATAGTTCCTTTATGTCACTAGTGAAAAACAATTTGTGGCACTCCAAAAAAAAAAAAAAACTCAACCGTCACAGATATGCAGGAACTACCATGTCTGGCAAATTTGTTTGAGCCCAACTCCTTTATTTACCCGTTTTGACCATTTGTTTTTCGCTACTCGCTTGATCAAACCTGTTGTTGCTTGCTCTTTTGAGATTTCAGACTGGATGTTTGTAAAAGCACTTTGTGATAACTGCTAATGAAGAAGAGGGCATAAAAATTAATTGACTGAACGGTCTCATGCCGAAAGAACGTCAGGAGACCTTAACTGAACTCAGTGACATTAACACCTATTTATCAGTAACTCCGTTATACCCATGTAGAAAGACCAAACTAAGTTCTACACTGTTTCTTTTAATTCCCACCCTTTTTAGTAGTTACTGAAATGCTAGTTGTTCATTGCATTACTACGTACCAGAGCTGTAGTACTCGAGACCGGTCTCGAGACCACTTTTTTAAGGTCTCGGTCTCGTCTCGGTCTCGGTTACATTTGGACTCGGTCTCGACTCGGTCTCGGACAGTAAGGACTCGTAAATTCTTCCGAGACCAGCCGAGACCAGCGTAGAAATTATCGCCCACAATTTTTTCTAGAAAAATATTTAAGTATGACATGTACTGGCTGTATTTCCATTGGCTGTATTTCGTCCAGAGTCAGACTGTTTTTTTCTGATGTGGCTTATCCCGCCTATGGCTATCTACTTTTGAAGAAAAGCCCACCCCCAGCGTCGCTAGAGGGTGCACCCATTCACGTAAATACTTCAATCTTAAACATATGCTCGATCATGTCTGCACAATCTGCCATTATATTCGTTTTGCCTATATTCAGTACATTGAGCACAAATAAATAATTTGTCCGAAAACACACAGCGGTTAGTAATTAAAATACATACATAATGTTGAAAAGCTACAGCCGACGTCCTTCCATGACCTTGTCCCGTTTTCAGAATTGCAAAATCACAAACCGAACAATATATAAAACTACTATTTACATGTTTTTTGATACCTAAACTGCCTTCCTGTCGCCAAAATCCCACGCCGCTGGGCGTTGGTACCCTAATTGCGGTACCCAGACACCGATCACACTTCACTGAGCCTATGAGGGCAATGGTTGAATGGGCGATACACAGACAAATACTACGAGAACACATATAGACAATAGTCTGATTGGCTTGGTTGAACTACAAAAAAAGAGGTACGTTTATAAAGAAATATGTTTCACTAAATAAACAGAACGAATTCCGCCAAATACATACAGCCCCATTCATGTGTCATGCGCCTATTGCACTCAATAATTAATAACGAATGAACCACAGTGTATTCATATAGCCTACAAGAGACTTCAACAAAATATTGTTTTGTATCGAAATTAAACGAATATAAACAATAATTATTAATAGGCTAACTACAAATGGGCGATAAATGAAATTACTCATGCACACAGAAGGACGTGGGACATACATAAGTCCGGGGGGCATACGGCAGAAAGAGCATAAAACTGGACCGGTTATGATCCGATCTATATGAAACTGAACCCGTTTTGGTCCGATCTTTATTAAACTGGAAGGGTTTTGGTCTGATCTATATGAACACTGTGCGCAGTGCAACCGGGTTAGTTTGCTGCTGTCTCATGTGCACTCGTAACAAGACTAATGAACAATGTGCGCAGTGCAACCGGTTCGTTTGCGTGTCCTGCTCAAGCAGACAAACAACTGAAGCTGCGTGCCTGTGGACGGATAAATAATTATAAATAGATTTGTTTATCGGCCAATCATGCGCAAATCATTTGATTGCAAGTCGCTTGTGATCTAAAATGTGTTAGCATTTACTACATCAACATAGGACATACAGTTTGATGGATTTTCATTTATTCGATTTTTAGAAATTTTAATATCATAGCCTGTGCATTTTAAAATCATGGTTTTATTTTCGTATTTTATGTTTACATAAGACAATAGGCCTAGATACTCTTTTAATAAAATTCATTTAATTCAGGATGACAACACAGTAGATGGTCTGATGCTGTTGGTCAAGTGTTTTTTTACATTGGTCATTGGACCAAAAACATGTCATATTATTTAGTGTTGATATGACTGGTCTCGGCCCCCTTTGGTATCGGTCTCGTCTCGGTCTCGGCCCCCTTCGGTCTTGGTCTCGGCCCCCTTCGGTCTTGGTCTCGGCCCCCTTCGGTCTTGGTCTCGTCTCGGCCCCCTTCGGTCTCGGTCTCGTCTCGGTCTCGCTTTAGGTGGTCTCGAGCACAGCTCTGCTACGTACATAGTTTGATAAAACATCACATGATCAAAAGATTACATGTTTGACATTTGATTATCCAATGGACATTCCCTCTCTGGTTTAAAATAGTCTTTCATATCAGGAAAAATATAATTTATTTCACTTCAACAGATTCCAAGTAACAGAATTTGTATTACAGCAGTCAGGTTAAAAAATGGTGCAATCCTCAATATAATTTTGCTTGATTCCATTGATATTCATCTTCCATTTTCCACGTCTGCCATCCAGCTGCAATGCCGTGAAACAGTAAATTAGCTAATAATTGACTAGAATTTAGCATGATCAAATATTACAACAAATTACAGTAATTGCATTTCAGATATCCATGTTCTCAATCCTACATGAATCAGGTTCGGGATAGTGTCATCATTAATACAATCCTGCTCGAATTTGCAAACATCTACAATGCTAATAGATTCTTACAGGTGTTTGTAGAGTTCCTTTCTCCATCGACCTTTGTCAGTCTGTCCAGCTGAAATTCAAAAATACCGTAAATAAGATTGCAATCAAGATCCCCATTGAACATTGTAAAAATGTAGCGTCAAAGTAAGTAAACTGTATTTCAGAAATCAGATCCGAGTCTTCAATCTTACATGAGTCATGTTCGGAATAGTGTCATCCTTAATACAATTGTGGCACTTATCTAGTAAATACCTAGAGATTCTTACCCATGTTATGGGATTCCACTTTTCCTTGTCTGCAGGACAGCAACACTTCAATAGAGTAAAACTAAGTTAGATAACCAAAATCTGATATTTTAACACCAATCGTTAAAACGCAAAATAAATCAATTGTATTTCAGCAATCAGATCCGTGTCTTCAATCTCACCAGAATCATGTTCGGAATAGAGTCATCATTGATACAAATTTGCACAAATCTTGTAGACACTAAGAGACCCTTACCAATGTTATGGGATTCCACTTCAGCATTTTCCTAGTCCGCAATCTTGCTGCAATTCCTTGAGCAAGTAAATTAGTTAGCCAACAATAAATCAAATTGTGCATGATCAAATGTCGAAGCAAATTACAGTAATTGCATTTCAGATATCCATGTTCTCAATCCTACATGAATCAGGTTCGGGATAGTGTCATCATTAATACAATCCTGCTCGAATTTGCAAACATCTACAATGCTAATAGATTCTTACAGGTGTTTGTAGAGTTCCTTTCTCCATCGACCTTTGTCAGTCTGTCCAGCTGAAATTCAAAAATACCGTAAATAAGATTGCAAACAAGATCCTCATCGAACATTGTAAAAATGTAGCGTCAAAGTAAATAAATTGTATTTCAGCAATCAGATCCGTGTCTTCAATCTTACAAGTCATGTTCGGAATGGTGTCATCCTTAATACAACTGTGGCACTAATCTAGTAAATACCAAGAGATTCTTACCCATGTTATGGGATTCCACTTTCCCTTGTCTGCAGGTCAGCAACACTTCAATAGAGTAAAACTAAGTTAGATAACCAAAATCTGATATTGTAATATCAATTGTTAAATGCAAAAAAAAATCAATTGTATTTCAGCAATCAGATCCGTGTCTTCAATCTCACCAGAATCATGTTCGGAATAGAGTCATCATTGATACAATTTTGCACAAATCTTGTAGACACCAAGAGACCCTTACCAATGTTATGGGATTCCACTTCTGCATTTTCCTAGTCTGCAATCTTGCTGCAATTCCTTGAGCAAGTAAATAAGTTAGCCAACAATAACTGTAAAATTATGCACGATCAAATGTCGAAACTAATTACAGTTATTGCATTTCAGATATCCATGTTTTCAATCCTACATGAATCAGGTTCGGGATAGTGTCATCATTAATACAGTCCTGATACCATTTTGCAAATATCTACCATGTGAATAGATTCTTACAGGTGTTAGATATAATTTTCCATCCTTTTTTCAGGCATGTCCTGCTGCAATTCAAAGGATACAAATATGATTTAAGTTGCCAACAAAAGATATTCATTTAACATTTTCAAATGGAGCGTTAAAGTAAACTGTATTTCAGCAATCAGATCCATGTCTTCAATCTTACAAGAGTCATGTTCGGAATAGTGTCATCCTTAATACAACTTTGGCACTAATCTAGTAAATACTAAGATTCTTACCTATGTTATGGAATTTCACTTTTCATTTTTCCTTGTCTGCAGGTCAGCAACACCTCAATAAAGTACAGAAAAACTAAGTTAGATAACCAACATCTGATGTTAACACCAATTGTTAAAATGCAAAATAAATCAAAATTGTATTTCAGCAATCAGATCCGTGTCTTCAATCTCACAAAAATCATGTTCGGAATAGTGTCATCATTAATACAATTTTGCATAAATCAAGAAGACGCTTATAGATTCTTACAGATATTACTAGATTTTCTTACAACCATACTTGGTTGTGTGTACTGGTTAGGCAATACACAAAAAGCGCATATCGCATAGTCTGTGCTGTACAGAAGACGGTCATCCTAACCGCCGTCTAGCGACTACTCATATCATTTATTAAAAACACAAAATAAATTATATGTGTACAGATGTTCACCATTTATTTTCCCCATTAATTTCTGGTCTGCACTAAACTGAAAGATCCTATGATGAAAAACTGGGTACCAAAAAGGAACTTTATTAATAGCGGTTCCTCCTACTATCGCTGTGCAGCATTACAGTTGGTTTTCCGACTGATTTTAAAGTGATGTTTAACAAATATTTCAATCTTTTGAATTACATTTTTTTAAGATACCATAATATAAAATACATGAACCGCATTAACATACAGCTCACGATGATCCCCGATTAAAAAAAAAAAATCACCACGTGTGGCAGGCATGTCCTTTACAGTTCTAGGACCTGTCTTGGACCTCAGATACACGTGATTACACAATTTTACTAATTTAACACAACTAACAGCACCAACAGTAACTTATTTCAGTACAGGCACGTCGTTTTTTATAACGTCAAACTTACGTTTCAGTCCGTAAACGTTTACAAAAACGCATATTTCGATAATCCCCTCCTTTGGCTGGTCTTTTTTTATGGACTTCATTACTAGTTTCTATGTAGTTAAAACCAACAACCTGGAGACAAGGCGACATGTCGGAATGAAGGAGCTAGTTCACGCGTTTCGGAAAGTTATATATACGCAAATGCATGGATCTATTTGGATTCACAGATTCAAGCATTGTATTGTATTGGTGAAAGTGCCAAAACTTGTTCTACTATGTTTTGAATCAACCAATGAAAAGACTTTTCAATCCGAATGCGGTGATTGGCTCCTTTTGCACAGGGGACGTCCAACTGAGCAAGCGCGGAATTTGAAATGTACCAGATAAGCTAGTTTAGCTTGTCATACTAGCAGGGTGGATATTTAAACATTTATCTTAGTATATATAGTTATTAGGCACATTTTCTCAAAGTGACGTTTTCAATCATTCGCATATTACAAGATGGATGTTCGTTCAAATTTCCGGTAAGTTCCGCGTTAGCTTGTTACTGGTAGACAAATAGGCGTTAACTATAGCCTGTTGCTACCTAACTAACTGTTATTTTCCCGAACTGTCTTTCAAAATGACTAGTTATTATATATTTACTTAGTTGTAAAGACAATTCCATAGTTTCGGTTTAAGCTATTTTCCGCCCAATGTTTGTAAACAATCTGAATCTAAGCAAACACAGTATCGCTTCAAAACTTGCTTAAATCTATAATTGAGATATTGTCTATGGTTAGACCATGCTATTATAGTTAAGTATATAATGTGATGTTGTGAACATTTCTCCAGACATATTCCTCAGTTTTTAGGGAAATGTTGGCTGTCAGAATCCTTAAAAAACAATTGGAAACCGGTTTTAAACCAAAATGTTTTACAGGGCTTTTGAAGAGAGTATAAGTAACTATACTGGAGACGACCCTCTGGATCCATGGGACAGGTAAATTGGGCATATATTACTGTCGGGATTGGGGTTTGAATGTGACGCTGGAGAAATAAAGCGAGAGTATTGTATGTGATTGTGCACGTATTTTTACAGTGGTTATTCTTGCTAACTTGACTGTTACTTCAACTATGTTTTCTACACTTTCAGATACATACATTATCTAGAGAAAATGTTGTCTGCTAGCAACTCCAGGGATATGTCATTCGTGCTAGATCGCCTAGTACAAAGATTTCTCCCAGATGAGCGCTACTTCAATGACATCCGGTACATAAACTACTGCATCAGATGTGCAAGCTATTACGAAGAGCCTATCAATCTGTATAGCCACATATACAGTAAGGGCATTGGCACCAGAGCAGCAGTCCTCTATGTCGCATGGGCTCAACAGTTTGAGCAACAGGGCCAGCTACAACAGGCAGACATGGTGTTCCAAAGAGCCATTGAGAACCAAGCTGAGCCGGCTGACACTGTCCTTCAGCAGTACAGGTGACTAGAACTGTGTTGTCTTTCACTTAACATACATGTCAAAATTAACGACTAATGGCTTAAACTTACAGTGTTAAAACCGGCACTCGTTTTTTTATTTATTCTTGACGACAACGCGTTCCCAGGATGTTCAAAAGTCGGTTATCAAGAAGTGGGGCATCAGGTGAGACTTATTTTTATGTTTTATAACTTTTGGACTGTTTTGTTGGCTGTGAAATTAACTCATTCACATCTAACATGTTTTTTGTTGTTTTGTTGGTTTATTGTTGTTTTTATATTTGAAAACAGAAGGTGTGAGGAATCCTCTAAAAGATTCGCACTTTGTGAATCAGTTGCAATCCCACAGAGAGGCTGGCCCACAGAGCAAGGTAGATTTGCTAATAACCATTCACAGCGAATAATTCGTGTTTTTTCTTGCTTGAGAAGTGATCTGGGAAATACTGTTGTTATTTTTTTCGGCTTCAGCCTGGGTGTTTGTAAAAGCACTTTGTGACAACTTTGTTGTAAAAAGGCTTTATAAAATAAATGTGATTGATTTTCTTTCTGCCACAGGACACCGAAGATCTGTCCCAACTACCAGCTGACAGAACAGTTCGTATGTAAGTTATAAGATCAAATGTACATTATTGTCCCTAGATTATCTTTTTGGGAGGTTAGAAAGTAACTACCTTTAATGAAATCACCCACAGAATCTCGCGGTCTGAAAATGCTGTGGTGAAAAAACCCAGCCAAGGCAAGGCGACAAGCATTCAGACTGTTTCAATGTACCGAACAGAAGACCTACTCTGCGAAGGCTCTGAGCTATGCTTCGAGGAGGTCAGAGCCACCCGATACTTTGTTAAACGCAGTCAAGAGGAGAAGCAGAGGGAATTTGGTAGGATTATGTGACTTCTGACATAATATTGCACATTTCCATTACAGTCCGTTTAAAGACCAACATGCAATGCTGTGTTTTACATTGTAGTCATGTACAGTAGGAATGGCTCGTATTGGTCATATCAAGGAATATTGTTTATAAGGGACATTGTTTACAGGCGTCCGGATCTAAAACCGATCCACCTACAGCCGGTCGCACTTACAACTCACTAACAGAGAGGATGTTTTGAGTTTGGACCAATGTTTTTTGTTTTCTGTATTCAGATGAGCTTCAGAGGCGGGCTAGAGAGCAGGATGAAGAGGTGATGAGAATGAAGCAGCTGCTGGAAAATCTGGAGACTAACCTGATTGGGAGCGCTACGTGTCAGGGAGGATTAGCCAGTGCTTCACCAGTGCAGCATGTGAGATTTGTTCATTTATTCAGTCTTAGCTTCTGTTACAGTTAGATGTTCACAAGATATTGTTATGCCATTTCTTTGATGTCACATGCACTTCTGTTACAGTTAAATTTGATTGGATTAAACTTTATTGTCATTGTACAGTACAACAGAATGCAGTAAATATTAAATATATACTAGACATTGTTAAACCATTTCTTTAATGTGATATGTACTTTTGTTACAGGCACCATGCACACCTGCAGCACGTGTGAATTCTGAGTCTCTCCGGCAGTCCTTCCAGAACCTGCCGCCCTTGAACAACACTACCATCAGATCCACGTCAGGCTGGAGACAGAACAGTGAGCGGGACCCCAGACGGAGCACGGAGCCCGAGACCCACCTACTGTGTGAGCGTTCAGGGGCTTCCGTTGCAAGCAATCCAAGCTCACAGAGATCCATTTCCCCGTCTGCACAGCTGAGACGGGACAACTCCTCCTGTAGCCGCTCCCTCCACATGCCGGAAGCAGCAGTGGGTCACTTTCAAGAATATAGAGAAGCTACAGAAACATTCGCTCCCTGGGCTTACTCTCTACAGGCCCCGCTGTTTCCACCCCAGCCGGTACAGAACCCGAAACCCTTTGGATTGGCTGCACAGATGCCGGCAGGCTACCGTCCTGAGGAGTCTAAGCCCGGTGGAGTTCTACATCAGGGTGGTGTCTCTCAGCTCAGCAGCCTTTTACACCAGTATGACAGCAGAGAACATCGGTAAGTAATAACTAGTCCTGTCTCCAGGTCGTTTCATCGTGTGTTCTTTAGATACTGTGTGGTTCCTTTATTTGAACAATAACAAAGTGGCCACCCCACATGACCGCTTGAAGTTTACATTTTATTACGCATCATTTGGTCTTAGTATTTATTCGTCTGTAAGAAAACCGTGAGCCAAAGTATAATGTCCATGTTTTTCCAGTGAGACGTCTGCCAGTGAAGCTCCTGAATTAGAGGTGAAATTAGACGGTGAGTAAAGGTTTAACTACCTGCTTATTAGATCGGCTCCAACTGGAATGAAACAACTGTTGAATCACCTTGTAGCTCACACTGTTAGTCTCTCTGGCAGTGTCACAAGGTGGGACGGGGAACCTGTCCCATATAACTCCTAACACCTCCCTGGGACTGGTGCACGCCACTCCGTCCAGAGTACTCCCGTCCCCCACAGTCAACACACGGGAGGCGCTGGGTGAGTTGAGTCTCGCATATATCTGTCCCTCAGGCGTAAACTGTTGTTGTTTTTCATACGTATTATTTACATACAAAAAATATAATGGCCTGGTAAATACAATTTTCCAAACGTCTGTGTGGCTCAATCCGCTACACTACATCTGTTTGAGCGGAGATATTCCACTGTGTTGCCATATGTCCTCATGGTAAAAATAGCTCGACCAGGGGAGACCCCAGTGTCTCACCGTGCCTCTCTCATGACTTCCAGACGCCATCATGGACATGTTTCAGGCACCGAACCTCCTTCAGGAAGAGCATTTCCCCAGCAGCATGTCTATGCATCAGGCAGGCAAGAGCTTTGATGCTGGCTACCAGGCAACAGGTAATTCCCCCCTCCCCCACGCATGTAGGTCAAATCAGATGTTAATGAGATTGAAATGTCAAAAGTGATTTGTGTTTTTCCTCCTCTTTTGGAAAGGAATCGCCTCTTCGTTCAGCAAGCAACCCAGTGCCGCACCTTTTGCCATCTTTCAGGATGAGAACGACGACAAGGAGAACTGCAGGTGTAGTTTTGTACATCTTTTGTTTGGCCGTTCGTTTAATTTCTAGAGTACATTTATTGACAGTGCCTAATTGTCTTTTTACTTCTCTGTTTAGTGCTGTTGCGGTGAAGCCTCCCAGGGCCCTAGTAGAAATACCTGTATCTAAAATACAGAAACAAAACGTAAGTTATCAGGATAAAATAAAGAAACCAGATCAGACAACAAAGATGTTGGCCTCACAGAACAAACCTTAATTTCATCAGGAATCCCAGTCGGAACTGATGCCAGACGAGAGCACAATGTGGGGCGGGCGTTACAACTCCCTCAACTCCGTGGCTGCCTGTCCCAACAGCACCAGAGACTTTGCCCTGCTTGCCCAACTGGTCTCCACGCCTTTCCAGAACAAAGCTCCCTACTCCTGGGACTGTGAGCGGGACCAAGGTAGCCCTCTTCCTGAATTTGTACGTAGGATGCATCCCAACTTGCAAGAACGGGTTCAGGTCAAAAAATGTATATGGGAGTTTTACCTACTTAAACATGAGGTGAAGACATCTCTGCCCTGGTGGCGGAATTGAATCTGCGTTGAATAATCCCTGACAGTTTACCCTAAATGCACTTATTGCCATAAATTACAATCTGTGCTCAGCATCCTTATTAGGTACAATAACGGTAGCCTTTATCCTTACTCTAACATTAACCCTTTACTTTTTCAAATCAAACTTTACAATTGAGCGTCATCAGAGTTGAGATGTTAGCCCTCTCTATTGACAGACTCCCCCTCCCTTAAAGCAGATCCAGTGTGTTTAAGGAATCTGTCAACAAACAACATGTCCGTAGTCAGCAGTTGGCCGTTTGGCTGAGTGTCTGTATTTTGTCTTCACCGTCTAGAAAATGGTGACCAGATCGGCTTCGGTGGTCCTGAGGAGGGCGCTTTCCTGCGGCAGCCCACAAAACTCAGGTATTTACCGGTTCACTTTGAATCCTTGTTGCCCCACTAGTCTAACTGTTGTAGTAGCATCCGTGGAAGTGGTAATTACTTTTTCCCACAGCCCAATCATAGAGCAGAGCCCACCTGATGGGCTGTCGGAGACTGGCACTGAGTGCTCTATGAGGGCGCCGGGCTTTGCTGAGCAGGGCACCATCGTGGGAGAAGGGCTGGCCCAGCGAAGTCTAGCTACGGAGGTCCAGTCCTTCAGAGACCAGACTGAGGTCCAGCATCATGCCCCCACCACACTGTCCTTCAGGGACCAGACTGAGGTCCAGCATCATGCCCCCACCACACTGTCCTTCAGGGACCAGACTGAGGTCCAGCATCATGCACCCACCACACTGTCCTTCAGGGACCAGACTGAGGTCCAGCATCATGCACCCACCACACTTTCCTTCAGGGACCAGACTGAGGTCCGGCATCATGCACCCACCACCACACTGTCCTTCAGGGACCAGACTGAGGTCCGGCATCATGCACCCACCACACTTTCCTTCAGGGACCAGACTGAGGTCCAGCATCATGCACCCACCACACTGTCATTCAGGGACCAGACTGAGGTCCAGCATCATGCACCCACCACACTGTCATTCAGGGACCAGACTGAGGTCCAGCATCATGCACCCACCACCACACTGTCCTTCAGGGACCAGACTGCCTCCCTGGTCCACACTGAAGGGGCAGTGGCCAAAAGTCCTCCTCCTAAGTACTCAAAGCCAGACTGGGATGTTTATGTGAGCCCGGAGAAACCTGTCATTGTGCCATCTTGTCCACTCTCACAGCGTGCAGCCGGGGCAGAAGCATTGCATTCAACGAGCCGCCTCTATGTCTCAGCTAACCCGGTGAAACCCCCAACAGCAACCTTTGACACGCCCATGAGTCCCGGGTTTGCACCCCTTTCCGACTGGTTAGTGGTCAAAATTCCAGAGGTCACGGTCGAACCCGACCTGGACCTGGAGGCCTTCATGAGTCCCCGTCAAGGTCTCAACACCATGGACATCCCTATGAGTCCTGAAAGGCCAAAGTTAGGTTTAGATGTTGCCATGACTTCAGGACCTCGGAGTCCGACCGCACTGAACGGAAGACATAACATGGACATTCCTATGAGCCCTGATTGTGGGGCAAAGTTCAACGTGGACGTGCCCATGAGTCCAGCGGCGGCTGCAGAATCGGTCTCCAACCCCTGGGACGAGGACCTCATTTTATCCCTGCTGTCCAAGCTACCCAACCCGCTTGACTCCCTGCCAAATGTCATCACCTGGGAGTGCAAAGTCCCAAACATCGCACCCAAGATGACCATCAAGATGGGTAAAGACCTCTAACTCTGTCTGAAAACAACATATAGCCGCAATTTCTGTTAACACTATGTGTGGTTTTTAAATGTATCTGCTGGGTCCACAGGTGACGGCTCTTTGCGGGTTGACTGTGTCCTTGGTCTGGGTGCCTTTGCCACAGTTTACCAGGCGACGGACCTGACAACCTCGGAGAAGATTATTTTAAAGGTATGATAGACTTTAAATTGTAGAGAAATGGTGAATTATAATAAATCTGCCATTTGTAAGGCCAGGTGTATGGCAGGTGTATATGGAGCGTTCTATTAGACGTTATGAGCAATTGTTACATGTGCAACTGTCAATCCTTTTATTTGCCTGTAGGTGCAGAAACCAGCCAATCCGTGGGAGTTCTACATCAATACCCAGCTGAACGCACGAATGCAGCCCAACGTGCGCCACCTTTTCAACAACTTCCACTCCGCCCACCTCTTTCAGAACGGCAGCGTGCTATTGGGCGAGCTTCACAACTGCGGCACCCTATTGGTGGGTAACAATACCTATTCATCATCCACCTGGATTAATCAAGGCCAAGTGTGCACTCACTCAGTTCCCCCTCACTGTTTGAGGAGGTTACCAGAGCCTTGTTAATAAGCTATGCTGATCCGTGTTCCTGCAGAATGCCGTGAACCTGTACAAGAACATGAGTGACAAGGTGATGCCCCAGCCTTTGGTGGTCTACTTCACCATCTGCATCCTGCACATGGTGGAGCAGCTGCACCGCGTCCACATCATCCACGCTGACATCAAACCGGACAACTTCCTGCTGGGAGAGAGGTAGGAATGGATGAGGAGCGGGGCGATGATGGATGAGGCGATACATCGCCGGAAGAGGGGTGATGATGGATGAGGAGAACGCGATACATAATTGGTAGAGGGTTGATGATGGATGAGGAGAAGATGATACATAACTGGTAGAGGGGTGATGATGGATGAGGAGAACGCGATACATAACTGGTAGAGGGGTGATGATGGATGAGGAGCGGGGCGATACATAACTGGTAGAGGGGTGATGATGGATGAGGAGCGGGGCGATACATAACTGGTGGAGGGGTGATGATGGATGAGGAGCGGGGCGATACATAACTGGTGGAGGGGTGATGATGGATGAGGAGCGGGGCGATACATAACTGGTAGAGGGGTGATGATGGATGAGGAGCGGGCGATACATAACTGGTAGAGGGGTGATGATGGATGAGGAGCGGGCGATACATAACTGGTGGAGGGGTGATGATGGATGAGGAGCGGGCGATACATAACTGGTAGAGGGGTGATGATGGATGAGGAGCGGGCGATACATAACTGGTAGAGGGGTGATGATGGATGAGGAGCGGGGCGATACATAACTGGTAGAGGGGTGATGATGGATGAGGAGCGGGGCGATACATAACTGGTAGAGGGGTGATGATGGATGAGGAGCGGGGCGATACATAACTGGTAGAGGGGTGATGATGGATGAGGAGCGGGCGATACATAACTGGTGGAGGGGTGATGATGGATGAGGAGCGGGGCGATACATAACTGGTAGAGGGGTGATGATGGATGAGGAGCGGGGCGATACATAACTGGTAGAGGGGTGATGATGGATGAGGAGCGGGGCGATACATAACTGGTGGAGGGGTGATGATGGATGAGGAGCGGGGCGATACATAACTGGTAGAGGGGTGATGATGGATGAGGAGTTTTCAGGCAGTGAGTATTTTCCGTTTTGCTTTTTTCCTGCAGTAATTTTTGGTCAAGTGTGGATACAGTACTTTAAGAATATTCAGTGATCTCTTGTTAATTGGGTAAACTGTTTGCTTAATGTTTTTTAGGTTCCTGGAGAACAAGTCATTCGACCCTGATAATATGGATCATGGCCTTGCCCTGATTGACCTGGGACAGAGCATTGACATGACTCTTTTCCCAGAAGGCACTGCGTTCACCGCCAAGTGTTTGACCTCAGGCTTCCAGTGTACAGAGATGCAGAGTGGGAGACCCTGGACCTACCAGGTTGTGTGTGTGTATCCTGTTGTATAACCTGATGAGGCTGTTAATTACGTGTGTGTGTGTGTGTTTGTGTCCTGTAGTGATGTTGTGTTTGCTGACATAACCTGATGAGGCTGTTGATTACATGTTTCAGACGGACTACTTTGGAATAGCTGGGACGGTGTACTGCATGATTTTTGGAACATACATGCAAGTAAAACGGGAAGATGGCGTGTGGAAGACAAACGCAGTATTTAGAAGGTAACCATGGGGTAGAATTTCTTATTGTATACAGTGCAACTGCGTTGTTGTGCAATATTTTCTCATCAGGGTATTGGCATAGTGGCCGTATCCCGTTTTCGCGGCACATCATAGCGGCCTTTCTCAGTACTATGCAACTGGTTGTCAGTTTTTTCTCTCTGTTTTTCAGGAATCCCCTCAGTGAGGTCTGGACGGAGTTCTTCCACATTCTGCTGAACGTGCCCAACTGTCACTCCCTGCCGTGTTTGCGGAGTCTGCGCTGTAGGCTAAGCGACGTGCTCCAACAGAACTACAGCAGCAAGCTGTCCTCGCTGAAGACCCGGCTGGTTATCCAGCTGCTGGAGAGCCGCTCGGCACGGAGATAGACCTCCCAGGGAACTAACATCTCCTGGGTCCAATTTCGGGAGGTTTGAGAGGAAGCGGTCTTAAGATGTTCTGTGCACTTGTCCACTAAGACGAGCTACAAAATGTTGTCAGCATGACTCTGGATGGAGAGCCCTACTGCAAAAATAGTCTATTTGTAAATACTAAAGGTTTTCCCTGAATCAGTTCCAGTCATCTGTGGTGATTTTATTACTTTTTATATTGTTTAGTGCTAACGATTATTCTGTTTAATTATAGTGGTATGTGAGATTGTTGTTGGGAGTTATGATGTTTTTTAAAATTCTGAAGAATTAAAAATGTTCTGTTTCCTGTCCATGTGTTCACGGGCCCAGTTCGCCTTGTCCCCGCCATCTTTATGACGAATGATGTCCCTAGGTGTCACCGTTGTTCAAGGAGCTGAGAAACATGCTGTTCTTCACGGTTTTGCTGTTATTACTTAACATAAAATGATTTATACAGCATTCATCTAGCTACTTATATAGAATATGTGCAGCATAAACGATGTACCTGGCCTTTAACCCATCCTAGAGAACAGAAATGGTACCTGAATGGATTAGGATTCCTCAGGCCCTTGGGATTTTTGGCGCTGGCTTCAAATTTTAATTTAAATCTTCCTCTTCGATGTTGTTGGTTTTTCTCCGGGGATTGACATGTACATCAAACTGCTTCACACTACAGAAACAGGGAGGAGCTGTGAGATTGCTGTCTGGAAAAAAGGATTTCTTACAGTTCAGATAGGATCTGGTCTCCATGAATCACCCATTGTATTTATTCGGAGTGTCATGCAAATATTTGGCTCTTTATCCTGGTGTTTTCTGAAAATGTATTACATTAATTATGTTTGTAATTTGGCATAATTATGGTCTTTTTGTGTTTTCTTTCCCCCCAACACCACCGTTTGATGTAGATGCCTGGAAATGTTGTGTTTTTTTCATGAGCAAGAAATTTGCTTCATGAAGATAAAGACCGTCATTGAGGTTTTTAGGAAACGTCTAGGCTGTGAATTATTAACGGCGTCAGTTCACAGGAATCAGTAACTGGAAGGTGGAAATATCGGAGGTACTCTCTTGGAGACCGGCTGCCATTCCGTGTCTTTGAACTGTCAGCACAGCTGATTTAATTTGCGAACTAATTATCATTCACTTGATTATGTTAATCAGATAGTACCGTTCAGGGCTATAAAGTTATATTGTTCAATCGCTACTGATTCTTGAAAGATTTGAGAACCGCTGAGCTGGATCAAAAACACGAAGCCGGTAGGGTGATCAATCTGGGGTGCTTAAGCAGTTAACACAAATGTAAACAAGGAACTGAGATTAAAATCAAAATTACGTGACTGAGTGGTGGTGGCTACAACTTGGTAGAGCCTGAACCTGTCAATTTAAAAGATGATCTAAAAATAAAGTAACGTTTTTCCTTTTGGGAACTTCTATAAAATAAAGGAAAAAACAACTGAACCTGTCACTAGGTCTATAAAGCTATACGGACTCAGTAAGCACTGCCCATGTTATGAGTGGGGTAAATACTTCTATAAATCACATATTTTATTTTTTGTCTCATGTTTTAACACGACTTTAAAAAATATATTTGCGGAGAGGAGTGTTGAATACTAATGCAATCTGCTCCAGCACTTGGGACGTAAGTCACTTTTTTGTGTTCACTACATTTCATATAGAGGTGCCTCTAGGTCGGACATGATTGTGGAACACCATGAATGATTTCAGTGAGAAAGAAAAAGATCCTATCCTGCTTGGCCAGCCACACTGATTGACTCACACTTAACAACTCGGCGCTTTCTCTGACGCTCTCGGTGCTCTGCATTTAATGAGCTTCTTTGTGGTGTTTGTCCACACCGCTCGTGTCCCGAACGGTGCCCTGTTTCCACATGGGCCCTGGTCGGAACAAGTGCGCTAGGAACTCGGGTGCCATTTGGGACGCGAGAAGCATTGTCAATTATTTCACTATCTGAACCCTGGGGATGAAAAGACAGGGCAGTGCAACGGGGCTGTGCTGCTTTTAGTGATGCTGTTAATTTCATCTTCAGGCAGATGGAACAGTGATGCTGAAACAAGCCAGCCTTTTAAGGTGGACGCAAGAATGAACCTTTCAAGAAGGCCGGTGATTAAAACATGCTTGATCAATTCCCCCCCAGCCCTCGTATATCCATTCAGGCAACGATGATATCAGAGAGCATCGAAACAGGTGGTCCTGATATACAGCCCTGGGTAAATGCACTTTGAAAGTGACCCTATTTATAAACATGATTATCTGATTTTCCAGGGCTCTTCTCGCATGGCTTGTAAGTGGGAGGTTTTGCATATACTTGTCTCTAAATTTGCATGGCATTTTTGATCTGAAGTGCAGAAGAAGATAAAAACGAATCAGATGAGAATTGTGTTTAGAATTTAATATGGATGTCCGAGGACAAGGGTCAACTGTGATCATTTGGATATCATCCAGAAGCTTGAAAGGACAATGAATCAGCATATTCAGGCTGCTATATATATATATATACATAGAGAGTGAGAGATTGCAAGCTTATGTGTGCAGGTGATTAGCGTCTGTAAGAACAGCCTGCTGTTCTGTTCATACTACAAGCCTCAATGTCAGTATTTATAAAATTTTACAGCAGCCCACCATCTATGTTCCGTTGACAATCCTCTGCAGTAGCCTGCGTCTCCTCACAGGACGCCATGTGGGGTGGGGTGAGAGGGACACCACTGGTCCACAGCGCTCCCAGACGGGCTCCTGGCGGCCATCTTAACACTCATGTGGCCCTGCAGAGTCCCTCCGTGGTGGTGAGCCGCAGGTGTCACCCTGACTGGTTAGTAAACGAACACGAATGCGACGAGACGAAAGTGCGGCCAGAGCTGGAAAGGTTGGGACGCGGATTGGAGGCTTCATCTGTCTCGTTCCTCGTGGTGACCTTTAGTGAAATGTTACATTGTAGAATTCGATGAATGCCGCTCCTGACAAATTCAATGTGTCCTGTGTCCTAGGTCAACGATGGTCCTAGGTCAAATGTAGTGTCCTGTTAAGTAAACAGGGTGGACATTTTGGGACTCAGATGAGGCTTCTTCCAGCCATGCGAGGAAATTATGTGGTCCATTCAAATAGAATGACAACTGGCGTTGCCATAGGCTTACAGCGTGTGTTATACGTGTTATCTCTGTATGGTCTTCAGGAATAGGAGCTGCTGCCTTGGCAACAGCTAAAGGTGATCCTGAGAAATACTAAATACTGGACAAAAGGGCTCACTGGGCTAAAGGCTTAATAGACAAATAGCTCTGAGATGGAAATGGAAGGAGGCAGTAGACCTTCATCAGAAACCACCTCAAACCGAAATAGGTCGGCATGCCAGTTTTGGCAAAAAAAAATAGAGTTTATAATCGCATCAATAGCCTTCTTATTTAACCTCCAGTAAGAAGGGAGTGCGAGTGCAGCTGGGATTCTGTTAAGACATAGTGTATTTTAAACAGTGCACTGGGATATTACTGTTTTTATCGTTCCTTTTTTACAGTGTTATAGCCTAGTCTAACACACGGTTCATCACGCTAATACCTTCTACACTGTGCTGACTCACAGAGAGTGCATCTTAACGTGACACAACCATTCATTTTAAAATGATCCGTAGCAACCTAGAGACTTAGCGTTAGTATAAAGACACATTAGCTTTGACGGGCCCAAGCCTTTCTTCTTGACAGCAACGAAGAAGATAATGTACCTTTAGTGTTTGCACGAAAGGCATTCCTTCCTTTGCTTGTGCCGTGCAAATATAAAGGCATCGTTATTCATATTACACGTTTGGCTGACATGAGTGAAGAAGTAATAATGTGATCAAGAGTGCAGCGGTAGCCTCCTGCGTGTGGAAGGTAACGGGAAAATGTCCACTATAGCCAAGTGTCAGCAGTCATGTTGCTTGGTTTGTCATCAGGTCAGATAAAAAATCTTTCTTATTTGCCAGGTAAATGTACATACACACATGACTGTTGCGATCTAGGTATAAAGCTGCTGGCAGCGATAAAGCACACGTGCGGACACACAAAGTCCAAATACAGACAGTTGGTGACAGTTGGTGTTCATATAAGGTAATGGGATGTGTGCGGATTATTTAACAGCCCCTAATGTACTGTTCCAGTATTGGGAGAGTTTTCTAGACGCGCGGAGAGATGAGCGAGGGCCATTGTTGTTTGTGCTGCTGCTGTCAGTGTACCCGAGATCTGCCAGCCACAGATGAAGGTGTCCAATAGCTACGGGGGATGCTGCGGAACGATGAGATCTCATGTCTGCATCTGAGAGTGAGGCACCATCAGGCTTAATATGCACTCTGTCTCTAGGGACCTGAAGATGAAGAAAACAGCATGTTAAATATAGACAGGCAGAGCGAAAAAAACGTTGCATTACTTTGCTTAGTGCCGATAAGGTTGTCCATTTTCAAAGCGATGAACAGGTTTTTTTGTAAACGTTGGTAGCGTGGCGTTATTTACAGACAAGGCCGGTGTGTGTGTGTGTGTCTACATTTATAGCATTGGCATAGTGCCCGTTGATATGTCTTGTTACATAGTTCTGTTGCACTGACAGATATTCCAAGATATTTCTCATGTGTTTGCTGGCTAAAATGGCAGATAACAGTAGAAAATAGGTGTCATTAAATTCTTAAAAAAAAAAGATATTTCTTTCTAATTTGGAAATAAACGATTGGAGCCACACGAGATGCCTGAATTTAACAACAAATTGGCTAATCCAGATTTGGTGTTTTATTGAAATTGGAATTTGTCACTTTTAATTTATCCTTTAAAATGATGGCAGTATAAAGTGGTCTTTATATGGATTGTTCACATGTACAATCTCCTAGAGGCTCCAATCCATCACTTGTCCTCAAATTCTGTTATTTAATTCTCTCCGATAGCAAGGAAACAACAATTGTAGCAATGAAATGTGTTACTGCTACTCACTTGATGACTACTATCACTGGCACTTGAAAAATAATTGGCAATTAAAAAAAATGTTTTGATTTAATTTTAGGCTGCTAATATTCTAAATACCCCAAAAGATCCAGTTCCCAAATGCAACATGGGCTTGTGGAACATTGTTGGCTTCCTCCTGGGGAAATTCAAGCATTTGACAGGTCTAAAATGAACACAGTGCAGTGCAATACGAGGAAACAAAAACAAAATGACAGGGCCAGCTCACTTCTCTGTCTTCCAAGACAAAGGCTAGGTGGTTAATTCCAGGGATGATGTGAGATTTGAAAGCACATAGGTTTATTAAATGATCAAACGGACACATGTAGATCATTAAGGCTGATGCATGCAGGAACATTTAAGAATATACCGTACACGGTCTTATGTTGGCGATGTTTTGCTTTCATTTGTAGAGCTCTCAAACTAGTCCAGCAGTTGGATGAATTTAGCCCACTTCTTATGATAGGATAGATAAAAAAGCTGTTCACTAAATATGGAATCAGGTGCAATTTGATAATATTATACAGCACAGATTTAACAGTTTGTGGGCAAAACTTTGAGCAAACCCGATATCCTAAAACGTCTGTTTGGTGGCCTTATCAGATTATTGTGTGAGGATTGGACAAGCGTACACTCATTGTAATCTGATGACGGGCTTCTTTAGTCCAATTGAAATGTTTCCACCACGGCGGATGAATGGACTGTGTGTCCGAAGGCACATGGAAAAATGACTTACTGAGATTGTCACAACACTGAGGAAATGTGGTCGTCAAGGTCAAAGATTTAATAGCTGTAGAAATTGATTAGTACATTATAGAACATAATCAAGCTAATCTATGGTCTGAGTGGTTTACTTGTGTGGACAAACTTGTGTGGAAGCGTTTTTCACTTATATGACTGTGTTTCACAACCACTGGACTTTGTTTTTCTGAATATGAATGTGGTGTTTAAACTTGTAACAGTCACCTCACCCATTTATCCGCTTACCTTTGACTTGAATGGACGACTTTTAACAACAAAAGCAGCACTGTGTGTTGTGCTGTGGTGCTATCTCAGAACACAATCGTATTTTAGCCCCACTGTGTGTTGTGCTGTGGTGCTATCTCAGAACACAATCGTATTTTAGCCCCACTGTGTGTTGTGCTGTGGTGCTATCTCAGAACACAATAATATTTTAGCCCCTCTGTGCGTTGTGCTGTGGTGCAATCTCGGAACACAATAGTATTTTAGCTCCACTGTGTGTTGCAGAGCTAAAAGAGTTGACCCTGTGACATACATAATACTTTCATATCTTTCCTAGACTCCATTACGTTAACAGGCAGGGACTGAGTTCATCTGAAAGCATATATATTTCACAAAGCGCTTATCCAGGCAACTATTCTTATACCCACAATGCAGTGGGTCTGTGAAGATTGTGACCTTTTCGCCTCCTGCTTCTTTTCTCCGCATCAGTCTTTTCTTGTATTGCGTGTGTAGTGTGTGTAGTGTTCTTCTTTGGCACTCCCGGGAAGAGAAATAGTAATGCATCTAGGTTTAATCTGTCTTATGTGGACTTCATAGACGAGTACGGCTCAGGTTCTTGTGCTCTGCTCAGGATAGGCGACTGATCACCGATACAGCCCAGGGATCTGTTTCCACGACTGAATGAAAAGAAAACTCTACTGGTTTGCTGAGATTTTTTTCCTTAAAGGTTCATATTGCTGTCACGATACACACAAGACAACTTGAAAAGTTCAGTAAACGCAACAATAATTATTACATTATCGTATTATTTTTACTGTTTGAGGCATGTCACACTGACCTATTGTTCCTGTCAAGCACTGCAATAGTTTCTGGGTAACGCTGGTCAAGTGGGTTGCCAGGTCTCTGGTGTACCTATCAAAGAATGATGTTTTCTTCCTGGCGAGCCTGACACTTATTAGTTATACGCTAATCAACAAGAGAGAGTAAAAATTAACCCAATATATAAATGAATAAATCATATTGGTTTAAGGTCCCTGCTGTGCAATTATAGCCTTGGTAGATCAGCTCTGGGTAAAGAAGTCCTGTCACTCATGCAATGTTTTGCTTTAGTCACTGGGCAATTTTGTTAAGCATTATTGTGTTAGGATGACTTCATGAATATTGTTGTTTTGGTTTTTGCCAAACCATTTATCCTAGGTTGGATATCCTGTTCTAATCAAATAGTCATAGATTTAGTTGACACAAAGACACAGGAGAAGGAAGGGCAAATCGACAGAACGGCACACCAGTTTTATTATATGAATATCAGAATTCTATCAATTCTGACATTAATTTCCCATTAAAATGATGCATGCCAACACGAACGATGACACCAAATGTCCGCTGCTCTGCGTGTGACTTCCTTCCTGATTAATCTGTTTTTTTTAAAACGCTCACCAAAAGCATAGAATCTGAGCAAACAGAACGGGCGTCTATATTCACGTCAATTGTACCATGATGACATAGGGTTCCGTGCCCTCTGCTCATCCTGTGACTACGCCCACAGTACAGACTGTTCCTCAACTGTGACATCACATCGATAGGATGTGTCACATGGCCATTACATAACACATCATAATGAAACATCTCGGAACTCAATCGATCTCCCATCAGCGGGTCATCTCAGAGGTGGTATCATATTGCCTACTATACGTCACGACTTGTGACAGAGTCCTAGGGTGAAGGGAATCGAGGAGGTAGGACAGGCTGCCGTTTGAGATGAAGCCATGCGATTAACGGTTCTGTTTAACCCTTGTGATGTTTCGCCCATGGAAAAGCAAATGCAACCTGCTTTCAATCGGTGACGTTCAGCTCCAGCTGGCTCCTTTGTCGAGGGACACACACTTAGATGCATGTCAGCGTGATGCTAACCCGATAAATCGTTAAAAATAATAAACTAAACTGAATTGGATGCATGAGGGGCCTAATATATGTCAATAAAATAGTTATTTATATTTAGGCTTCAGAATGCTGTAAAACAAATGCTCATGGATTGTATCAACATTTTTTTATCAGGATATTAATTCCATTAAAGGGTTTAGCAGAAGTGAAAATCAATGGTACACCTGCCATACAGGTCAATGACATCTCTGAGCTTGCATTTAAAATGGGCTAACATTTGCCCCGGGTTAGTGCTCTAAAGTAAAACATATCCCTCACCCCACTTTAACCATTACCTTATCCTAACCCTAACAATATCTCGCGTGCCAGTGAATCCACCCCTCCCTCACTTCATCACAACACCTGTTTTCGTTCATTATTGCCCGCACCTGTTTTCCCTCATCACAGATCCTATTTAAGTTTTTGCTTCTCTATTGTTCACTGTCTGTGTTTGTTTTGTATAGCGGCTGATCTGTTCTGTGATTTAATTCCTGTTTTGGTTTCAGTTTGTTTATTACACGTCCTCCTTTTGCCCTGTGCTTGTCTACTACCATGTCCGCAGACGTTACAGAAAGACCGACCAACAACACTAAGGACGCAGTGGGTCAACGTAGAACCCAGGAGAGCATGGGGTGCCGTATGTAAAATGTTCAATAATCCTGCTTTGCTTTTGCACATTCAGCATTGCCGAAGAAAAAGAAGCACAACAGTTTAGACTGTTTTTCAAACATTTTAAGACGAATGCACGTAAATTCATGCAATGTATTTTCTAAGAGTAACGTTTTGCAGTGACACAAAATTATAAAATAATATATTGTATAAATGTAAGTGTTATATGTAAATGCTAAATATGAATCTAAATGTTAAATATAAATGTATGACATGGATACAGAGTATTACAGAAACTACGTTAATAGGCCACGCCCCCGTGTGTAACGTCAGTTTCGTCCTTCTTGGTGAGGATCCCTGTCAGCCACATCAGGCAGTTGCCTAAAAATGGCGAGTCCCGGCGAATAAGCCCAGATACTAAAAAGAGCGGTTGCAGCTGGCATTAGGGCAGCAGTTCAGGAACGACCTACACCAGCCACAACAACTGATTTAGAATCAGCCACCACATAGTTAGCCGAATGCCTTAGACATGTTGGCTGTAAGGATACCCATATGGACAATAAACATATTTTTGCAATGTAGAATGTACGTATGCATGTTGAATACGTTTAACTATATTCAAAATAAATTTCAGCAATGCTTGAATTGCTTTGAATTTTTTTGGTCTTCGTTGAAGTTTGTAAAAACAGCTGAGATGCTGAACTGTCTATATAACTTACTGCACTTCAATATTTGCAGTAGGTACAAAATGTCCTGTAGTTTCTAAATGGCAATCTTGCATCTGAAATCTACTTTGGATCTACAAGCGGAAAAGCCCCACCTCAGAAAACTACAGAAGACAAAACATCTGACTGTTACAGACTGGGCAGTGCATCCAATTCCCCAAACAACCTACACCTTATTCAATTATTGTGACTTGGTGTAATAAGACAGAGCGAGATCACTTTAAGGAGACTGCCTTTCTGGAGGAGCATGGCAATTTCAATGACGTGATCATTTGATTCTAATGCACTTTTAACTGTCAGCTTTGTCGTGGTTCTGTGTATTTAATTGCTAATCTAGTCATTACAGTGCCAGTAATTTCTGTAATATCCTGGGCAACCAGGGTGATAAATAACAAGAGGTCAACTCCTATATATTAGATCTTATTAATGCAATTATAAAATGATGAATACCTTGCACTTTGACCTGAATGGGTCTAGATAAACACCTTAATGCACTGTTCCACTCTAAATATAGACTTGCTGACCACAGGCTCATTACATCAATCAGGTGTGCAGGTGGTAGGACATCATTTTAATCAGGTGTGTGACTTATAGGACAAAGACGTGGACCCTTCAGGGTCCCCAGGACCAGGATTGGGAAACAACGTCACTACAAACAGGTGGTTAGAGTCACTACAAACAGGTGGTTAGAGTCACTACAAACAGGTGGTTAGAGTCACTACAAACAGGTGGTTAGAGTCACTACAAACAGGTGGTTAGCGTCACTACAGATCGTTGGTTAGAGTCACTACAAAGAGGTGGTTAGAGTCACTACAAAGAGGTGGTTAGAGTCACTACAGATCGTTGGTTAGAGTCACTACAAACAGGTGGTTAGAGTCACTACAGATCTTTGGTTAGAGTCACTACAAAGAGGTGGTTAGAGTCACTACAAAGAGGTGGTTAGAGTCAGTACAGACAGGTGGTTAGAGTCACTACAAACAGGTGGTTAGAGTCACTACAAACAGGTGGTTAGCGTCACTACAGATCGTTGGTTAGAGTCACTACAAAGAGGTGGTTAGAGTCACTACAAACAGGTGGTTAGAGTCACTACAAACAGGTGGTTAGAGTCACTACAGATCTTTGGTTAGAGTCACTACAAACAGGTGGTTAGAGTCACTACAAACAGGTGGTTAGAGTCAGTACAGACAGGTGGTTAGAGTCACTACAAACAGGTGGTTAGAGTCACTACAGGTCGTTGGTTGGAGTCACTACAGATCGTTGGTTAGAGTCACTACAGATTGTTGGTTAGAGTCACTACAGTGCGGTGACATGTTCACAGAGTCTCCTCACAACTCAACCTATAATGGTGACCTGTTCACAGAGTCTCCTCACAACTTACCCTATAATGGTGACATGTTTTCCTGCAATGGGTTGATATTCAACTGCCAGAGGGCCGCTGCACTGCAGTTGACCTAATCGGGAACCTGACCCCACCGAAGAAGTAAATGATCACACATCAAGAAATACAGCAGACACAACACCAGGATAACATCATAACCTCCGATGTCAAATAACATACAATTATGCTGACATGTTCCCTGTTTCCCGGCACTTCCAAGGGGATGTTTCCTGTTTAAAGCAATCAGCAACCCACAACCCCCCCTCCTCCCTCCCCCATGAGGCCGGGTTACCAAAGTGTGTCTGATGGGCCAATCAACTTCGCAGATGACTCGGGTCGACTCTGGTCTATCTCATCCCTGACGCCGATGAGTCCGGACAGCACGGATCGATCGGCTTTCTGGCCTGGTTGAGTCAACCCTCCAGACAAACGCTTGGAGAGGTGTGGTGGAACCCCCCCCACCCCCACCTCACGTCTTTGTGATTGAGGCCAAAGCTGTTAGTTCAACTGGGAAAAACGCGATCCGCAATTGTAATGCAGTCTCAACCTGTCGCCCTCTGCCACCTCCCAAGCAGACCTTGTCGGTACTTCTTTACTTTAGAGTAACAGAATTTGGGTCAATTCAAGTCAACATTTAAAGTGCGATTCTTGTTTATTTTCAAAGAGGAACGTTGAAGCTTCCAACTCTAGCACAGTTGATACTTTAGGTGCAATTTGGAGTTGGAATCACGATTCGATTTGACTGCATTCACCCCAAAGCGTTCTAGTATGTAATTGTGAATAATCGCTATAATGGCATTCATGAGATTTGTGTAGCAGTGCAAAGTATTTTCTACCACAACAAATAGAACTGTACAAATGCCTCCTGGAGCTGGTAGTTAATGGTCATCGCTCTCCGGGGAAAGAGATTGGATGGTATAAAGAGTGATTGTGTTGGATAGAATTCTCCACAGCTGAATATTCCGCTGTGAAAATTGTTGCAAATTGAAATGTCAGTGAGTCATAATTCTGTTACACGTTAGTTCAATGTGTGCCGTTTGTTTCTTTCGTCCTTGGTGTGCATTAACAGTGGTTATAACATACGTCAACTCATTCAAGGGCAACACCAATTGGATCAGTCAAAAGTTTGCACACACTTAGTCACTGAAGTAAATGGTTTGGTGTGTCCAGACATTTGACTGGTATTGTGTGTTCACACAACATGCGCCCACAGGTTAGAGCTTACTCACACAGTTACCTGTGTTGTAGACAATTTATTTTCAATCAATAAATGTAAGACAATATCTCAGTTGTAAATAATATATCAATAAACATATCAGAAATGTAAAAAATATCCATCAGAATAAACAGGAGAACTCTATGTGCAAAGTGACCATTTTCTTTGAGCAATTTCATCTTCACCACATAATCTAAAGCATGGTTTGAATAATCAACTCAAATTGTTTTTTCACTGGTGTTAACCAATGACAGGCCTACAGTTTCGTTAACCACTGAAGCACAGTACCGCTCCATATGGATCTAATACAAGGAACTGAACGTCCACCATATACAGCATGTAAATCTACTGTCTAGACAGTAAATACAGGGTATCGGTTGCAACTATGTTGATTGCTAAGCTAATGCATTGAGTTGGTACATGGAACAACGCCCTCATTGGGATATACAGCGTCAGACACAATGTCCTCTAATTACTGCTGATCACTGTGCTCCATTATGTCAGATGTGACATTCCATCCATCGTGTCTGTGTTGGCATCGTGCTGTGTGTCACCTGAATACAGGTGTTCATTCACACAGACATTATACAATTTAATATCCATTGAAAGCCAGTTTCGTTACAGTGTACCTGAATCCCAGTGTCACATTTATAAACATTCACATGGTGGCTTTTTCACCTAGTTTAAATTTTTTTTATATAACCTTTATTTAACCTGGTAGGCCGATTGAGAACAAATTCTCATTTGCAACGGCGACCTGGTGCAGTTTCACCAGGTTGTTCTGCGAAGTCTGTCTGTTTGAAATCTAATCTCATTTCTGAACATTTCCCTAAGGGGCTCAGAAAAAACGATTCCATGGATATATTAAAGATTTGCAGTGATTTATGGTGTGTTTGTGTGCCATCTGGAAGGCCTGGAAGGTTTGTGTCCGACAAGCAACATACACTAGGATGGCGTGTGTGTGTGTGTGTGTGTGTGTGTTCCTCTTTTACTATCTGAGTCCATGTGCCTGAGATGTCATCCATTTAGACTTTCTCAATGGTCCGTCTATCCGTTTGCATTGCCTCATAGTCTCCTCGTACTCACTTTAGACACTCACGGTATTCTCTCCCACAACCCTGAACCCGGGTTATTTCCCATGCGGACGAGTTAATACTGTTCCAGTCTCATTCGATAAGGAATGGGGAGGAGGAGAAAGATTTTTTTGACTTCCAGAATAAACATTAGAGGCTGGATTTCACACATTGCCTCTTCGTGGTAAGGGTATGGGAAAATGATATGCTGGTAGGAATCAAAAACGCTCACAAAGATACTAAAACGGTCACCTAAAAGGTAAATATCTTGTAGGGATATTTCGCTTGTGGCATATCACTGGAGGGAAAATCCTTCTGGGTTTATTTTAAGGTACAATTGGGGTTAGGGTTAGAATTGAAATTTGGTTTAGAAATGTTTCGGGTCCCTGCAAGGCAAGCGTAGTAGCATTTTAAAAGTGTGTGTGTGTTTGTGCTGGCAGCCAGGCAGCCGGTGAAATCCACGAGACACTCCTAGCGATAAATCGCCATCTGAAAGCTGAATAGACGAGGCCAGAGAAAGGCAGTATTATACCGCAGTCAACCGTGTAATTGGAAAGTTGGAAACCTGGGGATTCTGATGACAAGGGGCACACCTTTGAATGTACATGACATGTTACGTAACTCTCGGAGAAGCTATTTTTTGGTGATACAGTGCTTGTTAGTGTGCAACGTGCCACATGACAGTTGTGGAAACACGTTTATCACACGGTTACATTTATTTCCATAAAACGCTCGACCCAGAGCGACTTACCGCCTCGTCCAACTGGTGTTGAGTTTGACCGCCACACAGCCTAGTTCTGGTCTAAATAGAGATTTGAGATTTGCAACTGCTGTTTTTTGTTCCATGTGATTGGCATTATCCCTTCCTTTAAGTTGCTGTGCCAAACAATAAGTGAAAAAGTTTAATTCAGCCCACACGGACCAGTCACACATGAAATACAAACTTACCTAAAGTCAGATTGATTAAAAGGCCTGTGCTTGATGTATCTCACTGATACTGCCCAAATAGTTCTGAATGTCCGTAGACGTTTCTGACCAAAAGGTTACGGATGTTTCAGTGAGGTTATGGTTCTCATTCATCAATTCCTACTTTATACAGGTCTATTTGTTTTATCAATGAAAATGTATAGAGTTTATAGACATTCCTGCCTTCATGTTGTCTAATAGCTATATGGTTCAATAATGCTGAACTGATTTTGGCAAACAAGCGCCCCCTAGTGTTACTGCACTTTTAATTTCACGCTCACAGTGAACAGTGATGGTTAGGTGACGGAACCAACAGCAGCGCCCAAGTGGCTGTAGAAATCCACTAAGAATAAACCCGACAATATGTTTCCAATGCGATCAGTGCGGAGCTATGTTGAATTCCCCTCTAATGGACCGGATTGTTCTTATTATTCCACGGTTCTACGAACCCGCATTGAGGAACCTTCCCTGGGCAAATGTGAGGACACCTGATGAGGGGTTCACTGCGTGTGCACCCAAGCCGGGGGAAATTGGGCAAAAACGTCCCCGCGTTAAGGTCCACCTACGTGCAGCAGACATTAAAATGACCGACGGGTTGGCTGTGTGTCCATGCATATGAAGACTAGGAAAAGATGACTGTCCAATATAGTGTGGATAAGCAAACCACGGTAAGTGAAGCGAGGCGCACTAAACTCACCAACTGTTGTTCATTACCTGTGTATTATGGAGTTGAACTCGGATACACAAGTGTATGAATCAGTTAATGTTGGAACCTTTGCGCATCGACCTGATTATTAAATGTCAAAGAGAGTCAGTGAAAATGTCAGACTTTTTTTGTAGTTTTTATGAGACTGCTCAGCTGCTCAGGAATACGTTTTATTTAATTATTTTATTGGATGCTCATATTTCGGTCGTGCAGATCTAGAAACATGGTTCCAGTGTGTTGGTCTTTCCTTTTTATAATAACAAAAAGTGGTGGTAAATGTGTTTTTATTTCATAATGCTTAACAGAATGCACTGGACACGTATCCTATTTAAAACCTATGTATTTTTAAACACCACTAGCATCTCATTCCTTATTGAATGGGTTGTGGGTTACAACTGATGTTTTCATTTGTTTAACACAAAATCCCAATTTGGTTCTGATGGTGAACATATAGAATTACATTTTAGGACATTAAGTGCTTTGCGCAATATGGATTCCTTGTGAGTAGGCCTACTGAATATAAATGAAATGTAGTATGCACTGGTGAGCCAAAACATTATGACCACTCGCAGGTTTTTAAATACAGTCCATCAAGATCACGATCCTCAGAAGGCTTTGCGTTAAGACCTGCCAAGCTATAATGTCACCCTTTAAATGCATTGCAAATACTTTTTGTTGACTGTTACACTAATCAGCCAAATCATTATGACCACAAGTAAAAAGAACAACGTTGATCATCTCCCAACACAGGCACTTGTTACGGTCGGGATTGGTTAGAGGTTAAGCAAACAATTAGTTCTTGTAGTTGACATGCTGAATGCAAGAGAAATGTGCATGTGTAAAGACCTAAGGGACTTTGACAAGGGCCAAATTGCTATGGCCTATCGTGTCTGTTCCAAAACAAAAGAAGGTCTACTATGATAATAGTAAGAGAAAATGTTGATGATGCATATGTTAGGAATGTGCCAGAACACACAGTGCATCACACCCCGCATCTGATGAGGCGTCTGAGCCGCAGACCAGTCAGAGTGCCCTTGATGACCCCTGTCCACCAAAAGTGCGCTTGGCACGCGAGCGTTAGAACTGAACTGTAGAGCTCTTGCCTTTACATCACGTGGATAGCCGTGTATGTGTGCATCGTTAAACCTGGGGAAGCGATGGCACCAGGATGCACTGTGACAATAGACGACAAGGCGGTGGAGGGGGTGTGATGGTCTGGGTGATGTTCAGCTGGAAAACCCTGGGTCCAAGCGTTAATGTGGGCGTCAACTACACCGTTCATGGCAATGGTATTCCCTGATGGCAGTGGCCTCATTCCGCAGAATAATGCGTCCTGACACACTGCACACATTGTTACGGAATGGCTTGTGGGACAGCATGAAGAGTTCAAGGTGTTACCATGGCCTCCAAACTCCTAAGATCTCAATCCGATTACGCATCTGTGGGATGTGCTCGACCAATAACTCCAATCCACAACGAATTATCGGATTTAAAAGATCTGCTGCTAATGTCTTGATGCCAGATACCACAGGACACTGAGGAGTGCATGGCTTGACTGGTTGGCACTGTTTAGGCAGCTTGTTGAGAACCAACAGCGTATTTGACAGGTGGTCATCATAACGTTTTACGCATACAAACCTCAGTACGCCAGGTGAGTGTGTGTTCCCTAGAGCAGTATGCACACAATCAGAGCGGCTTGGCGTCTATGAGAAAAGTAGTCTTCGATCTTCAACTGAGCCGACTTTCAAGAGTCAGTTCCAAACTAAATGCCTCCATTGGGAACTCCGCACTACATCTCCCAAATGGCGGAGTGTGTAATCGAGGGTGTACGTGTAACTCGGCTATATGTGAGCACAAAGCTTGGGTTGAAGCTGACGCTGGGTTCAACGTGTTTTCACCGCTGAATGCTAATGCGTTCGGTTTGCTACGTACCTGATGGCTACATTTGACAAGACAGAGAACACAATGTGAGGATCTCAGAAGCGTATACCGTCGCTCTTTCTTTCTGCTGAGGTAGCTGATAAAATCTTTGTACAAGATACTTGGATACCTGAGGTGCAGAGATGAACAAAAAAATCATTCCATCTTTGATTATTATCTGAACAGCTGGTGTTTTAACACTAAAACACAATTCTCTCTTGCGGATAATTGACGAGGCACAGAAACAACAGAATTAGAGAAAGTACAGAATACAAACACAAGCAGAAAGAAAGAAAGACACATACATTGATGATATGAGAGCATTCGGCTTTCACACAGATTATATAATGTTGTGATTTTGGTCCAGATGATCAGGATCGCTCATTATTCACACTTAGTTCGCACATGGCTCTTTAGAATGTCTGACAGCTGCACTTTATTGAGCTACACTCCTCAGCTTGACGTCGTCCCAACTGCCATCCTAGACCCCGCTAAATAGTGTGTTTGAACGGCAGGGATCCTTAGGCTATGGTCGAAAGTGATGCACTGTGCAGGTGATAGGGGTGTTTTTGGGACACTCTTCAGCTGAGTGTCTCCATTTTGAGGTTTGAAGGCCCACTAATGCCATTTTACAGATTTTTTGTTGGCATATATTAATATTGTATTCATTTTGCAGGCCTACATGTACGTCCTAAGGCTGTTGATTGACTTTTGGAAGTGTTCTCCCTCCTTGGACCTTTCCACATTTTATTGTGTGAAAACATTTATTCGAAACATATTTCGTTCAGGAGTTTTTGCTCCACATTAGCTTGGGTTGTCTAATGGAGAAGCTATAGCCTTTCTCACCTCCATCCGTGTCAATAAGAAATGTGCTTATCTCGACGAGGCCATCAACTAACAACGGCAGACCTTACATACCACTTAGGGGTGTACTCACTTTTGTTGCCAGGGTTTCAGACATTAATGGCTGTGTGTTGAGTTATTTAAAGGGACAGCAAATGTACACTGTTATACAAGCTGGACACTCACTACTTTACATTGTAGCAGAATCCTAGTGTAATTTGTGTTGTCACATGAAAAGATATAATCAAATATTTACAAAAATGTTAGCGGCGTACTCACTTTTCTGATGTGCTGTCTATAGAGAAATTGAATATTCGGTGTATATCGCCAATTCTATATATAAAGAGAACCTGAATATTCTGAAGTGGAGAGTGTTGGGAATGGAATAATTGGTTGCTGTAATTGACTTACAGTGAAGGAAGAAAGTATTTTAAAGTAGATGATTTTGTACGTTTCCCCACTGACAAAAACATGATCAGTCGATCATTTTAATGGTAGGTTTATTTGAACAGCGAGAGACAGAATGGCAACAAAGAAATCCAGAATAACGCATTTCAAAGAAGTTATAAATTGATTAGCATTTTGCAAAACATGACTGAGTATTAGGTGGCAAAACCATTACTGGCAATCACAGAGGTCAGATGTTTCTTGGTGTTGGCCACCAGGTGTGCACACATCGCAGGTGGAATTGTGTTCCATTCGTCTTTGCAGATCATAGGCAGCATTCTTCCTCCTCCAAACAAGGAAAGTTGATGCCAAATAGCTCGATTTTGGTCTCATCTGACGACAACACTTTCAGCGAGTTCTCCTCTGAATCATTCAGATGTTCATTGGCAAACTTCAGACGGGCCTGTACATGTGCTTTCTTGAGCAGGGGACCTTGCGGGCGCTGCAGGATTTCAGTCCATCACGGCGTAGTGTGTTACCAATTGTTTTCTTGGTGACTGGTCCCAGCAGCCTTGAGATCATTGACCTCCTGATTCTCCCGTGTAGTTCTGGGACCAAGCTGCTTGGTGATGGTCTTGTAGCCCATTCCAGCCTTGTGTAGATCTACAATCTTGTCCCTGACATCCTTGGACAGCTCTTTGGTCTTGGCCGTGGTGGACAGATTGGAATCTGATTGGTTGATTGCTTCTGTGGACAGGTGTCTTTTATACAGGTAACAAAATGAGATTAGGAGCCGGGAATTTGCAGGGGATCCAATACTTTCTGTCTTCACTGTAGCTTCCAAATTAATTAACATTACAAACAGCTTCATCAAAGGAAAAATAAATGTTCTGGCTTGTGAAATCAAAATTTTACCTTTAATGTTAAAATCAGTTCAGCCAGTAGTCTTTAGGCACAGATATTTAATTATGTATTTAGAAAAAGAAGAACCTGCAGGTCTTGGATGAATCTAAAGCCTGATGCTGCTATTTCAGGAAATTCCCAACCATAGACACAAATAATGTACATACTCATCATATACTATATATTCCTGATACGCCGGCATTGATGTACTAAATGCAATAGAATATAATACCATAACACGAGTGACATCCCATCAACAGGATATAATACCGTAACACGACTGGCATCCCATCAACAGGATATAATACCGTAACAAGACTGGCATCCCATAAACAGGATATAATACCGTAACACGAGCGGCATCACATCAACCAGTTTGCCCGCTGGTTTATAGGAAGCGCCTGATGTCATGGCTCATTCCCAGTACTATCTGATGAAGGCCACAGAAACAGGGCAACTGTGCCCAGCTCGCCTCAGCAGTTAGATGACTCGTGGCCTTGCATTCTGTCGATCGTCAAACTAAATCACCACATAAAATCAACTCCTCACTCTGGCACTCCTTTTAAAGTGTCGGACAATCACAGGCCAGGGTTTTCACCCGGGATCATTTGGGCTTCTGTGCAGGATACAGCCGAGAGATAAAGGAACAGTAATTGCGGCACGAGTTGAAATGTGTACTCACAAAGGGAAAAAAAGATTGAGCTTGAGAAACACCAAGGGGTTGTAACAAGGTTGCTGTATAATAGCCAATCCAATTATTAAACTATAGACATCCACAATAAAGCGCCAGCGGTTGATTATGTATTCATGTCTGTAATTCCTATCCAGTACGGTTTAGGTTTTGCCAACCAATGCGATGCAACTAAAATGTTCTACCGACTGATGTACTGAGCTGCCACAACATACGGCCAACCGTACTGACGTGGATTCTTCCAGATGTTATCACATTTTAGGATGCGTAAACCCAGCCCCTATTATAGTCCAGTGCTGCAAGTGCTTTTGATGAGCCAAAACATTATGACCACGTGCTGTTGGTCCTCTCCGAGCTGACCAAGGTTCAGTACCGGTGCTCGCATGCCCAGTGTAGGCACTTTCACCGGTGGACAGGGGTCATCATGGGCCTCTGACTGGTGTGAGGCTACGCCGGGGTTTGGCTTGTCCCTCCTTGAACCACTGTACTTATCCCTGCTGACAGGGACGCAACACGAGCCTCGCCGTTTCAGATGCTCTGACCCAGTCGTCTGGCAATAACAATTAGGCCCTTGTCTCCTGCCCATTTCTTTGGCATCCAGCACGTTGACTACGAGAAATGATTGTGTGCACACCATAATAATCCACCCAGACCTTGACCGTGTGCTCTTGTTAGCAGATGATCAACATTAATTGCTTCACCTGTGGTCATAATAATTTCGCTCATCAGTGTAACGGGGATCGGCGACATTAAATAAAAAGTCTCAAATTTGACAATGCATTTATGTGGTGACATTACAGCCTGGCAGACATTACACCTTCTGAATGGATTGGATTTAAAAGAAACCAAGAAGACATATTAGGACTTTGAATAGCAAAATACATTTTTTTTTTACCTTCTATATCCCAGAGGAGCTGTGCAGTATTTCATGTAACACTCACAACGTATATCAGATTAGCAGTTGTGTATGTATCAAAATTGTTAACGCACCTCACTATTCAATTTCTCAGAGTCTTACATAAAACTGTGGGAGTCGCGCAGGACATTTGTAACATCATTCTGGGAATCCAGCCATGTATTTCCTACAATGTGTTTAAACTCAGACAGAAATATCTTACAACTTATACATTTACAATAGACAAAACCGGTTGCCTGCATGACTGCCCGTTTAAATAAAATCTATCTAGCTAGGTATTACATTTATCTGCCAAGTTCTAACCCAAAATGAAGCAGAATTCCTCATGTGACGAGTTCCCAAAGCATGCAGTAACATTCCGTAATAACAGGACGCTCACTGGGGTGCTATCACACCAACAGGTGGTCCTTAGAATGCCAAATTTGCTAGTGCCAGTGAGAGAATCACCAGGGGAACGGGCTAGCCTCAAACTGTTTCTTAGAAGCCTCCATTCTCAGGCGTCACAACTGGTTGTTATATTCTCTGCTCTTATCTGCTTGAAGACATAATATTTAGTTTTGCGGTGTGGTGATTCACGGGCGAAATATAGGCCAGTTTACTTCAGGCATTTATTCCTGCTGACAACCTGAAACGTTTTGAACGCCTCTCCGGTAGAGCATGTAAGTTTCTTTCTGAATCGTGTTTTTTCTTTTAAAGAGTATTGTCACACACAGCTTTTCAGTCACTTCTGAAGTCCCTTGCTGTACTAACATGTGCCACTTTCCGAACAAAATGTGGGTTTTATTTAAATTGGCAAAAGCAAACCCTTCGCCCCTTCGGTTTATGATTAAGCTGGAGTTGATGCTCCTATGCAGGGTTGATATTACCCAGGATGCAATGCAAACTGTAGAGAATTAGCCAAGACCTTATTCCAGGGCTGAGGTTGTGTGGTCTACTTCTGACCAACCTCTTTCTTCCTCCACCACTGTTCGGGATAGGGGAAGCATTTATCTCCGTATTTTTTTATATCTTTTCCCAGTCCATTTGTATCTGGCATGCAACCCAACCTTCCGTATAATACATCCCATTCAGAGACGTTTTCCTGCGTCATAAACGCCCTTTTTTTTTGACAGTGTTCTACCGCAGCGGTACCTACATGCACTTATCACCAGAGCTCTGTTCAAAAGTATACACTATATAAGTATTAGGGTACTATTGGTGATGCGTGCTGTCTCAGTCCCCTAATCGGCAGAATGCAACCAGAGCAGGAGATCTGTGGGGGGGTATTAAAGAGCCAATCATATGCCCAGGATGTTATGGCACGTCTAATTGGATGCACATTGGGAACGGAGACACTGTTGACCTTACACCTACCGTTGCCAACTTTCCATTTCTTTTTTATTTATTTTATATTTAACCTTTATTTAACCTGGTAGGCCGATTGAGATCAAATTCTCATTTGTAACGGTGACCTGGGAAGAAGCTGTGGATTGAACCCAGGACATCATACATACAAAGCATGTACTCAACTGAGCTACCAACTCCTCCTTCTATTTCCTGTCACGTCATTCCTGAAGGAGTTATTGGTTCCGGTCATTTCTAAGGATTAGGTAGCACGTTCCATGACGGTCGAGCTTGATATCCCTTATCGACTTAGCATGAATCTTTCCATGCTCAACAAAGGGACCGTTAACATGGAAGCGGACTCGTGTTGGCTAGGATTGGTTGACAGTGTGTTAATGATAGACTTTATAATACATATCCAAAAGGGACCTGGTCGGTTCTATTATAATGCTGGATCACTATTGCAATCTCCACTTAGGAGGTCATTGATTCCAGCGGAGTAATGGCATCATTGAGACTGCTTGATTGTGACATGGCTATCTCCCTATCAAAATGATCTCCGTCAGGAGTCAGGAAGTGAATTGGATGTTGTCCTTCAGTATTCTGCATTGAATGCATCAAAGCTAAAAGCTAATGTAAATGCCCTGAATGGCACTCGCACCAACGCACAATGAAACATGAAAAAATCCAATGCATTAAAATGGCATTTATTGGTGCCTCGAATTCTAGGAATTGGCCTTTTCTCTCCAGGAAATTATTGTATGGGTTTTGAGCTTAGGCTGTTCTTTTTTAGCATCTTATTCTTTTGACATCGGGACACAAGAATTGTACTAGTCTCTGAAATGTAATTTCACCAAATGTACTCTAGGCGTGTCTCTGAACATTGTGTCTCCATGCTATTTGCAGCAGGCACCACTTTAAAATACATAGAGGCTATCAACTCCCAGAATATCTGCAAAAGTGTTCCTTTCTCAAGCTCAACAGGAATTTGATGAGCGTATGGGAACATACAGATCTATTCAACAGGGGTAACATAACGCTTCGACGTGACTATGTAGTTGTTTTTTCCGTTGTTAGCATGTACTGGACCATGTTACAAATGTCAGGCCATACCTCCTCATAGAAGTTGGGTCGCAAAGTCCCTTCCTACATCCTTTAAAGATATATATATATATTCACATTGATCGGACAATGTACAATAAATCTTAGCAATTAGTCCTAAGATAGACTTACACTAGAAATAATGTATTCCTGGTAATTTAATCAATTTAGTTTCCAAGTAAAAGGGCAAATTGACCACCACTCTTCCGCTAGCTGGTTGTTAATGGATAGTAATGTTTTTTTTACTTCACCCTCCCCTGGTGCTGAGTGTATTCGTTATTTCTGTTAGACAGCCACGCCTCTGAGCTACTGTAATATTAAAACCAGCGTGCTGAAACTACTGAACTACATGACCATGCAAACAATCACAAAATCATGGAGTGAATCTTGTGTAAAACACTAACCTCATCTTCTCTCTGGAACACTGTTCTAGAAACACAATAGCACAAATGCAGTAGCCTGGTCGTCTGTTATAGGCTTGGATGCCACCAAGCCACCACTGCTTGTAAACATTGATCCGATTAATTTGACTATATCTGTCTTTCCTGTTATATACTTTTTTTTAAAAGTATGGTTTTGACTCTTTTTGATTTTTAAACTCTCAATTGATTCTTTCAAAACCTTATGCTAAAATATCCATATGATTCTGAATTGTCAATTCATATTGTAACCATGATGTGGAACACTGATTCACATTGTGACTGCTGTGAAAAAAAACATTTGTGTTTAAAGTATAACATCTCTTTCATTACTATTTTTGTGAAGCTGTGAGAAAATTCAGCCAGGGAGGGTATTTATAATAAAGACACACATAGTTATAGTACAATTTTAGTATTGACATTTATTATTATTATACATTAATAAATAATAATTTTCAATTTACTATTTTCACTAAACATGATATTGATACTGTGTTGTCAATCCAATAAACGTGGCAAATATACTATTATTCAGTCTGTTTCATGCTATTGAGTTTGCTACATTTAGTACAAGGACAACTTTAGTACATGAAATGTAAGTCGGCTTAATTGCAAATTATGTATCAGCTGTCTGATACAAAATATTGCACCATTAGTATTAAGAGTTATTACAGAAATACATAATGATCACAAAATGGTGACAGAAATACATAATGATCACAAAATGGTGACAAACATGACTTTGCTTAAATACTAATTCATGCTAAATGATTCTCTGTCCTACTTAAATTAGCACTCTATAAATGACGCCTCAATGCATCACATGCGGCTGTTCCTTTTATCTAAACCGCCCGAATACAGCAATTGTGCCCATATCTAGAAAGATCAACATTGGATCTGTGATATTGAGGAAGGCCTCAGTAATGGTTTGCCCCAGTTTTTAAGATTCCACCTATGCAGGCAATCATTATCTTAGGACACGCAGAAGAGATGCCCGTCTGATAGACACAAACATGGAATATCTGTCTAGGAAACAGTAAAAAATGTTATGTACATTTTTGCAGTACATTTTTATTGTGCTCTGTGCTCTGCGGAGGAAAGATTGAAAGCTTCTTTCTCAATCCAATTGTTAATGAGTCCTACAGTGAACGTCCTTGTGACTCAGAGAGCAAAAACATCAATAGGATCGCGTTAATGTATGGTGTATGAAAACCACTTGGTGTTGGACAGTCTATACAAGAACGACGGATTGTCTTTGAATAGACTCACATGTGCGTAGATGTGCTGGCAAGTGATGGCATGCGGTCAATGCTTCGGGGCGAAACAGCACGCTAAAAGCATGCTAACGTATGGCGCGTCTAATTGCATTTTCATAACCGTGTCAATGAAAAGAGACGGCCGTCTTTGTTCCTAGCTGACAGAGGATACACGCTGAACACCATTACACGCAAGAAGCAGTGGACTGACACATTTCCTCCTGACTGATGTCTTCACTGAGCCCACTGTGCAATGTCAAGGAACACGGGGGGAGGGGGAGGTTTGGGGGGCATTTTGAAGCACGTCTTTTCGGTTGCCATCTACAGATGGGATTAGCCTGAATAAGATCACCAAAGCAATTTTCATATTTGTCCTTTTAAGTCCTGCTAATGAAGTAACATACACCTACCAGCAGCACTGTGACTAAACGAATGTGACTAATGCCTGGATTTTAATCAAATATTAGTCACAAAGGAATGCCACCAGCTATATCTTGGCAACAGCATATCCAATTCCGTGATGTGACAGGGGGTCACTGAGACCTTACACCTCTGAAGTGTTTTCAGATTCCAGATGGTGGCTACATTAAGGAAGCTTGTTGGCTATTGGCTGAAGGCACACACACCTTTATATTCTCTGAAGGAGTGCCTGAGCGATAAAGCCACTTGTACTTACTCTCAAATAAGATATGTTGTAAAATTCTCTACGTCTAAAGCAAGTTTTATCAAACGTAAAGTATGTAGATTTCCCACGACGATTGTTGTATTGTTCATATCTTTTTGTTTTTGTCCTTTCCCTCATCTCCCTCTAGAGGTTTTGGTTAGTAGTTACATTCACTTGTATTGAAGTCATTTTCAGTTCAAGTACCAACATTACACAAATTAAGAAAATAACGTTGAAAATCCGGGAGGGATGCTTTTTTCAAACCTAGAGAAGACATTTACTACAGAACGGAATGACCCAGGAATAGCTGGCCAAATAAGTACCTGCTAATGACCTTGGCTGCTCTTCGTCATGACGTGTATATTATTATAATGCAGCACATTATAATGTTTGGCACAGTTGTCGCCATTTACACTGACTAGGCTGAGGTGCGCATTAGGAGTTGCCTATATTATATATGCCTATATATACATTGAAATATTCTGTCCAGCTGACCGAGCAACACTTGCGTCCCAAACAGCATCCATTCACTCTGTCTGCAGTAACATAGGGTCGTTGGTCTGTTGCCCTTCGATGAAACATACATTTTCCCCCCAAAAGGTTTTATCGTGAATGTGTAACAAATGCTATTCTGGTCATGTCCTATGCATGATTAGTCAGTGAGCATATCATGTCATACAGGAAAGGATCTTATGTCCTTCATTAGACCATGTAGAGTTAAGCACCGAGAAGACACAGCATGACTGCTGCCTACATTTAATCGCTGTGTGGCCCTTGTTGTGCTAAAGATTAGATAGGACACGTGTGATGTAATTGATGATGTACATATTGTGAAGTATGTGCAGTTCAGGGTGCTATCATGAGGGCCACCAGTAAAAATGAATTCTGATAATTCTGTTATATTTTCATTATTCAACATTATTATATTACATTATTATAGGAAGAAAGAGATCAAACAGTGTACACAATTTAGGGAATGAAATGCAATTTAATATGTAAATATATATCTACAGTGCCGTGGACAGATCTTTCGAGAAGCATGTGCAGAAACTGAAAAAATGGGCGGAGTTAGTCGCCAGCTCACACCTTTAGAGTCACTCAGAATGACCGCACAAGTCCACAGGAAAGGGCACGACATGGCAATGGAGCTTGTGCTGTGGACAGGTAGAACTTCATACACCGATCAGCCATTACATTATATAACTATCAGAACCTTGTCTGTTGGATCATATCACACGTGCATCTGTGCTGTCCTTGACCCTGTCGCAGGTTTAACGCTTTTCCTTCTTCGGACCTCTTTGAAAAGATACTGACCACTGCAGAGTGCAGACAAGCCAGAAGACTGACCCAGTCGTCTAGCCATCACTATTTAGCTGTCAAGGTCTGTCAGGTCCTAATGCTTGCCCATTTTCCCTGCTTCTAACACATCATCTTCGAGGACAAAATGTTCACTTGCTGCCTAATATATCCCACCTCCTGTCAGGTGCAACGATAAGGAGATTATCAGTGTTATTCACTTCATGTCAGGTAATAATGTTATGGCTTTTATGTTGGATGTAATTAAGACATCTGGTACAATTAAATATATTTCTGTGAATGCTAATAATAAAGGGTAAAGGAATGTTTTAAAGAACCTCTTGTTTTCTTTAGTTTCATTAAAAACTGAGACAGTGGGGAGATATATCTGGGTGTCCACTGATGTAGGAATGCAGGAATACATCCCTATGGTTTTAAAACTACTGGCTTTGTTAAATGTTTGTTCATCTCCCGCATGACGTTGCGGTGAAAAGTCTCAGTTTAAAGGGGATGATCGTTAGGGAATGCTTGCATTTCTTGCCGTACAAGAAACAAGAACAGGGTGTGCTATCTGTATTAAATAATCACCAGCAGTAACCAAGGGAAGCTCTGTCGCTAACAAGAGCCGGCGAACAATACAATCAGCAACTACTGTTTGTCAGACAAAAGAATGCTGTACTCTTAATTGAGTGGCAGTTGCAAAAACCTATTTGTTTAACGATGTCCACGTGGAAGAATTTCAAAATATAACAGTTTCCTGTTTCATCTACATCACAAACTGTTGTGTTACAGGGTGATCGCTGACCCGTGACGGGCCTCCAATCCCTGGGAGAGAGTGTGCCCAGCAGAGCCGGGAGAGCTCACCCTGTCTGGGGATGGAGATGGAGAGGTTCCTTGGAGGCAGTTCCACGGGGCCCAACATCACCAACATCACCGGAGCGCCACACGGCCCTTTCCCGCCGGTGGCGTTCACAGACAGGACTGTGGTGCTGGTGGTCCTCCTGGGCCTCCTCAACCTCCTCACCGCCCTGGTCAACGGTGCCGTCATCACAGCCATCTGCACGACCAGGAAGCTCCACCTGCCGGCCAACTACCTGATCTGTTCCCTGGCCTTCACCGACTTCCTCGTGGCCCTCCTGGTCATGCCGGTCAGCATCCTCTACGTCGCCACGGAAACCTGGCTGCTGGGTCAGGTAGTGTGCGAGGCCTGGCTGAGTGTGGACATGACGTTCTGCACCTGCTCCATCCTGCACCTGTGCGTCATAGCGCTGGACCGCTACTGGGCGATCACCAAGGCCATCGAGTACGCCCGCAAGAGGTCGGCCCGCCGGTCTGCCGTCATGGTGACCATCGTCTGGGTCATCTCCATCTTCATATCCATCCCGCCGCTCTTCTGGAGACACCGGCCCGGCAGCCTGGGCCCGAGTCAGTGCATCATAGAGCATGACCACGTGGGCTACACCCTTTACTCCACCTTCGGGGCGTTTTATGTACCCATGACTCTGATCCTCATCCTGTATTACAGGATCTACAACGCCGCCAAGACTCTCTATCAGAAACGCGGCTCGTCGAGGCACATGAGCGGCCGCAGTACCGACAGCCAGCACTCGTTTAAACACTGCCGCGTGGCACACACCTTCTGTGTGTCGGACCTCTCCACCTCAGACCCCACCCTGGAGTTTGACAGGACCAACGTAAACGTCCGTATCCCCTCCTTTGAGCGGGAGATGGAGGCGGACGACGAGAGGGACCAGATCTGCACCTCTCGGGAGAGGAAAGCGGCACGTATCCTCGGCCTTATCCTCGGGGCGTTTATCCTCTGTTGGCTGCCATTTTTTTTAAAAGAGCTCCTTGTGGGCTTACAGCTTATTACTGCCTCCCCGCAGCTATCAGACTTTCTAACCTGGCTTGGCTACATCAACTCGCTCATTAACCCTCTGCTCTACACAAGCTTTAATGACGATTTCAAGTTGGCCTTTAAGAAACTGCTCAGACGAAAGAGGCGTCCATAGGCCCGTTAATGGCCGTAAAAACAAATTTTTGTCAGATGAAGTTTGACATTTACATTGAAGCCGTTTAGCAGATGCTATTATCCAGAGTGACTTACAATAGCAAATGCATTAATGCAGTATGTATTTCTGTGCCAGACCAGCGTGGGTATCAAACCCACAACCCTGGCATTGCAAGTGCTAAGCTCATACCAAGTGAAGTAGACGTGACCTCCACATACAAAGGAAAGTTCCATGCATTGTGTCAATTGAATATATGACCTGTGTAATGTGCTTATCTAAATAAAGTCAAAAATCAAAGTGTGCTGCTTCCACTTCATTGCTGAAGATTTACCAAGAAAAATGAATAGCAAAAGGCTTTGTGTATTGATATTTGATACATTTCTACATTGTTTCAACGGTAGATATGTATTTCTATTTCATGTAGATGTATTTTGTTATTGTAAACCTTCAGATCCTCATGTGAACGTAGCACTACAGCGCTGGACAGATGAACTAGTGTTTCCATCTTTGACTAATGGGTTCCCGAATAAAACCCACTCCGGAGTATAACTGCATGTGCAACAGCAGACCACCTGACCACCCTGGTCATCTGAACGTTGGATTATTCTGATGAATGGTTGTTGACCTAAAAAAGCATCTTGTATTGTTATAATCTCTACCCGGGACAGCCAGAAACAGAAAGGCCCATCACAACGGAGCCCGGCGCCCTCTATAGGTTCATTAATACAATGCAGCCTTCATATGGAATTTGTTTGACCGAATATCTATGCTTTAACATCTTTTACAACGTTAGTGGCAGTGTATTACAATATTTGTGACAAATGGCGACTTTAGAAAGGCTTCCGAAACTACATTTAATGCATTGACACGTGGGCGACTAAACTTAGTGGACCAGGCTGAAGCTCAATCTAAAACCCGTGATTGTTATTCATCATACCATAATAATGTTTTCAACCGACGAAAAAAAATACAAAAACACAAACCTGTGCGCAATTCCTTGATCGCTAGATGTCAAATGCACGTTTGGTTGAAACGCATACAAATGCACCAAGACACTACTAGCACAATGTGCCTAACTAACTGCATTACAGCTGGGACTGGGAGTGCCTCTCTCCACGGACGGACTACAGTGGCATTTCACTCTGCGTCAGTGCGTAATGATTCCGGTCACGTGCTCGTCTGTACGCGCCCGCAGCAGTGGTGGTGGTACGCGACGGAGTCGGTTGTGAAGATGGCGGACGAGGAGGCCGAGCCAGACCCGAGCGCACGGACGGATACCAGGGCAACGATTGCGGCACTCCGGGAGACATTGCACGCGCTGTCAATTGCCCTGAAGAACAGCGCGGACTCGCCAGTTCAGTCGTCGTCTCGGTATTGCCAGGACTTCTGCCAGGTTCGTGTTCTCACTCTATCTCTCTCTGTGTGTGCGTGTGTGTGAGTTGGTTGTTCCATAATAAGCCTGGAGTCTGTCATTAGCATACAGTAAGGTAGCTTTAGCTCCCCGTTGGCTGGTGCTGCTAGCATACAGTTGAACTGACGGTTGAGTATTCACATTATCGCCGCTTTAGCGGTTTAATTTATCCGATAAATCGGTAGCCTCTGTTTGTTGAAACAGTCGCTAATACTAGGTCTACTTTGACACTCGGATACCTTCTTGGAGATGTCTGCTGTTGACATTGAGTTACCATATAGGCGCAGTGTGGAGGTGCATCGATATACTTCCTGCTTTCTTATGACCAATTCGTGCTGGGGCAGCAGGACTGTTTTTTAGTATAGCTAAACTGTAACCATAGCTGTCTCCGTCGGCTGTGTAGCCATCTCTCTTGTTTTTAGGACTCCTGTTACTAGCCTCTGCTAATCAGTTAGCGTGTCTAGCTCGCTACAAGCTAACAAATCATGGCTTTGTTCTGCCTTTCATGTTAAAGGCCGCACAGCGTTTGCTGACACGTTTCAAATGAAAGTGGGATGTTTGTGTACATGCATGATGTCGTATAGCCTGAATACAGTCATCTTATCCAGCTATCTTATATCCAACTGTCTATCTGTTCCAGGTTGTGCCTTATAAAATAAAAAACTCCTCCTCAAGCCACCTGGGCATGTTCATTTGTGAACATTTGTCAGCCGAAGAGATACGTTTGATTGTGTAGAACATATCCACCCTCCTAGACCGAAACGAAACTGTTTCATTTTCTAGCTGATGTAATTATTGTTTTTTCTGGCCTGTATTTTTCCCCCTATACCTACTGTCAGTTCTGCTTAACACTCTCACAGTATTATTTGGATACATGATGGAAATAAACATTTACCTGAGACACAGGGTCACGGGCCAATGGATCAAATATATTTAGTGACATTTTATCTTGTTGGCTCAGGGGTTTAAACTAACAACATTTATGTACCGTTCTCACAAGCCAAACTGCAGGAGCAACTCAGCAATGTAATCAAAACTCTTATAACAATGTTATTGCATTTTCCATAGTAATTTGTCAGCTTTCAGTCAAATTATTCAATTTTCATAACATAGCCAAAGCTTTTTTTCTGTATACTAGCACAAGCAGTTGTTTAACCATTGGCCCATCTGGACTCGAGCCCTACAACCCAAGGCTGTAGTGCTTAGTGCGCGTTGAGGCCTATTGATTGCCCGTGGTAATAATTTGCATAGTGTGCCTTAACGACAGTAACCTTGTGTTGACGCTTCTGTGGAAACTTGTTGCAGTTATTGTTTGGTTTTCGATGTAGCACCAGTTGTTGCAGCAGAGTATCATCTAAGAATGTGTGATTATCTGTGACTGGAGGCAGTGAACCCCGTGTGCTGTGTGGGGGCAGACACGCGGACACTATTACACGGACAATCGTCATTTATGTACCCCATGTACGTCTGTATTCAGCACAGCATGAGTTTAAACAAATCTAATATAATGTATTTATTTTTACTTGTCCCTGTTGGAGATTTGTAGTAACACCGCTTTATTTACCTGCACGGCCTAATCATTTAGTATTTTTCACTTGCGATTCTGTCTGTGTGGAGTTGAGGACTTGTTTTCCACTCCCAGCATGCTCGGCTACACCAAACACCTTGGTGGGTGATGCTTGAAAGAGCGTACCACTCGAGGCGGCCAGCCGGATTCCTAGATCCACCTTGACAGTCGACAACACCGCTCCACAGCCTCCCCTCTGCTCAACGTGCAGTTGGAGTACAGCGGTACTAGGCTACCGGCCACGGGGGGGGGGGGAGATGTCAGCTCATTAGCCCCGGTCCCGGCTCAGGCCCCAGGATGCCGTGCCTTGTCGGGAGGGGGAGGACATTTGAGACCCGCTGCCGCTCCGGGCCACAGCGTAAAGGTTGATGAATATGGATGACTGCACTGTGCTCAGTGCTGTTAGTCTGGCGGGCCTGTCGCTGTCTGAGCCTTTATACCCGATATCCTCCTCTGCCTGACCAGGGTCCTGCCTCCACCTTTGTCTAATTGGGACCAGATCCAAATGAGGGGTGTGTCATGGACCCTGTGAGGAAGGTCTAATGGAGGCATTATTGTATTGCATTATTCAACTCAGCCTTAGGCACAAGGTGTAGATACTACTTTGCTTTAATATTTTTTATTTGTTCATGTATAGTTGAACAATTGTCCCTTTACTCTTCGCTCTCACAATTGCATGTCAGTTAGCCAATCAATAATGTTTCACCCGGTGTTGGTTCGGGGAATCGATATGCCTTGTAACTGTCCCTGTAGGGGATCAGCGGAGTACTTCCGGGTCCAGTCCCGGCTTATGGGTGGCACGCCGCGGCTCACTATGCAACAAACATGACCTTCGACCTCGGCCGTGTCTAACAGCTGTGATGCTCCTCTCGGGAAGGTATGACCGGTGTTGACAGATTATATCCCGGCGGAGACACGCTTAAAATAGAACATTGGAGCGGAGTGTGAGGATGGCAGGGTGTCCGTGCAGCCGGCGTGTTGTTTACCATGCGACCCCTATGAACGTGTTCCCATCGAGTAATGACGGTGTTTTGTCCATCAAGATGAGCACAGCTGTAGGGCTGTTTTAATGACTTAATGGTGGTTGTTCCCCCCCTTTCTGATCCACTCACTGCTGTGTTCAACCTGAGAGAGATAATGAGAGTGCAGGTGAATTAAAAAGCAGATGTGATATAAACACTTCCGGAAAGACGTAGAGTAAATCACACAGGTCGTTGTTGCTGGCTGAATATACCTGCCATCTGTTAACACGTGCGCTGGTATCTCGTCATAAAGGCAGATTTGTGGTAGGAACGTCTTGAACCTGTTCTTCTGTGTCAGCTGTGACATGCACTCAGAGAATGGATCCTGCAGTTCTGTTGTGCCCTGCGGACAAAGTGCTTTGTTATGGACGCGGTCTGCCTGGCCGTGGCTTATCGCCCCGGCTGCTTTTCCCTCCTGCAGGTTAATTGCCTGGCAGCCCTTTCTAATCATAGCTGGCTGGCACATGCTTCCACATTGACCCCCATAATTGTTGTTACGTTGTGCTCAGAAAAGCTTAAAGGGATTTTGGAATTGAAACTCTTTGCATACCTCCCCGGGTGCAGATGAAACTGTTCTTGCCACGTTTATGTGTTTCGTTTGTGGCAGTTGTCGTGTTCAGCGGGGCGGTTGTATGTGTTCTGCATTAATCGCTCTGACACTGGAGAAGGCAGCGCTGCTCTGCTGGTGACTGGTGATTGCCCAGCTGTTGTGGTTGCTATGGAGAAGGTCAAACAGGGGTTAAGTGTATGTAGTTTCGGTTAGTCTGGGTTTCCTATCTTGTTTTATATATTTAATCTGTTTGTTTTTGCAGATCGAACAAACAGTTGTTTGTGTAGTCAGTTAATTGTAAGAATGGCTTTGTAAATTCTTCATATTATTAATGACAGGAAATATTTAGATTTTTTTACTCAATGGTCTGCATTTTCACACAGTTTAATGTATTTTTGTTCATCCATCTGCCGACGATGTCGCCATTTCTCATTTCGCCCGTTTCTGTGCTCTGAGGTCTTGAAGTCTTTCCCTTGCTGCACAGGGGCCAGAGGGTTTCTTTGGGATGGTTAAGATGCTTCGTTGGTGACCGTTACTGGTGTGGATTCTGGGCCCCACCTTGGGTGTTAAGGCAAGAGTGGAAGCCAAATGGTTACAGACTTACAGGCACATAAGTTCGCCATAGCGACCTCTGGGACGAAAGTTATTGTTTTGTTCTTTAGGACTTTGCAGAAAATGTTGCTTTGAGTGATGTGTTCTACCAATCTTTCATTGGTTCTCACCGTGGCTTCTCACCGTGCTTGAGAATGAGTTGGTTCAGCATTGATTTGTTGTATGTACCTCGCAGTTTAACGCTGTGTTTTGCATCTTTATTAGAGCCGGTCATGAGTCAATTGACTAGGGTAATCTATATGCAACAGACCATGCGGCGAGGGAGAATTTGTCGTTTTTGCGATAACTGCAGGCCTCTCTGTGATTCAATTTCTGAGGAAAATATAATATTTTTGAGTAAGAGAAACCTAACCATCCCGATAATCGTTGAAACTTTTAAATATGAACAGGTTCATAACCATTGAAATATTTACAACACGTCACGTATTAAGAATAATAATAAATGCCTTGTTTGGGTGGAAAACCTCTGCTTCATGCATGTGGGCTGAGGGTTCTTAACAAGTCATATCCTAACCGCTGATTGAAGTGTAACTACTGAAAATTAGCATACAAAAGGTCTGGAGACGTTGTGGAAATTTCTGTGAATTCTCATTTGTGGATTTTAGACCATGTCTGTGGGTGTTACATTCCACTTGTGTCTCTCTCTCTCGCTCTCTCTCTGTCTCTCTTTCTCTGTCTGTCTTTCTCCAGACTTTGGTTGAGTATGCTGACCGATGGAGGATCGAGCAGGAACCGCTGCCTCTTGTGGAAGTTTACAAAGTGGCCCTGCTGAGCTACGCCCAGGCCTCCCCCTGCCTCTCCTCAGGATGTGAAAATGTTCCCGTTGTACTTGAACGGCTGTCCATGTGAGTACACCTGTCTTACAGGAGGGTTGCTCGAGCTTGTTTTTCTTTTTGGCATGCAAGATCGTCATCGAAATGCGCCTTCGTTCACCCAGATCTTTTTACTTCTGTAACAGAACAAAATGCATCGACCTATCAGGTATTTGTCCCACAGAACAAAACAGTTTGACCTTGAGGTCATTCAAAGTATTTTTTGCCTGTTTTTTAGACTCGTTATTATAATTTTAAGTTGGATGTTAATTGTTCACTCCTTTGTATTGTTTCATGATAAAATCTGTCTATTAATGAGATATTTTTGGGGTGCCTGAATTGAGTTCAGTTCAGTTGTGGTTCTCGCCCGTGTCATCATGCGCATTCACAATACCTGTTCTCCCTCCCCTAATGACCCCTGTCCTGTCGTCGCTCCCCATCTCCTTAACATTTCTCCCTTCTGTTTCCTGAGTCTCCCCGTTTCACCCTACTCCCCTCTGGTTCCAAGTCAACGACTCTCTGACTCTGGTCCTCCTGGCCGCGTCACGAAGCTCACAGAAGAGTTATTCGTGCAGCTTAGGGAAAATGGAGGAAAAATACACTTCCGAATCGCCTTGCATTCTGCCACTTCATCCTCACAGCCCTTTTTTCTCCATCTCATTCGCTGCACATCACTGTGAACTGCTCTGGATAAGGTGCTGATTAACCTAAATGTAATATGAATGAACAGGAGCTGTGTGGAGCTGCTGCTGTCTCTGCCAGAGAATTTCTCAGATGCGTTGTGGGAGGATTTCAAGTTATCTGTTCAGGTAAACACTGATGCTTGTCATTTCCTGTTATATTTCCTGTCCATGTTAATTAAGATCTTTTTTTCCGCCAAGCACTATCGGTTTGATATCTTGTCTGTCTCGAGAAGTGAAAGTAGAATTACTAGAATATCTGAAATGTTTTGTGCCGAATTTCTTCCGAACTTGTGGTGTTGCTCGTCATCACCCAGTGAGCCTTGATGTGTTTCAGTCGGCGCACTCCGAGCTGCAGGAGAATGGCACTGGGCAGCTGTCGCTTCTGTCTGCCGTAACCCAGGGGGCTGGTGTGTGGACCAGCGACACATTGCAGGACCTCCTCTACAACCGGTCGCCACAAACGGCAAAAGGTCAGTGCCACCGTAATTAAAGGGTAACCACTTCACACAGCGGTGCATCTAAATCCCGAAAGAACTTCCGTTGCTTATTGTTATACCGACCTTTGTACTTTAGAGCCAGAATTTCTAAACGCCATTCCAGAGGTCTGAGTGTCTGCAGCTTTTTGCTCTCGTTTTGTTTATTATTATTATTATTACTTTATTGATTAATTAGGTCACTAATTGGTTAGGTTCTAATTGGTCAGGTTTTTCACCTGGTTGTGTAGGTATGAACAGGAAACCAACAGGGAAAAAACTAAAACCTGCATACAACTGAATGGGTTTGACACTTTTGCGCTATTCTATGTGTATTAACTCTGTGTGTGTCTGAATGTCCTTTTTAGTTCATCAGTTCCTTGAGCTGGAGGGGCCAGTTTTGTTGGAGATGCGGGTGAAACACCTTATGAAGGAGAACCACATGCAACGGGCTGCATTGCTGGCCAAGGCGTGCACAGAGTGTCCCCAGTTTGAAGGAAAAGGGCCCTTTCGCCAGATGTATCTCGTTTGCCTGTGTGCCGTCTCAGCCCAGGAACCACTGATGGAGGAGGTAGGTTTGGACCGATACTTTGGAACCCCTGAGTCCCAAATGGCATACAATTTTATTTCGAAGGTCTTTACTTGTAAACGCGGCCCATTGGTCTCTGGTCAGAAGAATATGGGTGCCGTTTTGAATTCCATTATAAAGTGGATATTGCTGGAAAGGCAACATTTATTATTTTAAATAAAAAAATATACCCTTTAACTGTATGAAAATGCAATATTCTTTGGCAACATTTTGCCATTTTTTCCCTTATATCTCCCTTTCCTGATACTATTCACTTTATAGAAAAATTCCCATAGTGTTTCATTTTAAATAAATCGTTTTTAAAGTTCCTCCCATGACCTGCATACACTACCTCCTTTGACCCCCCCAGTGGTCCCTAGATTAATGGCAACGTCTCTTCCATTCTCTACATAGCTTTCCAAGGTTGACTGCCGTGATGCACTTGAGATGATCTGTAACCTGGAGTCAGAAGGCAATGACCGGGGAGCCCTCAGCGTTTGCTCTGCCTTTTTGACACGGCAGCTTCTTCAAGGAGATGTGTACTGTGCCTGGTAAGCACAATACCCCACACAAGTGCTGTTCCCCTGATCTCAGACACCATGTTCTGTACAGAGTCCCTGTATTTTAGGGAAGATTTTTATTTCACCTTTTTTATTGCATTGTTGGTGCCTCCTGTCTTGTTTCATTTTATTTTACTCACTGATATGCTTTCACACAGGGGTTTCATGATTTCATTTACTTTGTCAGTATTACCTATTTAATAAATGTGGAATTATAAAATATTGTTTATTTCTTGTAGGGAGCTGACACTTTTTTGGAGCAAACTGTTAAAGCGGTTAGAGTCGTCTGAAGAGATGTTTCTGGACAGATGTTGTCAGATGTCTTTGCTATCCAAAACAGTCTTCCATATCCTCTGCCTCATCAAAGTAATTCAATCTGAGGTAAGCATTTCAGGTAGTTGAGGTTAGGTGATTGAAATATTTTTCCTAAGGTGTTTCTCTAACAAAATGTAATTTATCTTTGTCAGGTGGACACTGTTGGACTTCCAGTGTGTATTGAAATGTGCATACGGGCTCTGCAGTTAGAATCAAGTGAAGGAAACAACAAGGCCTCCGTTTGCAAAACCATCTCCGGTTTGCTGCTCACTGATCTGGAGATAAAGCGGGCATCCCAGCTGACAGAGTTCCTTATGGAGCCCACGGTGGACTCCTACTACGCTGTGGAAACTCTTTACAATGAACCGGACCAGAAGCTGGAGGAGGAGAATCTTCCCATACCCAACTCGCTACGCTGTGAGCTCCTTTTGGTGTTCAAGACACAGTGGCCCTTTGACCCTGAGTTTTGGGACTGGAAGACGCTTAAGCGTCACTGCTTGGCACTTATGGGTGAGGAGGCCTCGATAGTGTCCTCCATTGACTTGCTGAATGACAGTGAGAGCCCAGAGACACCCGAGGATGAAGATATGGCCCAACTTGAAGAAGGGTTCAGAGATGCATCAGAGTATTTTATAGACACCACGCAGGAGCTAAATGAAATAACGGACAGACGACAGAAAAACAGAGAGACTAAGAAATTAAGAGAGAAGGGGTTTATCTCAGCCAGGTTTAGAAATTGGCAGGCATATATGCAGTACTGTGTTCTTTGCGACAAGGAGTTTCTGGGTCACAGGATTGTACGTCATGCACAGACTCACTTTAAAGATGGTTTTTATAGCTGCCCAATATGTGCAGAGACCTTCACCGCAAAAGACGTATTAGAGCCACACGTGGCATCCCATGTTAAGCTATCGTGCAAGGAAAGACTAGCTGCAATTAAAACAAATAAAAAGTTGTCTAATCCCAAAACAGCTGCTCCAGTCATTGCAGCTCTAAAAGCGAAGACTGAAAATGAACTGTGGGCAAAAGAGTCAAACAGCGATTACCGGGTACGCAATGGGGAGTTCCTACAGACAGAAACGGCTCGGACCAAATGTATTGATCTTAAGTCGGAAAGCGCTGAGGAAAACACATGCCCTGTTTCGAACTGCAAGAAGGGGTTTAAGTATTTTCGAAATCTTCTTCTGCATGTGAAAGCGCATGGTGACAACGAGGAAGCGCGCCGCTTCCTTGAAATGCAGAGCAAAAAGGTGATTTGTCAGTATTGCCGTCGCCAGTTCGTCAACGTCACCCACCTTAACGATCATTTGCAAGTGCACTGCGGCGTTAGACCGTACATTTGCATTCAGCTGCACTGCAAGGCCAGCTTCCTCTCCAACACGGAACTCCTGGTGCACAGGAAGGGACATGTCATATTTAAAGCCAAATGCATGTTTCCTGGATGCGGGAAGATTTTCAGTGAAGCCTACAAGCTGTACGACCACGAGGCTCAGCATTACCAGACGTTCACCTGCAAAGTCCCTGACTGTGAAAAGGTGTTCCATTCTCAGGCACAGTTGGATCTACACCGGGAGGAGCATGTCAGAGACGAGGAACGCAGATCCACTGACGCTGAACTTTGTCTTTCTCTGGAGCAGAGGATGCTCGCCGGGCAGGCTTCGGCGTCAGAGGAGCTTGACGTTGCGTCTGATCTACCCGTGTCCGTTGCAATGATGCACTCAATTGAGAACCTGCTGAACGCTTCTGAGTTTCCTGTTCAGGAGGATAATCAACATTACGTGATTAAAAGTGAGCCGCCAGATAGAGGGCGTTACCCATTTCCAGAGAGCTCCGTGATACGGTCCACCACAAATGCACTGTCGCACGACTCTAATCTGCAGACCAATAGGCCCCCGGGTCTCTCTGAGACGGCTGAATATGACATGATTCCCACACCACAGCAACAGAATTTGTTAGATTCGTACCGAGACTCTGTGGACTTGGGCCATGCTGCCATGCGTGCAAATGTCTTTCACGGTTCAGTCCAAAGTGTTCGGAAAGATGTCAATTATGGATCCGGGAACTACAATTCGGACTATAGAGCAGCAGTCCTAGCACAACCCCATCACCACCACCTCCACCACCAACAACAACCACACCACATGTCTGCAAACCTGTCATCGGCCGACCAGAACTGTCTGTTGTCAGCGCCAATGCCACATAATCTCCTGTCTGCCTCTCACACTCTTCTTCCACTAGTAACCCGTTTGCCAGCCACAACACAGTTTCCATTACCAAGGACTTCTGTCTCGCAGCAGTGTCCGTTACCAAGGGCTCCAAACCCACAGCAGGGCTTGTTGCTAAGCACACCGGCCCAACAGCAGTGCCTGTTACCAAGCACACCGGCCCAACAGCAGTGCCTGTTACCAAGCACACCGGCCCATCAGCAGTGCCTGTTACCAAGCACTCCGGCCCATCAGCAGTGCCTGTTACCAAGCACTCCGGCCCATCAGCAGTGTCTGTTACCAAGCACACCGGCCCAACAACAGCGCCTGTTCCCAAGCACACCGGCCCAACAGCATTGCCCGTTACCAAGTTCACTGGCCCAACAGCAGTGCTTGTTACCAAGCGCACCGGCCCATCACCATTGCCCATTACCTAGCACTCTGGCCCAACAGCAGTGCTTGTTACCAAATTCACCGGCCCAACAGCAGTGCCTGTTACCAAGTTCACCGGCCCAACAGCAGTGCCCGTTACCAAGCGCACCGGCCCAACAGCCGTGCCCGTTGCCAAGCGCACCGACCCAACAGCAGTGCCCGTTACCAAGCACACCGGGCCAACAGCCGTGCCCGTTACCAAGCACACTGGCCCAACCCCAAGGAGAGAAAGAGCGACACTATTGTGCTTTGGAGAACTGTGATCGGAACTACAGTTCTTACCGAAGTGTTACCAAGCACATGAAGGCGGCTCATCCAGAATTTTACACAGAATGGAAAATTGCTAATAGAAAAAGCCGGGAACAGGAAAAGGCTGAAAGGGCAAGGAAACCTGCTCTATCAAGTGTGCCTCAGATTGGAAACAAGACTTCTCTTGCTCTGCTTCGAAGTCAACAGGGCATCGGTGACCCAGTCGCAGTTAAAAGGCAAAATGTGATTCAGCCACCCCTGTACTCAAACCAAAACCACTCTTACCCTCCCCAGTCAACGGGTGTTCTCAGCCAGGCTTTCCCTAACCAAATGGACAATATTTTAGATCCCATTGTACTCTCCCAGCTAGGAAACAACTCTGATCAATATGGACCACCTAGTTTGCCATGGCAACAAACACCAGGAAACAACCAAATCTACAATAGTTATCCCTCCCAAGTATACTCTCCAGATGTGCAAGGGATGCCTTTAACAGATGCTGTCAGCGGAGGGATGGATGCTGACGTTATTTCATCGAGTCGTCTGATGGGATCCAATGTGCGAAGACCCACAGGTTCAATGCTACAACCACCAATGGATCATCGTCTTCAGTCTGTTTTCTCCTCTTACGTGGACATTCTGAAAGACTCAAGTCCTTTAAATCCGATGGAAAATGATACACCTACCTACACACCCCGAATTGAAAATAACCCATCGGACAAATTAAATCCTACAAAAAGTATTGGAATGAAGAAACAAATTAAAATGGAGTCCGGATTTCCCCCGGTGGCAAACTTGCTGCCAACGATCAACAGTGAATCTCAGGAAGGCGACATAAACTCTGGCGATCCTGACAATCCAACGGTCAAAAAAGCGAAGCGAAACAAAAGAACAAAGTGGCCTGCTATTCTTAAAGATGGAAAGTTCCTTTGTTCTAGGTGCGGTAGAGCCTTTTCAAATCCAAAATCACTTGGTGGCCATTTGTCCAAGCGTTTGCACTGCAAAGCTTATGATGAGACAGAACTACTAACAGCAGATCTGCCATCGTCTTTTCTTGATCTTCTCAACTCGGAGCAACTTCTCAACAATCCGCCTACGCAATCGGTACTGTATCACCCTGTGACACCTTATGCAATTGATGGCAAACAAACTGATGACATTATTAAGCAAATTATGGAATCTCCAAGTATTTCCAGTCTGTTCGAGTCCACTCCGATTCCCCAGCTGTCGTTCCAAAATCCTTGTGGCCCCTACGGACCTGGCGGACGCTTGCCAGAAAGCACTGTTATACATCACACAGCTGACATCCATGTAAAGACAGAGAGCGAATCCTATGGCGATGGCTATCTCCAGCCAACATGTGATCCTGGGTTCGGCAATGGTCCATTCTCCGATCCACTTCTCTCTCAGATGCTTGTAGAAAACAACCCTACAGTTTCACTTCACAGACTTCCCACAGACCATATTGATCAGCTCCTTCGAACTGAAACACTGATGAAAATGAAGGAGGTCAAGGGGACTTCTGGCGAGTCAGAAACAGGTGGACTCTCCAATGATGGACTTCTGGCCGCCATGGCCAGTTTGGCAAACAACCTTATAGCAAACCCAATGTTACAGATGACTTCACCAGACCCTCAGCCTCAACACAGTCCAGCAGCAACAAGCAGCAAACCAGTGGGGGGTCAGAGGAATAGTGCCGAACAGAACATTAGGAAAAGATTGCGTGAACAGATTTTAGCTGGAGACTTTCAAAGAAGAAGCAGTTTGTCTGGGGCCAGCAGTACTGACAGCAATGCCACTTTGAATTCAGTGTCGTCCAACATCGCAACCAATGTTGTGCAACATTTTGGAGAAAGTCAATGTTCTCCCCCTTCCAATACTATCGATAACAAAATAGTTCTGCCTGTCTCTTCTGCCCAAGTAAATGGAGAGGCACAAATGCAGGGTTTCACATCCACACAGAGTTTCACTAAATTCAGAGAGGCTTCCACTCAGCGCCAAGAGATGCCCGCACCTATCAACATGGTTGCCGACGATGTCGATTCTGGCCCGACTTTAACACCTGCAAACCAACCATGTTGGATTATGGACATTCAGACTGCGTTAGAGCGTTTAGACTTAGACAAACAGGTGTGTGATTATACTCCAGCACAATCCTCCACAAAACCTAGTTTTGCGGATATTTCCAATGGAACTGAAGTCTTGAGGCCTAATGTCTCGAACGAAAAGGATTCACATATTCCTGACAGCTGCCGGAAGCCTTTTGTCTGTGAAAGTGACAACTGCAAATACAGTGCCATGACAAAAGATGCCATCTTAAAACATCTCATCAGGGCACATGGCTACACCAATGAGATGATCTGTTTATTGAAGAAAAACCATGGAAAATTTGCGCCGTTTTCCTGTAAAATGTGTGATAAGACTTTTACCCGAAATTCAAACCTTAGGACACACTGTCAGACAGCCCACCGAATGACACAGCAGGAAATTGCAAAGCGGAATATTAACTGGCAGTCAAACATCACTGGTGGAATTGATATTGGTGACGATAAACGGGCTGTGCATTCGGAGCATCCTTTGTCTTGTCAGATGGGCACAGCGCCTCGCTCGGTAACCGAGGACATTACACGTCAATATTCACTCCCGGATGCCAACCAGATGCAAGATGTGACAGGAAACAACTTCTATGTTCCAGGACCGGGGTTGAAGCAAGAAAACCTGTCGCACCCTTTTGCGAAGCAGTCTTCTCACGGCATGACTGACCTAAGGTTTCACGATGACAGCTTCTCCGCGGGAGTGCAGACTGTGCAAAGTGTACCCATGCGTGATGGATCGTCGACTCCGCTAGTACCAGGGTCTGAATATCAAATGAACGCGCACTGCTCCACAATACCCCAACAACCCTTAGTGGCTGCTCCTGGTGCCAGTCAGTGGTCAGGTGTACCGCACTCATCAGTTCACGTGTCCACTCATTACGATCCACAATCCGGAGGCTATCACGCAGAAAGATCTGTGCCAGTGACACCGGCTGCATCAGATCGCCTTGCAGCTAGCACGACCTCTCTAGATAACACACCCAAAACAAAGCAACAGAGAGGGCCTAAAGGACCGAAAGTAGAGATGCAAAGGAAGTCGAAAGATAAAAAGACAGAGGCAAGCGACGCCTTCAGTCCGTACAGGCCGTATCGATGTGTTCATCATGGATGTACAGCGGCATTCACCATTCAGCATAATTTAATTCTACATTACAGGGCAGTCCATCAGTCCGCCCTGTCTGCGTTTGAGATCAACAATGATCAAAACGAGGAACTGGAGTCTAATGAGGACATTAAGGCGGAGGGTGTTACAGACGAGTCAGAGGGTGAAATGATGCAGGTGATGGAGTTCAGATGTCTAGTGGATGACTGTTCCAGGGTATTCCAGGATGTCCCTAACCTGTTGCAGCATTACCTCCTGCTTCACAAGTTCAGCGTGGATAAAGCAGGCTCCCTAATGTCCAACATCAACCTAGGGAGATTCCGTTGCGATCAGCCAGGCTGTGCGGCGTCTTTCACTGCTTTCTGGAAGTACATTGGGCATATTGAGAAGGAACATGACATGGCAAAACTTACCAAAATGGAGCCTGTGGACGGGATGTTCCAGTGTGATGTTGAAGATTGTGATCGGGCCTATGCCACCAAGTCAAATCTCCTCAGACACACCATGAAGAAACATCACGAACTTTATAAACTCCAACTGATGAATCAACCGAAACCTGAAGATGGGGTGAAACCTGTTTCCAAGAACTCCCATTACCAGATGACTAAATCAAGTGACGGTAAAGAGAACATAGAGAGCAACAAAAAGATTACACCAAAGGGAGGTGACAAAAAGAAAATCACTGAGAATGCTGGAAAAAATCATTGGACGAAGTATGGAAAACCTTCCTTGAAAAGTAAGGAAGAAGCCTCTGCAATGTGCATAATGAAAACTTCCCTGCAATACCCGTGCATGATAAAGGGCTGTGACTCTGTGATGAAGTCTGAACGGACCATCATGAAGCACTACATGGGCCATGGGCTGTCTGAGAGGTACCTAGAAGAGCAGAGAAGCCACTTCATATTCTGCAAGAAATACCCCAGGGGTAGGAACCCCCGCTCTGCCAGGAGCGACGACTCCAAGTCAGAGTCCTCCTCTGAGATATCGGAGAGCGAGGACGGCGGAGACACCGGCCTAGAAGGAAGTGAGTTCGACGAGTACTCAAAACCTGTGTTACGGAGGCGGGGGAAGGGCCAATTGTCCGGCGATAAACCTTCGTATGATGAAAGTTCAGAGACCGTATCTGACAGCTCTGTGACAGGGAAACGGAAGAGGGGAAGACCCCATAAAACTGTGTTTGAAAAAATGGTCAAACGCAGGAGGATGTCCAGGTTGACCCGGAGTAATGCTGGTTACTGTGGAGAACATGGGTCAGACTATGACTCCTCTGGCAATGCCCTTACACAGGATGAAATGAACGATCAGAGTGAAACATTGACTTCCTTCAAGCCTATGGGTTTTGAAATGTCTTTCTTAAAGTTTTTGGAGCAATCAGACACGTCAAAACATTCTCTGAAGAATATTAGACTAAAAAATGCAACAGTGTTGTGCAAAAGATCTGATGCGTGTTTGCACTACCCAAAAGGCTTTGATACTCTAGAGTTCAGGAACCCCCAGAAGCTGACGTCGCTTAGCAATGTAAAAATTGTAGTGGACAAAGCCTTTTCAGATGTTGCTGATACTTTGCTGAAGCAGCTCCAGGTAATGCGACCGACAGTAATATTAAAAAAATAGTGGCTGGTAATAAGTGACTGGCTGAATGTTTTGTTTCTTTGTCAGTAAACGGTAACTCAGGATTAGAACGGTTTTCAAACTGCTGCAGAATGGTGCCCTAAATAATATTTTTCATTTTTTTACCGCAAAATACATATCCATAGTTTTTCAGTTTTAAAACTATACAGTTACAATAGTTATTTACTGTAACCTTGAGTCTGTGAAATCCTTTATTTCTCACATATATATATTGAGCTAATTTTATATTATATCTATTATTGGTAGGATACATTAATAAATTAAGCATGTTTGTATTTATGAAGCTTCCAAGCACATTATATTGGCTTTGCGAAGTACGTTTCAAATGGACAGCATAATAACATGATTAGGTGTCATATGATGTTAAGTATCCCAATGGGACTATTAATGCAATTGTCCTTCAAACAAATGAAATTTTATGTTGTGTATAGTTTGTGAATGTTCTTGTTTCAACATGCCTTGTAAATTTATAATTTGTACGTAGACGATGTTGTGTGTAAATATTGTTTTTTTGAATCTACTGCCCCCTGCAGACTAACTTAATTGAGATAAACAATTTTACAGAATGCATTTCTCATCTGTGTTTCTTAGTTTTTCTATGTGTTCATGTGAATTTGTTCTTGATGGTGAAAGATGTTTTTGAGGAAATCATTTGGCTAATCTTTTCAGATACTTTTTGGTCAAGTCATGTAATACCAAACAGAAGAACAACGAATGCTGGAGATCGTGCAATCTAAAATGGGTCTGTTAATTCTTGGTGTGAAACACAACAGTTTTTATTATTGTAAATACCCCCTTACCAATCCCAATTGTTAAAGGTTATTTATAACTTTTATTTTCCCTTGGTTTATGAGCCGCTAAGCATTTTTACCTTAAAGGGGTTATATGAACAATTTCTCTACAATTATCATAAATATAGTTGTTTACAGTTGTAGGGTAATGCGTCAGGTATAAGTTTTTGAAGTCCATGCTTATATTCCCCTTTAAACTGTCATGCTAGTCTGTCTCTTACCTGCCATTCACTTAGTCTCCTCATACTCATGAAATAAGTAGTATTGCGCATGAGACCAGTTTGTGTTATTGGAGACCGGTTGTGGTATATCAACAGTCATGTTGATATCACAACAATGATGTTCCTCCTTCGATAGAGGAAAGCAGTGGAATGAATCAGCAAAAGTGGAGATTAAAATAACTACACTGACAGTTTAAAAAAAAGAACTTGACATGCACACAGAATACTGTAAACTCTGCAAAATACATGGTGTGTGATTCACATTGGCACTGGTGGTGACAATGACAGTACTGTAGCAAATGAGGAAACTATTAGCATATTTTTCTAAATGTTTTTTTATTGAACACACAACATGCATTAATAAAAAGACAAGATATGCACTCAGAACACCTTCCCAGACAACAGAACATACCTTTCCATTTGTGATATACATTTCTGGGCTTGGTGCAAATTAAAGATACTACAAGATAAAATTAAAGGTAAGACCTCAGGGTATTATACAAAAAAGTTATTCTTTAAAGTTACAGTATCTGTCAAAAAAGTAAATAAGTACAATATGTCTAATAAATAGTGCTGAATTATGTTCATACTTAATATGCCAGTATGAGAAGGAATGCAATTTCACGGGATGGGTAGGTTTCCATTTGTGGTCAAATGTTGTGATTCTATTAGATCTTTTTTAAGTGTGTGCTGAAGGGCAGGTGAGCAATTGGCTGGGCGTGAGTGACGACGGCGACTGTGAGATCTCTCGTCGATCGGGACGTATCGCTTGCTGAAACACTTCCAGCACTGTTTAGACAGGATGTACACCATCTCCACGACGTTCAGCACGATACACAATACAGATGTGGTGCCCATGATGTAGAGAAACACCATCTTCTCAGTGGCTTTGGAGATGTAGCAGTCCACCGTGTTGGGGCAGGGGTCCAAGCTACAGCGCAGCAGCCTGGGAACTCTGAAGCCGCTGTACAGGAAGTAAAAGGCCAGCAGGGAGCCGACCTCGAAGACGGTTTTAAAAACAATGCTGAGGATGTAAGTGCAGAGCAGGCCTCCGTCGATCCTGCCTTTGTCCTCATACAGCTTCTTGCCGTGTCTGCTCTCCCGGTTCTCGCGGTAGCCCACGTGCAGGGCCACCAGCAGGGTGGGCGTGGACACCATGATGAGCTGAAGGGCCCACAGGCGGATCTGGGATATGGGGAAGAAGTGGTCGAAGCAGACGTTCTCGCAGCCAGGCTGCAGCGTGTTGCAGACAAAGTCCTTCTGCTCGTCTTTCCAGACTTGCTCGGCGGCCGCCACGTACACCAGGATGCGGAAGATGAAGACGATGGAGAGCCATATCCGTCCGATCACCGTGGAGTACTTGTTGACTCCGCTCAGGACGTTCTCCAGAAATCCCCAGTTGGACATCTCAGATTACATCGGCCTGTGGTGGAAGAAGACACTAGATCAACATCCCCAATGGCACCATTGTCTTTACGTGCACCATGGCCTGGTCAAAAGTGGCACACAGCTGTGGGTTCTCCAAACTCTTGTGTTATCACACCAGAGTTCCCCTTCTACAGTGATATCCGTCATGCAAGAGCCAAGCTACAAAAATTAAAACGTTTAGGAAGAAGTCGCTGAGGCTAGGTCTGTGGAAACGGAAGGCATGGCGACAGCAGGGAAAGCGAACGATCAATTTTGCCCATCGTAATGAGCGGGGCCTCATCTGACCTATAAGTGTATTTTAATTGATTTTTCACAATGAATTTAAGGGACGCTCTTTACCGGAAAGATATAATGTTATAATACGGTTACACGTAGACCACATATGAGAAAAGCATGTTTTTTCATTTGTATCAATGGTTATTTATTAGTGCATACACAAGATAACTTGTCTAATATTACTGTGTAAAAAAAGATGACTAATCATATAGTTGTTTTGATATGGATAGGCCTATAGCAAATACAAGTTGATAAATTTATTTAGGCTAGTTATAGCCTACTAGTTGTTCCTCTGTGAATATCATTAATTTTACACTATAGTCATTGTATGTTCTGCCGTTGTCCTGCAATATCACAAACTCAAATCTTACACACATATTTCCATTTTATAATACCGAAAAGTGTCTTATACAAAAGTGTTCAAGGTAAAAACAGCCTGCAATTGATAAATACCGTACATTTATTTCAAATTGCGTATATGAAAAGATGGATCAGTAATGTTGGCAATTGGTAGTAGCCTATCCCAGTATTTAACCGTTAATTACAATATTGAAAAGGGAAAAAATAACTCACCGATTATGAACGGGCAAATGCAGTATATGTTTATGTTAACGCTTTCGGAAGCAGATTTTCCGATGCTGACTACTAGTCAAACACACCTGTTGGTGAGGCCACACCTATTATACTGTATTCAGAGGGTTGATGCAACTGAGACAAGCAGCAATAGGTGTTTGCTTTTGTAGCTGCTTTTATTTTTTTGAGGGGGTCGATAGATACGTTGCCTGTATCTACGATATTAATGACTTTGCATTTACTAGTCAACCACCTTTCGGTTTGTTTTGAAATGTGGTTGACTAGTAAATGCAAATACGTTGCCTGTATCTAGGCTACTATATTAATGACTTTGCCTTTACTAGTCAACCACCTTTCAGTTTGTTCTTAAGGAGACGAAGTTTTCATTTTAAATGCACATAGATACTGAACATGTTTGGTAAGAAAACATACACCTGTTCGTGGGGGTAAGATAACGAAAGCCATGCATTTTTTATAGCTATTTTCAGTGGCCTGTGACTTAATTCGTTAATTATAGATGTGCTTACTACACCTTCTTCCACTATAAAATACATCGTGCTTCCTACTCCAGCCACTATAAAATACATCGTGCTTCCTACTCCAGCCACTTGGTGGCACTGTAGTATGGTGAAGAAGTAACTTGCAGGCGCTGTTATCATAGAGTCGTTGACTGTTATGACTTTCAAAACAACCCGACGGGCTCAGATGTGTTTTTGGTTGTGCGTAATGTTTTCTATAATGTAATTAATTACCCAAACGATTTGAACATTTTGACACAACAACAAATGTAAATCTCATTTAACAAGCTACTTAAGTAACTGCACTATGGCATCTGAAAGCGGTAAGGAGGCTCCAAAAGGAGGCTTTCGGATACCTGGCCTGAGAGGAGCGAAGACCACTACGCTTTTCCGAGCGGTCAATCCTGAACTTTTTATTAAACCAGTAAGGCTTTCCCACGGGGAATCCATGGCCGCTTAATTGCATTACGCACGTGTTTATTTATCGGTAATGTTTGTTCTCATGTAATGCATTTTTTTGGTAATGTTTTTTTTTCCTTTTGCTGTACAGAACAAGCCTGTGATGGCTTTTGGACTTGTGACCATCACGTTGTGTGTTGGCTACCTGGGCTACCTACACGCCACCAAAGAGAACGACCAGCAACTGTATGAAGCCATTGATAGTGAAGGAGAGAAAAGCATGAGGAGGAAAACATCTAAATGGGACTGATTATCATTACTTCAGTTGTACATCCTAAACATTGTTTGAGAGGTATATCCTAAACATTGGATGGAAATGGCCTGTGTTCAAATTACTCGGCCTGAGTATAAAACTATTTTAATTATTAAATAGTGTTGTTACAATTAGGTAGTATATCTTGGATTAATTTAACTGTTAATATTTCAATAAGATAGGAGTGCGTGCTTCAATACTTGACATTGAATGTAAAGGCTAATATGCACAGGAACCCAACATGGGAACACCTCACAGGATCGCTCAAATGTAACTGGTCTGTCCCCAGCTCATTGCTTAATTCACCCGCTTCATCAGATCATGTGCCTACCAGACATTAACAGCTGCATCACATTGAACTGCAGATGTAAAGAGAAAACATAGGCTAGTATAAAAATGGATGTTTTTGTTATGAGAAGCATGACAGTATTAAAACTGTTGTCATAATGTGTGGACTGAGGTTGCCATTTAGAGAAAAAAAGGTGAACATCAAAGCTGCACTGTGGTAGGCTATATTTAATAAATCCCACACAAAGCTAATACTTTTAAATAATTGTGATGCATTTTAATTGCGTTATACTTCAAAGAATAAAAATACTTTGCAGACAGGAATAAGGTTGAGATATTTTGCAGCATTGTTGGCAACATATTTAGGACCCTTCGTGGTTCACCTGCAATAAAACTATTTAATGTTCTATATCCGCTCTTTTGAGTAATATTTGCATGTATTCTGACTGATGTTTAACTAGCTTGGGAAGGGGGGGGGGCTTGACTGATATGCAAATCACATACCATAGACATTACATGTAGATATTGGTATTTCTAGGCTACACGCTTATCCATGACTACTTAGAGTAATTGGGTACAGGGGGGGAAATACACAGTAGGAAACATAGCCTACACTAGTCAGCTGTTTATGAAATAACCTGCAGAAGTGACGTGTTTTATGTTCTGGAAAGACAGGCAAAACAGGATCTAATTAGTTATTATGATAGACGGTTTGAAATATATGCGCGTTCCATGTATTTTTTTAATTATTGCCTATATGATTTATATTGCCCGATCATAAATGTCAAATTAATAATACAAATATACCACATTGCAATTAATCAGACAGAAGGTAAACAGATAGGCGTGTAATTCTCATTCCCCGCCCTCTAATTGTGAAGTTATAAATGGGTCTGTCTGCATCTGCTCTATGGGAGTGATCTGCGGTGTGATGCGCTCCGGATTGGTTGGAACATGGCGGAGACTCATGGATTACAGCCCAATTCTCTCTCCCAATACACAGAAGATCGATAAAACATCTTCTCCGTTTTCTTTAGAAATTATGGCTGAACTGTCTATAAATAGTTTCTCATTCTGGCTGAACAATAATAATACCGGCTGACATTGGAGTAAGTGCAGTAGAAACTCACGATGAGCCGCCGCCACTCGACCGGTAAGACTTGAGTCAAGTGCAGCCAAAGGCTTAAAAAATATTTATTTCAGGTAGTTTTGGTGTTTACTAACCTCAGGCGTGGCGAAAAGACTGTATGTGATTCAGGATATTTGGTGAAAGTGTCTACAAATAAGTTAGTTTCATAGTATTGTGCGGTCGTTGACACTGCGGGCCGGGGTGCGGGGAATGTACCCGAGACTCAGGTTTCATCAGTTCACTGGAAAAGACCAATGAAATGTTCTCCGGCATGTTTCTAATGTAAATAATCGTTTCCCACAAACCCTTCCAGAATTCCGAGGGGCCTGCCCCTCACCACAGTTTCCTCCAGATCGTGTGTTAAACTCTGGCTCAGTGGTTTTCCCTGGTAGGCTATATTCCCTATATTCACTATCTGTCTGCAGGCTAACATGTGCAACAGAAACCATTTGAACACTTAATGGGATTCTCTCAACAGGTGCTTTTGATCAACACGGATGTCTCCTCGTCACGTTTCCTGCGGCTGCTCATGGCAACCTTACTGATTTAAGCAAAGCAGAAGTAGTTGATTTCATAGACTACTTTCGATGTTTGCTCAAGTATGTACAGACGCTGTTGTGTGGGGTGTGGTGTGTGCGTGTGTGTGCCTGATTTTAAGACTGTACAAACATACAAGTCATGTCAATGCCGTTATATTTACTTGGGTCTTCTCCCTAAAAGTAGGCAATGTGCCTGGAAAAATACAATTTTGTCTTCATAGCCACTAAATCATTAGTATTCATTAGTCTAATGCTAAACATGAGTAAAAAATAATGAGCTCTCTTGGCAGATTTAATATTCAGGTTGAAATGGTGAACTACTTCAGTGTGCCTTACTAATAATACAACTTTTTACACATTTTTATAGCAAGAAACAGGACAAGGAATGCTTGGTTTCGGTTGTGGCGGATTTAAGACAAGCCACTCTTACCACAACAAGATTCATCGCTGAATCCATCTTTCTCCTAGAGGTATCAGATAATCATGTTTGCTATATAATATGGATTGGAGTCATTGATAATGAATATTTGCCTTTATCTTTAAAATATTTTTTTACAGTTAAAGTTATTTTTAACAGACAGGACAATTATCTGTGTCAACCTATACTTGTCTGCTGGATCTGTTCAGGGTCAGTTTTTTCTAGTTGTCAATTACCCAGTGAGGAAGAAACATAGAAGAACAATGAATCGAACATGAGTTATTATTTTGGTACATTATTAATCGGTTTTCTTCATTGCATCTGTTAATGTTACAGTATATAAAATATGGGAAAGGAGAAACAGCCTGAGCACATTGCACTGTGTAAATTCCTGTCTAATGGTTTTTGTGTAGTTCTTCTTGGGGCTAAAGCTGTGGGTGGATGCTGGATCACATGCCTGTCCGATCATATGCCTGTTATTTAATAATTGAGGACCTCTTTAAAGGCATTAACTGGTCAAAAATCTGTTTGGAAATCTGCACTACGGGCTGTACTGTGGACTGTGAAGTTTTGTCTGATTGCTTTTTTCATAGAACTTATTTTGACAATAAAATGCTGATTCCATTTCCACAAACACACTGACATGTTTGTTATAGTGCTTCATGTTTGTCCTTTGCATGGCCAGTTTGTCCACCAATGGGAGAGTTTTGCTTCTGCTTAAGCCTAGTCTGTGTATGTGGTGTCCTGCAGTTTTGTCTGTAATTACATGGATAAGTGTATAAACTTTAATTTCTCATCCCTTAAAGCTCCATAAGAGGACCGTTCACACCATGTACATTATTCAGCCTAAAAAGAAAGATGTTCTGAAACTGTTGCTGAAACTTCTGGCACCGTCAAAGTACAACGTTTCTCCCTTTAAGGTAAGATTTCCTTGAATGCGTCTTCACCTTCCTGATGTATCATCAAGCTTGTGTGTGTGTGTGTGTAGCGCCAAACGTTATATTAATGCCAACAGAGAATTCTTCTGAAAGAGGTCTTTGAACTCTCCAACCACATTGATAGAAGCCAGTTACCCGCGTCTCTGGGAGGCTACCTGGTTTATTGTCATCGGAGTTGGGTTACGTTTATCAAGGTATGTCTTCTACAATCACTTACATGTACTGTCCAACAGGTCGAATGAAAAGCTACCTGATACGCTTGGTGCTCTTTTCAATTATTCCATGAATATGTGTTAATGTTAGTTTAAAGTGATTCTCTGGCTTTGTTGTGCCACTGCTCACTCTGAAAATACCCTGGAGCTTCCTCCTGATATGTTATGCAATCTATCTCTGGTCAGGAATGTAATGGGTGATCTTAAAAGGGTAGTGTTTTCAATGGCAAGCTTTTGCCCTGTAGTTTATTTGGAAGTCTTATGATCAGTCATTACTTTGTTACTGGGTTTAACACACTGTGGCATTGTCCTCGTCTCTTTCGTGGATGATGAATGACCTATCCTCTGTTCTATATTATCTCTATTGAGTATAAAAAAACAAGATCTCGGCCACCAACCCGAGCTATATTTCCTGAGAGTAAACCACATCCGTGTTGTCTAGAATTTTTCTAGAGATATGCGTGTCGTCGAATGTTCGTCTGTGGTGATTCGTTTGTGAATCCGTTCATGGAATTTGGTGATGCACTCCCAGAGCCTTTGTTGCCTACATGAATGTTGCACAATCGCAAGCTGTCATCTGACCTCATTACTGAGTAAAAGGCGCCCCCTCACTCCTCTCGCCATTTGATCATATTCACTCATGTGCCACTCGGCGTCTGTTCATCCATGTGAAAAGTGTTCATTAGTACTGCGAGGACAGTCTGTTCTGGGTAAGGTATCAGTCATGGGTTTGGCCACCATGTTGTGCAGTAACTGAATGGACAATTTTACCTCACAAAGAGAATAATTTATACTATTTGCAGGTTTATTGGTAGTTTTTGCATATTGTGTAACTGACAAGCATACAATTGAAGGTGTTTTTTGTTTCTGAGGTGACTGAACGGACTCCTCTCTGTTTACCCTCATTCTCTCTGTTTACTGGCATTCTCAACCTCTCATTCCAATAATCTCCTCACCCATTCATTTAGGAAATTGATGCGTTTGTCCGTGAGTTCCTGTCAGTGGTCCAGAGCCTCCCCTCCTGTATCTCCACCCTGCAGACCCTCTCCAGACAGCCAGGGCCTTCCACCTTCAGCGAGCTGAAGGACTTTTGTTCAACAAATGAGGCCCAGTTCCAGTCGCTTAGGAGGTACGGAACTGGGTCACAGTAGTGCATTGGCTCGTTGACTGTACATGTGCATGCTGTTACTATTCGTGTTTAAAGGGATTAGGTGTTCTATCTCAAATTGCCATGCCTGTTAAAGGATTTTCTTGAACAATCTCTGTGACTTGTAGGACTCTTCTATCCCAGCGTAGGCTAATGTGTGACTTTATCTGCATAGAAAATACAGTGGCTGTTAAAATCGCTTCTGTCTGCATGTGTAGGGAGCTTGGTTTGGATGAGCTGCTAAGGCACTGTGAGTCTTTGGTTGAGAAGCTGCGCTACCCAGAGAACGACCCGTGTTACCAGGCCATGGCCGGGACGGCCCTCTACACTCACACAGCTTTTGACATGCTGCAGAACTTCAGCAGGTACTGCGTTGTGGTATCAACTGGCTGTACCATTCAATTATGCGTTTTCAAAGAGGCATTTGGGTTTGTATTTACAATGTTGACGATGTGCACAATTTTCACATACTCTCTAGTCAGAGCGGTCGCTGGACACACATGTAACGTTGTCATAAGGATATTGTGTGAGCGACGTGTACACGGCTGTTGGTGCTCTGCTGTGATGCGTTTGTGCGGTGGGTTGAAGGTGTTTTGTTGTCTTTGTTGAAAGGATAACAGCGGCTGTGGAGAAAATCGAGTTGCTGTGGCAACAGGCTTTTTCAAAGGCCCACCTCCAGCTGCGGGTCTTCCAGCTGAGTGAGGAGGCCCAGAAGGTGTGTTGTAACGGCGCATGACAATTGGACTAATATTATTTTCATGATGGCTCTAAAAACAAATGCTACCATTACTGGTTAACTTTTCCGGTCTTGCCTGGTTTCCATTCATATTCCGTCGAGGCTCATTTAAATGTTTGATAATTTCCGTTTATTTTCTTCCACTTATAGATAACTGAACAAATGAATAGCCTTCAAGAAGAGAAGCTTCAGCCTTACAGGATAGAGATTGCTAAAGATTCTGGAGAGGCTGAGACGTTAATGTCTGAGTTTGAATCGTCCGTCTATACTCATGCCATGGTTAATATCATCGTTCTTTGTTTTTGCTAATACAGTTGGGTGCATTTCAGTATACGGATCCTAAACGACGATGGTGTTGTCCTCTTATCAGGCCTTGGTCCGCCGTTCTGCGGATGTGATCCATACGTTAATGGAGATTTTGCCTCTTGGTGATGCCCGGACCAGGGAAGAGTGGGTCCGAGATCTGAACCGACTAAAGGAGAACTTTAGCTCTGCTGTAGCCGTCCCTCACCAGACCCTCAAAGCGGTCTCTGACTTCTACAACTACCACAGCAAAGTCTGTATACTGTTTTGAACTACTGAACTTTTTCTGATTACTAAATTTGTCAATGCCAACTTGCACTGTTAGATTTTACTGAAGTGAAAACGATTAACTAGATTAGAAGTGAATGTTTTAACCGAGCTTTTTAAGACGTTGTCTATTTCATCGTGACTTGTGCCATGTGTTCTGAACAGGCCAGTGGTTGGTACAAATTGGTCCTGTGTGAGAACTTTCTTCAAGACCTTCTCTGGGGTGAGAGCTGTGACCGCCCCTCGAAACAGCGTCACTCGCTGGAGGCACGTGGTCCCGTCCCTGTCTGGAGGCAGGTGGTCCGTGACTTCCTGAGAGAAAAAACCTCACCTGCCATGGAGGAACTGCTCCAGCTGGCACACCTGGCCAGTGTCCTCCCTGATGCCCAGCTTCAACAAACAGGGAAACGACTGGCCCAGCGGTGAGAATGTTTGAGCTCTACTAAATTAGTTTACACTGCATCACGGTCAAGCTGAACATTTGTGTTCCCTTGGATGTTATCTGTTCACCTGCATATTGAAGTTAACCTAGCCAAAAACTCTCCATCAGATGCATTGTCCTACGTAAACTCCTCACCTCCCCTGCGGCAGTACCCATCAGTGACCTCCAGCTGGCGCTGCAGTGGCAGTATGAGTTTCTGAGCGGCAGCCACCAGGATGTCTGCGGGCCGCACACTAACCGGGCTGCGGACAGAGATCCCGGGGCTGTTCTCCACAGTCCGGACGGGGCGTCCCATTCCCTCGCCTCAGATCGCCCCTCTAAGAACGACCCGATGTGCAGCCACGGCTCCGTGTCTAACCTCAGGCAGCGTCGAGCTCCTCAGGGCAGGTCTCCATCTAGTGGTGTGTCGGGAATGGCAATAGGAAAGCCTCCCTCCCTCGGCTCCTTTGACTCCGGATTTGATGGAGCAGGTGGCAGCCATGTGGAGATCGTGGTGGGGAAGGAAGGATGGGACTCGAGGGTGCCAGGAACCAGAGATCCCTTCAGACCTCTAACCAGGCAGCCGCAAATCCATGAGGAGAACATCTCCAGCGTGTCGGACTCTGACGATCACGGGGGTGCGTTTGGCTCAGTGGCCGACACCCCCGAGGCTACGGTTCAGATAATTCCCAAGATATCGTTGGACTCGCTGAACTTCGAGATCAAGCTGAAGCGGTCGGCAGCCCTGCCACAGAACCCCTGGCTCAGTCTGCCCGTGGACGACTTGGAGAACTCGTACACGGTCACCATTACCCAGAACCCATCTCGACATAAACAAGGAGCCTGCAGCCCGAACCCCTCGGAGAGCTCCCACCGCAGTGACCGGTCGTCCACCCGGTCTCGAGACCAGCCGACGCAGACCGAGGTGCACATGAGTCCAGAGAGCAGTGGGGAACCACCCAGGGATGGTGTCCTGCATTCGCCTGACAGTTTTGAGGAACTAAGCCCCATTAGAAATGTCCTGTCAAGCACCATCACAGAATCGAGAGATCTGCCGAACTTCACTGCAGAGAGGCCGACTCTACTCTGGGATACGTATGACTTCCACGACCCCGAACACAACACATGTGAAAGGTAATGAGTTCTGGCGTCGTAGTTTTGCGTCTGCTGTCATGATCCTCGCAGCTGCGCGTCTGGCCTAGGGAACTTTAAAAGCCGAGCCCTTGTACTGCTGACCTTTGTTTTTCAGGATAACCAGCTCCATGGCTGACGATTCCCTGAGTGACTGGGACCTGAAGGAGCAGGAGGACCTGAGGGAGGTTGAGGTGATCCTGGAACGGACTGCTGGAATACTAGAGGCATGTTTGTGATGGTCAATGGATTGTCTTCAAGTCAATGCAAAGTCATTAGTGTAAAGTCTTTGGTTTGAAGCTTCAGATTTGAACATTAGCTAGATGGCTAATGAGGGCCGCAACCACACCTGGTGTACGTCTTTACATTTGATTTTGTAAACAAATGACGTTTTTTGTTAATAGGAGGAAGAGAATGTGATTGCCCAAGAGTATGCGTTGGATGTTCTTCTGAAGACCGAGAACACCAGCAAACCCTGGGCCTCTTGGGGCGCTGCAGAGGAGGTTAGTGGGGGCTGGGGGAGGAGTTCTAATTAAATATGTAAATTAATTCTAATTAAATATGTGAATGAGTTCTAATTAAATAATTTTAATTCAGTGCTGTTTCTGCAAAGAATGTCCAAGAATTTTTCCCAGAGATGTAACTAACATTTGTAAAATAAACAACCCACTATTGAAGAACATCTGCTTCATTAATGTTGGTGACCAACCAATAGGAAGAGTGTAGACAGATAATAAAATATTAGGGTTTTTGCCCCATACACCTACACCAAATTTTACATATTCTAAATGTAAACGTTCTCAATGGGCCACTCCGGCTATTCATTGGCCGCTGATCTGACCAATCCGGGATTGGATATTCGCGGTGTTTGCTGCAGTATGCACTCTGTGGCAGGCCAGTGAAATACCGAAACTATTCATTGTTCCAAGACTTGCTTGGCAGGTCCATCTACAATTGCAGTTGCTCCTGTTTGCACATTCTCCCGCAGTTTCTCAGGTCTGTTTTGTTTCCGTAGACAACCCATTTGAATTTTTCCTCTTCGTTTAATACTTCCTGTCGTCTTCTCTTCCGTTCTCAAAACCGTACGAACGGAGGGGAAAGTCTGTGTTGGGACAGCAGTGTTTCTCCTCCAATAAGTTTTGAGAAGGAACGGTGAGAGCGGACACGAGGAGAGATGAAATGTAGGGAGAAATTGTTACAATTGCAGCACTTCATTAAATGTTGATATGAAATATTTATTGATCAGTGATGTTCGCCTCTAGTGTAATCCCCAAAATGTCCCTGTTAATATAAACGGTTCAAATATTGTCATTTAGCCATTCAAAATATATGAACCTACATTCACACTGTTTTTGTTCTCTTTAGTGGAAGTGAATGGGCTGTGGGCCAGGTTATTTGTGACTTACTGTAGCTGAAGTTCTTTATTGGAGTATTTATGTATTATTATTTTGGTTGCTGAACAAGGCGCCTGTGTTTGATCCTGCTACTCTCACAGATGTCCGGGATGAAAAAGAAGCAATATGCATAATGAGCTGTCATTGCTTCAGGAAGGCTGAATTCTAGATGTATACAGACCGTCTACTGAGCGTGAATATAATTGTATTACTGGCTACGTTCGTCACGATCATCTTCAGCCAGCGCAGTGTAGATCAATGAATCTCCAGGTTACACTGTCTCTGTGATCACTTACTACAAGGCCCTTGGTGAGGACTTGCTATAACAAAGATTTGATCAATCCTTCAACTAAGTTACATTTTTCAACGTTAATGTTACGAAAATATAGAAATTGACACAGATGACGTAAAACATTCTCTGAATTAAAAAAGAAAACGGGTATTTTGTACATAAATATGCAAAACATTTGCCATCTCATTCTGTATTGAACCTGTCAAAACAACTTGTGTCCTTTGATCTTAGAATTGTCTTTTCAAGTTTGAGGTGACTGAAATGCACCAGATTGGTTTTGGGGAGTACATAAAAAATTGCACGATCAAACGATGTAAACCCCAGCCTGCAACGTCATGAATATAAATTAAACACACAGCTCCATCTATCTGTTAGCAGAGAGGGTGCACTTCCAGGAAATGTTGTTTTAATGTTTCTGAATAACCTTTTTGTCTATTGTGGGAACAGCTGAAGGTTCCTTTCATGTGTCACGTTACTAGTGTTGTCTAACATGTTAACTAGTCCCCATACATAGCACAAAGCTATTGTGATTGAGGATTAACTGCCTTAGGTTTTATTATCAGAAATGTCTGATTCAGAAACACTAGCTTTTCCCTTGCATGGGTGCTAGGAATCCTGCTAAATGATGCTAGATGGCAAAAACAAACTAATCCGGTAGAGGCTGGACTAGCAATAATACATTATTGATTAGCCAGTGGAACCAAAGCTGTTCAGCAGTACTTGACTTCAGACTGCAACCGTGTCTACAGCCCCACACCTGTGTGCATCGTCCAAGAGGGCGCTATACTTTCCTGTTCCCGTAAAATGCATTGTTCTGTTTTGCAGATGTCCACCAGTGACTTGAAGGCGCAGGGGATCCTGTGCATGGACGACAGTTTTGCCTCTTTAGACTCTGACAACCATAGCGAATACAGATCATCTGAGGCTGCCTCTGTGTCTTCTGAGCTGCCGGAAACTGAGTTGACGTTACCCGTGGCTCCTCCGTGCAACCGAGGGGAGTTGCTGAAGGAGCTGAGAGGACTGCAGGTCCTGGATGAGCTCATCGTGGAGGAAAACCTGAAGATCCATGCGTTTCGACGAGTTGAGAAGGAGAGCCTTGACATAATCCCCCCGCCATCAGCCGCCTCTCAGTCTACGAACGCGGAGAGGCGGGGGTTACTGTTAGAACTGGAGCGGGAGAAAATGGAGGTGGCGAGGATGGAGAAGGACATCGAGAAAGAGATGATGGACGAATGTGATTTCAAGAAGCAGCAAAGCCGAAGCGGGAAGGTAGTGAAATGCTCTGTAATGGAAAGGGCGTCTATATTGAAGTTGGAGGACAGCGTCCTTTGTGATGAACTTCTGTCTGACTGTAAGTGTCAACACCCTGGTGTGAAGCACCTACAGACTTCTTCCCGAGACACTACTATCGTCGAGCCTAAAGAATCCTTCTGTATTCCTGCGACCTCATCTGCCATAACGCCTGTATCACAAGGCTTTGGTCAGTCTCCACACGCCGACACCGGTGTGCTTAGTGACGACGATGCCATGGAAGGAGACACTTCCAGCGGTCATGGTGTTACTGAGCCCTGCACTGCACTGCGATCTCTTTTAATTCCACCACTAAGTGGTCATGATCACAATGAGCGTATTGAAGATGTAGTGATCCAACCCTGTGAGGATACAGGGAACTGTTTAGATTTGGCGTCTGTGGAAAGTTGTATTCAAGGTGCTTCCCCGACACCTGAAATGTTGTTAGTATTTGGAGCATTTGACCCGGGTGGTGAGTCCCATGACCCCCCACTGCCTGCACAGGGAAAGGCATCACTGGCTCCAAATGACAATGTTCAGTTGTCAACACTCTGCGCTGTAACCCAACAGCACAGCGTTACCCCAAAGCCTAAAGGGACATGCCTAGAATCTACAACATTATTGCATAGTCCTGTTTCCAGACCAGATGTTAAGGAGCATTGCTTCAACTGTGACGAACCACCTCTTGTTGATTTAGGACTGTCTTTATGTAATAACTATTTGAAGATCGATGAGCTGTCCACTCTAGACTCATTAGAATCAACACTGACTCCTGATGGCTCTGATGGTATTCAAAATGAAATGCAGCTAGCTGTGTTAACGGCAGATTCCCAGATATCTGTTTTAATGGGAGATTGCGGTTCAACTGAGGTGTTACATTGTAGGTCAGCTGAAGCAACGACTGGATCATGTGAATCAAGCAGGACTGATGACCAGAGAGCAGTGGAGATCTTTGAGTTTCAAAGATGTGGGACTGCCAGGATGTCACCTGTCAGTCAACCCGATCTCCAACTCACCACCAGAGATGTAAGTTGTTCCTTGTAAAGGCATTTCATTGGTCAAGGTCTGCTAAATGATTTTAGTTCACTGTGAATTGGAGTACCTGTCTTTGTTTTTATAAATACAGATGACAAATTTCAAGACTCCTATCGTGCTGGACACAGGATCTGGTTTGATGAAAGCTGGGTTTGCTAATCAGGACTTCCCAAGTACAATATTCCCAAATATCATCGGGCTGCCCAAATATGAGGTAACTAATCGTTGTGTTGTCAGGGTTAATGTTCTGCGTAATCGGCTGTTCCGATATTTGCATAATGCTTTTATTTGGCTTTTTTTAACAGGAAGTAATGAATGGCAGGATAGAAGGGAAGACCTACATTGGTCATGAGGCCCAGCACATGAGGGGGGTCCTGACATTAAAATATCCAATGCAGAATGGAATTATACGCAACTGGGATGAAATGGAAAAGGTTTAGCATTTTTTATTTACCGTATTTCGCTCAATATTCAGAAGATTGACATCTTTGCTCAGAAGAAGTCCTAGTACGTGGTTGTGCTTTTAACCGTTCGTCTTCACTGGTTGTCCGTGCGGTTACAGATTTGGCACCACACGTTCCAGCAGCTACGGGTGGATCCGGACGATCACCCCGTTTTACTGACCGAGCCAGCCATGAACCCGCTAGAGAACCGGCAGCGTATGGTGGAGCTCATGTTTGAGTGCTTCAACGTTCCTCTCACCTACGTGGCCATGCAGGCTGTGCTGGCTCTGTACACAGCAGGGAGGACAACAGGTAAATCTACTGACATGATTGGACCCATATCATGTGTCGATGGGGATGGCTGATGTTTGGTTTCCTAGATGGGCGGCGTCTGCCTTTCTGAGTACAATAACACATAGTACAATTTGATCCACCGAAAAGTGTTTCTTTTTTGGACAAGTCTTTAGTATATACGAGTATAGGACTTAACATGTTTACATATTCCTGTGTAATTGAGTGTTTCACTGTGTCGTTTGAAGTGTAAAAGGCTTTGCTTTAGTGATGGTTGTGAGTGCAGCTGACCACAGGGGCCTTGATTCCTCCCACCAGGTGTGGTCCTTGACTCTGGGGATGGGGTGAGCCATAGCGTGCCAGTGTTTGAGGGATACTGTCTGCCACACGCAGTGCAGCGATTCACCCTGGCCGGCCAGGATGTCACGGTACAACTTAAAAAGGTATTTGATATTGTTGGTGCCTAATCTGAATGTGCGCGGGTAGGGACTTGTGCATGATATATGCTCTTTTGATTGATAAAACGATTGTTTCACATTTTATTTGGGCACAATGCTGTTTCCTTTTAGCCCCTTCAATTTATACACAGATATAATCTATGAATGTTTTGAAATGAGGTGTCAGACGACAAAATTATATAGTTTGACCCAATCAATTTGAACAACACTATTTAATGCAGTAATGTGAATATTGCCATAGATCCTAAGGTGAATCCTGAGCCTGACTTTACAATGACATTGTCATGCTGTGTTTTACAGTTGATTAATGTGATTTGACAGACACTCATGTATTGTTTTGACAAGAAGGGGTCACATGTAGCTTCTGTACAGGACGGATCAACCAATCCAGTAAATCTAGAAGAGTTCGATATGGTCTCCTTTTTGTGTCCAAAATCTGAAATTTTTTAACCTATGGGTGGAGCCATTCTTTTTTGGGACGCCTTCTTTACGGCTTGTTGCGCTGCTCTTCGTTTCCCAGCTCCTGCAGGAACAGGGGGTGTGCATGCGCACTTCTGCAGAGATGGAGATTGTGAGGGAGATTAAGGAGAAGTGCTGTCGTGTGTCCCAGGACTATGAATCTGAGCTAGTCGGTGGGAAGTCGGCCAGCAGTGAGACTCATTACACCATGCCAGATGGACAGGTTATCCGTCTCGGTACAGAGACGTTCAGGTAACTCGTTAAAACCGGGCAGATTCAGTTACTGAGGTCCCTGTTCTTACTGTTTTGTTATTCGCTGGTTTCCTCATGTTACATCCGTCCTCAGCAACAGGAAGTGTGTGTGCTCACATCACGATCATGATCCAGCCACGATTCTCTCAGTTGTCGTTTATTTGTTTTGGCTCATGTGCAGTGCCTCAGACACTTCTTACACTTATTAATTGACCAGAGAATTTTGGCACATCAATATGGGTTAGGAAAATGGAACAGCAATTCACTGTGGGTCTTAGATCTACTCCCGAAGTCTTGATGTTCTTGCCCATGATTTCGCATGTTTGGCATTGGCAAGAAATTTTGCAATTGTAATGGGTCTGGCATAAAAAACACCATCTACCCAATTTAGAGTGGATACTAACCCAATAAATTATGTTTTGTGTATGTAGAAACTGCAACCTAAGCAGATTGTACCATTTTATTTGGTTCGTTAGTTTTGATTGTGGATCTAAACTGTAATCCTTCGGATTGCCAGCAGGGGTCAGCAAAGATCTCTTTATCAGTTGGTGTCTTCCTACAGGGCTCCTGAGATTCTGTTTAAACCAGAGCTGATTGGTCGGGACCATTACGGCATTCATGAAAGTATTTTCAAGTCCATCATCAGGTCGGACATTGACCTACGGCGGAGCTTTTTAGGAAACATTGTCTTGTCGGGTGCGTATCCATATGCTTCCCATGTCTTAAGGACTGTATTTTAAACTATAACTCTATTCAATGTGTGAAACTACATGTCAAAGGTGATGTGAAAAGTGTCATTTGGAAAAATGCTGAAATGTCTTTTTTTTTATTTCCCCATAAAGGTGGAAATACCCTTCTAGCAGGTCTGCCCGAGAGGCTTCACAGTGAAATTAGAACAATGGTCCCTAGAGACCTGGCAGACTGTGTCCGTGTGACCAGCCCAAAAGACAGGGATTTCTCTGTGTGGTGCGGAGGCGCAGTACTCGCCAACCTAACATCGTTTGGATCAGCCTGGATAAGCCAGGAGGAATACGAGGAATACGGACCCCAAATTGTCTTCAGGAAGTGCTTCTGAGATGGACTGTCCTATTGGACTAAACTCGTCTGAAGTGTATGAATATGTGCAATATTGCCTTCCAATCGAAGATTTAATGGTGATGCTTTTTAAACATTTTTAATGGTTTTCAATTGGGACCTATGTATTGTTTTTTGGCAGGGAATGTCAGGAAACTCGAACAGTCAATGAGATGTTTGCTTACTGTGGAAGATCCTGAGTCAAGACTATTGCCTACCTTGATTGTGCCATTGTGTCAGAGGTATATCTACTTAAATGTTTATTAAGGGGTCATCATATTAATTATTTGGTTCTGAGGATCCTCTACAATGCTGCAGTGCTGGCAGGTTTAATAACTATACATTATACCCCAAACTTAAATAATATTTCTAATTTTTGTTTGTCAGTTATCTTTCCTATTTCTTCATTTTGAAAGCCAACTTAAACTTGACTTGAATTAACCAAGTCAATGTTTTTTCCCCAGTGTTGGTAAAAGGTAAGCTTCGGTTTTCCTAATTTGACTTGATGCTTAATGAACGCAGGTGGAGTGAGTACCGAAACACAGCCAATGTGCCTGACTGGTGGAATGACTGTTCATTTTATTGCTCCCAATTAGTTTTTTTCTCCTGATTCTCCGCTTAACCTAATTTAGTATTGCATGGCCCAAATGTACAGCCTATATTGTCTCATTGGTCTAATTCTGAATTCAAGAGTAGCATTGTGCCAAAAATGTAATGTGTATTGCCGGTTCATCCTTTATCTGAACATTTTGGTTTTTGAAGAAGCCCTTCATTCAATGTTAAAAAACAACGCCTTGTTACTGTACTCTGGTTTGTGTGTGCTTTGTATTGATATTAGACTTTTTTACTATTGTATTTTCTTTTGTACTGTTGCCTTTTCGAATTTATGAATATTAATTAATATTTTGTATGAATTGGTCTTTAAGTGCATGTGTTTTGACAGCAACTACCTCAACTTGAGTATGCATGTTGATTTATGAAGGCTGTCTGATAGCCAGGGTTGACTGTGCCTTTGCCATTTGACAGGTGCGTTTTCTACTCTTATAACATGGGATGGTTAGACCCAGTAACAACTCCATTTCATCCAGAGTAGACCTGCTGATGCTACTTTGTCACTTTCCATTAATTTAGATGTTTGACTTTAATGCACTTTTATTGCATGTTCTCCTCAGTGTTTTTTTATTGTCTTGCTCTTCTACTCTGTAATGTGGTGTTGTCATGTGATCTTAATCTCAGGTCTTAAGTGGAAATCCAATGAATCTTTGTGGGTAATGGAAATGCCTTATTTAAGGGCTTAACTATGGGCGCTAATGAATAGTCAGCCATTGTATTTATTGATAGTCACAAGCTAAATTGAAGTCTCGCCCTCCCACCAAGTCTTGCTGTAGTTTACCGAAACCAAGTTATATATGTCATGTCTGTTTTTTAAATAAATTTTATCAACCTATTATATGTTTTCATTTTATTTCATGACAATTCTGCTAAATTGTACTTGTATTTCATGACAATTGATACAAATGTTTTTTCTATTTTTCGACTAAGTATAAATATGACAACATGCACAGTATTGATACATTAAAGATGAATTTGTTGAAATTGTGTGGGCCTTAGGCGAGCTAGCCAAGCATCCGGAGTATAGGCTACAGGGCGAAGTATAAACACCATTTCGCAAATCAACGTTTAGTGTCAATCAACGACGGAAGCGCTAAACATTTCCAACAAATGACTCGTCAAAATTGAAACATGCGACAGTGTGTGATTCAGAATAATAACGTGTTTCTACGTATTTAAATCACATTGGCAGTTGAGTTGTTACCGCGTTACCATGACAGCCGACAGTAAAGCACCAGCGTTACCATGACAACCGACAGTAAAACACCACGCGCTTCAGGAGTGGATCTGCGTGAAAACATGCCTCGAGCTCAGGCACAAAGTCTGATAAAAAACCTGATTCGGGAAATCGCACAAGAATGTGCGGCGAGAGGGCACGTCGTGTCGGAAACCCTGGTGGCTTTCATGGTGGGTGCCTGACTTGGAAATAGGACCGCTGCACTAGATGACCTGTCTGAACCAGTTCGGAGTTGCTTTAAGTTAGCAAGCAAGCTTACTGTTATTACTGTTATTCTTATTAGGTAAAAGCTGTTGTTTTGGACCCACGAAATCTATTCAACGATGATCGGACTATAACCAAGCAAGATTTTAGAAAACTTGTGGAAGTAAGTGCAAGTAACATTATTACCAGCCGGGTTAGGGTGAAATCGCCTAGCTAAGCTTTTGTAATCCGTGTTGTTGTTTTTTGCAGTTATGTGTGGACAAGCTCATGGACCAGGGAAGCCCAGCCCTTGACACAATTAAGATGCAAGTCTTTTTTGACATGAATTACACATCCAGACGTAAGTATGTAAGAGCTATGCTCAAAAGAAAATCCTGAACCAATGTATCTAATCCCTTCACCCTTTAAAGTGTTGTTTTGTGTCCCAGGTGAGTTCATTGAGGAGCACCAGCGGGTACTTCAGTCACGACTAGTCCCAGTGAGTCGGGAAATCACAGACAGTCGAGTAAAAACACACGAGGATCTGGAGGGCCTTTATTGCAAGATTGTCAGCTATGTTCTGCTGTGTTCAGGACTAGGTACCCCCAATGATATCAACACAGTTCGCGAAGCCACAGGTACTAAAGGCAAATTTGTACCACCAAATGTTGAACTCTAAATACTGTCCAATCATCATGCAGGATCGTTATGCTCATAGTTGACTTCAACCTCATCTGTCTTGCAGCTTCCTTACAAAGCGTCTTTCCTCAGTCGAAGCTCGGGACGTTCATGTCGCTCGTTAAGAAGGACAAGGAGCAGCAGCTCAACGAGCTCAGCAAGATTGTCACTGGAATTTGCCTCTTCAACAAAGACAGTGGGAAAGGAGGGGAAGGCATTGAGGACTGTAAGTTTGTCGTTTATTAAATAATTTGTCAGAGCTCCAACAGTGCCTTGACATCTTTGACACCAATTTTCCATATAGTGCCAGCCATTCTGAATGAAGCCATTCCCAGCACCTGTAAAGAGATTGAATGTGAGCTGGAGCTTTCTATGACTAGGGCCTGGCAGTACACAACCCTGCTGGAGAGATTTATGGAGCCTGAGCCCAAAAGCTGTGTTGTTCCCGTGGACATTGTTAAACAAGCTCTGTATAATGTACGACAGCATGAAGCTTTCCTCAAAGTTATTCTGGTGAGTTTTAGTGTACAGGCTTTATAAAGTAAAGTATTTGCTAAGCGAATATTTTAATTTACTTAAATATATTTTTCACTCAAACCGCTGTTTTAATGACTCATCAGGCAGATGTAGTTGTATGCGCAAAGCAAGTTGAATCTCTCCAGACTGACCTGGGATCACAGATTCATCTTTTGAGGCTCACCGTGCATTCAAAGACGGCAGTGCCCACTGGACAGGTTTATGTAAGTGTATCGCATTTTGTATTTTCCACCAAAGATTTCCAGTCATAGTGTAAGCTTTGACAAGAAATTCCCATGAAGATTTTTCACTCACACTAGGCTACGTCTCTGTACTCTAAACTGCCCCATAATGTCCACAGCTTGGGCACTTTTAAAGTATGTATTCTTCCTCAGCCTCATTTCACAGCACTGGAAAAGTTATGGTCAGGTCTTCAGAATGAGATGGTGCGATTGGACATCCTCAGTAGCATAATGGTGAATCTGCGTCCCTTCCTGGCTGCTCAGTCCCAGCTCTTCCTCGATGGTCAGTTAGAGGACATGCTCGGGTTGCAGCCCAAGAGTGACGCTGAGAGACTAAAGGATTCGTCAGGCAAGTCTTTTTATTTTTTTGACTCTTTTAATGACAATATATCACTGCATTTCTGAGAACGCTGTTATTTGATCAGAATTGTTTTAAATCACCATCGTCAAATGTTCCCTTGTCAGAAAATCGTATCGACCCCAGTGATATAAAAACACAGGAGTGGCATTTGCCTGAGACAACTGCTGACTTCGACAAATTGCCACTGCAGTACAATGGAATGTGTGGTTACAGTCTAGTTGAGAAGGATGGACTTTTACTACCAGGTATGTAAAGAAATGGAGTTCTCTATTAAAATATAACTCAAATCTATATCAAATGTAAAAATGTTATATAAACTAAATCATACTATTGCAAATATTTACAGGAAGTCATGGTACATGCTCATTTTTTATATCTATATTAATATTGCAATGTTACACATGTTTTTTATTTTCATCAGGCAACCCGAGCATAGGAGTGCTTAAACATCGGGAGAAGTACTATGTTTTCAGCTCCAAGGAGGCAGCTTTATCATTTGCATTGAAGCCAGATGAGAACATTGCCCGTGTGGCAGAGGTTGCAAAACGGTCCCCGGAGCTAATTCAGCTCCTTGAACTCCACCAACATTTTGCCTGTGTCACTCCATATTCTGAGGTATCGTGTTCGGTAAAATCATAATTTTACATGTTTGTCAACAGAACCTGTTTTTGTGTGTGTGTTTTTTTGCTAAAATGTTGTCTCTGCAGATGCAGTCAGGAGAGAGATTGTTAGTAAAGCCTATGTTGAAGTGTGACAGCAGCACGCAGACGGATACTCATTTGTTGGAGACCAACATAGTCAAGTCCTACGAGTGGAATGAGTGGGAACTGAGGAGAAAAGCAATCAAATTGGTAATTGATTTAATTGAATTGCTGTTGTGTGGTCTCTGTGTTATTTAATTAGTCGTAGAATTCCTGTGTTTTTAATTGTAATTTTTACACTTGACAATGGGAATCTTGGTTATTTTCCAGGCCAATCTTCGTTATAAAGTGACCCACTCAATGCAGACAAATCTAAGTCACATGAGAAGGGATAATGTCACCCAAATCTACCTGCCTAAAGATGCTGTGTGCCAGAGCAAGAGGGACGGCAAGAGTAATGTACCCAAACCTCAGGTGTACCTGGCTGGTCTTCGAGGAGGGAAAACCCAAACTGCTCATATGATAAAAACCAACTTAACCAGATCAGTTGATGAATAACTATTTGTACATTTTCCAGCAATATAAAATCAATAAAAAAGTTGACTCATGGAAGACACCTGTGTTTGTTTTTCAAAAGAAAATGTTTCTCATTCTGCTGGGCGCCTACAAGCCAAACTTCAAGTCAAGACACATATCGTATTGTTTGCACACTGAATAACAAATACACGTGGCCAAACAATTGTCATCCAAAGATATTGACACGACCAACTGTAAAAAGCGGCTACGTGGAAATAAGACAGCCTGCGACCGGACGGAAAGTTGCAGAGCCACTCCACCCACACAAGTGGCCCATGCGTACTCTGATTTTACAGGAAGTGCACCCAAATCGCGTCGCCTCCTCCCCGTTGCATCCTGGGAAACATTCGCTGCTGGGGCTGTCACTTAGCTAGCGCGTAAAACTGGTCTGAAGATGAGCCAGGACAGGTGAAGGTGTTTCTCATTCAGGACAGCATACATGGATAGTAAGATACTCGTTCATTTAGACATGACGAGGTAATAGCGTATAACTCTGTCAACTCATCATCTCAATCCATTTCAGTATGGCTAACGACGGTAAGTGGGATATGCTAGCTATGTTGTGTCGTGCTAAATTACTAACTACTGTACTGGTTATCCAGCTTTTATTGTGTCGGCTTTACAAATTACACGTTGTAAGCGGTAGGGATTTATTTGGTTAAACCTAGCCTCCAGCATGTTGTTTCTGCTACTACGGACTATGTCGTCAATATTTGACTCCTTAGTTTTTGTCTTAACAGATATCGACATCATCTAAATTTGTTACAAACACAGAAATTATATTAGTGGTCCTAAAAACTTTGTCAGTACTTCATGATGTCAACACTGCTCTTACAAATAAATTGCGACCTAAAAGCAAAATATATTTATTTACTTACACAAATGTAGGAAATCTGGTATTTTATTGCTGGTAGTACTAGTGTACCAGCAAATCTACCACACCACACTTTTCCAGTAATCCGGGACTGTCCGAAATATAATAAGATGCGATTGCAGGTGCTGAACTCCTGTAGTTCATGTAGAAGTTATCCGATCATCTCTCCATAGAGCCAGTCAGTGTGGCGTTCAAGGTGTACTGTCTGTCGGTGATGACGCTGGTGGCGGCGACCTACACCGTGGTACTGAGATACACAAGGACTATATCGTCGACCACTATGTACTTTTCTACAACCGCGGTGTGCATCACGGAGGTCATTAAGTTGTTCCTGAGCATGGGAATGTTGACCAAGTAAGTACGTTGGGCACATCTTGGCCACCTGCCAACCTTTTTCAATTTGTTTACTATCAAAGTATTTCGTTAAATTAAAAACAATTTCCAGTGGCTCAGCGTTTCTCCTCATTTTCTTCTTTCAGAGAAGCTGGCAGCTTTAGCAGGTTAAAGGCCACCATAGTCCAACATGTTTTTAAGAGCCCAAAGGAGCTACTGAAACTGAGTGTCCCATCTGTGGTCTATGCCATTCAAAATAACATGGCATTCATTGCCCTGAGCAATCTTGATGCAGCTGTGTATCAGGTATTGCCCTAAAATATTATGGTATACAAAAATCAAGAGAACTGCACATTTAGAAATGTCCAATGTATACTTCCTTTCTGGCTCCCAGTCAACCTGTTTTACTGTGTCTTTGTAGGTGACTTATCAGTTGAAGATCCCTTGCACAGCCCTTTGTATGGTTCTAATGTTGAACCGCTCTCTGAGCAGACTGCAGTGGTTCTCTGTCTTCATGCTTTGTGGGGGTGTTTCGTTGGTACAGTGGAAACCCGCGGAGGCCACCAAAGTCCAGGTACCTGTGTGTTCCGTTTGTGCTGCATTTATCCAGAACGTTTTTTTTTAGGTCTGAAAAGGGGGAATGTCCGAGACGGGTTCCTAGTTGATGTTCTAATGGCTATTTTAGCATTTAGCAATTAAGGTTCTGATAATTAGCCTTGTCTGTTTGGTTCAAGGAACTCACACGTGTTAATGTTTCCAGGTTGAGCAGAACCCGTTGTTTGGGTTCATGGCTATTGCTGTTGCCGTGCTGTGCTCTGGATTTGCAGGTAATAGAACAACCTTGTTTTATCTACACTCGGTACCATTAATTATCATTAGTATGAATGAGGGATGTTAATTACTCAAAATCATCTCTAGTTGCAGGGTATTATTTTACAGTTTATATTGGTGCATCTAGTTATATAAAACAGGCAAAATACATAATCTACATTATGTACAAGTTCACATGCAATAAAAATCAATGGTGGGTAAGCTTATATTTCAATATGATATGAGCGGTAAGTTCATAACATGCATACATTTACAGTAGATTTACAAGTCACGGTTTTGTCTGGGCCACTTATATCCAGACTTTTTCCGTAACCACTCCTGTGTCATCTTGCCTTTGTGTTGTCAATGAGCTGTAAGAAAAATCTTTGCCTGAGTTTGACGTGCTGTGGATCAGGTTTTTTCCTTCAAGGACCTTTCTGTAAATTGCTGCAGCTTCTCATGCCAGAGAGTATTCTTTCACTCATGCTGTCAGAAGCCTTCAGGCAGAATGTCAAACATTTTCTCTGAGGTGATTAATGAACCAGAGGTTCATCTGAGCTCAATTTGGAGTTTATTTGTGTAATTGTGGAGTGTAATTAAAGGGGTTTGTGTGTTTTGTGTGTGTATTCATTGCAAGAGTATGTACACAAGAAGGTAAAGGATCATGCAAAAGCATTTCTGATTCTTAGCCTTCTCGTGTAAATATTGTAAATATTCTGCTCATATCCTTGTATTTACAGTCAAGTGCAAATATTTTCTTAACAGCTTTTAGGTAATTTGATGTTGTGTGGAAAGCCAGGACAGATGGCCTTTTATTTAGCGCCACTCCACAAATAAATAGTTTAGGTGGCAGGATTTCATTTGTCACTTGTTGAGGGGTCATTTATGGAACAATGTGTTACGGGGGTCAGCAATCCTGCCGGCACGCTTTCTAGCGGTAAACTAATGTACCTCCAGTGAGGTCGCTGATGACCCAATCTGCAGTTCACATCACTATGAACATCACTCAAACCAGTGATGGGGCCGTGAGGGTTGGACTCTGTCTTGATGTCTTGTTGTCTCCTTGTTTTTTTAACAGGCGTATACTTCGAGAAGGTCTTGAAGAGTTCCGACACATCCCTGTGGGTGCGGAACATCCAGATGTACCTGTCTGGCATTTTGGTCACTTTCACTGGGGTTTATATGACCGAGGGAGCTCAGGTCCTGGAGAAAGGCTTCTTCTATGGTTACACACCTTGGGTGTGCTTTGTTGTTTGTGAGTATCATGTCTAGCTTGATAATGCACACATTCTAGATTCATTTGTTTTAGTTTAACGTGTTATGATTTCAGGGTGAAAGTCTTTTTGTGAGTTGCCATCTGCAGGAGCTCAGGGGTCATTACACACACATGAATAATTCCTCAATGAAGTACTTTAATGACAAGAATTCAAACTAGCAACATTTAAGTTTCCAGACCCATATACTTTAGTCGATAACCCACAGTGTCGACCGAGGATGACTTAGTCAGGCGTTTCTCGACCCCACGCGGTACACATTTTTGTTTTCCCGAAGGACTCAAACACACAAATCAATAGAACACTTGTAGATATTGATTGTAATTTAGTCCGTTGTGTGTAAGTTGTAGAGCAACATTTGAATAAGCTTTTGGGTTTATTAGGCTGACAAATAACGCTTGGCCCATTTCTCCTTCCAGTTCTGGCCAGTGTGGGTGGCTTGTACACGTCTGTGGTGGTGAAGTATACTGACAATATTATGAAAGGCTTCTCTGCTGCAGCTGCCATCGTTCTTTCTACCGTTGCGTCCGTCGTCCTGTTCGGACTACAGATAAGTGAGTTTGTCATTCACACGTCCCTTGGGGCCAGGCGTGGCAAGAGTTACTGTATGACAATAGCACTTAGTACTGTTTTGGCATTACTGACACAGGTGCGGTATCTTGTTTTGCCAATATCTCCAAACAAGCTTCCAACATTCTTTGCTGTGACTGAATTGACACATACGGCAGGCTTCAAATAACCATAATCTTTTTTTATAATGCAGCGGTCAGCTTTGCAAGCGGTGCTATGCTGGTGTGTGTCTCCATATACCTTTATGGACTTCCAAAAAATGATACCACAAAGCTTCACAAAGCAGACACAGAAGCGAGGCAGAAACTAATTTCTGTTTGAGTATGGAAGAGCTGAAGGTATTTTCTGACCTCTGTGCTGGTATTTACCACAAGGCCAAGTTTACTTATTGGGAATGAATGGAGTTGTTGCCAAGGATCTTCCAAGAATGAAGATGAATCATTAATTTCTGCTGGTGTAACAGGACTTAAAAGGATTGGACTTTGGAGTTTAAGTTTAACTGTCGATGAAGTATTTACCGATTTAAACAAAGTATTATACACATAGCTGGGAGAGGAGTTTGTCTGGGGGAGTCTGGACAAAAAAGTGCATGTTAATGTATTTATAGCAACACTTTTTGTAGCTTTGTCTTCATGTAATAGTGTTTTAAGATGTCAAAACACATTTTGATGACCATAGTTGCAGGTTTGTAAACTTCAGTTCAACACGATTGACCTGGAAAAAAGAATGTCTGTGAAACAAATGTATGTTGAAAAAACGTTTAAACTGTTTGGAGGGAGGGGGTTTCTAATGTCAAACAGGCATTGTATTGTTTTTCCTTGTAACGCCGATGATTAAAATGTTCACTGACTAAACGTACAAAAAAATGTACATGCCTATTGAGTAAGCTCTGTTGATGCCAATTCAGGTCAAATCAGTGTTATCAGATTAACTGCTGCTTATTTGTTAGGGGTAGATCTATGTCAAGTTAGTCTCCTGATCCAGTAAAACACAGAAACCAAATTATTATTGGATTTATTTACATAAACTTAAGAGTGATCAAGCAGGGGCTGAAGGGTCACATTCTCTCAACTGGTGTGACGCCCAGTATTCTCATCCCATTGGCCAACACGGTGCACGCACAGCTGAAGAGCTGCAGCCTAGCCTGTTAACCAAGACAAACACATTGTGTAAACAGTGTCCGGCTTATCTCATGTTCACGGATGTTTAAAGAACTTTGCATTGGGTCTTTATTAGAGTATAAAATCTGTGCGATTTACCTGCGCGACAGCCTGAGGGCTTCCTTTCACTGGCAGATCTCTGTGTGCTGAAGCAGCCAGGTGACTTGCCAAGCAGGAGTACAAACCGTTTTTGTTAGTTGTTATTATACAGTAAAAACACACACACACACACACACCCACACACCCCGCTCAGTACCTCAGAGTCATAAGGAAGTTGACGAGATGTTTCGGCTGAAGATCACATGCAGATTGGTATATGACTTCGTCATAGCTGAAAATAGATGGGCATGTTCAGGACAAACGAAACAAAGCATGACAGCATTGACAATCTGTCGCTCTCTGTTCATATCACTATTACACCCGGGCATTCACACGCAGTTTACATGATGACATAGTGAATTTTTTCGAAAATAACAGCAGGTTGTGTCACCACATTTCAGGCACTAAATCAGGCAGAGAATAGTTTCTGGTCAGGCCACAAGTTTAGGAAACCAAACCTAACATGAACGATTCAAATTACGGAAAGTACATTTACTCAGACCATAGAGTTGTTCAATGACGACTAATTTGAGTATCTTGTGAAATCAAACGTATCCCTCACCTAGTTCACTTAGCTGGCGTATAGTTTACATTGCACTTCTTTGGCACTTCGATATCCCCCCACAACACATTCACCTCATAGCAGACTACAAGGTTCCTTCAATGACGTTTGATTACCCTTGCTCTTCAACCAAATAAAAAAACGTTGGTGCCATTTCTTCTCTTTAAGTTTTGACTTCAACAACCAACAAAAATGTCAGGCCAAAATTCCCGGAAATGTGCATACCGAAGGAGGTGCCGCAGTATGGAAATACTCCTATGATCTTGAAGTAGTGACGGGTCTACGTTTCGTTCCACTCCATCTCCATGCTTCCGAATTAAACTGAAAGGACATTAGTTGGTGTGAAGTCAGATAATTAACATCCTTCAAACCAGTCAGCTAAGCTAGCGTGTCCAGTTAGATCCTCTATTGTAATAGCACACTATATTGCTGAGGGTCTTGGACTGGCGAAGGCTTCCTCACTCACCTACACAGCCGGGCATGTGTGTACTGTAGGAACACCCCTGTGTCACCCTGGGCCTGGAGTATCCTGTCCCAGTCAAACTTGTAGTCTGACACTAGTGGGCCTTTAAAATCCTATCACCGGAAAAACAAGTTCATTCAGTAATCTATCAAATTACCATGGAATCGTGTAACACAGCAGATCAGGTTCTGAAAAGTAAAGAAAAATCAAATTAAATCCAATTGAGGGTGTCTGAGTGGCATTCATGCTGATTACGGGCATTGTTTACGTTGTGCGTTTACTCAGCACAGGCAGTTATTCTCGTTCTTACAAGGACACCGGTGACGGCACATTGTTGTCTACCTTCGGGCGACAGAATCGCACTTAAATTTACTTGCCCTGCAAAAACAAGTTTCTCGCACGCATGTGAAAGGTAAGAATTCTTTTCATGCATGAGATAAGACATTCACCTCATTGGCCTGATTCTTGGAATAATGCATCATGATTTTGAAATGGTGAAATAACCGTGTAGGGGTGTGGCAAGGGATACATGAATGTAAACACAGTTGAGTCTACACATCTTTTGTGGAGAAAAAAAATCTTAAAGCTTTAACCAGGACAGGTTAACGAAGTTCACAGTACCTATGCAAGAGTTAACCCTAACTGCTCTTAGGTTGCTTCTGGAAATAAAAGGATGTTCTTAGCACACACACCTGGTCAAATAATGGTAAAAAAAGAAATATGGCCACAAAACAATACGAATTTAAATAAAATATTTTATTTTATGAAGCCCTTTCTAAAAGTTGTCACAGTTGTCACAGAGGGCTTTTACAACATTTAAGAATTTTTAAATGCATGAAATTCTTAGGTTCACCTGAATAATCAGAGCGCTTATCCCCACTTTCTCGGCTGTCGTCTCTGGATCATCCATTTCCTTGGTCGCTGGAGAGAGAATGTGATATATTTGATTTAACTGACTAATATTAACTACACACTAAGGCCGAGCACTGACTGGGCACCTGCTTAAGGACACTTATCGAAAGCAGACCACAACATAGGAAATAGGGCCCTACTGCAAGCATTTTAAGTTCCCTTTAGGTTATACAGTGGTCTGTTCATGACACCAGGGTTGACGGTCAAATCGAATGTCATGTCCTCACTCTTGGCCTGGCTCATGTTCCTCAGCATCCTGGCTCGTGCTTCATCCAGAACATCATCCAGGAACACCACCTCTCCCAGCCTCGTGTTCATCCCCTGTACCAGCCCAAACGGCACGTGCTGGCATCTGCATACAGACATATGTAAACCCATGAAGCCCGGAAGTCCACCAGGAAAACCTCTCGGTTAAAACCATTTATTGGTTTGTTCTGTGACAGCTGTGTTGCCACTGGGTTACCGTTCAGCCCATAAGTGTCCCATGGCCAGAAGGATCTGGAACAACTGCTGGAAATGAGTCTCCTGACTCTTGTCTGTCTACAGAGAAACAGCCATTTATAATCACATACATTAATGATTGTTTAATAAATACATCTGGAGGGCTTCAGGTGTGGGTTAGCCTACCACTCACCACGTAGATCATCTCATCAAAATTGTACATTTCCTTTCGGTTTATGGCCGCAGCAAGATCTCTGAAACACAGCAAAAGTCGAAATTAATAGAAAGGAGAAAAAAACATGGAATATCAAGACAAAATAATGTATGGGTTTTCTGTATATGCATGGCAATAAAAATGCAAGCAGCCACACTGGGAGTGGTATAGATGTGCTGATGTTTGCTAATGGCCTACATCTCTGGGAGTTCATAGCACTGGTTAGGCCACCACGAGCTATCAATCAATACCCAACCCAGAAATATCAAATGATTACATCTAACGCACAGATTTCCTCGTTGGAAGACACCATCTTTGACAAAATTGTTCCATATAAATGTTTCGGTTTCATTTTGAAACAAACAAAAAGGTTTCTGACTAATGCGTGAATGCAGCACAGGCCATTGTTCATCATAAACTTAAGTCAACATACCTGGTGATGTAGAGAGAAGTCTCATCACTGCGTAGTAATGTGGAGTAGCTGGACATGTCCCCAGATGGAGATAAATCCACCACACCTGTCCCCTTCCTGTTAACAGAGAAATACACATCCTTACTTTGTACACAGAGTACAATATTACTTATTAGCCAACAGCACTTGCTAATACATTCCATTTCTTGTACACGCTTAAAATACTATTTCACATTTCTCAATAAAGTTCAGATATTTTCTTTCAATAACGGCTGTATTTGTGTATAAAAAAAATTCTTAAATACATCGACACAAATACTAATACATTTTACCCAGTTATGTAAAAATTGTATTTATACAATAGCATATAAAATCTTATTAAATTCATTCTTTTTTGTCTGTGCATCTGTAACACCACTAAACGAAAGTATTTGAATCTAGATCTTGTAGACTAAAAATAACATTTGGCGTGACACTACAAGTTCCTGAAATTCAACAAAAACAATTCCATAACAAAATTCTAGGATTACGGCTGTTTGCGGGGTGGGCATACTCTGTTGTCTTCAACAGGCCTTTTGTCTGCAGGCGAAGCACCACCTCCTGGGCTTGCTTTTGGTGGAACGACTCCCCGGAGTAGACGTCAAAGTGAACCCCTAATCGCTACAGAGACACATAAATACACTAATGCTAACATCCGATGACAAAACAATTTGTTACAAAGGTGCTACCATTGTGAGAAATGTCCTGCAATGACAACTCAAACTCATGGACTTCAATTCCTAACACATTTGCTCTACAAACAATACAGAGATGATCAAAGACGTGCAGCGCAGCACCTTGTAGACCTTCTGGTACTCAGACACAGTGATCTCCCTAAACTGACTCCATAGCGCAATGGCCTGTTGTTCATGTTGTTCCAGCTGTCTGAAGAACTCTCTGCCCTCCTGCCTCACGGCTTCATCGGTCCCGGCTTCCCTGTTCACCTGGACGTATACCTGCAGGACACAGACACCACGCTTTTATAGGCAGATTCGTAAAACATAACACAAAATAACAGTTTAACCTCCTTGAGAAATACCAAATTTGCTAAACTTACATCAAATAGATGTTGTAAGGGATTAATTTTCAACTTTTCCGGACACCCAAAGCGCTGAAAACCAGCTCCTAGCAGACCTGTGTTATGAACAAGCAATCAAATTACAGGATTATTTGCAGTCTAGTTTCTCACCTAAAGTTTGTATTTGCCTTTAAAAAGTTACCAAACTGCATTCCCCAATCTCCCAGGTAATTCATTCGGATGACATTATTTCCCAGGGATTCCTTTAGGTTGGCGATGAAGTTCCCTAAACAGAACATTTAAGAGTATTTTTCAAACATCATTAATACAACAACCGAAACCAATATTCAGAAAACCACCCCAATTCAGAACCAATATCTAAATAAACTCTGCCCTCTGCTGGTATGTTGAAGAACTTAAACACGGTCTTACCAATAATGGTGGAACGCAGATGTCCAGCATGAAACTTCTTTGCGATATTTGGAGAACTAGAAGTAACAAATACAGGAAAATGGTGTCATATTGAGCTAGTCTATCTGTGGTGTATGGGTCGGAAGCCAGACCAGATTGCTTGGTCTTGTTTCACTCTAGCAACTATTTCTGTTAAGTTACTCAGGCTGTTCTGGTGACAACAGAGTTCCAAGCTAATACCAGATGGGTGTACGCAATGAAGAGTACATGTGGAAACAATATTAAAAATAGAGTTGAGAATGACATGTTTTACTAGCTTACCTAAACTCAACCACTGTTGTACCTTTCTTCAGGCCTTTAAATAGCTCACTTTTCATCCCAAATGTGTGACGTTCTTTGCATGACTGCTCTAATACTTTCTGAAATTACAAAACATCTCATTGTCTTTCTACACACTGATGGAAAATAGTTCAAAAAACATATGTTAAGATTTGTCAAAAATAAGAGCAGAAAGGAAGAATATTCACCTGCACCAAGAGAGTCCGATTAACTCGAAAATGAATCACTCCCCACCCAGCATGTATTTCTTCAACCACATCATCTTGCTGTAACTAATAGGGAATACAATGCCCTATAATTGACTACAGGATAACATCTACACATCACCCGACCGGCAGTTCAACATTCTGCATTTCCTTAGGCCAAACCACAACAAATCCTAACCCAATAAAACACAAGAAAGACACCCCAGTTCTGTCATGAACTTTAAATACAATCACATTTGAATGAACTCTTACATTAGTCTGTGGTACCACAGGAGAGTATCATTAAACAGACGTAAAATACAAGTATCATAAAGTGTTCATGGTTCAAGGCAAGTACACAAAACAAATGTACATGACACCTCAGATGGTTTTATCTTAAGCGTCAAAAACGTTGAGAACCGCTGAAGGATAAACAACACTAACAACTGGTAGAGTACATAGAAACAATGCTATTCAACATTCAGGCTTCAGAGGAAAATGACAAAGTATTTCCTGTGCATTTTAATGAAGCGTATAAACGTATATCAAGAATTGGGTTAACGGACTGATTTATTAGGGGCCTCACCTGACTGGCCAGAGCTTTGGTTTGTGCCTCGAGGTCTCCATTAGCTGTTAGGATCCCTTTTGACAACAGAGCTTTGACTGACAAGCGGAAATCTGGGGATTGCCTGTAAAAGAATATAAGTTTCACCATCAACACTGGGGTAGCCAATTATATGTAGCCAATTATATGCCAACAAAAGTTAGTTCTGGACTGTAGAGATCATTGTGTTATTGATTGTAGACTAGTGTTTTTATGTTTTATACAGTATAAATGATCATGTTTTAATGTATAGTAATAGTAAGCATATGATTTATTACGTGTTATGTATAGGACCAACCAAGGTCCCACATTTTATTTCGCAGACCCCATCCTCTCTCACACAAACACTTAACTGTTTTTTGGAGACTGGGTTTGCGCATACAGCTGAAATAAAAACCTCTTCAGGATGTCCCAAATACCCGGAAAGCTACATCATGAGAGATCAAATTTAAAAAAGGTTTTAGAAAATATTCAAAACACACTACAAAACCAAATCAACCCAATATTAGTAGTTACCGTATGATTAACTAGTTACATTTCTCCCGAGCTGTATTGGACACTAAATGCTAAAAGTAATAGCCATAACATTTAAACAGTACATGTTACGATACCTTCGATGCTATTCTTCTTCTAAAAAAACAAGCCATGATGTGTGTAGGTTACAACAAATGGTTATAATCGTTTATACCGCATTACATGCATGCATGTTTATGCCTTTGCCACTATTGACATTCAAACAGCTATTTCCTGTTTAAGTGACCTTTGAACTTATGGCTCGCAACTTTTATCCAATCAAAGTAGTGTATACGCTGAAAACGTCATGCCTACGCGAGGGTGCGTTTGATTTCTACTAGAGTATTGCGTTCAGAAAATAGGGAGCTGTGGAAACTGCAGAGCGCCAGGCTGAGCTCCTTTTAAGGTGAGAGCCTTCTAAGCTGAGAAGACTAATTCTTTCGTTCATGGTTTATTGTTTTGGGATCAGGTTACCGGGAACTTATCCCTATCTATTTCTTTCATGATTTATGTGGTCTTGTCAGTTTTTCTCTTCCTATACCCCCCCATGTCGGTTTTTCTCTTCCCTATACCCCACCCAAACAAACAGATGGGTTTCCCAATGTGTTTCAGACCGTACTGTAGTTCTTTCCACCAATATACGTGTTTCTCATTTTATTGCCATTACAGAATTTGACTTTCCAATAAAACGCTCCTGGGTATCTGTGGGGGATTGTGTGTTAAAGATGGCTGAAGTCTGTAGCTGTCACCAGGCATCATGTTTGTGTTTAGTCATGCTCAAATGCTCTGCCACAGAAAATATTCTAGGGTGTCAGTATTTTTTTTTTTACGTCAGGTTGATTTCCTAGAAATTATACATGAATTTCTGAATTATGAACAAATGTTCTGTATTAAGTGGAAAATAAATTGGGAACAAATGCATTGTGAAACTTCTAGTACTGTACTTCACCTCTTGACCCAACCTCACCCATCTGTCAATACACGAGAACTCTACTCACAGCCAGGAGGAAGTGTAGTTCTTCAATCTGATGCAAAAACTGCCTTACCACTAGCACCTATGCCAACCACAGAACTCCCACAGTTTATTTAAAATAACATTCCACTGATTGTATCATGTGTCATGACAAAGAAAGGACAATCTCGGTCATGAAACAGAACAAGGAGTGGAATGTTTGTCAAACTCTGGCAATCATAAGACAAAACATTACGACAAATGAAGCAATAGGTAGGTTGTGATAGATAGGATAGTTAGCCAACAATCAGTTCTTGTAGTAAACTGGTTTGGAGACATGAAAAAAGACCTGAGCCAGATTGTCATGACCAAACGACCGGGTCAGAACATCTAGTCCGAACCAACATAAAGCCTACTGTGGCACAAGTCACAACGGGGTTTCTAATGATCAATTAGCCTTTTGAAATGATAAACGTGGATTAGCAAACAACGTGCCAATGGTTAGTTGCGTCAACGGGCCTTTAAACACCTATGTAGATATTCTGTTAAAAATTGTCATTTATAACATGGACAATGTCTGCAATGTACTTCTTAAAACATTATATTATTTTAATGGACAAAATAGCTTTTCTTTAAAAACAAGGACATTACCAAGTGACCCAAACTTTTGAACGGTAGTGTACACCAGGAGACGATTTCTGCCTATGAAAAGACCACAAGTTCAAGCTGGATCACCCTTTAATGTAAACCTTTTATTAGTCAGCATTTCCCAAACCCAGGCCCATTCAACTACGTAGCCAATTAAAGATTTTTTTAATAAAATCAAATGGAAAAACAAAAAGCAGATAGCAAACAAAAGCTAAACTACAAAATGTACAAGGATCCTATTCGAGAGTAGAATCTAACCAAAACTGACGCTGATGTCAGGATTTCCTTTCCTCAAGTCCAGAATATTCTGTGGTTTATCCACTATAACCTTGAAGAGACCACCTTACCCTCAAAAACAAAACATGCCAATTTGCTGTGGCATCTTTTCAAGGGGGAAAAAATGCATGTTTATGAAAACAAACAAACATTTTGTGGCAGAGTCAAAGCCAGTTTGTTAGGGCTTCATTGCAAACTCCTCGTCACCCGTATCGGCTTGACAAAAACAGCAATGCAGCTGGCAAAGGCACAAACAGTCCTGGAACAAGGCAAACACACCTGGGAACGGTAGGTCACTTTATAAAAGGCATCAGAAAATAAAACCTAGTAAATATCAATACGGCGATTAAAACAAGGGGGGAACGGGGGACACAGGTTAATGTATTGGTGGCGACGATCCATATTCGTGATGACGGTAGGATGCACTCCCAATGTTTCCATCCAAAAAAATGGCACCTTAGTCCCTATATAGTACACTGTGTGCGGTATATACCATCTAAATGTTTTGACTCTGGTCAGAAGTAGTGTACTATATATGGAATAGGGTGCAATTTGGGACATGACCCAAATACCAGTTGCTGAAGGAAACAAAGTTGCCACGGACAGGAGCTTAAGGCAGCATGTGGCCACAGGAGAGATATGGCACTGCTACAAGTCCAACTTGACCTGCTGAGTCTCTGGAGAATACAGTTGGCAGAGAATCAGCCGGGGCACATTTCAGCAAGAAGAAAATGGGGAAACGTGTATTCCATCAAACACAGGGTTTAACTCAGGAAACATCTGTAGAGGAAGAGAGAGAGAGAGCAGTCGGGAAAACACATTTAGGAAACATTACAATATACTAAGCATGACCCGGAAATTTATGAAGAGATGGCATGACCCATTGACAGTGTGAGCATAATATCATCTGTGTAAAGTTTACTTACAGCTAGCAGGCTGCTCTCCGAATCGCCGCATGAGCTGATCATGAGTGAACTTGACAAAAGCATCGTATTGCTCTGCAAACGATTACAAGAAATGTTATCCTGCTGTCTGAAAAATAGAGCTACATATTCTGTTGGAAAATACAGAGCTCAACGAAACATTTCCTCTAACACACCTGCTAGTTTTGTTGTCAATATCTCATTGTATTCTTCTCGTATTTTCTCTTCTTGTTCTTTAAGTAGTCGTTCACAGATCATCCCAACCTGTTTCAAGGTAAACAGAGGTTGCTCTTTTCTAGATGGGGAGATGGACCCAGGGGAAGTACCTGTATGGGGAATAAGTCATTTATTATGTGATTATCATTATTATATATATTTGTTTTAGATATTAAACACAACATTTGCATCAGACTCTTCACAGATACCAATGCCTCTTCTTATTTAAATATGGGCCATACCTGGCAGACTGGATCCACTGAGGGAGCCATGGGCTTGTGACTCCAAAGGACAACATCCCTCCACCTGCAGAAAGCTATTCTCCAGGTGCCTTCGTTTCTGCATCCGCTTGTATTCCTGCTTGATGTTGCTCAGGATTTGCTCTGGAACGGAGAAACAGGATAAGATTAGGTTAGCCGGCCATTCAAATCAGTCACTTCGAATGACATTATTGGTGCTTCTTCCTGTACAAAGGTAGGCTTTAAGAAATTGGGGCAATACATGCTTATATTGTTCCTCAGGGGCATGCCACATCTGAGATTGCAAATCATAAGCTGCTTCTGACGATTGAAAAATAACTAAAAGGTCTGGCTACAGCTGCACACATTTAGATATGTTAAGCCTGACAGGTGTGATGAGCATGTGTAAAAAGAACACATTTTTCACAAATATAATCTTTGCAAATAGCATCTTCTCCCTGACAATGTTATGGATCTTGTTGAGCTTCGCTATGACTTAGCAATCTTGCTAGCTCAGTTTGCTTTCTCCTGGCTCTTCCTGTCCTACCCCCCCACTTTCATTTCATTTGGAGAATTGTCATTGAGGCAGGGTAATAAACTACCGATGTGAGACCGGTTTCGCATACCAATAGGATACTGTTGTTATAGGTATTACATCGTCAGGAGGGGTGAGTGAGGAGAGAGTAGCTCACATCTATGCAACTTAAAAAATGACTGATGTACAGATTTCGGTATCTAGTCAATAATTAAAAAACCCACCCAAAAACCTAAATTAGTCAAAGTCTAAAGTCCTGCGACACCTTATCAACAGACAATAAAGATAAAAGGAGGAGCTGTGGATTGCCTGAGAAAGGGGAAATGGTAAATTTGCTAACACCCCTGTAAATGTCGGTTAGTACATTCAAACCAACTCCCCTTGATTTACTTTCACTTTTGGTCAACGAGCTGACGTAAACTGTAAATATGCAATTCTCTGAGTTGAGATTGATTGCATGTCTCCATGATATACAAATAGAAGCGGAAAGGACTTTTTTACTTGACAACACAGGCCGGTGTGTCTTATGTGGACCATTAACAACACTGCCATTCACGATGTCCATTTATATGCTCTGAAAACAATTTCCAGTAAAAAGTCTTAATAACTTACCATATCACCTTAGGATGCACTAAAATCGAGTTAACATCCTACTTACCCTAGTAAATGAGCAGCCTAAACAAACCCCTCTAAAGCAGAATCAGTTCCACCGCACAGACATTTTCGACAAACACAGGGAGTGTCAATTAAAGTAACATAATTACAACCTATTCCTACCAACAATAATTCGCATTTTGCTGGTCAATAGTGTTCCACCATCAGCCTGCTAGCTGTCTTACTACGTTAAACTGCACTGGCAGTTGCTAGCAAGCTAGTAAACCAAAACAACATTCCTAGGCCTAGTTTGCCATAAGCATCATATACGGCTAAGTTCACGACATTAACGTTGTTTTTGCATTACCTCTAGATAAACCGCTAATGTTGGTTTCCTATTGAAGTCACACGTTTTAACAGTAACTAACTACGAGTAAACAACTCGTTTAATCGGGTATGGTTAACTTTGGCTAGGATAAACCAGCCAGTTTACGGTGTGGCGTGACTTGGTTGATTGACACAAAGGTGCCCAGAGAACAAATGAAACGCATTGATTTATTACACACGTCTCAATTACGATACTATAAAGTGTTGCTCACCGGTTGTGAGTCTTGACGACACGTCTCCAAATGGCGAGGGCTCCATACGCAGATATTTCTGGGGTGACGAGGTGGAGGCAGCTGGAGACATAGGAGCGCATCTCCTCCTTTTGGGGGACGCCTGGTTCATCAATGGATCAAAATCCATAGTCCTTTTCAAAGTAGCCCCACAAGCCATTCCGTTGACAATATTCTATCACTATTCGCAACAAGATAAAGCCGTCGCTTTCGCTTTTTAAAGGACAATAAACAACGTTCCGGTGACTGGGCCCCTCCGCTGGCTTTCTTCTCAGAATAACGTTACTCTCAAGGGAAAATTCAGGTTGGAACAAACGGCTTCGTTTTTCTGTCTCTCAAATTCACAAAATCATCCACAACTCAGTCCCTGTTATGGTTGACTGTTAGATAATATTCGGTCAGTCACTTATTTAAGGCGAGTTACACTATTAAACCAGATGATGGTAGATTTTAGACTAGCATTTCCTTCTTCCAGCGTCGTCGTAAAATTATTGCCCAGATGACAACCAACATGGCGTAAAAACAACGTGAATTTTCAAATTCTGAGATACCCCGCATGCGCAAATAACAACAGGGGTGCTGGTAAATGTAGTTCTTTTTTACATCCGTTTATAGTGAACTATTATGGATTTTGAACTACATTCCCCACCTGAGCTGTGATTGCCAACGCGGCCACCAAATTTCCATACCCCAATAATCGTACGTGATTTAGAGAATTTGAATAACGCTGTTAGTTAACTTAATGGGCGTGTTCGTTGGGCTGATCGACAATTACATTGCACAGTAAATAACAATATCGACTCAATAATATCTAAACCACTCACAATTTACAGATGAAACATTTGTTTTCATACTGTCAAAAGCAGCCACTTACCATGTACAGACGTTGTGAAAAGGTAAACTACATCCAGGTGTACACAATATACATAACATTTCTGAATGTCCTTTTCGACGGTAGGCCAATTCTGTGTATTTCTTTGCTGCGCTGTGACTAAATATCAACAGTATTGGATGTATATCTCATTACAAGGGCATTTCTTTAGTTTTGTTTAGCTTTGAGTGGTCCAGGTAGGTGCCGGGTTCTACAGTAATAGTAGTGTTGCCGTTCTTGGACTACATGTATCTGGAATCTTTATTTCTCCATTGTCCGTGTGGTTTATGTCATAACGGCCAGGGATTTTAATACTGGCGGGTGCATAGCGGTGTTTATGGGTCCCACAGAGGGAGGCTCAAATTGGCCCAGAGCCATCAGGAGTAGATGGTTTTGATGTTCAACGGGGCTGCCTTGTCATTTTTGGCTCTGGTAGTTCAGACGCCTCCACGCTTAATCCTGATTGGGAACCATGAATTCCTGTTCTGATTTCCACATTGCATTGAGAGTAACAGATCACCTATTATGCCAAATTTCCTTGTCAGAGAATGGACATAACTATTGACATCCATTTATTAATTTTAGTTAACTGGGTGGTGCATTTTAAAAATACTCCAGCTTTTCTGCTCTGACCCAATGTTCTTACGTTTGTGCATAGGGCTTGGGATGGGGGTTGTATCAAACCTCTCAAAGTGGGGTTGTTCATTTTGGATAGATCTAGGCGATTTTGATTCAAATCTCAGACAACCTTATTTCATCAGAAAATTTCTTATAGGCCTAATGTGGACAATGAAAACTTGTTAGACGATGTCAATCGTGTGTGAATGTAAGGCCAGTGTATTATATCGTCCACAAGAGGGCGTAACAGCTTCAGGAATTACTGGAGATCTGCTCCTGGGCTAGTTGGATATTGTGTCCATCCTATCATTGTTGAGACTGCGCAGTCGAAAATCTGACACAGGTGTACCTTACAAGGGTAGATCATACACATATTCGTGGTAGATCTAACACTTTTCTTTAAGAGAGTTCTTCAAAGACAAAAATATTTAAACAGGAATTATATAATTATTATGAGCGTATTTTTGTTCACATTTAATATGTTAATCCAATTCGTTCGATTGTTTTTGTTTCGTCTTTTTGTAGACTAAACAACTACAGCTTTTTTTTTATTATCAGAAACATGGACACCAGACATGATAACCAGCTGTGACTTTATTCAAAAGCTTGGAAACATTACATTGCAATCTCACATATTGTTTTTTTCACAGACACTCCCCAGATGCCACCACTGTACAAAAGCCACTTAACAGTTGACATTAGATCTCCAACACTCAAAGCATACTGGTAAACAGCTGTCAGTAGTAGTTAAACATCAAGATAAATGTCTATAGAACAATTGTGCTAACTGATTGATAGTTCTAAATTTAAAGTCCTATATAATCTAATGGAAAAGTACATTTTCATCCACACTTATATTAGGCTCATTTTTCATACAAAGCATACACAGCTTCACTTCCATAGTGACATGTTGTCAGTTATTATTAAATGCTTGCGTTTGATAAAAAGATAACTGAAGTCAATCTAACAACTGGCAGGCTATCTTGTTTTTTTTTGTAAATCCAAAAGCTAGACCTGCTCTAGAAAAGTTTATCTTCTCAGAGCTATATATATATATATATATAAACCTCATCAACAGAACTATATTATATATTATGGTAACACTGGTACAATTTCATAAGATGTTTACAGTAGCCTCGGTTGAAAAAAATAGTTGATCCAGTTGCAAGGTTATACACAAATGTACGGAATTAATTGAAATCCACTAAAAGGTGTTCTGAATTAAATCTATGGCATGTACTTCTATGTTTATTATGGCAGCGGGAGTGTATCTGACACTTAAGAACTGCACTGTATTTAACACTGTACAATTGTTTGGTATACATTCATTTTTATCTAAAACATACCACTATAGCCAATGCACATCAAGAGTAGAGAAAAAGAGGCGAAAGGCAGAGCAAAAATACGTTTTTTGTTGGCCGGCGTAACTGTGTATACTAACATTCAAACGTTTGGTGTCACTTAGCAATGTTCTTGTTTCCATGGAAAACATACATGAAATGAGTTTGAATAGGAAATAGCAAAATGAACACGAAATATATAGTCGTTGACAAGGTTGGAAATAATAATGTGTAATTGAAGTAATAATTGTGACCTTCAATCTTTGATTGAATGCTCTAATTGCAGCATTTACTGGCTTGCCGACCTTTGGCATTCAAGTTGTCAATTTGTTGAGGTAATCTGAAGTGATTTCACACTATGATTTCTAAATCACCTCCCACAAGGTGGATTGTCTTGATTGGAACTTCTATACCATACGGTCAAGCTGCTTTGAAAATAGCTCAGTAGGGTTAAGATCCGGTGCCTAAGCAGGCCACTCCATTATGGACAGAAAACCACCGTATAGTTTTTTCTCTAAAATGTTTATTTGATAGCGTTAAGCTGCGCTTTGGGTCATTGTCCTGTTGTAGGAGGAAATTGGCTCTAATCAAGTGTCGTGCACAGAATATGGAACAGCGTTACAAAATGGAGAGACTGCATACTTTACTAATCTCCCACTTCAAAGCACCCCCAGACCATCACATTGCCTCCAACATGCTTGACAGATGGTGTCAAGCACTACTCCAGCATCTTTTTATTTGGTCCGAAACTCAAGAATATTTTTCTTGGTGATCCTAACACCTCAAACCTAGATTTGTCAATTTTCCATCCATGTTAACATTTTCTTTTCATTGGCCAGTCTGAGATATGGCTCTTTCTTTGCTACTCTGCCTAAAAGGCCAGCATCCCGGAGTCACCTCTTCATTGTTGACATTGTGACCGATTTTCTGCAGGTATTTCTAATGAAGCTGCGAGTTGAGGACCAGTGAGGCATCTGTTTCTCAAAATAGACACTCAAATATATTTGTCCTCCTGCTCAGTTGTGCACTGGGGCCTCCCACTCATGTTTCTATTCTGGTTAGAGACAGTTTACGCTTTTCTGTGAAGGCAGTAGTACACTAGCTTTCATTTCTCAAACAAAAATAGATTAATGCGTTTAAAAAGAAAGTTCTTTGTTTCAGGTCATTTTGAGCCTAGAATCAAACCCCATTTGCTGATGCTCCAGATACTGGTCTAAAGAAGGACCGTTTTATTGCTTATTTCATCAGCTCAACAGGTTTAGCAAAAAAAATTCTAATGATCAATTAGCCTTTCATAATGATAGCAAACACAACATGCAATTGGAACACCAGATCGATGGTTGCTAATAATGGACCTTATCAGCCGTTTCCAGCTACAATAGTAATTTACAACATTAACAATGTTACGCTGTATTTTAGATCACTTATATGTTTTTTCGATGGATCAAAATGAGCTTTTCTTTGGAAAACAATGACATTTAAAAGTGACCCAAAAGTTTGGAAGGTAGTGTATGTGCCAGTCTGACAGTACCTATACGTACCTTAAAGAAAATGCTATTGTCGATTTTTGGTTTGACTAACACAACTCGCAGATTAGCTTATTATGGCTTGAAATGGCAAACTGATGTTGTTAAATTTCAAACTGTCGGTTTGAGATTCAACCACCACTTATTATGAAAGAGAACTCAAAAGTCAATGGAGTTGTCTACACAAAGTCAGGGCAGGCTTTATTTCTCCTAAGTCTCGTAAGTTATTTTATTATTAAAAAATAAACTCATTCAACGCCATTCATAAAAACAGAATACAAGAGCAACCATTCCGTTGTTGCCTTTCAAACATGTTTTACGTAAAACAATTATTAAAGTTAGACCCTTATGTAAATGAGCTTGAACTCAAACAACATGCTGTACAAAGAAAATGCCTCGTCTGGCTGCCCAAAGCCTCAAAGATGTCTTCTTCATGGTACAAATATTGACATCTTGATAACATATTAAAACATATTTCTAATCAACAACGTCAGAAGCCCCGTTATCCCATTAACGACAATATCAATATTTCAGAACCTGAACTCACAGTACAAAAATATAGTAAGCCTTCATGAATTCACCACCACTATCTACAGTTTTACCGTCATGAAGCGTATGGCCACAGTAGTCTTGGACAAGACAATCACATTTTGAGTCTGTCTGCTCTCTTCGTCCACTTGAGAAATTAATTTGGCACTTAGGCACTAGAACACGTCACTGGCACACGTTTGAAACAAACCAAAAAAATGAAATCACGAACAGCTGAAGCCTAATGGGTGTAATTCACTACGTCCTGTGGAAGGTCCCACTCAAGCCTAAGACACAACATCGCCGTGACACTACGAGGACCAGCTAGACGGCTTCGGCGGATGTCTCGGTGGAGACGGACATGGTCACTTTGGCTATTTTCACAGTGGTCTTCACGCAGCTCTCTGCGGCCCGGTGGGCATTGATGTGCCGATTCTGGCAGTCAGACTCCAGGCTATTGTCCAGCTGCTGCGCACTACCCCGGCACGCCTGGCACGAGGTCATGAAAGCGTGTCGCAGGTCCTTGCTCCTCAGGGCGTAGATGATCGGGTTGACGGTGGAGTTGAGCAGACAGAGCATGCTGGCGAAGGCAAACACCGTCTTTATGTCGTCGTCCATCTTCCAGAAGAGGTCGTAGACCATGATGGCGAGGACTGGGCCCCAGCAGATGACCAACACCACCAGGATGAGGACCAGGGTCTTGGCCAATCGGATGTCCATGCGCGTCTGCTCCGGGCGGGTGCTCTGCACCTTCGTTCCGTCTGCCGAATACACCACCAGGCTCTTCTGGGAGGCGCGGCTCAGCATGCGCACGGCATGGTGGTGGGCCTTCCACAGGATGTACATGTACGCGTAGACAATGAAGATGACAAGCACACTGGTCACACCGATCCAGAACATCAGGTACTTCTCGTCGATCAGGGGGAAGATATCCGAGCAAACCGAGTTCAGCTGCTTGCAGTTCCAGCCCAGCAGAGGGAGCACCGCAAAGACAATGGAGATAGTCCACATTACGCAGAAGGCGATGACCGCCTTGGTCCGCGTGACAATGCGCCTATAGGCCAACGGCCTGTGGATGGAGATGTAGCGGTCAATGGCCGTGAGGAACAGGCTCCCCACGGAGGCTGTGAACGAGGCAGTCACGCCGCCCAGCTTGAACAGGAACACATTGTGTGTGTCTTTCCTGTGGAAAACGTGGAAGTCCAAAAAGCTGTAGACAAAGATGACGCTGCCCAGCAGGTCGGCCACAGCCAGACTTCCTATGAAATGGTAAGAGGGCCGGCAGCGCAGCGTTCGGGACTGGAGGATCACGAACAGCACAACGAGGTTCTCCAGCACGGTAAATGTGCCCAGGGTGAGTGACATCACCGCCACGGCCAGCTGCTGGCTAGGGGTCAGGATCATGAAACATTCCATGTCCATGAAGTTCTCACCACACTGAATGCCAGTGCCGTCATCTTCAAAGCCACTCCTGTTGCCAAACAGGTCTGTGGCGTTGGTGGGAAAAAATGGAAAGCCTTTCAGGATGAGTTCTTCGTCACCAGGCACCTTGTCTTGGAAGGGAATACCGCGGAACGCGGAGAGGGGTTTCTGAACGGACAATCTGCCCTTGGTGAAGTCGGCGTTGATGGTGGCATCGTCGTAGCTGGCATCGTTGGAGCCCAGGTACTGCAGTCCAGAGGTTATAGTCCGGAAAGTGGTGTCAGCCACACCATCCAGCACAGACTTCATGACTGGGCCGAATTGGTGCACAATGCGGTCTAAGATGATCGATCTCTGTTTAACCTGTGAAATGATGAGACAAATGTTTGTCCACATGTTAACGAGCCCTCATCTAAAATTAGAAATTAGGAAAATACAGCTCGATTATTATTATAATAATTATTATTATATCTAATAATTATTATTATATCTTGTGAGAGTTAAACTCCTGAATCACATACACCGTTACCAACATTGAAGCATTTTTTTGCATGAACGTGTAAATTCATTAGGCTACTGTAATTAAAACGCACACCAGACTGAATAATCATGACTTCTATAGCCAAAACCATTATCATATAATGAGTGTAAGAAACAGCCTTTTTCTTTTTTATATTTATTTGACAAGATTAGACCCCGAGCAAAGGGAGTTGTTGGTTATTAGACGTTTCCTAACAGGTCACACGGAGAGAACATTACAATTATGTTTAGATGTGCACAATATCAGAGACTTTTAATAATATATCCCCACAGATTGGTGCTCATGCAGGTGGAGCCGGAAAAGCTCACGGTTTATCCTACTTCCACCGTTATCTTGAAGGATAACACATTTTAGGAAATGTTCTCGGCTATTTCAGAAGTCCAACAATTATTTTAACTTTTCCCCCCATATAATTCCAAGAATGGGTGAAGATGAATATGCCCTACGTTGGGTAATGTTTCACCTTGACCGCCTACCCCCACATCCATAAATATGTACATGATTTTATTGATTTGCAGTGCACTGACATTGCACAGGCATCGTTTACTTTTAGGTTAATTTGTTGATGTCTCACATAGTCTTGTGTCAAATGAAAGAAACAAGAGTCTAATAAATAACAGCAATACATTCAAGTAAACACAATACAACATGTTTCTTTATAAACTAAACTTAAAACAGGTAAATAAAAAAACATTAATCAATAATAATTTACCTTCACATTGCTCGCCCAGGTGTTGATTCCCTCCACCCAAACTGAATCCAACCGTTAATCCAACCTTGACGGGCAATTCCAGATTAAAACATTATGACAATCAAAAGCAAAAGAGCCAAACACATGTATCCTGATAAAACAGGACTTTGACCAAGCATCTATAAGCACTCACTTCGAGTTGGTTTATGCGCATTATTCTCGACTAGCTCCTCCGCAGACCGTCTGACTGCTCCCTCTCATATGAGGCGCCTCTCGCACTGGACTGAAGTTGCGGCTGTTGCGCTGTCTGACTTCTGTCTGTGCGCGCACACGAATCATCGCGATAGAAAACCAAATCACGTGCGGCGAAACTCTCTCGCTCTATTTCTTTCTCTCTCTCTCTCTCTCTCTCTCCCTCTCTCTCTATCCATGGCCATCCCCAAAGCAGTCGTCAAGTGCACGAACTACCGAGTGAACAGCAGACAAACAATGTACAAACGGGTTTAGGCCCAAAGCCCATGCACTTGGACAATAGGGCAGCGGCACAATTAAAGCCTGCAAAGGTGCATTATTATTTCGTGCATTATGTCTCAAATTGGTTAACAGGTTATGAGTGTAAGACAATCTGTGCGTCTCTCGTATTTCACTGTCAGTGGTGTTTTATTATAACGAGCAAAGACATTGTACAATATTGTTGAAACGATTTTTATCGAACTGAGAGTCTTGCATCACACAATGGCAGCTACATAATATGAATTAACTGACCTATAGGCCAGTCTGGGCCATGAACACATTGTTTTGACACATTCTGGGTTTATGCTTTTCATGAATTGGAAGTAAGCACCATATGGGTCGTATCCTCTATATATACTCAGTTGATGAATTGCGCCATGCAGGCACAGCATGTACACAAATCGATAAGCTCTCTGTACCTCATCAGGCCATGTTTTTGTCTTTCCTCTGTCAACTGCTTCTTTTCAAAAGGCTATAAATGTGTCCTTTCTCCCCTGTCATGTTTTCGTTGAAGGGTTCACAGATGCACACTTTCACAGGCCATAGAAGTGCGAGGATTCAAGGACAGTGTCCGTGGCACATTACCATTTTTCATCTTAATTCGTTTAGAGACCTCAACCTCGTATTCCATGGCAGTGTAGGAGAAACAGTATGTGGATGTAATATGACATACGTTTGTAGACACACACATTGGTATAAGCAATATACACAAACAATAATGATCTGAACCGGTTTATGATCTGATAATGTGTCTAATCCGTCCAGTCTTAATTGACTTAATTGCGTTGTAGACTGATGTAAGCAAGACACAGAGAGAGAGAGAGTGAGAGCATGACTATGTATTGTTGGTATATATACGTATTTATTTAGGAAATATACTTTATATACCAACGATTATTAAGGTCTGATCATTAACATGTGTATTGGCATGGCTTCATATACATTTTCTTTGAACACTGACCTGTTGAGTCCACAGACTATATATTTACTATAGCTCGCATTGCAGTTCCCAAGTATACATTGCAGACAAATACTGTGGCCGATTGTTTTTTCCCCATTCGTTGTTTCGTGTTTGTTTGGGTTTAATAAATGCCACAAACGTACGTGAACCTCCGGCTCCTGCATTTGGTCTTCCTCCACTTTAGTTTTGTGACATTTTACCTCTCTCTAATCAACAGGAAGCATATTGTACAATCAACTTATCTGCCAGGTTCGAACTGTGGTTCGTTTGAGAAATGCAACAATAATTGGTTAAAAACTCGTCACTGCATTCTACATCATAATTTGCTTTTTGTTTACTAAGTCTTCGATCTCACTTCTTTAACTAAGCAAAAGAGTGAAGCACCTGTCACGAGGAAGGTTCGTTCCACTAGGCTGTACGCATGTAGTTACTCTAGACCTGCCCTTGTTGCAAAAACCTGTTAGATATCCTTAGTCTCGATTACCTGGTATAACTAGGGACGATAATGCTGAAAGTGTAGTGCTTCTTTCGTCATCTTTTTATTGTAATTACGACAATCTTGTGCTCAGGACACCCTTGTCTCAGTGAGAGAAGCGTTCGCGAGAAAAAGCACCCCATCTAGACAGCAGGTTTAATTACGAATGTGTTAAGGCCAATAGACTGTGAGAGGGTGTGTGTAATAATGCCCTCTATTGTCAATACTGACATCTCTAAATTATGTTTTAATAGGTTGCGCTCAACCGTCTTTAATAAACACAAATTCACACACAGGGATGGTGAATGATATTTATTTTTCACTTCTTCTTCAGTTTTTTTATTTTATTTAGATTTTTTATCCGCTGTTTATGTTTACAAACGCATGTATTGGCCTCCAAGAATCAACAAAAACTATTTCATTAGGCTGAATATTAAACTTAACTAAGCATTCTCAAAGCACTATAAGTGTGACTAACACTTTTATAAAGCTGTGGTAAAGACCATCCTGTGCTCTTAAATTAGGAATGCTCTGCACTTAGTTGTGCTTTGTTACCATATAGGCTAAGGTTTTAAAGTCCTCTACTTAATTTACTTTCAATGATTGCATGTGTATACTCTGGTGTTATTTTATAACATGGCAAAACCTTTAGACTTCTTTCATATATTAGGAATAAGTATATGCTGGCTGTGTGATTAGATTTGGTGACGACATTGATCTAATAACATGGTGAACAGCGATGACGCCAGCACCACAACTGACCACCTGGGCCACACATCATGTCATTTTCCCCCTGTTTGGGTTCAGTTCAGCATCAACTTTTCCTGGGACCCTTTCTTTCTTTACCGGAAACATCCTGTTCTGATCACTGTGATCGGGGTTCTGTGTAGTCTATGAAAAAATAATGTTGATTTAAGTGAGAGACAGACTCATGTATCAAATGCGTTTCCGTTTTCCAATTTGCACTTTATTGCCAAAAGTGGCTCCCAAAATCAGTCATCCTCCTTGAACATTTATAAACTGTGTTGTTACAACAGTGGAATCAAAATATTTTAATGGAGATTTTTTACCACTAAGTAAATAGGCATATTATTTTTACATTCTGGCCCATCAGAATGACGTCAGACATGATTATATGAAGAGACAACGAAGTCATTAATATTTTCCATTATATGTTTCCGCCCATGATCACTGGACCAATAAACCGCACCATACGCCAGGAAGTATCAACTGAATGGTCGTTTGAAAGGATGACTCACTCACCCCATTCAGCGTGAGGGCTTAGCTTCGAGGTTCCACTCGTTTCTATTAGTCCAGCAAGTGTAGGGCCACTATGTAGGGCCACTATGCAGGGCACTATGTAGGGCACTATGTAGAGTGCCATTGAATACATACATTCCAGTGCTACATGGCCCTCAATCTCATCACACAGCCTTACTCTCTATGTTTTGAGAGATACCCTGACAAGTCCAGTTTTCTTGACTTCACTGTGCCAATCATAAACACTTTATCAATCTCCAGCCTAACTCATCTGTCCTGGCTGCTTGATCAACCAGCTCTGAACCTGATGGGCTAAATGATACCTTAACCCTATACCTTTTACACTTGAACACATTGGAGGGACTTGGCCAGACATATTGCATTGTATAAGAGATGCATGAATTGAAACCAAATTGCAAAGAACAGAGTACAACAACAACAACATTGTTTTTTAGACAAGCGTTAGCGAAAAGCGGTATTTATGGTAATGGTGGCACATAATGAACCTATTGGTAAGAAAGGGTTAAACAGGAAGCGGAGTGGGATTAACTGCTGAGCTTTGTCACGTATTGACAGGCTAACAGATGGATACATTGCTGTTTTGATTTGCTAGTAAAATCATTTAGATAATTTTAAAGCATGAATCTGAAGATGAGGTGGAAAGCATTAAAGGAAAAACAAGGTGAGCTCAGATGCATCCAGAAATAGCCACAAAAGAGCAATGGTCTATTTATGGGTGTGCTTCGGTTCTTCTGTTTTCAGTTTTGATGAATTACCGTTTTTCCATCCTTTGATTAACCCAGCAGCTGTTTCTGGTACACCGGAATATCTCTGCGCAATTTTCACTTGGCAAAAAGCTCTATTTGTAAATACAAAATGAAGTAACGTGCAATTACCACCTCATTTAAAATGTACATTTGCAAAAAGAATGACTGCATAAAATCAATTATTCAAACACTGACCTATATGGTATACTCGACAAAGGGCAGATTACATTATTTCATAATCGTACCACAGAACGACCACCGGATATGTAAATCTGAAGCATCAGGTGATTATTTACGCTCACATGGTGAGAAGAAGTCAACGGGAGTCTGTGGAGCAGGAACTAGGCCAAGACATGAACTACGTAATGAACATTGTGAACTATGTTTGTTATCATATTTGTATTTTTTATTTTATAGTATGCTAATGATGTGAAAGAAACATGTCACTTAGGATGCATGATGTATTAGGTCATTACCCATGCCATCAAGACAGTGTAGGCATTCACTATCACATCAGGGTTGGACAATTGCATTTGGCCCACGTCATTTACTAGGTTCTTTTCACTTGGCTTCACGAGCCTCCCATTGCAAACAACAGCTTGTAGACTATAAAAATAAGGTAGAAATCTCTGCCAGTATACTCTTGCTTAGAGAGAGTGAGAGTGGGTGTGCTTTCAGTTACGGCTGAAAGTAATAATATCTGCTTTTAGTTGTAATGAAAGTCATCTTTAAATAAAAGGCGTTACTTTGTTGAAACGTTGTAAATTGGTCTGATTGTTGCTGAAAGGTGAATGGCAAATCTTGTAACAACCATCCCACATTCTGTGTAAAAAAAATAAATACCCTGCAGGGTTGCTGTATTTTGGGCTGGTCTGTTAGACAGCCTAATTCTCCATGGTGGATAAAATGGGTACAAGTCCCAAGGCTTTCCAATGATTTTAAAACATCCTGGGACTGAGAAGAAAAAATCTGTGACAACCATTTGTTTTATGTTATTCCGTTATCTCTTTTTAGTTCATGTGAAGTAAGTACATCACCTGAAAAAATACACACAAATGTGACATTAAAACCATTAAAGCAATTAAACATAGTACACCCCTAATCTTACCATGGTGTCAAATTGCCAAAGTTAGAACCATGCGCACTATAACCTTTTATAGTTTTTAACAATTATTAGTAAATCACAATAGTAACTTGGTAACCCTTTATAAACACAAGAGACATAGTCTGGTTTGGTCTTACTTAGGGCCGTGACGGTAATTGAAAATCCGCAAGACCAGCGGTGATGGATGGACATTGTCAAAGAATGTAAAATATAATTGGGATAATGTAACAAAAGGGACAACATCAGCTATTGAAATTTGGGGTGTACTTACTTTGTCTGCATTATAAAGACACATTTTATGACATCCGTAATAAATGATTGCAAAGTAAAATATTTTAGAACCATTAGTTCAATCACTTTACCTCTAATAGTGTTGAGTAAAGATTACATATGCATGAGGCCGAATATGTAATAAATACAACATTCTCAGGGATGTACTAACTTAGTTTTTGACATGACAGTATGCTCTCGGGAATTGACGGAAATTAGCTTTTATAAACGTGAATATTTCTCTCTGCAGTTTAAAGGAAAAAGAACGTCTTGTCGTGAAGCGTGGAACCAACCAACTGTTGTCAAGAGCCCCAAACATGCTGGGGGCTAGTCCACTCTGTGTGTGACTCCACCCGTTTACTTCCCATCACCAGGCTGTCATGACACTCGCGAATATCTGTGGATGACATGTGAAGGAACCACTTGACTCTACAGTGCTTACCCAACCAACTGCCTCAGATGTTGTTGGCATGACAACCAGAGAGGGTTCAGACGAACGGTAACAAGACCCACAGACGGATGAGGTGCATTATGGAGCTGACATCTAGGGTCCTTTTCAACAGGATGTCATCCAAATTGAGTGCAATGTTTGTATAATAAAAAACAATTACACGACATCCAGAAGAGGTCCACTCTGTCTATGTCAGATGTAAGAAATGTAAACAATAACACAGCTTACTCCACCTGCTCGTCTCTGTAAGAATGAAGGGACGGTCCTGAAGAGATGTAACCACTGTGAAATAACCATGAACACCTAGGAATGCCTGGAGCTGACCATTAAAATGACAGTCTGGACCATGTTTTGGTTTATAATGACATGGTTCTCACACGGATGTCACAAGGGTTTGGGTCTCTATAGCAGCAGGCCAGTCAGAGGGGCCACGATGACCCACCATCCAAAGTGCCACAATGACCACGCAGACTGCAGAACTGGACTTTGGAGCGATGGACGAATGTTCCCCGATCCAATTAGTCTCGTTTTATTTTACATCTCTTGGACAGCTGTGTACGTGTGCTGTTTGCCGTTTGCCATTTACCCGGGGAGGTGATGGCACCAGAACTCCCCGTGGGAAGACGGCACACTGAGCCAGTGGAGGGAGTGTGATGCTCTGGGCAATGTTCTGCTGGAAAACTCTGGGTCCAGGCGTTCATTTCCACTTGACCTGTGCCAATTACCTTAACATCGTTGCAGACAAGGCACACCCATTCATAGCATTGGTGATCCCTTGATGGCAGTGACCTCTGACCTTTCAGCAGAATGAAGCACCATGCAAATTGCACACGTTGTTCCGGAATGGTTTGAGAAACGTTGACAGAGAACATGCAGAGTTCAAGGTGTTCGTCTGGCCTTACAATTCCTCAGATTTCAATCCAGATGAGGCACCTGTGGAATGTGCTGGACCAACAGGCACATTCCACGTCGCCTCAACCGGGCCAATTACAGGATTTTAAGGATCTGTTGTTAATATATTGCTGCCAGAAACCACAGCACATCTTCAGGGGTAGGTTGGCGCTCTTTTGGCTCTTTTTGAAAGCAGAAAACCAACAGTACCTCATCAAATGTTTTGGCACATCAGTGTAGGAGTAAAAAAAATGATATTTGGAGGACATCGGGTTCACAATAGACCTTATCTATGCTCCTCATGAAGTTTGCAATCAAAACCCAATCATAAATGGCCTGAACACTTATGCACAAGAGATATTTCAGCAGGTCATGTTTAAAATGGCATTTTATTCAATAAATGAGCCACTATTGTTTTTATTTTTTTTTACAGTGTATGGCTGTATCACTGAGTTGACACTGTATGACCTAAATGGTCAGAAAATCAGGCTTATTAATATACAAATTCCGGAAAACCAAGCTTTCCATTTGTCCTTCATCTTTTTTGTCAGATGTTTTAAAGGGAGTTGTCGCCGCCCTCCCGTGACCCCCAATGACCAGGGGACATTTTTTTTTAGTGCCAGCCGTTAAATATTAAACGAGGGGCACTACAGAAGCCGCACTGGTAATACGTCCTCTGGGATATTGTGTTAGAAGATGCTCTTTGATGTGGCCAGGGGCAATGTGGCAGGGAATTCAAGGTCCAATTCCTTATTACAGCATAATGTCATAACTCAGATCCGCAGAGCTTGATGCCCCCCCGCCTCTGCTCACAATTACACAAAGGCTCCGTGCAGTGTCTCTACAATGCCTCGTTCTGTCCAAATACATGTACTGTATTTCTCATGAACCCTACGCCACCCCGACCCCAGAAACTATTTCACAATTCAGAAACCCCCGCCTCAAACAAGACTGCAAAATTCCCCCGCTTCCTCGGATCCCATTGCCAGATAATTACAAATATGCTCGAGTCTGAGGGCAACTTCAAACATCTGTCTCTCTTCACGCTCTCCCTCGAATCACAGCTACTGGGGTACTTCCACAACACTGTATGTGTCACTGAAGGCATTACCTTGAAATCCAATCATTGTACACTGTTTAATTTGCATGTCAATCACTTCCATGGACCCGTGTTTTCAATTTTGAATTTAGATGTAATTTTGCCCCAGGCCCTTTGGAACCTGAGTAAGCAGATTTTTTTAGCTGTAGACAGTAGCAGCTTTAAACAAAACAGGGAACTTGTGGTTGGACTCTGAGGGACTCTGAGGGATCTTGGGGGGACTGCTGAACCCCACAAAGACACTGTCTAGTTAAGGAAGTGGGTCTCGAAGGCTCAGTCAAATTGATTCCTGCCGTAGTACTTTGCTAAAACGACCATTAATATATCTGATTGTACAGGTAACTAATGTCTGATTGGGTGAGGGCTGAGTTCAGTGGAGAGGGCGTGGTTAGGTGGGAAACGCCCCGCCCCCTTGCCTGTCATCATCCAATACAGGATGATTAACCTACGACTAACAGGTTTCGCTCACCAAAGCACAAGACAGAGGGCAGAGAGACAGACCTGAAACCCTCCCTGACTGAAAACCTGAGGAGTACAGGTCTTATCAAGGAGGGAATATTTCTACTTCACCTGATGTTTCAGTCAGTGAAACAATCGCTATGGCACCCTTGTGACCCCTTTATATATTCGCCACCGAATTTGTCATGGTGACAAAGTGAGTCTGAGACGGCTTCACCATTAGGAGATATGCTGGCACACCCCTATCAGTCTCTGTACTTACACCTGTCTTGTCTGCTTCGGCCCTGGGCTCCGGACTGGAGGATGAGGGAAGGTGACGGGCGTGTTGATCGTGAGACAGCCATGTTATTATGTAGTGGACAGTTGTAAGCACTCAGATGCACTACAGAATGCCAATAGCATCTGCAAGAACATGCCTAACATTCACAACCTAACTGGTCATCTGCTTTTGGTGCATCTTAGTCACTCAAGTCATCTACTGTAGCAGAGTAGCAGGTGAGAGCTCTTAACGTAATAATATATATGCCATTATATGTGTATATATATATATATATATATATATATGTGTATGTATATATATATGTGTATGTATATATATGTGTATATAGGGGAATTTCTTCAAACTCAAAACTACAATAAAAGACAATACAAAAGCTGAAACCGAAGTAAATTATAAATAGACTTCACACATGAGTAGTGCCTCACGCTACTTGGCGCACACAACATACATGGGCACACACATATGTTCATGGGCACACACAACATACATGGGCACACACACATGTTCATGGGCACACACAACATACATGGGCACACACACATGTTCATGGGCACACACAACATACATGGGCACACACACATGTTCATGGGCACACACACATGTTCATGGGCACACACACATGTTCATGGGCACACACAACATACATGGGCACACACACATGTTCATGGGCACACACAACATACATGGGCACACACAAATGTTCATGGGCACACACAACATACATGGGCACACACACATGTTCATGGGCACACACACATGTTCATGGGCACACACACATGTTCCTGGGCACACAACATACATGGGCACAGGAGTGACTTGAGAGCTTGAGGGAGTGACTTTGTGGATATTTTAAGTTTTAATGCAGGTGTACAATGCATGTTTTGACAAGCAAAACAATAACAGGCAGAGGAATTATGGAACAAATTCAACATAAGATGGTTGAAGGGAGGAAATATAATATATACCATTTCAGATAATGCACTTATGTCACAGCAAGGGCGAAATGCTGTTGTGCCAGACCAAAATGCTTGAAATAATGTAATATTTTTTTTCGTATGGTCTGAGGTTTTCGCACAAAGCTTTGTTCAGTCACTACACAGCCCCATTATAGATGTCACTGCATTTTATAATTCCTGCTCTGGAATCAGTTCCATTTTAGTCCCACGGTGCAAAAAGCTCCAATATTTTTCTTAACGAAAAGCGTTTTCTTAACTATATCTATGATTCTAGATGACCAGATTTGATTTCCCTGTCAAGTCCTGATGCTCCGCCTGTTTTTAGTGCCTTACAAGTGTTGGTAGACGTTCAGCCAGACAAGTGAAATCACTTTTTTAAAGACTTTGTTGATGGTACTTATAACCTGATCTGGGGACTTGAGTTGCGCACTATCCTAATCTATAGTGCACTACATATGGTGACATATATGGCCATGGTCTAGTGCTGTTGTTTTACCCTAAACATCTAAGAAGCCATTCCAAACAATTTAAACCGTTTTTTTTATTTAACATGCCCATATGCAAGCAATTATGATAGGATCCACCTGGTTTACAATTTGCATATACATTTGGCGAATATTTGAGGCACTAATATGAAACGAAGCATTACATTTTATCAATGTCTATAGCCTTTATTGCGCTGGGTTATGATGACTCTCTGCTTTTCACTACCCAGCTACGGCCTTCCCCTCTCCTCTAAAGCCGGCAGACTCTTTGTCATGCCAGGGTCCTCTCGGAAGTACTCTACAGCCATTGTGTTCGCATTTAATATCTGTGCCGCATTGCCGTGAGGGAACCGGCAAATAAGCTTTTGTTGAACGGGTCCATATGTTGGGTAGAGTGAGATGAATCCAATTGACTTTTTTATTATTGTGAACCAAACTCCCCGCTCTCCATCTCCCTTTACCTTCTCTCCTCTATAGGCAGCATGACGTCATCACGTAGGGTTGGAAATAGATACTTTTGAGTGACGCATCAGTGTGTTGCTATGCGTATACGCTTGTGGACCGCAGGGTTTTATGTATTCAAAACGTCTGGGGAAAATAGTCATGCATGTCACAGCTCGAGCGAAATATACATTTGTATTTCCCTCTTGGATGTTTTGTCACAAAATGAATGCCGAAACCTAATGGTGGGAGCCACAAACCAATTGTTTCCCATAACAATTCACCAAATCTTCAGTAGGCCTATCCATCGAAAGGAAAGCAAATGATTGCTGCTATAAACTCTGCGTATGGAAGACAACATCCAGGGTTTATTATGGTCTAAAATAAAAAATACCAAGGTTTACATATTCTGATAACTCCGAATGTTTACTTCTAGGGCTTTGCTCGCATAAAAACATCCTCAAATTAAAGAGAACAAAGGTTAAGAAGTGTAAAGACCTACTTTAGGAAGGAAATGAACAAATAAGCATAAATTATCCACCATGTCCTCTCCTTGTGAGCCACTTAGAGCAGGGCTTTGTAGCTCAAACGGTCTGATAGCTACCAGTAAGGTATGTAATGCTGAGACAACAGCCTGAATAAAGTTCCAGTTTAACAGCTGATTAATGTACAACCATAAATAGTTCATATTTGAGCACCACATATCAGGGAAGATAAACATGATTAAGAGCTGGTTAGAAGATTTAAGATGCAAGCTGCTTTTCTATTTTTATGCAAATGCGTTGACCTGTCTTTTCTGCAATGCTGGAAAATCTAATGAACTTTCTAATTGAAACAACGCCAACTTGAAATGCTCTTAGGAAAAAATTAACTAGCTAGTGAAAAGGGCTGCAATGCTGAAAATAAAGCACTTTTGCTGTTATAGCTAATGCTAATGCAGTGATAAATTAATGTGCACACACACATATTGAGTATCTTAGTGGAAATCTGACATGGTCCAGAAACACCCGGACAGTTGTGGAGAAAACATGTATTTTAGTCTCCATGAGCGATACAGGTTATCGTCCTGACAGGCCACATCAACCACCAGGCACAGCAACCACACTGCCCTCGACCAATAGGCACCTCAGAGAGCGGTCGCCGTGTCCAATCGCCGTGTCCAATCACTGTGACCGGGTGCCATGCAGGCCAGTGTGCCAGGGGGAGGTGCTAAAACTGATTCTAACAGGCACCCAACCAGTTCACCGGGTCTCTATACAACAGAACACCAACCTCAAGTCTGACAGACACGTCCATGTGTACACATGCTACATGTACAAGTTACTGTTGTGGCTGATACATGAAACAATTGGACCAGCAGTGGTTAAATCGAAAGGATTAAAGTGGGATTGGACCAAAGTGTAGAAGTCATAAGATTAATGTGGGATTGGACCAAAGTGTAGAGGTCATAAAATTAATGTGGGATTGGACCAGCAGTGGTGAAGTCATAAGATTAAAGTGGGATTGGACCAGCAGTGGTGAAGTCATAAGATTAAGGTAGGATTGGACCAGCAGTGGTGAAGTCAGAAGACTAAAGTGGGATTGGACCAGCAGTGGTGAAGTCAAAAGATTAATCTGGGATTGGACCAGCAGTGGTGAAGTCATAAGATTGATTGACCAGCAGATAGTACTGACAGCAGTCTACTGTTGGTCAATAGAAAACGTACATATTTCATAGTCACACATTATACAGACAGTGTAGTTCCCTCGTTAGACACCACAGTAAGATATATTGCAAAAGGGACAAATATATAAAATTCTGAGGTATATCTGAGGCTAGATCTATGGAAGTGACATCTGAAATAAAAAATATGTTTTTAGTTAGGGCATATCTCTACATAGTAGCCAACAGGGTATAACCAATTTCAGTGAAAAAAGAAGCTAATAAATCAAAATGACAGCGTAGACACAACTAATTGCACGGATTCAGGTTCATATATGATTTCTAACTACTTATGAATGCAGTTTGAAATAATGGATTCCATGTGCTTTTTTCTTGAATAGGTTAAAGATTAATTTATTTTTATCAGATTGGACGTCGTTTCTTTTATTCCCTTTTGTTCCACCACTGAACAAACAAAGCTTAAATAGCACTGTCAATCAATTTAATCAATCAATCAAATTTATTTAGGAATTTAGGAAGAAACCTAGAGAGGGACCATGCTCTGAGTGGTGACCAGTCCTCTTCTGGCTGTCATTATTGCTGCAGCACCATGTGCGTTCCGGTAGTTGAACAGGCAGTCTAATCACCATGCAAATAGGTTCATTACGGGGTTTACTGTAATTGCATCTGTACCCTCCGAGGCTTCTACATATTCATGATGATGAACACAACACCCGGCATCACAATCAATACTATACAACAAGTGACTCACGACATGCTGTTGGATCACTTTTATACCGTGTCAATTGACTGTTTACAAGAACGGCATGTATCAATTTGTATTGGGGAGAAATGTCCCATTAGGAGTGTGTCAGTGAAACTTGGAGGCAGATGCTGTCACATGCATATTCATCATGTACAGATAAACGGTTAACAAAGGGCTGATCGTTCCGGAAAGACATGGGTTGGCTTGTCCCAAATTTGTGTTCCAGACGACTTCATTGCCATTGTCAGGGTGATACCGACGTTTCCACTAGGAGTTGGTAAATGTGCAGACACAGACAAGCTTCTAGGCTAGAAATTGGCCACTGGTAGTCCAGACAGGCAGAATCCAGAATGGCACAAGCGACTTGAAGCCTTCAGGGCTGGTAGGACGATGTGAGTTGGATGTCTCGTGACAGGAGCAGACGGGCCTTGCAATGCCCACGATTCTGTTACCCGGGCTCCACTCCTCCTGCCTGGCAAGCTGTGCCAGCTAAATGGCGGTCCTAGATGTCGTGACGTTGCCGTCCTGATAAGAATGCCATACCGTGACCTACACACCGTGTTTAAAATCCGTCTGACGTGAGAGACGTGCTCATGGGTGGAAGAATCCAGAAATAATAGATGAGTCTCCGTAGTTTGGCATTGAACGATCCTATCCTTGAACGATACAATTAAACGTCTAATTTCAGGGCGATTAGCTTTTTTGAAAACATCTGCCAGTCTTAAAGCTAATGAAAGAAAAAGCAAATTTACCTGAAGAAGATGGAGGAGTTTAGATATGACACTGTTTTAGCACAATTGAGGCAACAAGCCTATAGTGTGAATATATTGTTAATTTAAAGTTGTGTAAACCATCCAAACACATGAAATAAACCATCAAACACCTCGAATAAGCCATAACAATAAACAGTTGTCAACTCAACTGACAGAAAACAACACATTGTTATTTAGAATTTTTATTGACTGTATTGAGGAAAGGGCGATTAAGTAGCTTGAATGGAATTAGGTGTTTAACACTGATCTATAATTGTTCTGGAGCCTGGATAATCCACAGAACAAGGACTGCATGCTATCAAATGGAATACGTCATTACAGGAACATAGAAAAGAAGAGAGGTTACAGCTGGATATGACTTTCAAGAGACTAGTGTACAAATGTACCATGCTGCATCAGAATTTCAGCGCCCATTACGACGACCGCAACAAAGCTACATGAGCTACATTTGTTACTGACTGACTGATTATTTTAACACTAACTGCTTATTTTTAAAGCTAACTGCTAAAAGGGTCTCAAAGGAAAACAAAACGTAAGGCTACTAACATTGCTTTTGTGAAAACATATTTCTAATAAGAAATTAAACACATTATACCATGACGTGAGTAACCACGCAAAATATGGGAACATAGTTATTTTTATGTCTCACCCACTATGCATTTGTACACTCATTCCACTACATCTCTGCCACTTTTCCATATAATACAAGGCATGACATCAGAGATACTATTATTATGCAGTTATAGTCTCCATTATTAGGCAGTTATAGTCACAGGCAGATATAGTCTCCATTATTAGGCAGATATAGTCTCTATTATTAGGCAGATATAGTCTCCATTATTAGGCAGATATAGCCTCCATTATTAGGCAGATATAGTCTCCATTATTAGGCAGATATAGTCTCCATTATTAGGCAGATATAGTCTCCATTATTAGGCAGATATAGTCTCCATTATTAGGCAGATATAGTCTCCATTATTAGGCAGATATAGTCTCCATTATTAGGCAGATATAGTCTCCATTATTAGGCAGATATAGTCTCCATTATTAGGCAGATATAGTCTCCATTATTAGGCAGATATAGTCTCCATTATTAGGCAGATATAGTCTTCATTATTAGGCATGTGACACCCTCACAGCTTACCAATGGCATTTCCAACGTAACAACAACATTAGCAGAACAGAGAGTTACAGGCTATACACTCTTATAAGTAGTTGGTAATTGGTTCGTCCAAAATCAAGTTCAGAAAGGTGAAAGCTTAGGTTTGGTAAAATATCGGACAGTGTGCCTGTGTCCACCAACCACCGAGAACTCAAAGAACCTACTCTTAAATTATATCAAACAATTTATTCACGGCATTAATCTAATTAACATGCAGTATTAGAGAGTAGATCCCATAAATGTGTCTCCAGGTGATCATTATAGGGGTCTTGGTATGGATAGAGAAAATGTAAAATCTATTTGCCCAGCTACCATCTTAGTGGACGTGACTGCTTGGATGCATTATTGAAGCTCAAGACCGTTACACATTCAGCTGCTGCAGGCGTGTCCACACACACACACACACACACACACACACACACACACGTACACACACACACACGTACACACACACACACGTACACACACGTACACACACACACACACACACACACACACACGTACACACACACACACAGCTGAACAAAGTCTTTACCGGTGACAATCACCCACACCTGGGAGCAGACCTGCACACTATTCGCTCACTCAAGCGTTTAACCCGAGTGGCATTAAAAAGATATTCCCTATTAATCACCTAACATTTACTTTAATAATCTACCTGTATGTCTAAACCCTAACACCTAAAAAACTAAACATAATTTTAAAAATATCCCCTTCGTTTTAAGGAATTTGAGATTTTCTTTTGGCTTTTCATTGTTTGTGTGAATCATCTGTCTCTGCATGTACAGAAAAAAATCCTGAACCCAATTTGACCAACCAACTATAACATCAATGACCTAACATTTGCCAACAACAAACCTAATGCTATCACTTATAGGTAATGCATAAACCTAAAAGTAACCTCAGAATTAACACAAACTATAGTTTCACCACAACAACAGAAGAATTAGTTCCGTTTCACCACAATGTATTGTTGTACCTGGATCACTTGCTCGCATATCTGCACGCACACATGAATGAATGCACACACGCGCGCGCCGTCCTACAACCAGAACACACTTCGACGCACAAACCCCTCGAAGCAAGACTGAGAGATGATTTGTGTGTGTGGTCGTGTGGCCCGGACTCAAGCTTCATGTGAATGACTGCATTTTCCAGGCAGCCGAACACAGGACAAAAGGTGAGTGTGGCTTTGATGGGCATCGAGTCGCTTTGATGCGCGGCCAGAGGGGAAAGGGCAGTTCCAGTAAAACTCGTCTACCCACAGTGTTCCCTGCTGCAAATAGGAGACTGGTGAGAGACTGATGTGAACCAAGACAGACCAACAAAGGAACACACTAATGCAGGACAAACAAGTGGACGAATAAGATCGAACACACAAAGCCAAGGCAGACGCGATAAATAACGTTCCCTAAATGGCATTTGAAAGAATTCAGGAATAAAAGGGAAAATGACAGACTGTTGGATGTTGGTTGAAAATATCTTTACTTTCACACGATGTATTGCTTTTAATAGATAAAACCAAACGAGCAGTAAACGAGTCACATTCTGTCTGATCCATGACATTCCTTAATGGAGCTGTGTTACAAAATCAACTGCTGAAAAGTGTTATTCTACACACGCTGGGAAAAAAGGGTAAAAAAACCCCCTGGAAAAGACAAAAGAGGAGAGGCGTGTTTCGATCGTGACAATCCCAAGCTGTTGCCGAGTTTATTCCGGGTTCTGACGATATGATCATGTGACGTCATGTGGAGGCAGGGTGCATTACACACACGCACACACACACGGACACACACACACGCGCACACACACCAAGGAGACAGCATATCATGGTTATTCACAATGTCCACCTGATGATGCATCACTGAATGTCCGGATAGGAATTGTCCTCTCCTGCTACTACATTAAACCGCTGGAATCACTTGACTGATGGAAGGGAGATGAGGTGCACACTGGCAATCAGATGGTTGAACACCGTCCTCCCAAATACAAACAAACAAACAAACAAAAAGCAAAACAAATAGCTAGACTAAACATTTACAAGAGCTGCATAGTCAGATGCTGTTGTAGTCATTACACCAACCACTCTGTTGTCGATCAATAGATTAACTGGGAAATCCGGCTGAAAAAAAATTAAAAAACGGAAATAAAGAATAAATAAAACATATTTGTATTTCATCCTTGATAAGAACCATAGCAGGTAAAGCATGAGTTGACGCTACACAGGGATATCTAGCCGGCTAACTTATCAATTCAATCCTTTTGAAAGTCCGATAAGAAGCTGATAAACTGCAACCAGAAGGACCTTTCAAATGTCTCTTATGGGGTGGGGTGGGGGGGTGTTGAAGGAGCTCCCTCTGCAAGCCACATACACACATCGCTACACTGGTCCAGTCCATCACAGCCCACCCCCGCTGTTTGGTGCCCTATGGCGCTGCCCGGTTTGGTTTTTTGGGTGGGGGAGGCGGCATGAGCTCGGCGTCCGGGTCAGACGGGTGTTTTCGATTCTGCCCTTGGGCACAGCGGTCCAGAGACTCGAAGAGGATTTCCTTTGTGACAGGATGCCGTATGCTGTTACACACAGCTGGACGAGAGAAGAGACAGACAGGAAGTCACCACATGTTGATGGAACCTTCCGGAGGTCCATCTTTGATGGATGATTTCTGAAGCTAGCTGAATGGCCAAAATACATTCTGAAATATCATGTGCAATGCTGCGGAGGTAGCTTAAAACCTCTTCTTTTTATGCCTTACCTCAGGGCACCAGTGTACTGCAGCAACTTTAATACACTTTAACCTTCCACAAATACTAAAAAAATACAATTAGTTTAATCTTTATTTTGTTTGGTCTCCCTTGACATTTTCAGCTATGAGGCTGGCAGAATGCAAGCATTGAATATAGTTTTTGAGAAACAACAAACGTTAAAATCTTTAGAGCATATGAGATATAGTATGGTATTCAAGTAGTTCATACATATAGTGTACTCTCAGTTCCCATGGAGACAAACAGACAAAAAACACATCCCTCCTACGGCTGAGGGAATTCCCCCAAAACATTCCCATTTAAAATCATATTTTCTAACCCAGAAACTTAAACCCAACCTTAGAAAAAAAAACAAAGACACTTTTTTGTGAAGACTGGTGAAATGTCCAATTTGTCCACATGTTACATCTGGCCCTCACAAGTTGCCCGGCAATCAGCTGAAGGAGCATTTGGCACACTCACCCAGGGCTGTGTCATAGGAGTTGGGGAAGCTCTTGTCGACCCTCTGTCTCATAAACACCCAGGTGTTGTTGTTGAAGGAGCACTCGATGATCTTATTGTCATACTGCTTCAGATCCTTAGAGGCCTGCAGAAAGAGAGACGGGATTAGGCGTGGCTGCATATTATATGGTCCATGTTCACGACAACGACCCGGGTTTGATATCACAACACTTGCATTGATGACATTGTTGCGACGGATTGGCGGTTGGCCACGAGCTTCGGCTGTCAATAATAACAATTTGTGTCATGTATCCGGCTGAGTGCATGCGCAAATAAAACCGGTCGGCCGTGCCTCACGCACAAATTTAACAGTGATTTAGGAGGCAGATTTAATTTGAAGGCACTTATTATAGATTTGTGTCTAGTTAGGCCCGGTGACATTGGCTGATTAATTGTCGAGTATCCATGAACACGGTGGGGTGGTGTTGGAGGTGCGACTCCAGTGCTTGGCTGGGCCACGCTCCCAGGGCCAACGTGGGCTGCCTGGCACACACTAAGCAGATGAAGGCCAGGCAGCCACCGGAGAGTGGATGGGCCTGCCAGGAACACGCCGCCACGGCCGACAAGACTACCAGGCGTTCAGTAGGGGCAGGTTGGAGTGTGTAAAGCCAGAAAAGGTTGTCGAGAAGAGCATTGTGGTGCCGTGGTTTAACCACAAAGGGGATACATGTTCTTACAATAGCCTTATCTTCACCGGAGTCCCAATTTACAGAAATCGTCCATAAACATGACAAACAAACCAACATTCCCTCCTCTTCTCCTCCAGACGTTCAGAGTTTTGAACAAAGCCACGTTTTACACGAACCAGCCAAATAACATTCCAGGAGGTAACCTTTGGCAAGCAGAGACGACCGTCTGTCCAGTCTTCTGGGACGCTGCGATAGTGTGTGTGTGTGGCGCGTGTGTGTGGCGCGTGTTGGAAACCATGTCTCTGCAGTCCCCGATGCCCGGAGCTTAATCCATGGAAATCTACTTCATTATGGTCTCACTCCAGCAGCCAGCTCTCTGAGACTCTGGCAACTGACAACGCCCCCCCCCCCCCCACCCACCCCCCCCCCCCCCACCCGGCCCCACCAGACACAACCGATCTATGATTCTCTGTTATCGACTGCACAACATAATAACTATGACAACGTGTCCTCTGTACCCCACTCTTCCAATCACGACAAAGTTTGGGACGAGCAACTCCGCTGGCGCCATCGGCGGGCGGGCGGGCGGCGGGTGGGGATAATATTGTTCTTCATCATATTACTATGCCAACCGCTTGCCTCCAGTAGACCAGTGATGTGTTGTTTTACAGAAGCCCGGGAATTGCTTTCCGTTTCAGTAACATGCACCACTGTAGGCCCATAAAATGTATAGCTTTCGATTACGGCGTTCGATCGGCTGACCGAGCGTACGCGGTGCCGCTCCGCTGTGCTGGCGCACCCGTTTGGATTTCTCCCCAGGAAGAAATCACAGGGCCATGGAAGGTACATCTCGCTGCATTCAATTTGACCAGGCAGCCGCCCAGAGTGTGGTTTCACACGAGGCGGGAGTTAGACCCAACACCCCCAAGCCCCAGGGGATCTGGTCAAATGTAGTGCACCATATAGGGTCTATGGTGCGATTTGGGATTTACCCACGGTCTGCCTGTTCTCTCTACCCCCCCCTCCTCCTCTGAACCCCCCGCTGAGGGCAGAGTGGTTCATGGCAGCGAGAACGTTATTGGCCCGCTGCTTCAGAAGAGGGGATTTTCAGGACAAAGCTCCGTGGCGGCAGGCAGCCGTGTTGTAAAGACGCGTCACATGACCAGGGGAGATGCGGAGATAGAGGAGGCATTCTAGCGCAGGATATTTCCCATTTCTTTAATTCCTGGACTTAATCATCACGGGCCACTCGGCTCTCTGGCACTTGGGGCGCTCTGTAATATCAACGCAGTGGCGTGCGATTGGACGACCGCTCCAACGAGATCCCGGAGACCGTATCGGTCGCCAAACAATCGCAATTGAAGAGCCTCCGATAATGAGATAGGCATGTCTGCTCCAGGCTGATAATACGAGACGGCCCTGGAGAGACGGTTTCTATGACGATGTAATGGTTAGACGGTGCCCGTCATTTCAGCCTACAAGCCAAACCCTTTCCGATCCCCGGGGGACTATTTCGGTACCCCCCTCCCGGATCTTACGGAAGTCTGAATGCAGCCCCTTGTACTCGATCCCAGATAATCACACGGAATTACGGATAACTCTAATAACTGTACACACTTGGCAAAGGGATCGGGCTATTTTGAAATGGGGAACAGGATGAATGGTTTTGCACTGTGCCATTATTTGATTCCAACGTCTGGCTTATTGAAGGATCAGCCTCATCATTATCCTGAGACATTCACATGCTAGTAATTTCGCTGGCGCTTTCCCCCCGATGGGAGTTGGTGCACTGAGTTAAGACACATCCTACTGTTTGCAAAAGCAGGAAGCTAATTTCAGAGATCCGAACAAAGCTGTGGCTAATAAGATGCTGACTAAGCACCCAAACAAAAGCTCCTAAAAAATCCAGTCCAACGTGGAAATGTGTCCCTGAAAACTTTAAATAGACATAGAGCGGTTTTGTTATGAAGAGAGGCCATAGCACTGAAGTCTACTTTAAAACGCTCAAATTAACCAAAACCTACGAGGTGGGGAAAGGGGGAGTTGGAGAAGTTTGCTTAACAAACACCTGATATCTAGAGCAGGATTGCCGAGAGTGCGGCACAGGACCCCTAACGCGGAGGGGTTTCGGGGTGAGGTGGGGTGGGGGGTGTGCAATCAATTAAGACGCAGCTAGAAGCCTCCCAGAGGAAGCTAATCCACTAAGTGAATGGCCGGTTGCTATCCGGGTAGGACACGTACACGCATGCACACTCCCACTAGCCATCTACGGCTACCTGCTCCTATCCCCCAACCTGCTGCCTTAACCAAAAACGCCAGTGTCTCACTTCGACAGATCCATCACGGATGGCGCAGCGGGGCTTTATATGATTAATGAGCTAGCTCCTCTTCCACAGGTCTCAAATGGCTCTACGCCGAACAGGAAGTCAGGTACCCTGCCAGATAACTGCCACGAATAATAGTAAAAGAAATATAAGAAAAGTGAAATGAGACATCACTGGGTATTAACTTGAGCACACTGAACGAATTTAATATCAAGAGCTTATTCCCAAAGTGACATCTCCGAATGTCAAAGAAGAACTGGAGAACATTGTCTGAAACTTTGGCAATAATAACCTTTAACTATAATCATTTAGGGTGCAGAGAACAGCCAGACATCCAGAATTGGAGTTCACTAATGATTGCATAATGAGGTGAACGCGTGCCCAACGAGTTCAGAGCTGTGTCGCAAGTCCCCGGCAAAAACTAAGGCTCACTTGGTGCTGCATGTCAGGGCACCAAAGGGTTTGCGCTCCTGTGAGGCTGAATTTACCACTGTATACAAGCTCTTTATCTCACCTTCATCTGTGCAAATGGCCTGTCATAGCTGCCGACGTAGAGCAATCCAACAGTCTGGGAAATCAACCTGCAAAAACAAAACATTGTGATTAGCATGCTAGAACTGCATAACGTCACAATCAAGTCAAAATCTGACCACCAAGCCCCAGACAGGTAGCACCAAAACCCAGACAGGTAGCACCAAAACCCAGACAGGTAGCACCAAGACCCAGACAGGTAGCACCAAGACCCAGACAGGTAGCACCAAGACCCAGACAGGTAGCACCAAGACCCAGACAGGTAGCACCAAGACCCAGACAGGTAGCACCAAGACCCAGACAGGTAGCACCAAGACCCAGACAGGAAGCACCAAGACCCAGACAGGTAGCACCAAGACCCAGACAGGTAGCACCAAGACCCAGACAGGTAGCACCAAGACCCAGACAGGTAGCACCAAGACCCAGACAGGTAGCACCAAGACCCAGACAGGTAGCACCAAGACCCAGACAGGTAGCACCAAGACCCAGACAGGAAGCACCAAGACCCAGACAGGTAGCACCAAGACCCAGACAGGTAGCACCAAGAGCCAGACAGGTAGCACCAAGAGCCAGACAGGTAGCACCAAACCCCAGACAGGTAGCACCAAACCCCAGGCAGGTAGCACCAAGAACCAGACAGGTAGCACCAAGAACCAGACAGGTAGCACCAAGAACCAGACAGGTAGCACCAAGACCCAGACAGGTAGCACAAAGACCCAGACATGTAGCACAAAGACCCAGACAGGTAGCACCAAGACCCAGACAGGTAGCACCAAGACCCAGACAGGTAGCACCAAGACCCAGACAGGTAGCACCAAGACCCAGACAGGTAGCACCAAACCCCAGGCAGGTAGCACCAAGAACCAGACTGGTAGCACCAAGAACCAGACAGGTAGCACCAAGACCCAGACAGGTAGCACCAAGACTCAGACAGGTAGCACCAAGACCCAGACAGGTAGCACCAAGACCCAGACAGGTAGCACCAAGACCCAGACAGGTAGCACCAAACCCCAGGCAGGTAGCACCAAGAACCAGACTGGTAGCACCAAGAACCAGACTGGTAGCACCAAGACCCAGACAGGTAGCACCAAGAGCCAGACAGGTAGCACCAAGACTCAGACAGGTAGCACCAAGACCCAGACAGGTAGCACCAAGACCCAGACAGGTAGCACCAAGAGCCAGACAGGTAGCACCAAGACCCAGACAGGTAGCACCAAGACCCAGACAGGTAGCACCAAGACTCAGACAGGTAGCACCAAGACCCAGACAGGTAGCACCAAGACTCAGACAGGTTGCTCCACCTGCTCTGCTCTACTCATTAAAGGACAGAGATTTTCTGAACCGAGAAGCAGTCTACAACAACTACACATTCCTGTTCCCCGCCCTATTGCAACAGAAACAAGGAAGAAAAGAGAGTAGATTAGGACGTGTCTGGTCATTCAGAGGAGTTTTAACACATGGGTTGCTTTCCATTTCTTCAGGGCGATTATAGCCTCACAAAAAGACACAGGCATAAAACTGAGCACCTGCTGCCGGCAATGTGAAACCATCCGCATTTTATGTCCCTGCACCTTTCCATTTCAACAGCAGCCGTCTTTTAAGAGACTTCCGATTGGCTGCTTTGCGTACAAAGCAGTTATTCTGCCATTATGTGGTGCATTATGGGATTTGGCCCACCCCCCTCCCCTCGCAGCTGGCCTTAATGATACACACTCTCTGCGTATACGGAAACACCATAGGCATGGCTGCTTGCGGTTATTTCAGGCGGCTGAGCGGCCAACCCCCCGCACACTCAGACACTGTCACCGACGCCACTGACACCGGCTTCCGGGTCCTGGTTCTCCCTACGCCGTTGAAAATTACGGGTCCAGTATGGCTGACGTTCAAACCACATTGGACGGATGTAAGGTCGTCCTGTTGAGTGGACACGCATTCGGGGGGAGGGCAAAGCGCTCATTGGGGACGGACCGCCTCTCCGACTCCCCCTTCCTCCGTAATGACTGGGGGGGACGGGGGACGACGACAGGGGACAGGAAGCTGCAGTCATTGCAGATGCACAGCCGGCGTTCCGTGAACAGAGCAAGTGTAAACAACTGGAAACATCTGCGCAGCAACCCTGGTTACAGAGTGCAGCCTTTCACCTCGCTCGCCCGGCCGTCGGCACTGGCTGTAGATTCCGCGCATTTACCGGGCCCTCCGGTCAACAACCCAGACGGGCAGAAAAGCAGAAGTCTATTCTGTTGACATTGCGCTCTCTCACAGCAAACGGCATGTTGTCAATAGGACTTTATCCAAGCCACCGGGGCCACACCGATGGACTTGACACATGAGAAATGGACTGCCGGGGGCTCATTGTTGTTTCGATTTAAGCGCTTGGGTGAGAAAAGCCAAGTTGACGTTTCACTGCAATCGGGATGTGTTATTTCACGAGTGTTACTAAGCGGCTCGCACGGAGTTCGACGGCTTTATTCGGAGTCAGTCCCGGATAAAAACAAGAGCCTCACAACTTAAAAGCCCCTGAGTAAAGACGCTAACGTGCTGTTAGCGTGTATAAACCCCCTCAGTACCTGAACCGACGGAAACACTGTCAGGGAAGTAATTACGTCTGAATAACCCCTGGGGGACAGGCGACAATACAGGTCGTGTCATTTGGACTGTAGTTTTCCAACGAGCTCTGAAATGGACGGCCTGGGGAAGAGCTGTCAGCAGGGCCTGAGGGCCATACCGAGCTCACTACAGACAACCTGTCATACACGCACGGCAGCCATTTTATAGACAGGAAAGCTGTGAACAGGATGTAACAGTAGGTCTGCTGAGGGTGACGGAACCAGATGGAACTCTCTCCCGTCATGTAGCACCCTATTCTTGTTCCCTAAATGGTTCAGTGCACTTCACCAGGCCCGGTAAAGGCAGAAAATAGTGCACTGCGTAGGGAAGAGGATGCCATTGAAGACCAAAGCATAGTTTGTTTCCGAGTGCAGCTAGCTGGAGGCCGGGATCCCGCTAATATAAGCTAACGGCTGCCTGCCGCAAGCTGCTTCGCTGTGGGGCCTGACTTCCTGCGGTTCTGTCCGGATGCAGATAAAGGGAGAACCCTGAGATTACCTGCGGCTACCTGTTTGTGACTAACAATTGGACTTTATACTCCAACCTAAACCGTTTTCACAAGCACAAACGTAAGGATTTAACCTGGGCCCAAGTCTACCGAAAAACTAATTTTAACTTTGCCGTCCTACAAGGTGGGAGATTTGGTTGGCATACGTGGTGGCGGGCGCGGAGATTCTCAGCGATATCTTTTCCAGCGACCACAGAGCTGTTAATTGTAAGGACGTGGCTGCCACGGCACCCGGGCCTGTCAGCTGGTGTGAGAACACCAACCTCCCACGTGACGGAGGCCAGGCTAAATCGGAACAGACCAGCGGAGAGCAGGTCCACTCCGGGCTCGGCGCTCTGGCACTGGTGATTCACAGTCCCACTGGGTTGTAATTGGGATGTCATTATGGCTCCGCGTTCCCGTGGTCTACGTGGCCTGTCTCTATGAATGTGTTCTTTAATTGTGTTTTCCTGCTGTGGTCGCTCAGCAGTTAATTCGACGTAATCTGGTGCATAACTAAATACATGTGGCCCACAGGAAACAGGTCCAGTCCATCTCTTCACCCTGGGTGCCGTTAATCAGACTCTAGCAGTGCTCTAGCAGCGCTCTAGTTGGGGCTGCCACGAAGCCACAGGCATATTAAAGAGTCACCCTTTGACCTTTTCCAATTGTTTCAGAGTACCAGGCAAACAATTTGTCATTAATTAAGTCATTAAAGACTAAACATTTGCTTCGCCAATAATATAACAAGTTGCATGGACTCACTGTGTGCATTGGTAATAGTGAAATGAAAAATGTTTTGTGAATGTCAATTGGATTTCTGTATTTTAAGCACATACGGAACCACAAAGACCAAGCAGGTTTTTATAACGAGTCGAGCACGGATTGGTGGATTTAAAAAAACACAATCTCTTTGAACATTGTAAAGATATTAATTAATAATTAAGCCTTTGGCCAGTGTATCAATACCTATTATCACTACAAAGACATGACTTACTGTGTAGCCAGGCGGCGGGAAAGCAAACCACACCAAGAGTCAAAAACTAGTTAGAGTTTTAAGTGGTGCCGGTGGTGACATTTGCTGGAGAGCTACACCGCTGTAGTCATGATCCCAGATGCGACTAAATTCATTTATCTTTTCACCCAGCTAATTATAACAATCAGCTGTGATGTTAAAGAGCAAACCAACAGGGTAGCTGCCCTGCAGGAACTGGTTTTGGCTGCCGTGGTTTTGATGCTGCGATATGACAATAAAAAACATTGATCTAGCACTCTGCATAATTGTCAAGGACGAGGGGCGGCTGTATCAGGTTATCATGTATTCATGTTCTAGGACTTGTGGAGAAACAGAATAGACCAGAGCACAGACAAAATTCCAGGAAAACTGGTTAAAAAACATTGATTCTTTCTTCAATGCCTCACCTGGGAAACCTCCTTTTATCACTTGATGTCTCTCTCACTTTCTATTCCTGATTTCTTTCGTCCTTTCGACTGCCTTCCTCAGCCTCCCTATATAACCCCGCCCTCCCTATAACCCCGCCCTCCCTATATAACCCCGCCCTCCCTATATACCCCCGCCCTCCCTATATACCCCCGCCCACACTATATACCCCCGCCCACACTATATAACCCCGCCCTCACTATATAACCCCGCCCTCACTATACCCCCGCCCTCACTATACCCCGCCCTCACTATATAACCCCGCCCTCACTATATAACCCCGCCCTCACTATACCCCGCCCTCACTATACCCCCCCGCCCTCACTATACCCCGGCCCCCTTTACCCCGCCCTCACTATACCCCCCCCCTCACTATACCCCCCGCCCTCACTATACCCCCACCCTCACTATACCCCCCGCCCTCACTATACCCCCCAGCCCTCACTATACCCCCCACCCTCACTATACCCCCCCGCCCTCACTATACCCCCCCGCCCTCACTATACCCCCCCGTCTTCACTATAGCCCCCCGCCCTCACTATACCCCTCTCTACCTTCCTCCCTCCCTCACCCTCTCTCTCCTCTACCTCGCCCTCTCCATCCCTCCCTCCCATTCTCTCCCTCACCCTCTCTCACGTCTACCTCCCTCACCCTCCACCTCCCTCCCTCCCTCCACCACCACCCTACCTCCCTCCACCACCCTCTCACCCCCCTCCCTCCCTCCACCAATCCATCCAAGCTCAGCTCTGTTTTTCAGTCTCTAATGAGAGTAGAGAGACAGTTAGCTGCCTCTTCTCTGTAGCACAGAGCAGATAGAGACACGCGGTGGGATGTGAGGGCGTTTCAACCAGCACTCATCCCTTCTGCTCAGACTTAATGACCTGTATCACACCCCTCTACTGGACTCAAAGGAGGGCATGATGGGCTTTCTAAAATCTGTTCTCCCGGCCAAGTGCTATGCCACAGCCACAACGGTCCTTTTCCCCAAGGTCTTGATTTGAATCCCTCCCCAGAAGACCCCCCCCGGCCCGCTTTTACAAAGGGCTGAGCACATGCCTGCCGACGGGTTTGGGTAGTGAGCCAAAACACATGTGGGCAATCTGTCAATTTGTATGAGATTATATAATTGTCCACCTAAATTGACATTCCTTGCCATTGACGGCCCGGCTTAAAATACCCCAAAAGACAGACCCTTACTCACAAACGTTAACAAAATATGCTGCAACGGTGATTTAGCGGTTTAAGGTAATATGTTGGAAATAAATACGGTTTTTGAATCAAACCAAAAATCAATCAAATCGTAAACAAGAACATTGCTAGAGAGAAAAACAGGGAAATTTCTCTGTGGATTACAAAATGAATATTAGGACCCAATGTTGTCATCTAATAGTAAGAACAGCCATAAAGCCACCGAACACATAACCCCAAGACAGATGAAAAGTCTGCACTTTTTGACAATTGTATTCCCTCACTACCTTAACAGTGGCAATACAATACAGTGTGTTAGAGAAAGAGAATTCAGTTTAACTCAACAAGTTAACTCGACTCAAAAAATAAAGCCCTGCACAGAGCAGTTCGATGACGGCCAAGGCGGGCGAAATCCAACGAGGTTCAGCCAATGCGTCGGAAATTGAACAGCCCCATCTGGTTCAGCTCATAAATCAATTGGTTTCATATATATATATATGTATGACTGATGGTTCAAAGTAAAAAGCTAAGTATCACTCACGAATACTGTATGTGCTTGTGTTGATGTGTCACACAGAGAGACGGCTGTTTGTTCTCCAGCAGGAATCATTACGCAGGCAGAGCGTTTCCCTAGCAACAGTGACTCACCCCTCCCCCCCGACTTTGGTGATCTTGAGACGGAAGTCGACGGAGTTGAGACTGGGAGGCTTCCATTTGAGAATGTCATCACACCGCCCGGCTTTGTATTTCTGCGGAGACACGAGGAGGGAACATAACATTAGATTGATGCTTGTTGTCGCACAAAGAACATCTACTCCATTTTTATTACGTAAACAACACAGGGACAGAGCGGGCCACAGACAGTAGACAGCCACGTAAACGAAAGCTACATGGTATCGTGTCAGATCACTCATTCCAAACAGACAGTTGGTACATGACCCAGGCCCGAAACTATGTTTTTTTCTGTCCTTTGATTGACAACGCTCACGATGTGCTAGCGAAGTGTTAGCGCCTACAGCACCCTACCTTATTTCCTCAGACTTTATTTCTCTTTTCCCATGTCAAAACAGTGTCAAGCTAGTTTCAAAGCCACCTGAAATTCTACAACACTCATTATTTCTTGTTTAATAGTGTTTTTATGAACCCTTAAATTAAGTATAGCAGTCTTGTGATACGGTATATATCGACTCTAGATTCTCTGCACGTTTGCATTCTGTTGACACTGAATTTTATAAGATTGCCAACCAAAACCTTGGATTAGATAAAAGCAGCACAGTGAAATAAAATATGAAAAACCCCTACAGTTACTGACTAGTGTAACGCAGCCCTGAAAGAATCTGTTCTTGTTCCTTAAAGCAGAAGCGCTTAAACTCAGTGACATTCTGTTTTTTTTCATGTGTGAAGCGTTAGTTTGGCGCCACGGTTGTGAAGCGTTAGTTCGGCACCACGGTTCTGAAGCGTTAGTTCGGCACCACGGTTGCGAAGTGTTAGTTTGGCACCACGGTTCTGAAGCGTTAGTTTGGCACCACGGTTGTGAAGCGTTAGTTTGGCACCACGGTTCTGAAGCGTTAGTTCTGCACCACGGTTCTGAAGCGTTAGTTCGGCACCACGGTTCTGAAGCGTTAGTTCGGCACCACGGTTCTGAAGCGTTAGTTCGGCACCATGGTGGGAGCTCCTGTCTGGTCGGTGCAGAGATGTCATTGTGGTCACGTGTTTGGATCATTTGCATCATTTAATAAGCGGTTCTAAAAAAATTATTGAATTTTTTTTTACGACGAACCGAGAAAATTTGGTTTACATTTTATAAAATGAAAACTTACGAACCTCATTTTTGTCAAGCATCTTTCCGATGTGGAGTTGATGAACAGAAAATTAAACAGAGACAAGAGAGTTGTGCATAAACCTCCATGTATTCCCAAGATATTTGTGACTTTCTGGTGATTTTCATACCTTGTGCTTGGAGATATTTGGTCAGTACAGCCACTATTTATTGGGGGACAATATCACTCTCTATATAAATTAATAGAGCCCAATAGAGGGTTAAAGATTCCTTTGTAAAATGTACATCCCTGATCCTGTATCCGTCTATTCTGATTGTGGCATATTGTACCCCTAAAGACTGCTGACATCATCACTGACGTTTAATTCCAAAGTAACTATTTATATCAGGCAGGTCTTGGCCATCTAAGTCCGAGTAGTTAACTGAAATACAATTGGTTGAATTAACAAGAGTTGCTTATTCACACCTGATGATTACATGTTTGATTACCTCAGCACGTCCTACTTTAAGTCCATATAACAACAATCACAGCATTAAATTGCCAACCTCAGGGACATGAACGAACCAATATTGAAGCTGAGTAGAATCACTTGGACTTGGCAAAAACAATAACTGCTAAAGTGCAATAACATTTACCACAGGATTTAACATATTTGATCTAAAATTGAACAACAATTTACTAGCAAGGAGAATAACTTCAGTTCTGCATTTTAAAGGAGGCCCCACTAAACACAGAATCTTTCAAAAACACAAAGAGCTTTAGTTACTTTTCATTATATAACTTTTTCTTATGTGCTTACTTCAATGTAACATTGGTTTGTTTAACCAATAAACAATAAATGCTAAGATAAATTGCTTTATATTGATTTGTTCATCAGGGCTATGGCACAATACTGTTTATGCATCAGTTGTGGCTTCCTCTGGAATTTTACAACCTGCACAATGATTTGGAGAGATGAAAAGGACAAATTGCTCAAGAAATCTCTAATGTCTAAGAAATGTTTACTGTGTATAGTGTAGTGGAAATGTTCTCTGTCAAATAAATGTGAAATATGCTAGTCTAGTGATGTGATATGGTCTCTAACATCTCAGTAGGACAAATAGACATAAAATACAAAATTATTGAAAGGTACAGTAAAGTATAATATAATAACTCTATATAGAATTGTATGAAGTATAATACCTTCTGTTCCACAGCAGATTAAAAAAATGGTCTCTTGTTGTAAAAAGCTAACTGATAAGAGATGGATTTTAAAAAGGATCAGAGTATTTTCCACATATTCATAGGTTCCAGAAATCCCCTCCTACAGAATCCAATTAAAGCTGAACATCAAAGTTCAAATTTGCAATTAAGAACCAATCTGCAGTTTTTTACTGACAAATAAATAACATGTACCAATTGATTCTTTTGCAATATGAATTCGAAAGTCCTAAGATGATATCTTCAATATTTATACACACAATAAATGTCAAGAACAACCATATAGACCAATTTAAAACCAAATGACAGCAACATAAAGGAATGAATTTGACAGATGACAAGACGAGAAGGCATTATATCTGAAAATGTATGATGGAAAAACCTAATACTTTCGTCACAGTCAGTTGACATGATACACATTTTCTCATAAAGTAAGACACCATACAGTACACACACACACACACACACACACACACACACACGGGGCTCAGGATCTAACACGCCTCATACGTGTTATTCACCATGTAAAGCCGAGTGACGGTGTAAAGTGGAGGCGGGAACCGATGAGCCAGTGGTTTGACTGTTAGGTTGCCAAGTAACAGAACTGTGCCCCCGGGGACTGTGTGGGACAGTGGTGTTTGGTGGGAGGAGATTTCGGAGGACAGAGAAAACATGGAAATGTACTAAAGCGCAGAACACAGAACCGTTCGTTCCGTTCCCGGGTCGCCGCAATAAGCCTCCCCACTGGCCACTTACGCTTCGGGCCCAGACAAGGATCGCTTAAGAGCGACATAAGACGAGCAGCGAAAACTCATGCGCACGTTATGGCGACGGATGCCGTTATCGCCAGCGGCTCAATCACCTCACATCAGGCACCCCTTCCATTGGCTGAGGGACGGGCATCGCGTGGGTGATGACCAACCACAGCTGTCGAAGAGACCCATGCAAATAGCTCAGCGGCACACATGTTCCACTACATGGAGAACAAGACATTTCCTTGAGGAATGTACACACGATCTATCCGTTAAACCGGCAACTTCGTCGGGTGGACCTTTTAATTTGGTTGTTAACGGATATATCTCCTCAGCCAATCAGGTGGTAGCAAGCCAATGCATTCAGGCATGCAGACATGGCCAGGAGGATCTGCTGAAGTTCAAACCAAACATCAGAATATGGCAGAGAGGTGATTTAAGTGACTTTGAACAAGGCATGGTTGTTGTTGCCAGACGGGCTTGTTTGAGTATTTCAGAAAGCGTTGATCTACTAGGATTTTCCAGGGTTTACAGAGAATGTACAGAAAAACACACATATGCCTTGTTCATGGCAGAGGACAGAGAACGTACATTTGGCAAATCTGCGGCAACTGTGCGTGAAATGTCAATACAAACCAAAATATCAGAGGAATGCTTCCACCACCATGTTGAATCTGTGCCATGAAATATTAAGGCATTTCTGAAGGCAAAAGGAAGTCCAAGCCGATACTAGCAAGGTGTACCTAATGAAGTGGCCGGTGAGTGTATATATATATAAAAAGATATGAACTCCAAGGAAACAATTCCTGTTACTGATCTGGATCTGAGAGATCCTATCCACTGACAGAACACAGCTGCTCATTTCACATGACGCCTGCACACAACAGCGGTATGCACACAACAGCGGTAAGGGTACAGTATGCAGCATGCACACAACAGCGGTATGCACACAACAGCGGTATGCACACAACAGCCGTATGCACACAACAGCAGCATGCACACAGTATGCACACAACAGCAGCATGCACACAACAGCAGTATGCACACAACAGCAGTATGCACACAACAGCAGCATGCACACAGTATGCACACAACAGCAGCATGCACACAACAGCAGTATGCACACAACAGCAGTATGCACACAACAGCAGTATGCACACAACAGCAGTATGCACACAACAGCAGTATGCACACAACAGCAGTATGCACACAACAGCAGTATGCACACAACAGCGGCATGCACACAACAGCGGCATGCACACAACAGCGGCATGCACACAACAGCGGCATGCACACAACAGCGGCATGCACACAACAGCGGCATGCACACAACAGCGGCATGCACACAACAGCGGCATGCACACAACAGCGGCATGCACACAACAGCGGCATGCACACAACAGCAGTATGCACACAGTATGCAGTAGGCGAGTGGTCATGTTGTCCCAGTCACATAGGATCAAGGGCCGTACTCTGACCTATGACTCAGGCCCTCTCAGGGACTGTTGATACATGCAGAGCCGTAGCCTCATTCGATTAGCCGCCTTTGTGAGGAAGTTGGCGCTAGTTCGCTTTCTCCACCTGCATGCTGGACTTTCTCTGGGGACTCTGTGGTCTCTGTGGTCGGCCACGGTATGACAAGGACTGGCAGCTGTTCATGGTAAGCAGCCATTTAATGTATAGATGCAGGTTGAAAGGGCGATTCAAATGTAAACTCAGAATTGTTGTATCCAAACATTAGGGTTTCTAACCATCCTTAGTGTGTATGCCAAACTGGGACTGCGAATTCTCTTGGTGGTAAAGTGACAATCGTTCTATGTGATTCAGCGCGCACGCGCACACGCACACGCACACACGTGCTATTAGAAGGACTGCAAGGCTGCGAAAGTTTTCTTCTGAAAAAGGTGCGAGCATCTGGAACATATTTTAATAAATGCAGTTATGCAGTACGCTGGACAGAGTAAAAGTACAAACGTGCAAAAAAGAAAAAACACGAGCAAGGTGAAATACGCTGTCTAGAAAACACTGGTCTGTCGAGGGTTAGAGAACACAAGCTGATATGAACCGTGTCAGGCCCTGACAATATCACCCACGGGCATCAAGTTCACATTAATCACACAACTACGATGTTCTGCGTTGTCGATCAAAACGGCGAAGTTGAACAATGTTTTTTTTTGTCCTCGGAATTTCACACGCACGTTTAACACCGCATCTGCGTGCCGATGAATACATTTGACTACATTAATATGAAACAAGTGGCGACAGCTTGGCTGCGAGGTTCTGTCTGACAGCCACTTGAATCATACACATAAATGACAAACATGGCCCCGGCAATGATCTTCAGATATCTAAAATAACACATTTGGCGTGCCACTGCAATGCACAGGACAATTGAAACTCAAACACGTGACTGGAGTCTTGGTCACACCTCTTGCCTAGTTACTTAGTGTGGCTGCCGGCATTCCCTAACAACGAGAAGGTGTGTGATTGGTGGTTCCGAACGTCTTCCATTTCATAATGACCAGAGTCCACTGTGCTTCCGAGAAATTTGAATGCTTTATACACTTTCATGAGCTTGCAGAGAGAAAAGGGACACGTTGAAAAGTGTGCGGGAGTGTGTGGTTGTGAACTGTGGGGAAGTGTGTGGTTGGAATAACACACATATAAACACTATGTTGGGCTGTGCTTCCTCTGCACAGGGTGATCTAGAGCCATGCTGCTATTTCACAACGGGAAACCTGGCTCTCTCGTATCTAGGTCTGACGACAAGTTAGGCATTACCTCCCAGAGTGCGAAAGAGTGGTGAAAAAATAAACAAAAATCCATTATTTTCCAGCATTACTTGGAGTGCAAACAACATCATCTTAATCTTGAACACATCGAGCAACAATAAATTTACTGAAGCAGAGTCGATGGAGTGCGCACAGGATTTCTTTCTTTTATGCTCACACCGCTGGAATAATCAGCAGAACTGGAGCAATTTCCTCATGTAGCCATGAGAATCGCTATGCGTCTTCTAGAGATGTTCCTGTCCGCCTGGGGCTGACAGTCAAGTTCAGATCTCTGTTCCAGAGGTGAACAGAACAAACTGGCAGACACAGGAACTGTCAGAGCATTTGACAGAATGTAATTGCAACAAAATAAAATGAACGTGCTTTCCACAAAAACGTGTCCGGCGCAACATGTATGCCAATAAACAGTCAATGTTGATGTGCTAACTCCAGTTTCTAGCCAGAAGTTATTAGAAGAATTATCTTCAATTTTGTCACCGTGGGCCTCAATTCCCGAGTTACCTCTGAATCGACTCCCTGACAAAAAAACACATTTTAATTAAAACATTTCTAAATGAAAGAACAGAATACATTTCAGTGTATCGGCCTTACTACAGTGTAAAACAGATCATCTAATTGGATTTCAACACACAAAGTACTTCAAAGCAGCAAATTCATTTACCCACGTGATGAATCGCACATTGCATATACATTGTCAACCGTCATTGCCAATGCATTCAGAGTGTGTTCTTTAGTGGGCAGAAAACTTAAGGGAAACGCACAGAACGCGGGCAACTCTCCAGGCGTTTCTGGACAGTTCTCCGTGCCATCTGGACACTGTTGAGGAGTGGCACTAGTAAATCCAACTATACAGCTGATAGCCGCGGAGACCTAAAGATCACTCTCCACATTGCCAGGATGACAATTGATAATGTGTCACTCAGGAAAAAGATGTTCCTGGTGCTGACGGAGAACACACAGCACTGAGGTCCCTACAAACAGGCCCAGTGCCGTCTGAGGCCCCTACACACAACTACACACCGGCCCAGTGCCATCTGAGGACACTACACACACACACACAACTACACACAGGCCCAGTGCCATCTGAGGTCCCTACACACACAACTACACACAGGCCCAGTGCCATCTGAGGACACTACACACACACAACTACACACCGGCCCAGTGCCATCTGAGGCCCCTACACACACACACACACAACTACACACAGGCCCAGTGCCATCTGAGGTCCCTACACACACACAACTACACACAGGCCCAGTGCCATCTGAGGTCCATACACACACACACACTACTACACACAGAGCCCAGTGCCGTCTGAGGCCCCTACACACACAACTACACACAGGCCCAGTGCCATCTGAGGACACTACACACACACAACTACACACCGGCCCAGTGCCATCTGAGGACACTACACACACAACTACACACCGGCCCAGTGCCGTCTGAGGCCCCTACACACACTACTACAAACAGGCCCAGTGCCGTCTGAGGACACTACACACACAACTACACACAGGCCCAGTGCCGTCTGAGGACACTACACACAACTACACACAGGCCCAGTGCCATCTGAGGTCCCTACACACACAACTACACACAGGTCCAGTGCCGTCTGAGGTCCCTACACACACACACAACTACACACCGGCCCAGTGCCATCTGAGGACACTACACACACAACTACAAACCGGCCCAGTGCCATCTGAGGTCCCTACACACACAACTACACACAGGCCCAGTGCCATCTGAGGTCCCTACACACACAACTACACACAGGTCCAGTGCCGTCTGAGGTCCCTACACACACACACAACTACACACCGGCCCAGTGCCATCTGAGGACACTACACACACAACTACAAACCGGCCCAGTGCCATCTGAGGTCCCTACACACACAACTACACACAGGTCCAGTGCCGTCTGAGGTCCCTACACACACAACTACACACAGGTCCAGTGCCGTCTGAGGTCCCTACACACACACACAACTACACACCGGCCCAGTGCCATCTGAGGACACTACACACACAACTACAAACCGGCCCAGTGCCATCTGAGGTCCCTACACACACAACTACACACAGGCCCAGTGCCATCTGAGGCCCCTACACACAACTACACACAGGCCCAGTGCCGTCTGAGGCCCCTACACACACAACTACACACAGGCCCAGTGTCGTCTGAGGACACTACACACACAACAACACACCGGCCCAGTGCCATCTAAGGACATTACACACACAACTACACACATCACACCACTAGGCTCATGTCAGGGCTCCATGCTGAAAGGTTTTCAAAACAGCACATATGCTCATATGTAAATATTTTTGGGAGGACACACAAAATGTAGGATCAAGACTAATCTTTCTCCATGGCACTCCGAGGCTGCGCTACAGCAAAACATAATCCTTACAAAATGACTATCTAACAGATCTAGTAGGGAAGAAATATTACAAACAGACTTGTGGCGAGGGAGGCATCCGATGACAGTGCCACGTCACTGAGCTTGTCAGTATGACGCATCGTCCTGCCCATGTTTATCTTTGGACATTTCATGGCTACATGATGGATTTTATGCACCTGTGTATATTTAATGTTAAATCTATGTCAAATCTGACATAATTCATAATTTCTTTAGCAACACTATTGTCAAAAATAGTAAAAGTTGAAACTAGGGACCTTCAAGAAACATAACTTCTCTGATAATATAGATTAACTTCTTAAAAGTTTATAACTTTCCCATACTTTTCTTTCAAATGTCAAAATGTTACCCAATGCGACAAAACAATTAGTCTGTTGTTTTAAAAACTGCGAAGATAACCTTTCACGTAACTGTGTTTCTAAATTAACTTTGTTCAGTAAAGCTTTTACTCTACTGAGCTATCAGTATAATTGGCTGGAGTACATTTGTCTTGCTTTGGCCGATACTCAGTAAACTACTTTCCCTACATTTTCACCTGGCCCTCCTACGCACAAAAAACATACACTTATCTGGCTAAATGCTATAGTGTGTACTGTGGTAGATTTTCAGTTTGTTTACATCATTTGTTGATATTCTATATTACCTGTAATTTCAGATTCTTAAGTATAAGTCTGTGTGTTTGGATGAGTGGATGAGTAGGCATGTTGTGATAGATTTTCAATCACTCTGTGTTAAGAATCAACATTAACTGATTGGAACAATGGGCTGATGCATAGGTCATAGGTCATTTATCCTGTCTGGGAGGGGCTCCAGAACTCCATAAAGGGGCAAGCTCCCAGGGGATCTTTCTCTTCTCAGGCCTTCTTTTAGCGCTAACAGAACTCCAGAATTGCAAAAGTTTCAATTTGGCTGTAACAATATTGTAACGTTATTAAACATCTTAAAAACGTTATCCGTTCGATGCTTGTTCACTCTAAAACCACGACAGTACCTGAACCGAAACCACTGTATAGACACGGCTACACACAAATATGGTAATACGGTTTACCTGAACTGACAACACTGTGTACATTACATCAGCAAAATAAACGGGTAAAATCACAATCTACAGCTGTGATGTGAAACCCCTTCCATTACAGTACAGCAATATTCATAGAGCTATCTGGCTCTTTGTTAGAGTCTTTTGGAGGATTAAAGACAAGGGAAAGTCCCCTCCGCTTAATCCTATCCCCTGAGAGAAGGCGTCTCCGTCAGCCCTCAGATAGACTCACCATACACATACAGGGTAAAATACAGAGCAGCATGAAGCCTGAGACAGACCCCATATAGAGACAGACCCCATATAGAGACAGACCCCATATAGAGACAGACCCCATGTAGAGACAGACCCCATGTAGAGACAGACCCCATGTAGAGACAGACCCCATGTAGAGACAGACCCCATGTAGAGACAGACCCCATGTAGAGACAGACCCCATGTAGAGACAGACCCCATGTAGAGACAGACCCCATGTAGAGACAGACCCCATGTAGAGACAGACCCCATGTAGAGACAGACCCCATATAGAGACAGACCCCATATAGAGACAGACCCCATATAGAGACAGACCCCATATAGAGACAGACCCCATGTAGAGACAGACCACATATAGAGACAGATGCACCAGTGAACCTCTCTGAAATACATCAGTTTACAGAACAGCACTATATAAATAACAAGCGGAAAGGTGAACTCAGAACTAGCCATCTTTGGTGCCGCAAGAGAGTTTTCTCCAAAACGATCACAATTGAATGACAGCGTTAAGGCTGCGTTTACCAATTCTGATCTTTTCTGCCAACTAATTGGTCTTCTGACAAATCAGATTAGGTCCAAAAAATATCTTACGTAAAATATCTGATGTGATTGTTCAAAAGACCAATTATGTAAAAAAAAAGAAAACTTGTAATAGTTTAAAAAAAAGCAATAGCTAATTTAAAAAAGCAATTAATCAGATATCTACAAAGTAAATTATGAGCTAAGATAATATAAAAGTAAAACTATAGAACCAGTCAGAATTTTGGACCCACTCACCCATTCAAGAGTCCAAACATTTGACTGGTACTGCATCGTTACTTTAATACACAATATAAATGCAAAACTTATAACGACCTCTAAGCATGTTAAGGTAGGTGGCACGTGTCAAATTGACCTGAATGCCCAGACCCGGGGCATCACCCTCCCTATACCGGCCTGTAGTCTCCCTACAGAGCATCACCCTCCCTATACCGGCCTGTAGTCTCCCTACAGATCATCACCCTCCCTATACCGGCCTGTAGTCTCCCTACAGATCATCACCCTCCCTATACCGGCCTGTAGTCTCCCTACAGATCATCACCCTCCCTATACCGGCCTGTAGTCTCCCTACAGAGCATCACCTCCCTATACCGGCCTGTAGTCTCCCTACAGATCATCACCCTCCCTATACCGGCCTGTAGTCTCCCTACAGATCATCACCCTCCCTATACCGGCCTGTAGTCTCCCTACAGATCATCACCCTCCCTATACCGGCCTGTAGTCTCCCTACAGAGCATCACCCTCCCTATACCGGCCTGTAGTCTCCCTACAGAGCATCACCCTCCCTATACCGGCCTGTAGTCTCCCTACAGATCATCACCCTCCCTATACCGGCCTGTAGTCTCCCTACAGATCATCACCCTCCCTATACCGGCCTGTAGTCTCCCTACAGATCATCACCCTCCCTATACCGGCCTGTAGTCTCCCTACAGATCATCACCCTCCCTATACCGGCCTGTAGTCTCCCTACAGATCATCACCCTCCCTATACCGGCCTGTAGTCTCCCTACAGATCATCACCCTCCCTATACCGGCCTGTAGTCTCCTACAGAGCATCACCCTCCCTATACCGGCCTGTAGTCTCCCTACAGATCATCACCCTCCCTATACCGGCCTGTAGTCTCCCTACAGATCATCACCCTCCCTATACCGGCCTGTAGTCTCCCTACAGAGCATCACCCTCCCTATACCGGCCTGTAGTCTCCCTACAGATCATCACCCTCCCTATACCGGCCTGTAGTCTCCCTACAGAGCATCACCCTCCCTATACCGGCCTGTAGTCTCCCTACAGATCATCACCCTCCCTATACCGGCCTGTAGTCTCCCTACAGATCATCACCCTCCCTATACCGGCCTGTAGTCTCCCTACAGAGCATCCTGGTGCCATCACTTCCCGGGAAAATGGCCGAATGAGATGTAAAAGAAAATGGGACTCATCAGACCAGCACCTTCCTCCACTGCTCCAAGGTCCAGTTCTGACACTTGTGCACCCAGCCCCGCCCGCAGCCCCACACCCTCAGCCCCCAACACCCAGCCCGCACCCAACCACGCACGCACACCCACATGCACGCAGCCCCACACACACGCAGCCCAACACCCAGCCCCAGACACGCAGCAGAATGCGATGCCACACATTCCTGCCATGCAAATCGTGGTGACCTTCTGTTGGTTCGGACCAGATGGGAGAGCCTTCAGTTCCCTCACACATTGATGAGCCTTGGGCGTCAAACATCCTGTCGCCAATGTGAGGTCTGCGTTGCTCAGAGATCCATCATCACTACTCACTACTTCTGCGGACCAGGAGCACCACACAAGCCGTGACGTTTTAGAGATGCTCTGACCCAGTCGCCTGGCCAAAAGGTCCACTATTTGGCCCTTGTCAAAGTAGCTCAGGTCTTTGCTCTTGCCCTCTTCTCGTGCATCCAACACGTTAAATACGAGAGCTGATTGTTCGCTCACCACCTAACTACCACGGTCTTTACATGTGCCTGTGTTAGGAGATGATCAATGTCATTCCCTTTACCAGGTGTCATAATGTTTTGGCTCATCGGTGTATCCATTTTAAGTTTTACCAGGTTTTTACCCTATTTATTTAATACATTAAACCCGGATGTTGCTGGCCAATCGATCCGCCCTCCCCAGGTTCCCTTGTCCAATCGGTGAGCAGGATTTTATCCCGGCCTCCCTCCCCACTACACAGCTAACTGCGAGACAGTAAACACTATAACAAATCCAATCTACAACAGCCCTCTTACATTGGGACCAGAATGTCCCACTGTGACATTTCTGTTCCGTATTTCATCTATTATTATTTGAGATGAACACTGCACAAAGGAGCAGTGGGTGGGGGGTGTGGTGGTGGTGGTGGGGGGTGGTGGTGGGGGCTCGTGTGTGTTTTTGTACAATCTGTACAAAGACCACCGTAAGGAGAGCTCGTCCATTTTCTAGTCAGCCATCTGTGGCCCTGACACACACTGTTCTGTTATTAATGCTCAATTTCTCCCATTCTTCTCCCTGAAACACACACACACACACACACAGAACTGTTTCCCAAGGACACAATGTGTTAGGCAAGATAACAGCCAAAGAGCAGTGAGTAAGAACTACTGCTGTGGTGTGGCAGGCACTCAGACTCAATGGCAGTCTGAACACTCTGAGTAGTCAGATCTAAGTGCTGGTATTAATGCTACACTGTTAATCTCCTCCCTGACTGGTCCAAATGCCTCTTGACTCCTCATATCGTGCCCATAGGACTCTGGTGGGGTCACGCACACAGCAGCTAAACACCCAGTACACTTACAAATCAGGAGAAAATATTCATCGCCGACAGGTGTTCAAGTGCAAAAAGAAATATGTCGTTTTTCTGGGAGAATTTTCATTATGGTTGAGATAACTAAATAAAGTCATCAGACGTAAATCACATATCGTCATCTCAGACTTTCACACTCGTCTTCGGGCAGAATCGGCAAAGACAGGAAAAAGAAGAACTTGAAGACTTGTGAACCCCACAAGGCCTTGGAGATCAAAACACACGTCTCTTGCCTGAAAGCTAGGCTATCACTCCGTGCCGACACAGCAAGCCCTCGTATATTTCAGAATAGTATAGATATTTAAGGTCAAGAGAGAGGGGTGTGAGAGGCTGGGAAGAGGAACAATTACCTGCCATTTGTTTGGACGGGTTCACAGCCTGGACCACTGAGGTTCAGCTTTAACTCCTGGTGGATGTCTGCTAATTGGCTCACAGTCAGAGGCTGTGTTCTGACTTGTAGAGAAAGTAACACCCAGGTGAAATCTACCATCATCTGAAGCCTTTGGATCACCATTACGGGCTAGTGGAAAAGTCTGGGGTTAAGCTCATGAAAATGCATTGCATAAGTACGTTCCTTTTAACCGACCACATATTCTTTTGACCATTTATCTGAGATTGGGTTCGGCTCCTCTGGGTTAAGACAATAACACATGCTTTTAGAATAGTACCAACATCTACATCACCGTTATATATTTTAGTAATAGCAAGTCCCATAATCAAAAGCAAGGTACAGACCGAGTACCGATCGGACCCACAAAAGGAAACCCAGAACCAAACAGGTGGAGTAAACAGGGTTGGTGGGTGGATTTGCACCAGCGTACTAATGAGACCATCAGCAGATCAGACTGTGTGAGTAACATCATAACGCTCGACCGCTCACTATAGTCCAAAATGGCATGTAAAGCCAATAAACAAAATAACCACTTGGACGCAACCATGAGCCTTCTTGGTGTTTTTTTTTTTTTTTATTGCTGCCATTTTGTTAATAATAAAGAATTGAGAGCGGGACGTGTTTGTCCACCTCAAGACGAGTAAAGTGGACTGTCAACAACAACAGGATGTCTCACTAAAAGCTAAATGGCCTCTAGACATAGAAACGCGAATCCCTTCTATAGCCTTCCTGGGTCAATAACCCCATTGGCAGTACTTCAGATGAACTGGACAAGTGTGCTCATACTTTATGTTGATCTACATTTAAACAAGCCAATTAGAGGAGTTACTACAGTCATGCATTTGAGAAGAGAAAGACCCGGATATCCTTTTACCGACTCACATGTAAATAATCAATCAATCCATGCCCGTCTCTGATTGGGCGATATGTCGTCGTTAACGAGGTCAGGCTTGACTGTGGTTCCTGGGAATCCCAATCCCACAATCATTATGCAACATAATTTAATTAATAGCCATGGCAGACAGGCAACAGGGTAAAGGAGGACAAGAAACGTACAAACGCTCATTTGCATGAAGCTCGTAAGCCCGGTAAAAACCAGAACCACGTTCCTGGAGAAGGTTAGGTTGGAGGCCCACTGAGGTGACGTCTGGAGAGAGAGGGCAGACTGAGGTGACGTCTGGAGAGTGCAGACTGAGGTGACGTCTGGAGAGAGAGGGCAGACTGAGGTGACGTCCGGAGAGAGGGCAGACTGAGGTGACGTCTGGAAAGAGAGGGCAGACTGAGGTGACGTCCGGAGAGAGGGCAGACTGAGGTGACGTCTGGAGAGTGCAGACTGAGGTGACGTCTGGAGAGAGAGGGCAGACTGAGGTGACGTCCAGACAGAGAGGGCAGACTGAGATGACGTCTGGAGAGAGAGGGCAGACTGAGGTGACGTCCGGAGAGAGAGGGCAGACTGAGGTGACGTCTGGAGAGTGCAGACTGAGGTGACGTCTGGAGAGAGAGGGCAGACTGAGGTGACGTCCGGAGAGAGAGGGCAGACTGAGATGACGTCTGGAGAGTGCAGACTGAGGTGACGTCTGGAGAGAGAGGGCAGACTGAGGTGACGTCCGGAGAGAGAGGGCAGACTGAGGTGACGTCCGGAGAGAGAGGGCAGACTGAGGTGACGTCTGAGAGAGAGGGCAGACTGAGGTGACGTCTGGAGAGAGAGGGCAGACTGAGGTGACGTCTGGAGAGAGAGGGCAGACTGAGGTGACGTCTGGAGAGAGAGGGCAGACTGAGGTGACGTCTGGAGAGAGAGGGCAGACTGAGGTGATGTCCAGACAGAGGAGGGCAGACTGAGGTGACGTCTGGAGAGAGAGGGCAGACTGAGGTGACGTCCAGACAGAGAGGGCAGACTGAGGTGACGTCCGGAGAGAGGGCAGACTGAGGTGACGTCTGGAGAGTGCAGACTGAGGTGACGTCTGGAGAGAGAGGGCAGACTGAGGTGACGTCCAGACAGAGAGGGCAGACTGAGATGACGTCTGGAGAGAGAGGGCAGACTGAGGTGACGTCCGGAGAGAGAGGGCAGACTGAGGTGACGTCTGGAGAGTGCAGACTGAGGTGACGTCTGGAGAGAGAGGGCAGACTGAGGTGACGTCCGGAGAGAGAGGGCAGACTGAGATGACGTCTGGAGAGTGCAGACTGAGGTGACGTCTGGAGAGAGAGGGCAGACTGAGGTGACGTCCGGAGAGAGAGGGCAGACTGAGGTGACGTCCGGAGAGAGAGGGCAGACTGAGGTGACGTCTGGAGAGAGAGGGCAGACTGAGGTGACGTCTGGAGAGAGAGGGCAGACTGAGGTGACGTCCGGAGAGAGAGGGCAGACTGAGGTGATGTCCAGACAGAGGAGGGCAGACTGAGGTGACGTCTGGAGAGAGAGGGCAGACTGAGGTGACGTCCGGACAGAGAGGGCAGACTGAGATGACGTCTGGAGAGAGAGGGCAGACTTAGGTGACGTCTGGAGAGAGAGGGCAGACTTAGGTGACGTCTGGAGAGAGAGGGCAGACTGAGGTGACGTCCGGATAGAGGAGGGCAGACTGAGGTGACGTCCAGATAGAGGAGGGCAGACTGAGGTGACGTCCAGATAGAGGAGGGCAGACTGAGGTGACGTCCAGATAGAGGAGGGCAGACTGAGGTGACGTCCAGATAGAGGAGGGCAGACTGAGGTGACGTCCGGATAGAGGAGGGCAGACTGAGGTGACGTCCGGATAGAGGAGGGCAGACTGAGGTGACGTCCGGATAGAGGAGGGCAGACTGAGGTGACGTCCGGAGAGAGAGGGCAGACTGAGGTGACGTCTGGAGAGTGCAGACTGAGGTGACGTCTGGAGAGAGAGGGCAGACTGAGGTGACGTCCGGAGAGAGAGGGCAGACTGAGATGACGTCTGGAGAGTGCAGACTGAGGTGACGTCTGGAGAGAGAGGGCAGACTGAGGTGACGTCTGGAGAGAGAGGGCAGACTGAGGTGACGTCCGGACAGAGAGGGCAGACTGAGATGACGTCTGGAGAGCAGACTTAGGTGGGCAGACTTAGGTGACGTCTGGAGAGAGAGGGCAGACTTAGGTGACGTCTGGAGAGAGAGGGCAGACTGAGGTGACGTCCGGATAGAGGAGGGCAGACTGAGGTGACGTCCAGATAGAGGAGGGCAGACTGAGGTGACGTCCAGATAGAGGAGGGCAGACTGAGGTGACGTCTGGAGAGAGAGGGCAGACTGAGGTGACGTCTGGAGAGAGAGGGCAGACTGAGGTGACGTCTGGAGAGAGAGGGCAGACTGAGGTGATGTCCAGACAGAGGAGGGCAGACTGAGGTGACGTCTGAGAGAGGGCAGACTGAGGTGACGTCCAGACAGAGAGGGCAGACTGAGGTGGCGTCGGAGAGAGGGCAGACTGAGGTGACGTCTGGAGGGCAGACTGAGGAGCGTCTGACTGAGGTCCGTCCAGAGAGAGGGCAGACTGAGGTGACTGGAGAGTGCAGACTGAGGTGACGTCTGGAGAGAGAGGGCAGACTGAGGTGACGAGAGAGAGGGCAGACTGAGGTGAGTCTGGAGAGGGCAGACTGAGGTGACGTCTGGAGAGAGAGGGCAGACTGAGGTGACGTCCGGAGAGAGAGGGCAGAGACTGAGACTGACGTCTGAGAGAGGGCAGACTGAGGTGACGACTGAGATGACGTCTGGAGAGAGGGCAGACTGAGGTGACGTCTGGGAGAGGCAGACTGAGGTGACGTCCGGAGAGAGAGGGCAGACTGAGGTGACGTCCGGAGAGAGGGCAGACTGAGGACGTCTGGAGAGAGAGGGCAGACTGAGGTGACGTCTGGAGAGAGAGGGCAGACTGGAGAGAGAGGGCAGACTGAGGTGACGTCCAGACAGAGGAGGGCAGACTGAGGTGACGTCCGGAGAGAGAGGGCAGACTGAGGTGACGTCCGGACAGAGGAGGGCAGACTGAGGTGACGTCTGGAGAGAGAGGGCAGACTTAGGTGAGAGAGGAGGGCAGACTGAGGTGACGTCCTGGAGAGAGAGGGCAGACTGAGGTGACGTCCGGAGAGAGAGGGCAGACTGAGGTGACGCCAGATAGAGGAGGGCAGACTGAGGTGAGGGCAGTCCAGACTGAGGTGACGTCCGGAGAGGAGGGCAGACTGAGGTGACGCCTGAGAGAGATAGAGGAGGGCAGACTGAGGGCAGACTGTGACGTCCAGATAGAGGAGGGCAGACTGAGGTGACGTCCAGATAGAGGAGGGCAGACTGAGGTGACGTCCGGATAGAGGAGGGCAGACTGAGGTGACGTCCGTAGAGGAGGGCAGACCGGATAGAGGAGGGCAGACTGAGGTGACGTCCAGATAGAGGAGGGCAGACTGAGGTGACGTCCAGATAGAGGAGGGCAGACTGAGGTGACGTCCAGATAGAGGAGGGCAGACTAGAGGAGGGCAGAGGTGACGTCCAGATAGAGGAGGGCAGACAGATAGAGGAGGGCAGACTGAGGTGACGTCCAGATAGAGGAGGGCAGACTGAGGATAGAGGAGGGCAGACTGAGGTGACGTCCAGATAGAGGAGGGCAGACTGAGGTGACGTCCAGATAGAGGAGGGCAGACTGAGGTGACGTCCAGATAGAGGAGGGCAGACTGAGGTGACGTCCAGATAGAGGAGGGCAGACTGAGGTGACGTCCAGATAGAGGAGGGCAGACTGAGGTGACGTCCAGATAGAGGAGGGCAGACTGAGGTGACGTCCAGATAGAGGAGGGCAGACTGAGGTGACGTCCAGATAGAGGAGGGCAGACTGAGGTGACGTCCAGATAGAGGAGGGCAGACTGAGGTGACGTCCAGATAGAGGAGGGCAGACTGAGGTGACGTCCAGATAGAGGAGGGCAGACTGAGGTGACGTCCAGATAGAGGAGGGCAGACTGAGGTGACGTCCAGATAGAGGAGGGCAGACAGACGTCCAGATAGAGGAGGGCAGACTGAGGTGACGTCCAGATAGAGGAGGGCAGACTGAGGTGACGTCCAGATAGAGGAGGGCAGACTGAGGTGACGTCCAGATAGAGGAGGGCAGACTGAGGTGACGTCCAGATAGAGGAGGGCAGACTGAGGTGACGTCCAGATAGAGGAGGGCAGACTGAGGTGACGTCCAGATAGTCCAGAGGAGGGCAGACTGAGGTGACGTCCAGATAGAGGAGGGCAGACTGAGGTGACGTCCAGATAGAGGAGGGCAGACTGAGGTGACGTCCAGATAGAGGAGGGCAGACTGACGTCCAGTGACTGAGGTGCGTCCAGATAGAGGAGGGCAGACTGAGGTGACGTCCAGATAGAGGAGGGCAGACTGAGGTGACGTCCAGATAGAGGAGGGCAGACTGAGCAGACTGACGCGTCCAGATAGAGGAGGGCAGACTGAGGTGACGTCCAGATAGAGGAGGGCAGACTGAGGTGACGTCCAGATAGAGGAGGGCAGACTGAGGTGACGTCCAGATAGAGGAGGGCAGACTGAGGTGACGTCCAGATAGAGGAGGGCAGACTGAGGTGACGTCCAGATAGAGGAGGGCAGACTGAGGTGACGTCCAGATAGAGGAGGGCAGACTGAGGTGACGTCCAGATAGAGGAGGGCAGACTGAGGTGACGTCCAGATAGAGGAGGGCAGACTGAGGTGACGTCCAGATAGAGGAGGGCAGACTGAGGTGACGTCCAGATAGAGGAGGGCAGACTGAGGTGACGTCCAGATAGAGGAGGGCAGACTAGAGGAGGGAGGTGACGTCCAGATAGAGGAGGGCAGACTGAGGTGACGTCCAGATAGAGGAGGGCAGACTGAGGGAGGACGTCCAGATAGAGGAGGGCAGACTGAGGTGACGTCCAGATAGAGGAGGGCAGACTGAGGTGACGTCCAGATAGAGGAGGGCAGACTGAGGTGACGTCCAGATAGAGGAGGGCAGACTGAGGTGACGTCCAGATAGAGGAGGGCAGACTGAGGAGGCTCCTGTCTGCATTCCGTTTCCCATTAATGAACGGCGCTTTAAAACATTTGGGATGCAGATCACCTCCCCTGGGCGTGTTGCCAACTCCCTGTGCGACAGTTAACACTTATCTCGCTGTTAGCAGAGGAGGATTTGATGCAGTTACGCGTGGAATACGTATTAGCCTGCCGACGACACACCTGGGAGATAAGTACAAATTAGCAAACTCATTTATTCCACGCTGTGATATGACAGAAGTTTTCACTTCCAACCGTCAGAAGAGTGAGTGCTCCGGCCAACCGGAGACGTCGATGGAACCGCCGACAACACGGAAGGTACGGACAGCTGTCACTCTGTTTCTATGTACTTGTCTTGAACATTTTCACACTGCCCACAGCTTCAGAAACAGGTTCAATTCACACATGACGGCAGGCAGTCACAGCAGGCTGTTCACCGAGAGCTACACAGGCGGACCAAAGCGGCTCATCAACACCAGCAGTCCCTGAGCGCTAATCACCAGACGACGGGTCCAACCACAACTCATCAACGCCGCCCGTTCTCTCTCAAACCCCATTGGACAAGATGGTGAGTGGGGGGGGCGGGTCCGCTGACCTTCTCGACCAGTGGGTTTTAGAGAGGAGACACGCGCGGGAGGATGTGCCGAGTGAAATTAAGATAATTCAGGTTCTCCCAAGGATAGAGAAAGCAAGCATTTGAGTTATTTTTTATATAGCCTGTGAACGAGGGAGTGAATGAGCCACCATGATTCACACTGCGGGTTCAGAAACAACAAGAGCCCAAACCAAAAAAATCAGAAATGATCCAAGATCAAGTGTGCCACAACACCTGGCATTTTGATGATCCATTTGTTCTCGTTGACCAGTAGCACGACAGAACATGTTAATCCCGTTTTCATGACCCAAATAGTCCTATGATAGATTGAGATTTCCTTGGAAAAGCCATTAAAATAAAAACCAACAACCCAGAAAACAATGCAGTAAGCATATTCACCAAAACAAAAAAAGTCAATCCATGTGCAATAAGAATCTATTAAAAACAGAACTATATTTGATATTATAACTAAATGTTTTAAAATCCTGTGCATGAAACTTGAATGAAAAATTATTTCTTGAACATGTCAATTAATAGACTTTTTTTTAAAACTTTTTTTTGTCTACATTACTGTTATATGTATTCCATTATATTCATACAATAATTTGGAATAATTATCAACAGAGAAAACATGTTTCTGCTGAATGAATTAACAACATTTTTACATGTTAGATAGTGTTAATGAACAAAGGTTTCGCCCGAGAGCTCCACCTTACCCTTCTGATACACCGGGCGTAACCATGGCAGCATTGCTAACATCACGTCACCATGTGTGCTATTCGCACGTCTAGCATTCTGCCAGCAAGTTCAGAATGTAGAACTGCAGACAGGGACGTCCCTCATATGGGCATAAATAACACCTGGCTGGCTGAACTACATCATGAACAGTTGGCTAGGATGTTTCATAAAGAACTGTGATTAATTAGCAGTCGTCAAAAATACCGACTGACTAACGAGAGAAAAAATGTGAGCTGCTCGAGGACACGCCATGTTAATTAGAAAGGTCAGAGGAGAATGGCCAGAACCATTCAAGCTGACAGAAAGGCAGTATTTAGTAAAAAAACGAGATTTCCAATGGTGCATCCTAAGCATTTAAAATGGCACAATGTGTTGAACCTTGACACAGACTCAGGCAAACGGGAGTACCACACAATACCAGGCAGACATAGATAATAGTGGCCAGTGGCAGTCGGCTTTCAATCAAAAATTATATTATACATTCAGTTCCATATATTCACTGGGAAATACTGTTGAAGGCAAACAATTAATTATGCTAATTTTATGCTCCAAACAGTACAGAAATGCTCAGGGGTACACTACTTTATATTAAGTCAAACTAATGCTCAGGGGTACACTACTTTATATTAAGTCAAATTAATGCTCAGGGGTACACTACTTTATATTAAGTCAAATTAATGCTCAGGGGTACACTACTTTATATTAAGTCAAATTAATGCTCAGGGGTACACTACTTTATATTAAGTCAAATTAATGTGAATTGAATGAGGGGGTAAAAAGTAATTGGGAAAGTTATCCTCAATCCAAAAGCCAGCTAGTGTCCTAATTCCAATTATAAAATTAGTTCCTAAACCAAGTATCCAATCCTCTCAGCCAGTTGAGAACCACTGGGGGTGGCCAGTTGAGAACCACTGGGGGTGGCCAGTTGAGAACCACTGGGGGTGGCCAGTTGAGAACCACTGGGGGTGGCCAGTTGAGAACCACTGGGGGTGGCCAGTTGAGAACCACTGGGGGTGGCCAGTTGAGAACCACTGGGGGTGGCCAGTTGAGAACCACTGGGGGTGGCCAGTTGAGAACCACTGGGGGTGGCCAGATGAGGACCACTGGGGGTGGCCAGATGAGGACCACTGGGGGTGGCCAGTTGAGAACCATCAGGAATCATTTTCACACAGCCCCGGTTGACTACTAAAGAGGCGCTTACGCTGCCAATCCAGTAACAAAATGGCTTCTGAGAATATTAAAGTATTCCCAAGAGGGATATTTTTCTAAAAGAACATGTTGTTAAAGCCGGGGCCCGTGTGAGATAATGCCAGGTGGGTTATCTCTGGCACCTGCAGATTGTAGACAAAACAAACTGACAGAAATGTCTGCTGCTGTTATCTTGAGGTAAAACCCAATTCCATTGATGAACAGTCAAGCGACGATTCAATCTGACAACTTCGATAATAAGAAAACACCATGGCTTCTGTTTCGCCCATTTGGCTACAGTTTCGCCCATTGGACTACTGTTTCGCCTATTGGGCTACTGTTTCGCCCATTGGGCTACTGTTTCGCCTATTGGGCTACTGTTTCGCCCATTGGGCTACTGTTTTTCCCATTGGGCTACTGTTTCATCAGGCTTAAACTACACTGCATGACAACATGATTTGAAAAGTGGCTTTATATCTGGCAGGTGGACGGCAAAACTCTCTCCCTCCCTCTGGCCCAAAGTAAGAAAATACATTTCAAGATCAGATCATCAATGAATACCGAATAAAGGTTACATATCATTTTAGTCTCCCTTTGTCTTAATCCATCTTCAGGTTTGTCAGCTGCTCATCAAAATGACTGTTGATACTCCATCCAGTTGCAGCTGTAACCGGGATATGACATAAATACTGTAGCCATGAAATTTACAGCAGAAAACAACACACCCGAAGGCAAAAACACTCACAGGAGAATATTAAAATTCCAGACATTATAGCAAAATGGCACTCACAGCAACACAAGAAATGAAGAAGTACTTGAATACACTGACAATGGCAGTTCCCAAACCAAAGTAGCAGCTGTCTAAAGCACGGACTACATATTTTTCAGAAGATGCCATCACGCACCTGTGGCACCAGATGTTTTCACGGTAGTACTCCACAGGCGCTGGGAGAAAGGAGTTGACACACTTTGCATCAGAGATAAAACGCTCAGTCAGATTTAGATAGCAATTGGTCGGAGCCCCACCCCCCCATTTCACCCTATCAGAGCCAGCAGGTGAATGAGGCTTCAACCTGCCCAACCGGTTCTAATCTCCATCACTTCCATTAGCCCGTGCAGACATTATCTGTCATTGTGCCTGTGAGGTTGTGCCAATTCATTCATTATTTATAGGACAAAGTCACATCACTCTAGAAGAAAAAACGAACCACGCAAACTATCCGAACAGCGGACGACGCTCTGTGTCTCCTTGAGCTGAAACCAGAGAGATGACGGCAGACAGGGATTAATGCCCATGTTCACGGTCCCACCAGGACGTCTGCCGTAACATTAACCACAGCGGCATTAAAGCAGAGACGGACATTTCCTTTCAAAAAGGCTTATGCCGGTTTCAGGTCGTCACTGATAGCAGACAGTGATTGGGGCGGTACACAGAGTTAAGCCAGATGTAAAGCATTGATTTTTAAGTGCACAGTCAACGCGTGAAAGATCCAATCTTGGCGAAACTGGGTTTAATGGAAATGGTTTTAAATTAGGGGCTCATATCAGAAAACCACATGTGTGACAATGAAATGGAGTTGTTCAATTATTATTTGTAAACAGGCAAACACACATACAGTTAACAGTTGTCTGTACATAGTGCCCCTGTGTCTGTACATAGTGCCCCTGTGTCTGTACATAGTGCCCCTGTGTCTGTACATAGTGCCCCTGTGTCTGTACATAGTGCCCCTGTGTCTGTACATAGTGCCCCTGTGTCTGTACATAGTGCCCCTGTGTCTGTACATAGTGCCCTTGTGTCTGTACATAGTGCCCCTGTGTCTGTACATAGTGCCCCTGTGTCTGTACATAGTGCCCCTGTGTCTGTACATAGTGCCCCTGTGTCTGTACATAGTGCCCCTGTGTCTGTACATAGTGCCCCTGTGTCTGTACATAGTGCCCCTGTGTCTGTACATAGTGCCCCTGTGTCTGTACATAGTGCCCCTGTGTCTGTACATAGTGCCCCTGTGTCTGTACATAGTGCCCCTGTGTCTGTACATAGTGCCCCTGTGTCTGTACATAGTGCCCCTGTGTCTGTACATAGTGCCCCTGTGTCTGTACATAGTGCCCTTGTGTCTGTACATAGTGCCCCTGTGTCTGTACATAGTGCCCCTGTGTCTGTACAATTGTGCCCCTGTGTCTGTACATAGTGCCCCTGTGTCTGTAGTTCAAAACCATCAGCTAGCATAACATGACGGTCACAAATGTACCTACACTTTTTTTTAGACAGTCCAGAGTTCTAGAGAAAAAATACAAAGACAAGGATTAACGTGCACCAGAGTGGTGGCAAAAGGCTGCCATTACAACCTGTCTTCATTGAGGTGGAATGGGCTTACAGAAGGTGAACTGTGAAATGTAAGGAAACATCTGGTCTCCTTAGATACGACCAAATGCCTATAAACCCATTAGACAATGTGTTATCATGCAGAAGGACAATTGCATTGCCTTAGATAACAAAGAGTTCATCAGGGCTATAAACTGGAAAGGCTTTGGATGGCCAAGTCAATAACACAATTTAAATCCAATTGAGCATGCCCGTACTGCGCTGAAGACAGGGGTGAAGGGACCAAGCAATGAATAACAAGCAGGAACTGATGATGAATGCAGTACACGCCAGAAGAAGATTCCCACATTAACAAAAACATTAAGCCAGAGGAGATTCCCACATTAAAAAGAACATTAAGCCAGAAAAGATTCCCGCATTAAGCCAGAGAAGATTCCCACATTAAGCAGTCAAAAATAGAACGTTAAATTAATTTTAATTAAACTAAATGGCGGCCAACGGGCAAATGGTCTACATCTATAGGAAGAATCCATAAGTGCTAAGATTTTATATGAAATATCTTTAAATTAAAACGAGGCAGGCACTTTCGTTTTCCTGTGTGTTTTGGGGCATAAGTGACTATTGAGTAAATATTTATATTGAAATATGTGTACAACAGGTTTGACGAAAATATGTTGAATTTACTCTTTTAGACTTCTGGAAGGTTCTCTCCAACTTTCAACTTACATTTGGTCCCACCGGCGTCGAAACGACAGAGCGGATTCCAATCTGTATAAAACCTGAGACAGCGGTGAGCAAACCGACCGTCAACTGCTTCAGAACAAACAATCCCCTCCGATAAAACCAGTCAGGCTTCAGTAGGACTCAACCCAACCAAGGCCAGTCTCCACCGTGGTTCAGAGCTAACTCTTGGCTCTTAGCTAACTCACGCCTTCATTCTCGTCCTCTTAGATCCTTCAAGGAATGAGGCGAGGGGTGACAGGAAGAGAGTGGCGGTGGCTGTGTAGAGCGACGTAGGGGTTAGCTTAACCGTAACCCTTCTTAACCGCTTGCCACTTCTACGTGGTGCTAATGTCAACCCTAACCCTGTCTGCGCCGTAGATACCACCATGTTAATTCTCCTAGTTATGCACCGACCCGTGGTTCACAAAATGAAGAATTGCCCAACCGCCCGCGACCCAATTGTCTACAAACAGTGTGTGATTCTTAATGTATTCACAGAACTCCAGAGAGCCTAGTTTGGGACTGCCCTATATTTTAAGAAACACTGTATCCTAATTGACACACACACACACACACACACACACACACACACACACACACACACACACACACACACACACACACACACACACACACACACACACACACACACACACACACACACACACACACACACACACACACACACACACACACACACACACACACACACACACACACACACAGTGCTCTTGTCCTCGCCATCCGACCTTTAATTTCTCATGAATAATCCTTATGTAAACATAAAGAAACTAAGTTAGTTTAATTTCCAACATTTCTAAGATGCGTTTTGATGTTGTATTTACGGTAGAGACACTGGTCCTCCCCTGGGCCATTAATCATTATGCTTTCAGTCATTCATAACTAGCCAATGTTATGAAGACACAAATGTAATGATACAATGAAACAGGCTATTAGGGTCCCTGACATTGATTAATGAGTAACATGAGTTCACCGCTCAGGTAGCTAAGATCCATTTGCTATGTCATCCGCTAGCCCACAGTCCAGCAGGCGACTCGGACACTTTCTCCCCAGAATACACATCATAACAGCAGCATTAGGCTGGGAACAACTGGGGCTTGCCTAAAGACCCTGCTGTCTTACCCATTCGACCCGTTAAAAACGTCGATTTTCCCCACGTCTTGGCCAGCTGCTCCCTTCGTGTGGAAAGTGGCTGTTCAAGCCATTTTCACAATGAAGGATGGCCCACAGACTTTCTACAGACAGACCTGAGGTTGAGCATAAACTCCAGTGTTTTTAGAGTAAGGCCGGGAAAAAACATTTTATATTTAAAAGTCAGTCTGTTTAGTCAACGCCCTCATCCAGAGCGACTGACAGTGTTTAGTGCATAACACAGATACAGATTCCGATACACGTTCAACCTGGACAGGCCAGCCGCTCGGACACAAATCACAGTGTTCGGGACAGACTCACCCCGCACGGCTGGAAGATGAGGCCGTCCACTTCATGGCTGACCTGGGACGTGAAGCTGCCTTCCAGGAGCTGGAGAAAAGAGAGAACAGGAGGCGTTATCACCAGGAGGCCAGACGCCGAAACACAGTACGGCGGAGAATTAGCGTAACAAGCTGCAGTCAGGAGGACAGAAGGACCTCCGTATTTGCCTGTATGCCCACGTGTATTGCCCATGGGTATGCGGCTTGTGTGCACGCCAATTGTCTTCACAGTGTCTTTGAAATCGAGTGCACTGTGTAGTGTAGAGGGCACCGCTGGGGACGATGACATAGTTTCTTTTTTTAGAAACGTAGACGACCGATCCCTGTAGATCTGTCAGGTGGACCTCTCGGTTACCCATAAATCCATTAAACGAGGCGCAGCAGTATGGCAGCCTTATTGTATTGTTTCTCAGGGTCACTGTGCCAGCCCTCGTCTTAGTGACTTACAACACACATCAATGAAACTGGTCAACGACAACACATCACAGCTCACAAAAGAGTCAATTTACAGAGCTAAATGTGGCGTCTTTCATTCTGTTGCTACAAATGTATGGCTGTAAATAGCAGTGATGGATATGAGATAACTGTGGTTGTGGAAGTACTGGTGGTACATCTACATATGTAATGTGTCTGTAATGCCACTGCACACATTACGTTGGAACAGGGGGGAATAAATAATTATTCTAAAATATTGTAAACTGCAATATTGTAAATCAAGTTTTTTTTTGACAGACCGTAGCAAACTGTCTATTCATGAAAGTGTTTGGGAACAGATTTCTTAAATAACTTACTTTTCTGAATTCCTCATGATTTAAAATAAAATAGTTGAAACGTAATACATGGGGCAAAAAAACCCAATAGTTTTGGCCTGCAGGCTTCCGGTTGCCAGCCTCTGCAATATGTTATTAAAGACCGCATTAAGCTAGTGACATCAGAAATGGGAAAAGTAAATAACATAGTTTATACAGCAGCAAATAATAAAAAAAAGCTGTCAAAGTCATACGAGGGCTAATCTGCCTATGATGCATTCAAGCACACAGAAATTTCATTAAACCTAAATAAATTAAAAGGTATGAAATAGATAGATATAAGGACATCACAGCAGACTGGCCTGTACATTTCACCGACCGATGTTTCTAGCTTTAAAGGTAAAATACAGTGAAGACTCCAAAGTTTTACATTTATGTTCACAACCTTGAAATTCGATTTTTATTGCAATGTCAAAATGATTAGTAGTATCTGGATATTTTAACATTGTTTTGGTCTTTGATGCATTTAGAGTTGACAAGGCAGTAATACTAATAAATATGAATACTGACCACAACTTTTCAGCACTCCTGGTACTGGACTGTGTAGCGATAGAGGATCTATTGTAATATATAGTTTAAGGTATCACAGAGACAGGAGGCTGTGATAAGCCACAGTACAGAGTCATTACTCTGAGATGAAGCTTGACTACATAATGAGCCGGCCGACTCTGACTAGAAATCGTCTTAAAAAGAGAAAAGCTTCGGGCTCTGAGAGAACTCTGTGTACGTTCATGGTTATTGCAGGAATCCCACTGCAGTGTTTAAAGTGTTTATCAGGGCCACGACGGTATACGGTCCTTACGTACAGGACTACAAGGTAAGAATATATGCAAAGCGCATTCATAGCTGTCTAGTAATCAGCATATTAGGCCTCCAAACCAGAAGACAGGAGTTGTGTTTTCCGCTGCGGCCAAGCGGCACCAATAGACTGAAGCACTGTAGGTCAAGACAGAGCACACAATGAGAAGCATCCAGACACCAAAACAGTGTGGGACGAATACATTAAATGAGAAGCATCCAGACGCGGCTGAAACAAACAGAGTGGGATGAATACATTATTATATTAGTGGCACTGGCTGAAAGCAAAGTCCCAGCCGGCACAATGCCAATGACGGCGAAAGTCTCAAGGGCGAAAACCGTGATTTAGTTCGTAGAGCATTTGGAGGCTAGCCCCATGTGTCGCTACGACAACGAGAAGTTAATTTATTCATAATTCACAGGTGAAAGATCTCAAGAGCACCACAGTGGACGACTCTGGTAGATTATTGTCTGCCTTTAAAAAATATGTATTATTGATTTGGTCAAGAAGATTAAAAATGTTGTTTTATATGGCTTTTTTTTTTACATACTTGGTTCAGCACATAAAATACATTTGACCGGCAGTTTAATGTCAGTTCGGCATGGCGGCGATGTAAAATATGTGGATGCATCAGTTTACCTGCAGAAATCTCTGGATGCAGTCTTTTCATTACAGCTGCTCAGCTTTTATTACTTTTTCATTCATCATTGACCTTTCTAAACTTTAGTTGGCTGTCATTTTCCCACATCCAGAAGGGCCAGATATTCTATGTAGGCTGCACTGCAGAAATGTATGGCTGTTTGTCACAGCTTTTCTTAATATGTGGCATTCCACAATTGTTTTTTGAATTTAATTGTATTATAATTAGTATTCAATATTTGTTTGGTTTTATTACGAATGTAACAACACAGAAGAGACACAATGGCTAAACAGACCTAGGTCTCAGCTTGGTGTCCTGATATGAAAGAAGGTAAACTAAACACATATTCTGTGAAACCTTTTCGTTCCTGTGACACTGAACAAACTCAACTGGGTGCCAGTCATACAGAATAATAAAACCAACAAACATTTTGTCGGTATTATGGGCCGCAACAATACCACTGTGCTGGGAGCAGGATTATACATGGCTTTCTGACGGCATTTCACTGTGTGTGTGTGTGTGTGGAGCTGTAGCAGCTGGTGGCACGGCACAGGCAAGATGTATTATCAATACTGATGCTCACACAGATGAGAGGAAACAGCAGCTAGTAGGGGTCCTTCAGGCAGACCCCAGCTCCTGTTGCTTAACAGCCCCCCCCCCCACACACACACACACACACACACACACACACACACTGTGCTGTACGGCAGCGGCGTAGTCGTGGCTGAACCCGACTCACGGTTCTGTTCATCCAAAGACAGACAACCTTGAGCACTCTGTATTACAAAACTCCATTTACATGTTCGCAAATTACAATGCAACATCCGTCAAAGCAGAATCCAATTAAATGTAATTTAAATGAACACGGAATGCAATTATTTTGCCACGGCATCGCATCACACACACACACACACACACACACACACTCACGGTTCCTCTATAAATTGCATTCTACCAACAACAACCAAAATGCTGAAAATAGTCAACAGTGACATATTCCCCTCTAACCCTCATGGGAACTGGCCTATATGGACCGGGCTACATTTGAAAGGTCCCGAAAGAAGAAATATTTCCTCATCCCGAGGAAAAGCGAGAGACACAGGATGGTAATAACGCTAAAGACACGGGAGACACAACACCTGATACAGGACTGACCTCAGACGCTACGCTGTCCGGTTTAATGTATACTTTACATTGGCTGAACGTTTCATTTCTCTAGATATTAAGGCAAGCATAAATGAATCTACGCACAATTAGCCGCGTGCCAACAATACTCCTAGAGGGACGTGAAGGTGGAACCCACACGCAGAGAAACCGGGTCTCTACGGCAATCAGGTTCCATTATGGCGGCCCCAGTAATTTCACAGCACTTTATAAAGAAGTGAATTTAATTACAGAGCGATAACTGTCGTAGTTGAGAACTTTGCGTATAAACCCTTGTCGCGAGCTCGGAAGACAGCCCTGCTTTCCTGCCTCCACACAATTACCGTTGTTTCAGCAATGCAGAAACGGCCAATTATGACTTTACATCTAGGTGAGATGAGCATAATCAGAAAGCATGGTGTATTTTCAAAATGCCTTGATAAGATTCAAAATGTGATCACACGGTGCGAGGATTTCACCGGCCAATTCAGAGAAACAGATCATTAGTGAAACAGATAAATGCAGACGGGTCTGTGTCAGAGGTATCACACTCCTCAGCCTCCCTGGTAAACTGTACTCCAAAGTGCTGGAAAGGAGGGTTCGGCCAATAGTCGAACCTTAGATTGAAGAGGAACAATGCGGTTTTCGTCCTGGCCGGGGAACCACGGACCAGCTCTTTACTCTCGCAAGGATCCTGGAGGGGGCCTGGGAGTATGCCCATCCAGTCTACATGTGTTTTGTGGATCTGGAGAAGGCGTATGACCGGGTACCCCGGGATCTTTTGTGGGAGGTGCTGCGGGAGTATGGGGTGAGGGGGTCTCTTTTCAGGGCCATCCAATCTCTGTACGCTCAAAGCATGAGCTGTGTCCGTGTCCTCGGCAGTAAGTCGGATTCGTTCCCGGTGGGGGTTGGCCTCCGCCAGGGCTGCGCTTTGTCACCAATCCTGTTTGTAATATTCATGGACAGGATATCAAGGCGTAGTCATGGGGGGAGGGGTTCCCGTTCGGTGGGCTGATGGTCACATCACTGCTTTTTGCGGATGATGTGGTCCTGATGGCCTCATCGGTCGGTGACCTTCAGCACTTACTGGATCGGTTCGCAGCCGAGTGTGAAGCGGCTGGGATGAGGGTTAGCACCTCTAAATCTGAGGCCATGACTCTCAGCAGGAAACCGGTGGAGTGCCTACTCCAGGTAGGGAATGAGTCCTTACTCCAAGTGAAGGAGTTCAAGTACCTCGGGGTCTTGTTCGCGAGTGAGGGAACAATGGAGCGGGAGATTGGTCGGAGGATCGGAGCAGCGGGGGCAGTGTTGCATTCGCTTCACCGCACAGTTGTGACGAAAAGAGAGCTGAGCCGAAAGGCAAAGCTCTCGAAAGGGAAGTTTGGGGTCCCCTGCTAGTGCTGCTACCCCCACGACCCGACCCCAGATAAGCGGTTGAAGATGAGATGAGGGTCTGTGTCTTGACGCTAAAATGGACCAGATGGATAGGGACAGGATGACTAGGTGGGCATTCGACACGAACAGCTTCGAGTCTCCATTCCAGTCAGTCTGTAGTCGGTGAAGTGTACATCTCCCGCCCAGGCAACAAAACAGGGTTATGATTTGATAAATTATAGTGGCAGGGACGTGCTGTCCTGGAGTTCTGAACGACTGTCAGTGAAAATCCATATAGCAGTGTGAAGCACAGGGAAGAAGCTGACTTCTTTAATACCACATTTATAAACCCATACAGCACTGTGAAGCACAAGGAGGAAGCTGACTTCTTTCATACTGCGGTTCGAAACAGACTGTGCCTAAATCTGCATTTTCAGCCCACATATGAGTGTCACCCTGGGTGTCGTTAAGAATGCACGGAGGCCGTTTCAATGCATGCGAATGTTATTCTATCTTTTTGGTTACGGCCAACACAACAAAAACACATGAAAACACAGGATCATAGACCCCTGTCAGAGCCTTTATTTCTGCCGTGGCTTCACAATCCCTTCAACACTCCTCAGACAATTAGCCGGGAGTGGGTTTTTTCTACCTGCACGGTAAGTCCTTTAACCCGAGAGGTAAATGGGTTAACAGGCAGGAAATGGAATCGCTTCTCTGTAAGTACAGCCTGGCGTTAACCAAAAGCCAGGATCAGGTAACATATCCACCAGGAGAGAAGCAGAAGCTTCGGCCGAAATTCAAGCTGCGGTGTACAAGCGAAAGCTGTGAACAACAGCGTTAATACTCCTCCAGAGGGACCATGAACACAGAACATCCAACCCATCAAACCCGCTGAGTGACTGGAGTCAGTGGCACGTCACAGAAGTTATCCGAACTAATCACAAAGAACGAAACGCCTCTCTTTCTCTCTCTCTCGGTTTTGTCAGAATCTGGGCTCTGAAGCAGGCCCTGGAGCTTGTAGCTAGGAGACAGCGCGGCTTCAGACAGTGCTCTGGCATATTACATTTTAGTCATGAGTACGGGGGTGGAGGGATATTAGGATCCTGTCAACAAGCTGCTGTGGCGTATAGAAGCAGAGACATCATTTGAGGCATCATCCGCCTGGCTGCTCATCACAGACCAATTATATTCATTTTATGTTAATTGGCTCTTTTGGCCAATCACGTAAGATTTTTTTCCAGCGCTCGCGTGATTGGTCAAAATAACTACACGACAACGAATTAAATGTGTCTGCCTGTCCAAAACCAGTGTCAGAAAAAAACACGTGGAAAATAAGTCTCATCATAATGACTCCGAACACGACTCCGAACACAACTCAGGGAACTGCAAAAATCAGATTCCATTATTGTGTGACAACGAGCAACTGATTTGGAAGCAGTTAGTCAAAAAAACGTTACCATGGAGAGACAAACGAGGATTTACATGAGTCCCTATCAGATGGCAGCTAGGAGGTTAAGTAAAGTAGACTGGTAATGTAGTGAGTACGACCGTTTAAGCTGGCAGAAAATGACAGATAGTCCTTCACTGGTGGCTTTAAGTGACCATAACACCCTGCAATTAGAGTGAGTCATTCTGCATCCTCATGGAACAGTCATATCAAATAGAAATAATGAAACATAATTTTGCTTCAAGCCGAGAGCAAAAACAAAACAGCAACTGTTGCTGTCTTCATGATGCAACTGTGTGTAGGTAGTGGTCTATCTGGAGTTCCCTGTGAGTTGTCTGAACCCATAGTACACTCACCACCCTATATGCATCTACCATCTGAAAGGGAGAGAAATAATGAAATAAATGGAGCGAAAAAACGAAAGGAAAAAGGAGATGTGTTCAGGCGTGGAAAATAAATGTGCCAATGAAGACCGGTACTGATCCATTTCCGGAGGGGGTAGCCGGAGGTTTCCAGACACACCGTTAAAAGCATATTTTACACCAACACAAGAGTTTGGTATTTTGTTTTTTGGTCCATTGAATATGTGAAAATGTTTGCATGTCAGCTGTCTGGTCAGGGCCCCCTTATTAGGAGATGTATTGGGTATTCACAGGATCGATTAAAATATATTTATAGGAGATCTATAGGGTATTCACGGAACGTATTATAATGCATGTATAGGAGATGTATTGGATATTCACAGAACGGATTACAATACGAGATGTATTGGGTATTCACAGGACAGATTACAATAAGAGATGTATTGGGTATTCACAGGACAAATTACAACAAATGTATAAGAGATGTATTGGGTATTCACGGAACAAATTACAACACATGTATTGCAGGAGTCAAGAGGTTAAACAGAAAGCTTGTTCTGTGTTCTTTACAGCCGCATCTCTTCACGACAGGCTGACTGATTGGAAATCTGTCAATTTCACTCCCCTCCAGTCAAACATCCTGGCTCATTTCACAACCCGGCACAGCCATGAATCACCGCTGAATCGGAGAAGGGCCGAGTGACATTAAAACGACAACATGCACGCAGTCCCCCCGCTGCAATCTGTCTCGTTGCCGCCGCAACAAATCACATCTGAAAAAACACGTCCCATCAACCGAGCTACCGAGTTGTTTAATATTGATGGGCGCCAAACAGTGGAGTAAATAATGATATTCATGGAAAAGCTGAAATACTGTATGCTATTGGAATTAACACATTCACCAATTATGCCTAATGGAACGCAATGGTGAATTGGAAACATGATGGGAGTAGCTTTCATGTTCTGGAATTTTTCAACGCCTAGCCGGCATTTTTGTACACAAAGTATTCATAAAAAAAACAATATGCATATATATTACTGCCCCTGCAACCTCAGCGTTTTACACCACTGTAACCTACACCTTTTTATTGAATTGCCTGTCGCTGGGGGTCAATCAAATTCTGGGATCTCATCCACCCTCCATCCACATACTCTACCACCAACCAGTCTTAATAAAAAAACATGTTTAACAAAGGCTGCGAAGGAAGCAATAAGTAAAGTGGAACCTTCCCTTCTATTAGGGCCTGTTTGTATTAGACAGATGACAGCGAGGATACGGACGTGGCTGACAACGGAAGGCTACAGAATCAAGACGGTTAGAAGAATAAAAACATGGACAACAATCAAATAAGTCCCTGCTCCGTAGGTATTCGACAGCAAAGGGGAGGCGGCGCCTGTGGGATTACATGCAGGACCACACCTACAAAGGGGCGGTGCCTCTGGGATTACATGCAGGACCACACCTCCAAAGGGGCGGTGCCTCTGGGATTACATGCAGGACCACACCTCCGTCGGAAAATGCTGTCACACTAATGCATAATATGCAACAAACAAAAGGCTGTGATCAAATTCCACAACCCCAGCTGACCTCTGTACTGACCTCTGTACTGACCGTAAGCCTAATTATCGACATCGCATGTAAATAGGCATCCTCCGAGACAACAGTGACACTTATCGTAATTCGCATACACTTTAGATTTAGATCAATACAGAAATGTATCTAATGCAACCGTTAAATTAGCCCAATTTTTTTAAAGCAAAACTGAATTTTTGATTAAGGTGATGCCCAGGAAAAATGTACAAGTAATTTGCATATAATAAATTGGCTAATCTAGGGGACTAGCCTGAATGCGCATTAATCATAGGTCATCCTTAATATTCTTTACTCAGTGACTTGTAATTTAATTTATATAAAATGTCTTGCACAACTGATTTATTTAAATCACATTTAGTATTGGTCAAAATCACATTTATTTCAGGATCTACCGTCTGTGAAAATGATCTGCTTGATGATGCGCAAGTGGAGAAGGTGGAAGAAATATTACTGTTTGGCTGATTTATAGACGTTCTTGCACATTCATTCCTGTCACCCCCCCCCCGTCTCCTAGATTACCATGGAACTATTTCAAAAGGAGGTCAGTGAGGATAGAGAGAGGAGGTGAGAAAACCCCAGCATCTTAGGAATGTAAACGGGACGCCTTCCACGCAACCATGACCGAGTCCTTAGGTATCACGATGCTCATAATCTCAGTAGAGTCGTGCTTGTTTCGTCAGGTTATCGATTTTGTTCTGGGTCCATATGTGTTTAAGGGAGAGATCGGCGCTGGAAGAAAGCCCTCCATCCTTTGTAGTACCTGAATCGTGACGCCGTATTCTTTCAAAGGAGAGAATAATGGATTTGCTTTTACATGCCTCTCCTCTGAAGCATATAAAAGCCGCTCCAGTGGCTGTTCCTGGAGCGCCGCACTGGCTGTGTCAGACACGGGCTCCATCTGACTAGGGGACTCTTATTGTCCAAACAGAGAAACAAACCGAGGGAGTGAAAGACAAGATAAGCTACCCTATAGTGGTCGTAGTTCAGTGGCTCGTCTCCCCTGAAACGCGGAGTTTCACTCTAATGAGATTCTGGGGCTGAGAGACGCGAGTCATGCAGAATTAATGCTCCGAAACACCGAGCACGGCCACAATTTCAGCAGAGCCGTATATATATATATATATATATATATATATATATATATATATCACGAGGCCAACCGTTTTTTAACGTCGTGTGGCAAATTGTATTTTTGTCGACATAAGCACACATTCAGATAAAACCTGTGAAGGAAAAACACATTAGTCAGTAAAAGCGCAATACCATCCCGCTCAGCATTAAAACCCGTGTGACAGCTGTGCTTATAGGGTGAGGGCGCTCACACAAACACAACACACAGTACCGAAGACCCAATTCATCACCTCTCACATTGTTCTACTTCCAACACATTATCCCATACCTGCATTTCGCACCATACACACCTGGAGTGAAATTATTCACTTTCATTCCCCGACACCGTGTCGGTCCACGTCCCGAATGCCACACTAACACCTACACTACATAGGGCACTTTGACCGGGGCACGGGTCAAAACAACGGCACTACAAAGGGAACAGGTTGCCATTTGCAATGCTAACTTCTATCTCCAACTCCTCTGCATGCCCGACTGCTGTAGCTCATCACTCTGAGAGCTTCAGGTGCGGCGGGCTTTAATGACGGGGACGAGGACGGGGGGGGGGCAATGATTGATATTCCAGTCAGAGTACAGGGCTGTTGCCAGAGGCTGCTTTCATGCCTGATGCGACGACTGGCACTCTGCAGCGGTTCTGAGCCTCTCTGTTAGATACACAAGTTGAGGGAGAGCGGGGAAAGATGATGGAGGAACTGGGCTTCTCCCAGCTAAAGGCCGTGTGCAGCGAAATAATAAAAATGAATATTTAGGATGTGACAGTTCCAATTCGGTAGCAAATGTAAAAAAATAATTTCAACGTCAATTTCTCAGATTTCCGACTGTACCGAAGAATAATTGCACATGTCACACAATTGCCAAGCATTTGTTCTCCACATATACCTGGTGTTCTTAACCCTTGACCATTGACCAAGCATACTGCCAAGTGCTTTGCTTTGAGGCTAATCGTTTGTGTAATCGGCAAGGAGGGAGCTTAATATTAGATTTACCCCAGTTGACCCACATTTCAATAGTTTTCACTTGCTCCCTCCCAAAAAACGATAGGATGACGGTCAAAGCAGTCAAACGTTCACATAAGGCTACGAAATAACAAGCTTAAAGTAGGCCTAGCTAGTCCAACGTATGGTTAAATTACTAAACGCATAACATTTGACAACTTAAATATATGTATATGTATATATATGTATATGTATATGTATATGTATATATATATATATACATATACATATATTTAAGTTTTAATGGACGTATTTTTGTGACAGTTACCATTAAAACCATTAAAACACAAATTATATCTTAGCAATATCAAATCCAATTATTAACAAACACGTAAAAATGTAGCCATCAATAAGAGTTTTTTTTCAATGTCTTTAACCAAACAGAATTATGTGTGTATATGTGTATATATATATATATACACACACATAATTCTGTTTGGTTAAAGACATTGAAAAAAAAAACTCTTATGTGCTGTGATAGAGAGAAGTTGGAAAATTGATAATAATGATATCTTTTCATCTCGGGAGCCGTTTGAACAAAGTTTTCCGGTGTAACAGCATCTTGGCACCATTAAGAAAAATAACTTCAAACCTCCCTGTCTTAAAACCGAAACATTTTATTTGTCTCATCCCCATCCAGGCAGTCTCGGCTAAATTATTGCCTGAGCAATTGCCCTTCGGTAAGAACCCATTTTGTTTTGACAATTTTAATAAAAGAAAATCACAATAACGTAATTAAATTCTATATTGAGCTCAGAACGGCTTAATTGGACATTTAATCAAGGTTACAGAGTCTGACGAAAAAGGCAAGGGACAGGGGGTTTGGCGATGACGGATAGATCTAATAAAACCATCGTCAATATGAGCAGAGACGCGGGAAGATCGATTTTATCAGCGGGGTGTTTTGATCACTGAAAATGGCTGCTTCCGAAGCCAAACCGTTTAGACATCCAGGATGAGTGATTCTCGTCCACCGCGAATCCAAATTGAGGATGTCGGGGTTGACACGTTCTCTTAATGCAGCCGTTACGAGTGCAGGCAGACGGTCGATGCCTCTAACACGGGAGCACAGAGTCCATTTCCGTCGATGCCTCCGTGAACACATCCCCCAGAGACGCCCTGCCTCCTAAACCCGCCGTTCCTCCAGCGCCAACGTCATGCACATTACTTGGGCTTTGGGTTTTACCGGACGCTTGCTTGGCAGCTTGATGACTAATTAGCGTGCGACACGGCAACAGCCACCTAAGGTCCCGGTGAGAAGTATGTGTGCAGTGATTCAGCAGTGGATCAGGACTTCTAGTACTATGTCTACTAAAGCTCACGACTGTCTGGTACCCAGGGTGATGACGAGGAGAATGAGCACCGAGGATCCTGCTGGTGAGGTACCCTCATATGTCAGAGAGGTTACATCAACAGCCGGAGAGACGGCTCTGAGATGTTTAATGACAATGAAGACTCTGGGGGCGTCACTGAGAGAGAAATATACATCAGCGCAGTCCTTTAGCCAGTAGTTAGATTAGCTTTGTTCTCCAAGGTCAAACTTCTACACAAACACACACAAGTGCAACAAATGTGAAATGGAAATATGTTTTCTTGCGTACAAAACAAGCCCCCCCCCACCGTGTGAGTAGAGTCAGCGCCAGGGGTAAACCATTAGTGACAGGAACTCTGGTTGGGCCCAATAAGCACGTTGACTCCTTTGGTCGTACGCTGGGAGTGAAAACACCCTATAGGTTCATGAGGCTCAGTGGAGCGGAGGCTCAGATTACAGACGGACGAGGCAGTGTCTAACTGAAACTCTGCAGAGAGCTCAGTCTAAGGATTCACCGATATCGTTCAGAGAGCTCAAAGCTCCCTCCATCTGCAGTGTTCCAAGCAGGCATACATGGCTGAAGGGCATGTAACGGCGTCAGGAGGTAGCAGAAAAACAATGGAAACCTCATTGCTATGAGAATCACACACACTTCAGCCTTCTTAGGAATCCCCAATTGATCACTACTAATTACACATGACTATGACTTTAGGTCTTTCAGGAAAACAGGTTTAACCTCTTGTAACCATGTCCCCAAACAATTGTCTCACCGCATTTGTTCCAATTCCAACCCACGCCCCAATTTTGCGAAGTCCTGGCCTGGGAGTTCCGAAATTCCCAACACCATCTCCCCCCCGATCAGAGTTCTGAAATTCCCACCAACCACCAAAGGGGTTTGAGTGAATGTTGAAGGTCAATAAGTTGCTGGTGTACAACAAGTCGCGGCAGCCATGTTGGACGTGCTACAACTCCAGCCCGGATAGTACTCAGCCCATTTGCCCTGTGCAGGACACCTGAGGCTCTAGCAATACCCACACGGTACGGAGGTTAATGGAACTTGACCTAAACAATGAAAATGTCATTGCAAAGCGTGGGTGACAAATGCAGTAGCTCACAAAGCTTGTAAAGCCGCCTCATTGCCCCTGCAGCAAAATTAGCAATTAATAACACACACACAAAGTCACTCTGGATAGTCGGCTGAATGACAAATACAAAATGCAAACGATTAAGTCAATTTCGCCAGCCGTCTTTCAATTTGCTTATGAAGGCCAGGTATTGGTCTGCCAGGGCGCTTGTGTCCAGCTGCCGCGAATGAGATTAACGTTTATAAAAGAAGCAAAGCGAAGGAAAAGAGCTAGGTGCTTTTTGTTTTGATTCGTATGCGCATTACCCGAGTGAAAAGGGAACGTGGGTGATGAGGAATGCTGATGTCGTCCTTGAATCTAACCGCGGTAGATTGCCGGGATGTTGCCAAAGCCACCGCGACACAGCGTCGCGCGTACTGGCAGCGTGTTATCGGTGGAATGTTCTAGGCCGTTCAATACAGCGCTTTCAGGTTTTTCTCTTCTTTGTGAACGTCAATTTATCCGACAAAGTCACAGCTCTTCAATACGCCAGGAGTTAGTGCTGGACGTTTCCAAGCAAATTAAATCCTTGATCTTGACAGCGTTTTCCTTCAGGAGAGTCTGGTGAGGTATGGTTTGGCACGAGTTTGAGCAAATAAATGATCACACGTTTCTGAACTAGGAAGCAGAAACACAAGCTGCGTCTCAATTTGTTATTGGGAATTTGTTATAAGGACGTTTAATCACCACGCAAATGGCCTTGATATAACGACGGTGGTACATGGCCTACTTAACTGTCATAAACCTACAGGAGAAACCAGGGAACAGGGGTTGTTTAGAGTAGGAAAGACAGGTCACATTTCAATGACAGTGAAACCCAAGCACACAACAGAAGCACCAGAACACCATCTGGATAAGACTTTGGATTGGTAATTGTGTCAACAGAAGGCCAGGACAGAAAACCTTCCAATGACTATGGATTCACATCAAGCACCTGGTACAGATTTGCATTCGTTAGCACTCAGGACACACATTCATATACCTATCTATAAAGTAGCAAATAAAAAAGGGCTTAATACATAGACAAGTGATATTCTAGTCAAATTCAACCACCTTTTTACCACCCCCCCCCAAAAATTTTTTGAAAAGTATGCATTAGCACTGAGAATATCTATATTTCTAAGACTTATTCCGATAACTATTTGCATTGCAAATTAAATCATTATAAACTCTAATAATGTGAATGTTTTATAGGCCAGGTGTTTTCAATATTTCAATCCAAAGCGACTGGAAGAAAAGCAGCCAATTTATGATTTGTTCACCAAACTATACCACTGTAACTAATGTTACTTGCAGCTTTCCAAGTCCCTCAAGAATCAGACACTGTGTGTTGCCAGCTGCTAATCAATACTTTGTTCAGATTGCCCCATTCATCCTTTGGCCATTATTAGATTAAGAAGACCAAACACAAAATCAGCCAATTAATTTTTATCATGTTGTCAGTCTGTGAGTAGTGTTCGTTTGATGACTCATGCCATTAATGCTAATAGATTCTGGTGGGTTGACAGAAAACACTGTGACCATCAAAGCCTTCTGAAAACATAAAGGTATGCATACCTGGTAGTATTATATAATATGTACGTGCAGTACTTGTATCTATTATTTTACATTTGTATGTAACCGAAAAAGCCCCTGGCTTTAGATAAATACAAAACGGTTCATCCTAATTCAGATAGCTGCACAATATACCTGCCAGATAAGCTGGTGGAATTACACTACACAAAAAGTTCTAATCCCCCGAAATGTAAGATCCCTGGAACTAGAAAAATGACATTACATGGTGCACAGTAACATTCTGCGAACATACAGGGGACAACACAAAGTTCCCCCGGATAAGTCCTAGCAAATATGAAGCACTTATGCCACCGTGCCACCCAACGTCAGCAACTCACAGCAGGTATCATGGACTACAGGAAACGGAGTAACGACCACGCCCCCATAATACAGGAAACGGAGTAACGACCACGCCCCCATGCTACAGGAAACAGAGTAACGACCACGCCCCCATGCTACAGGAAACGGAGTAACGACCACGCCCCCATGCTACAGGAAACGGAGTAACGACCACGCCCCCATGCTACGGAGTAACGACCACGCCCCCATGCTACGGAGTAACGACCACGCCCCCATGCTACAGGAACCGGAGGAACGACCACGCCCCCATGCTACAGGAACCGGAGGAACGACCACGCCCCAATGCTACAGGAAACGTAGTTACATCCACGCCCCCATGCAGAACTGACGTTGCAGAGCGAGTCCAGGGCGTCATGATCCTTGGTGTACACATCACTGAGAAACGAACACAGTCCACACACAGACACACGTCAGCGCTACTCAGGAAGCAAAGAAGATTCAGAATGGGCCCTCAGATCCTAGAATAGTTCTCCAGCTGCACCGTTGAGAGTTGGATTGGCCAGCTGCATCACCTCATGGTTTGGCATCTGCACTGCTGAAGATGGCAAGTGGCTGTCAGAGGAAGGCTACGAGACATCGTCTGACCATACAAATGTTTTCTATACTCACACATGGCAGACATGCCAAGCCGTACTACCGCATCGTGCTAACCCTCAACAGGACCGTGTACAGCTTCTACCCCCAAGACTGTACCATCATAAAAACATGACTGCAAAAATGATCTCTGAACGTCGACTGACATTTTGGCACTAAACATTGGGTACCTTCGGGGAGCAAATTTTGGAGGGAGGGAGGGGGGATGCGAGGCGCACACACGCACACGCACACACGCACACACAGGTCACCCTATACGCTGCTTATTTATCCTGTTGCCTAGTTACTTTTCAACCATTAATAAGTGCCAAATAGAAAAAACACGATAATTGCAAACATTTTGACTTCCAAGTCGTGCATTTAGAATCAGCGTAGTTGTGAGATGCCGATCGTGACAGTTCTGTCCCAACACAAACTGTCAAAACTATATGGAATCCGCTTCTAAACCACCACCTCTCAGAATATCTGTCAACAGAATATCTTGAATTATGGTTGGCGGCACAAAGTGAGCCCTGCGTATATTAGATCGGTTATTTATGTAACGCCAATATGCTGTATCAGTCTGCTTGAGAGCACCAGCAGTGTAAGAAGGTTTTCCTCATTCTCCTATATTATGTGGACCCCCTGGTGGTACTGGAACCCTGTGGGTTCAGCGACCCGGGTTGAAAGTCCCTGGTGCAAAACTACAGATTCAATTTGGCAAACTGGAGAATATCTTGAAATTGTTTAAACTATCCAGAAATGTAGCTAGCTAGCTAGCACGCACGCACACACACACACACAGTAGAAGAGGCAACAGAGCAGGTCACATAACCAGGATAGAAAGTAGAGGAGGTACCAGAGTAAAGGAGGCACCAGAGTAGAGGAGGCACCAGAGTAGAGGAGGCACCAGAGTAGAGGAGGCACCAGAGTAGAGGAGGCACCAGAGTAGAGGAGGCACCAGTGTAGAGGAGGCACCAGTGTAGAGGCCTTTCAACCTCTACTCTGGTGCCTCCTCTACTCTGGTGCCTCCTCTACTCTGGTGCCTCCTCTACTCTGGTGCCTCCTCTACTCTGGTGCCTCCTCTACTCTGGTGCCTCCTCTACTCTGGTGCCTCCTCTACTCTGGTGCCTCCTCTACACCCTCCAGCATTCAGGCACACAGCGTGGACTCCATTAATGACACACACTGTTGAGGGGGATTTAATCTATTTTAGCCTGCAGTTTAATTCCCTCTGACAGTCTGCAACACCAGCCTGACTATGTGACAGGGCACACGGGGCATGATGGGCACGACACACAATCAGCCCTGTTGTTCCCTGTATAAAACACCGGGGCGACAGGTGGCCTGGCGGAACCGGGAGGTTGCAAGATCGAATCCCAGAACATGCAAAGGTTAACGAAACGAACGAACAGCATGTCTGCATGCAAGGCAGCTGACCCCATTCTCTTCACGTACGCTCGCGATGGCAGCCCTGTGAACCTCCAATTTGGCCGGACCTTTTCTGCAAACAGACTATCCCACTTTGCACCTTTGACCAGGAGCCCATTGAGGCCAGGTGAAAAGCAGCGCGCTAAAGAGGAGAGAGGATTCAATTTGTGACACAGTCCAGGACTCAGGGATACGAGGAGGCAGTCACACAACCCCATCAATAAACGTGTGTGGGTGGTGAGGTGCTGAGGTGCTTACAGAGGACACAAGTGGCCCAAAATAGCAGGAGACTACCAGGCCTAGCAACACTAACAGGCCCTGGACTCGCCGACATCTGCTGGACTGAGATAAGGCATTGGACTGACAAGGAGGGATGTGAGTTAAAACTGAAACCCAATCACTGACAGTCAGTCCAAGGTCAGCACAATGGAGCGGAGATAATTCCACAGTGCAGCATTACACCCAAATCAGAGTTCACAGGTGTAGATACGCAACGATCTGAGTCCCAGGGTGACATTGCTGCACGCCATTGAGACTACCTGAGACAAACACCACACCACAAATCCCAACCAGCGCTGCTACAGACTACGTCCTTTATTGACGTCAAAGTGTTGATGGGATTTAAGTGTCTGTGATAAGAACACTTAAAGTCCAAGTTTTTAGCCCACTGCAATACAAAGGTCCATTATTCTGGAACACTGCTATACAAAGGTCCAATATTCTAGAACACTGCTATACAAAGGTCCAATATTCTAGAACACTGCTATACAAAGGTCAAATATTCTAGAACACTGGTATACACGGGCCTGCACATTATGAACACCAGCATGTTACATACTTTAGAAGACAAAAGTATCCCAAGGTGCAGATACTGTACATCACTGCAGTTCATGACTCACAGTTCCTCAAAGATGAGTGCCTTGGATTGGAGCAGGGATTGGAGCAGGGGTGTGGGAGGCAGACTGGAATTGCAGAGACATTATTGCAGATTTTCCCCCGGGGGAAGGGTGACGCTAATTTTTTGTGACTCACGAAAAGGTCATTGAAATATGTTTAATTACAAATGGCAAATGTAGAAGGCTAAGGCACGCCTTGCAGAGGGGCACGAACCCTGGTCCAGTCCTGTCAATCAACCATTCATACAGTCTTAAATACCAGGGTGGTTATTTTAAACGACACAACCACTATGCACTGTCTGATACTGTATGTAGAAATGTAACATTTACATTTTTCTTAATCAAAGGGTATTTGGGTAATAACCCAAAAGGAAATCTCTCAGAGTATGCAGTGCACATCCTTAGCTTCTTTACTCAAATGTCAGAAAGCAGTAAATCTTTCGGCTTTTTGTTTTATCACTGGTGCAGATTTTTGTGATACGGGCGCACAATTCTGTGATGTGCTCCAGTTGGCCAGATCTTAGTAGCCATGTTATCTGTAAGAAATCTATTTGATTTACGGCCTTTCTCTTAGTCTTTATTGCCTTGACTCATGTTGTTCACTCGCATTAATGCCTTTTCAGTGAGTTGAGAAGATAGTTTAAAAGGCTTTCTGAACACATTTTGCAGAGCCCTACAAGCTTTCAGCAAGTACAACACTTGAATGTTAGTGATCTACTTGACAACACTCACATCCAGATGTATATATCCCAGTTGTCTCCATAATTATTGTGGCATCAGTAACCTCTGAAAACGTTAGAAACTGCGAGACTTTTGTGACAACAGTGGAATATTTCCCAGAGAAAGAAAAAAATGTATGCCTCTGTTGTCATCCAGTCAATTTCCCATTTCCCCAGCTATAGTGTGGTCAGTAGAATTCCTAGTCCTCATACAACTTTGACATTAATCTGCTTACGGGCAAAATAGACAAATATCAAAGTTCAAATTTGTCTTCCTAAAAACACTCCACTGAAGAATCGTAGTCATCCCATATTGACGGTATCCCTGCCAAAGACAGAAACATAACTAGGAGGAATAATTTAGGCTGTATAATCAAATATGAAGAAAAATACAGTCCAGTGGGGCATCAGGGGGAAAAGAGCATCTGTGTACTAAAAACGTTATCAGAAGAACAAACATAGCTTTATACACTCAATAGGAAACACTGTTTAGACCACATAAACACCGGACGATTATGATAAAGAACATAGTCAAAAACGTATAGAACTTTAATAATCTTGAATTCCAGCCTGGCTTTGCAAGACTGTAAGCCAACAGTATACAAACCAGAGAGCGGTTGGGATGGTTTGGGAAAGATATATCTTCAGACATTCCAATAAAACAGGCTATATTAAACTCCTAGGGGTTTAGTTAGAGCGGGGTAAAGATAAGTATTTTTGTTTGGGTGGCAGGCAGGCAGGCAGGCACCAGGCAGGTATATACCCTGAAGAGAGAACGACAGAAAGAGTACGGATAGAGAGACTGCCTAGCGTCGCCTGTTCACCACACAATTATTGGGAGGATAGGAAAAGGCGACATAAGATGACAGGAGAAAAACAACCAACAGTCCCCTCACAATAATATTTGTTAGAGGAACTCAGAAATCACTGCGTCAAGGCAACAGAGAACTAAGAACCCAGTCATTAATACCTGCGAAGTAAACAAAGGAAAGCGGTGACTAACAGTTGGATCTCGGTAATAAGTGCAATTATCTTTTCTGTTTTGCTTCTGTGTTATGGAATATAAAATGACTTTGGATTCCTGCTGAGGTGATAACGGCAGGAAAGTGTTCTCTTATACATATTTATAATAAGGCAAAATTTGAAATTTGTCATGGGGGAATCTAGCGGAAGCTATTGCTCATCCATTACAATCACAGTCCAAAATCAAACACTGCCTTCGCCCGATCCAATTTCATCTAAATATTACATGACAAAACCCAAAACCAGGAAGTACAGTTGCTCTGAATCAGCCAATTGTCAATCAATCAATCAATCAATCAAATGTATTTCATACAGCCCTTTTTACAACAAAGTTGTCACAAAGTGCTTTCACCATTCCCCAGCCTGTAGGCCGTGACAGACCCTCGCCATATAATTGGTCCGTTCGAATCGGACCCCTAAAGATTTGAGAACATCACACCCTCCTCTGTACCATTTCCTCACCTCTACACTCAATCATTTGGAGCATTTTGACTAAACCCATAGGAAGAATTACACAACCAAGTTTAGGGCGAAACATTCCTTTTAGGACAATAGTTGAATCCAAACATAACAGAATATATTGTATACGCTTTACATTTTACTGTAATTTATACAATAGTTGTTGATAATGAAATACCTGTGTACGGTGTACATATTTATATTCAACTTGTTCCTGGAATATAACGATTAGGTGCAACTTAAAGTCTCTGGCTATAAATTGGTGTAAAGCTGGCACCATGTTTGAGTATTTAAGTGGAGGTTGACTTCCTTTTAGCTTCCATTGCTGTGCCATTGACCAATAAAAAGACAGCATAGTTCCAGTTGTTTTGTTTGGACATAACCCTGCATTCCCACAGCTACATCAAATGATCCTTTATCGATTGCAATCTGGCCCAGGGAGCGTCATTGAAGGTCTTTTCAACATTGCCAACATTACTATAAAGTTAATAAATGCGATCGGCGCGTTAGGACTTCTTCCTCAGCATTAAAAGAAGTAAAAACTGCATTCAGGTGTGTGTTTATGCTGCGGCCCATCTTGTCAAGTTTACAGTAGACAAAAAACAAACCAGTGCATTATGCATTTATGTATTCTGGAGCAACTATCTTTGTGAACAGATTAACATCTGCATCGAGCACTACTTCCTGTTTTCCCCAAGGAACAGTATGTGAAGATCTGATACCCCAGCAGCGTAGGGAGTGATAAGTAACATGTTCAACCCTACCCAGACAAAGGGTTGAAGCCTTATGGTGTTGATCCTCAGCCTATGAGGCAAAATAGTGTAGGGAACCACAGCGGATTCATCTCAAAGGGATGTTCCTAGACGAATAGACGACTGAAAACATCCACAAACATATTTTTAAAAATGTTTTAGAAAAATACTACACTTGTTTACAGTGGGACAACATTTAAAAAAAGTATAGTTGTAATCTTTAGAGACATGGCACCTCAGCGTTTGAAAAGTATGTCGATATGAAATGGTGCCAAATTGAACTTTCACGGTTGCATCTATAATTACAATTATTTAACAGATATAAGATTAAATGCCATAGTAAGCTTTATAGAATGTGATTGGTACTCTGTATAGAAAGCACTGCAACCGCCTTTCGTTGGGACGAAAAAGAGTGTTGATTTATAACATTTATGCATTTATGCTTGAGCTGGTGTTATCGATAGTGCGTGCAGCTCAGCAAAACACAACGATGTTTCTCAGAAAGGTAAGTCCAAAATGAGTCATCATTTCCATCCTGAGAGATTTATCAATACGAAAGTGTGACTGGGTTGTCCCTGACTGTAAGCACACACCAGCCTAGTGCCATGCCTACATATGATAGACACAATTCAGGATGTAATCTGAGGCAAAACAGACAGTAACATACGATGTGATCGCACAACAAAGTGAAGAGGAATGCTTGGAGTTAATGTGTCCCCAAATACAATTCTAATAACGGACTCTAACAACCAAGCTCCACTTTAACCCCTATAGTCACTGAGCCTTTTAATTCCACTTTAACCCCATAGTCACTGAGCCTTTTAATTCCACTTTAACCCCTATAGTCACGGTGCCTTTTAATTCCACTTTAACCCCTATAGTCACTGAGCCTTTTAATTCCACTTTAACCCCTATAGTCACTGAGCCTTTTAATTCCACTTTAACCCATATAGTCACTGAGCCTTTTAATTCCACTTTAACCCCATAGTCACTGAGCCTTTTAATTCCACTTTAACCCCTATAGTCACGGTGCCTTTTAATTCCACTTTAACCCCATAGTCACTGAGCCTTTTAATTCCACTTTAACCCCTATAGTCACGGTGCCTTTTAATTCCACTTTAACCCCTATAGTCACTGAGCCTTTTAATTCCACTTTAACCCCTATAGTCACTGAGCCTTTTAATTCCACTTTAACATATAGTCACTGAGCCTTTTAATTAGTCACTGTCAGCCTTTTAATTCCACTTTAACCCCTATAGTCACGGTGCCTTTTAATTCCACTTTAACCCCATAGTCACTGTGCCTTTTAATTCCACTTTAACCCCATATAGTCACTGTGCCTTTTAATTCCACTTTAACCCCATAGTCACTGTGCCTTTTAATTCCACTTTAACCCATATAGTCACTGTGCCTTTTAATTCCACTTTAACCCCTATAGTCACTGTGCTTTTAATTCCACTTTAACCCCTATAGTCACTGAGCCTTTTAATTCCACTTTAACCCCATAGTCACTGTGCCTTTTAATTCCACTTTAACCCATATAGTCACTGTGCCTTTTAATTCCACTTTAACCCCATAGTCACTGTGCCTTTTAATTCCACTTTAACCCCTATAGTCACTGAGCCTTTTAATTCCACTTCAACCCCTATAGTCACTGTGCCTTTTAATTCCACTTTAACCCCATAGTCACTGTGCCTTTTAATTCCACTTTAACCCCATAGTCACTGTGCCTTTTAATTCCACTTTAACCCCATAGTCACTGTGCCTTTTAATTCCACTTTAACCCCATAGTCACTGTGCCTTTTAATTCCACTTTAACCCCATAGTCACTGTGCCTTTTAATTCCACTTTAACCCATATAGTCACTGTGCCTTTTAATTCCACTTTAACCCCTATAGTCACTGTGCCTTTTAATTCCACTTTAACCCATATAGTCACTGTGCCTTTCAATTCCACTTTAACCCCATAGTCACTGAGCCTTTTAATTCCACTTTAACCCCATAGTCACTGAGCCTTTTAATTCCACTTTAACCCCATAGTTACTGTGCCTTTTAATTCCACTTTAACCCCATAGTCACTGTGCCTTTTAATTCCACTTTAACCCCATAGTCACTGAGCCTTTTAATTCCACTTTAACCCCTATAGTCACTGAGCCTTTTAATTCCACTTTAACCCCTATAGTCACTGTGCCTTTTAATTCCACTTTAACCCCTATAGTCACGGTGCCTTTTAATTCCACTTTAACCCCTATAGTCACTGAGCCCTTTAATTCCACTTTAACCCCTATAGTCACTGAGCCTTTTAATTCCACTTTAACCCCTATAGTCACTGTGCCTTTTAATTCCACTTTAACCCCTATAGTCACTGTGCCTTTTAATTCCACTTTAACCCCATACTCACTGTGCCTTTTAAATCCACTTTAACCCTATACTCAGTGTGCCTTTTTTAATTCCACATTAACCCTATATTGACAGTATCAATATAGAGAAAGCCCAACATAAGTTAAATATAATTATTGTAGAGGAGTTTCTGTTCCCGCTGAAAATCCCAAACTATCATTATCATTTAATCTCCAGTTGGTGTGAAAGAGCCTTCAGTAGCACTCTTCATTAGGTCCACATCTTTTCCGCATCTTCTGTCAGCAATTCCAAATGACCGGGGCTCTTTATCGCCTTAAACTGCATCCTCTCCCAGACTCCAGCCTTCTAATGGGCCCTTTAACTCAGACCAGAGCTAGGGCTAATCTAATTTAAAGCATCACCTTCCACTTGGAAAATGTCTTTTTGCCTCCAAGGAGTACATTTTCCAGTCTCGCCATTGTCCACTTTAGTGTGGCAAATGCTAAAATAAAACAGAGCAACACAATATGTCCTTTGTAATCCAACAGAAGAAAATAAATTGTGATATAATAAGAACAGATAGCCCTCTATTATGCTATCATCTGAAGGCAACATTGGCAACATTACATGAGAGGAGACGGAAATGTGAATCTGACAAAAGTTGGTGACACAATCTGGCTGCCTTGAAACTGACAAAAGCCATCACAAAACCAACCTCAGCCTCCAAATGAAATACCGTTAAAGGCCGTTTAGGAGCCAACAAGCCATCAAGTGAATAGCTACAGGACAGGGATCGACTGAACCAGATTCCAATACCTCCCCTGTTTAACTGTAACAGAGATGTGGTTGTATGAAGAGCAGATGGTCTCAGCATCAGAACAAAGACACAGTGAATTGGATCGGCATAAATCCAATGACTTCATCTCCGGAATATCCCTGCTGTATCCCCCTAATATGAGAGTGGGCGAGGTGTCTTTAACCCCTGTGGTCTCAGGGCGTGAGTGAGGGGCCGGAACAGGGAGGGGTCAGAACAGGGAGTGAGGGGCCGGAACAGGGAGTGAGGGGGCGGAACAGGGAGGGGTCAGAACAGGGAGTGAGGGGCCGGAACAGGGAGTGAGGGGGCGGAACAGGGAGTGAGGGGGCGGAACAGGGAGTGAGGGGCCGGAACAGGGAGTGAGGGGCCGGAACAGGGAGAGAGGGGGCGGAACAGGGAGGGGCCGGAACAGGGAGGGGTCAGAACAGGGAGTGAGGGGCCGGAACAGGGAGTGAGGGGGCGGAACAGGGAGTGAGGGGGCGGAACAGGGAGTGAGGGGCCGGAACAGGGAGTGAGGGGCCGGAACAGGGAGTGAGGGGCCAGAACAGGGAGTGAGGGGCCAGAACAGGGAGTGAGGGGGCGGAACAGGGAGGGGCCGGAACAGGGAGGGGCCGGAACAGGGAGTGAGGGGGCGGAACAAGGAGGGGCCGGAACAGGGGGTGAGGGGGCGGAACAGGGGGAGGGGCCGGAACAGGGAGGGAGGGGTCAGAACAGGGAGTGAGGGGCCGGAACGGGGAGGGAGGGAGCGGAACAGGGAGTGAGGGGGCGGAACAAGGAGGGGTCGGAACAGGGAGTTAGGGGGCGGAACAGGGAGGGGTCAGAACAGGGAGTGAGGGGGCGGAACAGGGAGTGAGGGGGCGGAACAGGAGGGGGCGGAACAGGGAGGGGCCGGAACAGGGAGTGAGGGGCCGGAACAGGGAGGGGTCAGAACAGGGAGTGAGGGGTCAGAACAGGGAGTGAGGGGCCAGAACAGGGAGTGAGAGGGCGGAACAGGGAGTGAGGGGGCGGAACAGGGAGTGAGGGGGCGGAACAGGGAGGGGCCGGAACAGGGAGTGAGGGGGCGGAACAGGGAGGGGTCAGAACAGGGAGTGAGGGGCCGGAACAGGGAGGGGCCGGAACAGGGAGTGAGGGGCCGGAACAGGGAGTGAGGGGGCGGAACAAGGAGGGGCCGGAACAGGGAGGGGCCGGAACAGGGAGTGAGGGGGCGGAACAAGGAGGGGCCGGAACAGGGAGGGGCCGGAACAGGGAGGGGCCGGAACAGGGAGAGAGGGGCCGGAACAGGGAGTGAGGGGCCGGAACAGGGAGTGAGGGGGCGGAACAGGGAGTGAGGGGGCCGGAACAGGGAGTGAGGGGGCCGGAACAGGGAGTGAGGGGGCGGAACAGGGAGTGAGGGGGCGGAACAGGGAGTGAGGGGGCGGAACAGGGAGTGAGGGGCCGGAACAGGGAGTGAGGGGCCGGAACAGGGAGTGAGGGGCCGGAACAGGGAGTGAGGGGCCGGAACAGGGAGTGAGGGGCCGGAACAGGGAGTGAGGGGCCGGAACAGGGAGTGAGGGGCCGGAACAGGGAGTGAGGGGGCGGAACAGGGAGTGAGGGGGCGGAACAGGGAGTGAGGGGGCGGAACAGGGAGGGAGGGGGCGGAACAGGGAGTGAGGGGGCGGAACAGGGAGTGAGGGGCGGAACAGGGAGTGAGGGGGCGGAACAGGGAGTGAGGGGGCGGAACAGGGAGTGAGGGGGCGGAACAGGGAGTGAGGGGGCGGAACAGGGAGTGAGGGGGCGGAACAAGGAGGGGCCGGAACAGGGGGTGAGGGGGCGGAACAGGGGGAGGGGCCGGAACAGGGAGGGAGGGGTCAGAACAGGGAGTGAGGGGCCGGAACAGGGAGGGAGGGAGCGGAACAGGGAGTGAGGGAGCGGAACAGGGAGTGAGGGAGCGGAACAGGGAGTGAGGGGGCGGAACAGGGAGTGAGGGGGCGGAACAGGGAGTGAGGGGGCGGAACAAGGAGGGGCCGGAACAGGGAGTGAGGGGGCGGAACAGGGAGGGCTCAGAACAGGGAGTGAGGGGCGGAACAGGGAGTGAGGGGCCGGAACAGGGAGGGGCCGGAACAGGGAGGGGTCAGAACAGGGAGTGAGGGGCCGGAACAGGGAGTGAGAGGGCGGAACAGGGAGTGAGGGGGCGGAACAGGGAGTGAGGGGCCGGAACAGGGAGTGAGGGGCCGGAACAGGGAGTGAGGGGCCGGAACAGGGAGTGAGGGGCCGAAACAGGGAGTGAGGGGGCAGAACAGGGAGGGGTCAGAACAGGGAGTGAGGGGGCGGAACAGGGAGTGAGGGGCCAGAACAGGGAGTGAGGGGGCGGAACAGGGAGGGGCCGGAACAGGGAGGGGCCGGAACAGGGAGTGAGGGGGCGGAACAAGGAGGGGCCGGAACAGGGGGTGAGGGGGCGGAACAGGGGGTGAGGGGGCGGAACAGGGAGTGAGGGGGCGGAACAGGGAGTGAGGGGGCGGAACAGGGAGTGAGGGGGCGGAACAGGGAGTGAGGGGGCGGAACAGGGAGTGAGGGGGCGGAACAGGGAGTGAGGGGGCGGAACAGGGAGTGAGGGGGCGGAACAAGGAGGGGCCGGAACAGGGGGTGAGGGGGCGGAACAGGGGGAGGGGCCGGAACAGGGAGGGAGGGGTCAGAACAGGGAGTGAGGGGCCGGAACAGGGAGGGAGGGAGCGGAACAGGGAGTGAGGGAGCGGAACAGGGAGTGAGGGAGCGGAACAGGGAGTGAGGGGGCGGAACAGGGAGTGAGGGGGCGGAACAAGGAGGGGCCGGAACAGGGAGTGAGGGGGCGGAACAGGGAGGGCTCAGAACAGGGAGTGAGGGGCGGAACAGGGAGTGAGGGGCCGGAACAGGGAGGGGCCGGAACAGGGAGGGGTCAGAACAGGGAGTGAGGGGCCGGAACAGGGAGTGAGAGGGCGGAACAGGGAGTGAGGGGGCGGAACAGGGAGTGAGGGGCCGGAACAGGGAGTGAGGGGCCGGAACAGGGAGTGAGGGGCCGGAACAGGGAGTGAGGGGCCGAAACAGGGAGTGAGGGGGCAGAACAGGGAGGGGTCAGAACAGGGAGTGAGGGGGCGGAACAGGGAGTGAGGGGCCAGAACAGGGAGTGAGGGGGCGGAACAGGGAGGGGCCGGAACAGGGAGGGGCCGGAACAGGGAGTGAGGGGGCGGAACAAGGAGGGGCCGGAACAGGGGGTGAGGGGGCGGAACAGGGGGGAGGGGCCGGAACAGGGAGGGAGGGGCCGGAACAGGGAGTGAGGGGCCGGAACAGGGAGTGAGGGGCCGGAACAGGGAGTGAGGGGGTGTTTTCCTATTTGCCGTTGTGTTTTCCTATTTGCCGTTGTGTTTTCCTATTTGCCGTTGTGTTTTCCTATTTGCCGTTGTGTTTTCCTATTTGCCGTTGTGTTTTCCTATTTGCCGTTGTGTTTTCCTATTTGCCGTTGTGTTTTCCTATTTGCCGTTGTGTTTTGCTATTTGCCGTTGTGTTTTCCTATTTGCCGTTGTGTTTTCCTATTTGCCGTTGTGTTTTCCTATTTGCCGTTGTGTTTTCCTATTTGCCGTTGTGATTTGCACTTCAGGGCCACCGTAGATTCTGCTCCCGCCATGATCAGACAACCCAGATGAGCTGTGGGACAGAGGGGGGTCTGGCTGGAGACTGTCTGTTAGAGACTCCATGTAATATGCACACGCAGAGCTTCACACTAATCCGGCAAAGTGAATATGTGGTTAATTGCGCAACGCTCTGCGGCGGAGTTATTACGAAGCCGAGGGTGCAGGTCCCTGCGGAGGATGACTAATGTCCTCTGGAGAACGGAAGTGCACTCTGCATGGTCAACAGAAACACCTGGTCCACAAATACAAATGTCTGTGCAATACAATGTCAATGATTAATAACGGTTTGCATTTTCCAGCCATCAACACGACAATTAATTTCTCTTAATTTCTGCCTTTAACATTTAAGTAATACTCAAGTTCTCTACGACTCATTTATAACCTGGACAAAATGTGGGATTCTGGGTAAGGAACTTTGTGCACTCTAACCCCGGGGTGGCCGTCATCCGGACTGTCAAAGTCAACCGTGACGTTTCTGTGTCTGTTTTTTGGGGTGAAAAATGTTTTTGCGGAGCAGAAAAAGGGAGTTAGAGAAAAGCCCATAATCATGTTGGCAATCTATAAAACTGAGATTACAAACGTCGGTTTGAATTGTTAAACGTTCAGCGCACGTCCGCACGACCTGCGAATAATACAACACCTGCAGATAGTAAATAGCGGAGCAACAAGTAGCGCTATTGAACTATTGCTTATTTAAAGTATTCACGGAGCACTAATCATTCCACTCTTTATTGCTAACAGAGGCATCACTAAACCCTATTTAAAGTGGTCAATCTACGGTGGAAACACTGGGAGCCCTGGGAACGGGAATAAACAGAAGAGCGTGGGAAGCAAATGCACCCTTTAACCACGTGCTGAAAGCTCATTAACTAATTGAGCTATAATGTGGATTTGTTTCATAGAGAGAACATATTTACTGGGTGGGGGTGGGGTCACCCGGACACTATTTATTAGACACATGACACCCCGCCTGAGATCTGGGGTGACCGCTAAACCTGAGATCTGGGGTGACCACTACACGACACCCCCACCTGAGATCTGGGATGACCACTAAACCTGAGATCTGGGTCGATCTGCCACTACGTGTGCGTCACCTTTCGTGCAGCGTGGAGGTCAAAGAATGGCTTATTCCGGACACTGAACGGTTCCTTGGTCTTGTCGATCTGTCCCGTCTTCATCTTCTCCATCCGAGGCGAGATGATCTCTTTCTCTATGCAGACCAGACGTATTTTAAAATCACACTGTCCAACCGGCTGTCCCTAAAAAACAGAAACAAAAAGACAAATAAATCATCTCTGAACATCCAGTGCAAGGCTTCGCATTTCCATCATTTGTATTGAAGGGACAAGTGCAAAACCCGACTAACTAACCCAATGTCAATCAAAGCAAGGGCATTCTCTCTCACACACCGAATACAAAAGCGTTTGGACGATTTTACTCTCAAAAAAAATCCAATATCGAACCACTTCTAGACAGACTTTTCAGACATGACGAGGTTACGAGTTACCAAATCCAGTGCCATGGCAACCGTGTGGACGTCTAAATAACCATGAACTGCTGAACTGAAGAGACAGAGAGACAAGACAGACAAAACACAGAGGGGCAAAGATAGAGAGTCGGTTTATTTCTCCAAGGGCCGCTAGAGCACTGCTATCCAAGTCAGTCAGAAGCCAATAGTTTTCATCTTGCCCGCCAGTTCAGACACGGCCATACTAGGCCGAATGCAAAAAAGCCAATAGAAATTAGGGCAGGACCGTTCCGATGTTTACACATAACATATTACATATTCTTTACACTCATGTTTAATGACACAGAGACTTCTGCACACGTAGTGAGGAGAGGGTAAATTAAATGAGAGGGCAGGGAAAACCTGTGATTAAATCATTATTGATAATGCTGATTCTAACGGTAATGAGAAACACCATTCCATACCGTATGGAACCCCGGGTGGCGGTTTGCTATTCATCGACGTCATTACCATCATATGCAGCGGTGAAATAAAGTAGGTACGGTCCCGTGCCGTGCACCGGCAAAATAATAAGAATTTGCCATAAAAACGTCATTGATAATTGCGCCATGATTTCACACCTAGTCGGCTGCATGAACATTTAAATTAACAAACTAGTCTAATGGCGTTTAAAGGCAAATGTCATTACACTTTCATTCACTTGCACCAGCCTCTTAACATTCATCAAATTGCAGATGTGAGATGGTTTATATATAATTTCCGAACATAAGTGGATATCCATCAAGAGCGCAGTGTGAAAGAAACCACAACCAGACACCATAACTGAGAGTAACACAGTCAGAGATCCTAATAAATAAGAAACCACAACCAGACACCATAACTGAGAGTAACACACAGAGATCCTAATAAATAAGAAACCACAACCAGACACCATAACTAAGAGTAACACACAGAGATCCTAATAAATAAGAAACCACAACCAGACACCATAACTGAGAGTAACACACAGAGATCCTAATAAATAAGAAACCCCAACCAGACACCATAACTGAGAGTAACACACAGAGATCCTAATAAATAAGAAACCCCAACCAGACACCATAACTGAGAGTAACACACAGAGATCCTAATAAATAAGAAACCACAACCAGACACCATAACTGAGAGTAACACACAGAGATCCTAATAAATAAGAAACCACAACCAGACACCATAACTGAAAGTAACACACAGAGATCCTAATAAATAAGAAACCCCAACCAGACACCATAACTGAGAGTAACACACAGAGATCCTAATAAATAAGAAACCACAACCAGACACCATAACTGAGAGTAACACACAGAGATCCTAATAAATAAGAAACCCCAACCAGACACCATAACTGAGAGTAACACACAGAGATCCTAATAAATAAGAAACCCCAACCAGACACCATAACTGAGAGTAACACACAGAGATCCTAATAAATAAGAAACCCCAACCAGACACCATAACTGAGAGTAACACACAGAGATCCTAATAAATAAGAAACCCCAACCAGACACCATAACTGAGAGTAACACACAGAGATCCTAATAAATAAGAAACCCCAACCAGACACCATAACTGAGAGTAACACACAGACCCAAGAAAACAAAGATCCTATGAGTAATATTATGAATACATATGTTGATTATATAAATGTGTTTGCCATCTCCACATCAGTCAGAGAAACGGTACCAAGTAAGAAACGGGTGATTAACTAATTAGAGCATCGCGGCGTAGACACTGCACGGTGTCTGCAGCTCACAGAAGAGGAGGAGGCAAGTCGTGCCAGTCAAACCATCAAACCATTTTTAGGGGGGGAGGGGTCATGGCGGACCAAGGCCAGCTCAAGATGATGATTATGATGAGGGAACTGGCATCTGACTGGCAAACGGGCCCAAGGTGGTCAGACGTAGGGATAGAGACGGGTTTATACGATAAACATTTATCTTGGGTGGGAAACAAAAAAATTCACCCCAAAACAAACTTCCTAATTATCAATATCTCACACCACGGTAATTGGTCTCCACCTGTGATAAATAGTAGTGATTCACTTGATTTCTGGGTTAATTGAGGAATGTCTGTTGGGGAGTAAATTGCAAATCAAGTTGCTCAACTGTGGGGAACCAAAATGCTAAGAACTAATGAACAAACGCCAGGGAATGAGAATGACACCATCTCAAAGGGTGTGAGTTATTAGTGGAGCAGAATGGAGACAATTATTAACAATTGGCACCACTAAACCCCCCGCCCTGACCAGAACGCCGCCATTACCAGACCGCCGCCATGACCAGACCGCCGCCATGACCAGACCCCGCCCTGACCAGAACGCCGCCTTGACCAGACCCCCGCCATTACCAGACCCCGCCCTGACCAGACCCCCGCCCTGACCAGAACCCCGCCAGGACCAGACCGCCGCCATGACCAGACCGCCGCCATGACCAGACCGCCGCCATGACCAGACCGCCGCCATGACCAGACCGCCGCCATGACCAGACCGCCGCCATGACCAGACCCCGCCATGACCAGACCCCGCCATGACCAGACCCCCGCCATGACCAGAACGCCGCCATGACCAGACCGTCGCCCTGACCAGACCGCAGCCATGACCAGACCGCCGCCATGACCAGACCGCCCCTTTCTAATGGATAATCGAGTAAATAGGAGACTGACTAGCGGCTAAAGAATGAAACGTTTTATGTCGTCAAATAACCATAATTTAACATAATAACATAATATAAGCCACAGTCCCAACATTAATGCAAACTAAAATGTATTTCATGACATGAACATTCCTGTCCAATGACAATCCAACTGAAGTTCAACACATTTATAAAAAAAATAAGAAATACAATTTCTGCATCCAAAGTTTACAGAGACCCTTACCAACAGACCTAGAGCTCACTGCCAAAGGTGCTTTCACGAATAGTGATCAGATGAATCATTATTTCCATAAACAGTCATAATGACAATCCGTTTAACAGTATAAAGATAAGTGGTGCAGTTTAAACCCAGGCACAGGCCAGCTGTAATGTAGAGCGCAGGAGACACAGGCAACGAGTACATCTTAGAGGTAGCCATGCCAACGGGTCTGTCCATCACACAGCTTCGGAGAACAGGAGAGTTTCTCGGACTGATTGTTGTAGTATTATATACAACTGAATGCATTTCAGATTATATGAATTACTGCATTTTTTCCAGGTGTTACTTGTTCACTGAAGCTTCCATATATCTGACAACATTCAGAGTAGAACTAAAGAATTACAAACCTCAGGGTTAAATCTACTAGCAAACCAAAGGTGAGTGCATTTCTGCCCGTTTGCCCTCCTAATGAGCACGACCGTGGAAAAAACAAGCAGATAATGGAATAAAACGCTGCCTGAAGTTGACAACCAATAATTACTTTTCTGCAAATGCAGTGTTGATTTGAGCCTGCAGTATCTACCAGAGGCAAGTTCCTTGACATGTAGATGTGTGCAGAATATGGACGTCATCTGATGCAAGACAACTACTAGGTGCGTTGATGAATATGACCCAGACAAAACCACCGCTTTGTTAAATCGTATCCATACTCCATAACCACCAACGGAGCCTCCTGCTGGGTTTCGTTGCGGTGGACAACTAATCAGAGAGGCGCTGTCTCCACAGAAGGCTTCCCCCGCTAGTGACAGTCATGTCTGCTTTGGTGTCTGTTCACTTATTCATGAGCGGAGCGCGGGAGGAGAGGAGCGCGGGAGGAGAGGAGCGCGGGAGGAGAGGGGGAGGAGAGGGGGAGGAGAGGAGCGCGGGAGGAGAGGAGCGCGGGAGGGGAGGGGAGCGCGGGAGGAGAGGAGCGCGGGAGGAGAGGAGCGCGGGAGGGGAGGGGAGCGCGGGAGGAGAGGAGCGCGGGAGGAGAGGAGCGCGGGAGGGGAGAGGAGCGCGGGAGGGGAGAGGAGCGCGGGAGGGGAGAGGAGCGCGGAGGGGAGAGGAGCGCGGGAGGATCTGAAAGGTGCTGCTGACAGGAAACCCCAGTGAATCACCGTAATCAGCCGACAACAGGTTCTTCATCTCCATGATCTACGTGTTCCTCGTCGTCCCAGACCGGGCCATGGACTACTCTACCTCCTATGGGTTTCTCCTAGCGACTGGGGACAGAGTGAGACGCCTGAGAAACCCGCCCAGGGACTCATACCACACTACTCAAGTGTGCCGCTCTGAAAGCTAATTACAGAACCGTTTGATTAAACTTTAGAGAGTGAAGTACTTCAACGGCTGCATAATATATTGACAGCGGCGGCGTTGCTGACTAGTTCCGTCCCAAATGCCAACCTATTCCCTACGTAGTGCCCTACATTACACCAAGGTTCATTACCTTACTTACTTGCTCGCATTAATAGGGCGCCACGTGGAATAGGAAAAAACTTTAAACACTTTAATTTGTTCCTGCGGGAGGCTTATTTTAAGAAGGTTTATTCCCGTTTGAATTAAATGGGATTTATTCCAATTTGAATTAAATTGGTTATGCTGGTCTCAATGTGCAGCCACAGAGAACTCCAATTACATTCCAGTGGCAAATAATTAGAATGTTTCGTTTAAATCACCGCAGCTCTCGGAATGACTAAGAGATCCAACGGAGAGGCCCGATCAGGACAGCGCAGACCTGACAGGTCATTTGTAAAAACAACAATGAGAAGACGGAAGGCTCTGGAAGGGACCACGTCCAATTAAAGAGAACCTTATTAAACATCGGTTGGGGAGAGGGGGCGCAGTGGAGAGGTGGAGAAGCTCTTGGGGTTAAACGGGAGATCAAACAGTCAGATGCCCTTTCAGCTCGTTTTACAACGAACCACAATGCATCAGCGGACAGACAGACCGGGAATTAAATGCCAATTCACAGCAACGGTTCGCGTTTCTGCAGGCACAACCGGTATCGCGGCCGAACCAATTTCAAACAGTCTACCGGATGTGCTGTCGGAGAACAAGGCAGACGTGTCAGACCGATACAAGTAATTAAAAGCAGTTATTCTGTGCCTGTCCAATCCTCCCCTCAGTCTCTCTTCTAAGGTACAGCTCACAGACAGAAGCAGGCAAGAGCCTGAGACTTCTCATCTCATCATGCAAAAACAGACATTTTTAAAGTTCCCCTCGCGGGAAAAGTAGAACATAAGTACTTTAGTATAAGAGCCACCACAGCATAAGATTCATATTCAGAGAAGCGAAGCGGGAGATAGAGCAATATGCAAAACAACTTGATTAATAGGGGCACGTCGAAAAATTAATGCAGGAAGCAAAATAACCAAACTCAATTAATCCCACACAAAAAGTCTTATCGCCTCAGTATACAGAATTAATTGGATATACTAGATAGAAGGGAGCAAGGTAATATACAGATAATCTGAGAAGTTGGTTCAACACCATGGATATGGCATACTCTCCTATAAACAATAAGCTGCATGGAAAGGAAACGCCTGTGGCACAGCTGGTTGTTGGTTTGATTCCCGCACGGACCCAAATGGTGCCAGTAACGATCACGCATGCACTTTAAGTCACTCTGGATGAGAGCTTTTTCTAAATTACTTAAATGTAAAATGCAAATGTTGAGGAAATTAACAGAACTCTGAGGAGGCAATTTAACCGGAGGACTAGGACAGCGTATACAGTGCCATTTTAAAATAGACGCGGTACGCATAAATTGTTAAAGGTGCTCTGAGGAAAAGCAAAACCACCAATGTGCCGTGGTAAAATATAAAAAAATTGAAAATGGAGCGTGATGGTGAAAATACAGAGGAGCAACAACTACAAGTTTCAGTGGGAGAAAAAAAACTATGTGAACAGTGTGAGAGTCAACAGATGTTGTGACTGTAACAGCGTAACACACATAATCCTCCAGGGACCTTGTGTCAGTAGGTGGCTTTTTAGCACTTTAAAAAGACAGGGACCATTACGCTAGAGTTTTACTGTGGTCACAAACCAGACTTTATTTCACAGTCTTGAAAAGGAGAAGGCAGAGAGTGTTGTGGCGACATCACGATTTAGACTGTCTGAACTACATTGGAGGGTGTCCAATAGAGGTCGACAGATTAATCTTCTGGGCCGATTGTAGAACATAATCCTTTCCAACCATGTAATCTAAATCACACTTCGGGATATTCTATTCATAATTATTTAATTCAGAGTGACGGAAAAATTATTTATTAAAAACGGCTAATGCGAAAGTAGCCAACTAGGCTACTGGTATTGCATAAGTAAAGCACGGCATGCAGGACAACACCACAAACCTCTGGTTTCTCCAATTTCAGGTGGCAGCTGGACGGACCATAGCACCAGTATGACACTGTTTTGTTGGCATAGCCCCAAGAATAGCAAGATGTTTTATCTGGCTTCTCAACTGGACTTCGAGGGGAAAAACAGAAACAACAAAAAATATAACAAGCTTCCACCCACTGAGTTATATTACATACTAGATTCAGTCAGTTTGATGATCACTTCCTTATTTATTTAGATATTTACTATATGATCGGTTCAACAGTTATCCTGTTTCAAATAACGTCAAGGTGGCTAATTTGCGACAGTGCCAATATCTTTTTTTCACAGACTGAGTCTGATGATTGATCACCTATCGTTTGTTCCCTGCATCCAAACACGTGTTATATCGACCTTTGAACCCCACTATCGGTCGACCTTCAGGGTCCATGGTGAACCCTCAGACCGTAGGGCGCAGCGGAGCGGACACGATCTGAACCCGGGAGAGGCTCCCTCACTGTTAGGAGACCAGGGGAAGCTCAGACATTCACACGCCCACAGACCCACATGTCTGCAGAACCAGCTCGACCCAGAACACACAGCAGCACTCGACACTCGGCTGATGAGATCTGCCCTACCGTGATTAGGATGAGATCTGCCCTACAGTGATTAGGATGAGTTCTGCCCTATCGTGCTTAGGATGAGGTCTGCCCTACCGTGCTTAGGATGAGGTCTGCCCTACCGTGATTAGGATGAGGTCTGCCCTACCGTGATTAGGATGAGATCTGCCCTACCGTGATTAGGAAGAGATCTGCCCTACCGTGCTTAGGATGAGATCTGCCCTACCGTGCTTAGGATGAGGTCTGCCCTACCATGATTAGGATGAGGTCTGCCCTACCGTGATTAGGATGAGATCTGCCCTACCGTGATTAGGATGAGATCTGCCCTACCGTGATTAGGATGAGGTCTGCCCTACCGTGATTAGGATGAGATCTGCCCTACCGCGATTAGGATGAGATCTGCCCAACCGCGATTAGGATGAGATCTGCCCAACCGCGATTAGGATGAGATCTGCCCTACCGCGATTAGGATGAGATCTGCTCTACCGTGCTTAGGATGAGGTCTGCTCTACCGTGCTACGCCACATACCGAAGCTGCCGGGTGACGAGTCACTGAGGCAGAAGGGACTGGAGGTGACGCAGGGCTTCAAACGCCTACAGACCGGTTACCTCAGGCGGCACGACACACAGCAGTTAGCGAGGACATCGTTAAGCGCAACTGTGCTTGTCTAAGGGCTCGTTCACGCCCACAGACCAGAACACACACACACACACACAATTAAATGCAGACATTGTTTTTGTCGGTCCCACCTTGGGTTCGGTTTAAACTAATAAAACCCAATAGTAATTCTCGGGGCATGCGGAAGCGCTGTCGGTTTGGGAACATTTTCACAACCCGGAGTGACGCAGAATAAGCATTGCAAATTTTTTTTTGCACAGAAGGCCTGGGTTTTGATTAATAGATTAAAGTTGTAGGTGTGTTCAAGCATTCATCACTCTAGCGAGGCCTGAAAAAGATGACGCAGTATGTCTAAACACTTTGTAAATGGAGCGTATTTTCAATAAGTTGCGTGCAAATACAAATAACAGGCACTGTAACTGCTCTCCGTGGGCATTTGCCCTGAAATAAAACCAGGCAACGATAAACATGTTCTTCACAAATTGCGTGTATAACAACTCAATAGGGTGCAGTTCCCTTCCGTCAAAATGAACGCCATAACAACAGATTTCTGTCATAAATATCTCGACCAGAGTAGCATTTTGGATTGCCATGAGAGTGTCGATACAAGACGTGCACAGAACGATCCTCATGCGTCGGACAACAGCAGTACGCTGGCTTGGCATGTCCAAATTAACCTTAAACGTATATATACGCCTGATGTCAGCCAAAAATAGAGGCCCCAAAAATGAATCACCTGACTAAGCAACCTCACAGGGAACCAATCAGTGCAAAACACCAGAAAAGGTGCCAGTGGCTGTCAAATCTCAGGCTAATGACGAATTCATGACCAAAACTAAGTGAAGACCTTTGACAGAATGCACGCAGACAGAGAGACTAATCTGCATTGACATCTCGCCTTCATCATGACACATGCCCTTCCCATCTACCCAGTTTGTGTTCGACAGTGGCTGACAAAAAAAATGCCTTATTTCATAACCCCCGGCGAGAGGAGTAAATAGAAAGATAATTTCCCCCGCCTGCGGCTGGCGGCTGAGGGTCGGGCGATGGCATATTTCCTGAAAGACGTACAGAATACCAAGCGGACTAGCGCTGCAGCATCACGTGTCGGCGTAATGCATTGTAACTGGACAACGGGAGGCAAACTGACATCCACAGATAAGGAGACGGTAGTCTGAACTTCCTCTGTCATACGGAGCCCTCGTCACAGAGCACCAACGCCACAGGAACGCCACCAGGAGAACACCTCCACCCTCCTGCCTGGTGGGGTCACTCTCATAGCAAACAGAAAGGCTCACAGTCTCTGACCGTTTTCCGCTGCAGAATAAAAAAACATTCTAAACAAAACCCGCAAGCCTTGTGCTCACCACTTCGTCTTCATTAGATTTGGGCGTTTTCTTTTTTACATGTATTAACTCCATTACTCTTCATCGTGCCGTCGTTGTGAGGAAACTACAAAGTGATCTGTTTGTCCAATCGACCCCGATGCATCACGTTCATTAAAAATGAAACGGAAAACAGTCGAATAAACAGTCCGAGACGCTAATGGACTCGGTTCTACAGAACGCACCCGACCACGCCGGGACTCATCCTCCTCATTGGGCCTGAATAGAGTCACCCATATTTAAAACCACTGGCGTGGTCTGTTGTTTCCAGCTTTACAACTGACAATCTGTTTGACATGACAACCTCATCAGTAGGGACCAATGACTCCGGCAGCAAAGCAGACTTGGTGATCGGTTGTAACTGGAACAGTGATGGACTGTAACTTGTCTTGACAAAACATGTTTTAACTGCGTCCTCGCTCCCCCCTCGGGACAGTCGGCAGGCAGACAAGAAGGTCTCCAGTCTGCTGGGTAGAAAACGAGGCCTGTCTGACTGAAATAATGGAGGAGTCCAATCATTGGCAGAGCACTGGAGATCAATAATGCAGAGCTCACTAAAGGAGTGTAAAGCTGTGTAGCCCTGCTAACATCTGTACTGACACCCACCACCACCTCCAGTGTGACTGCACACAACACTGCTAACATCTGTACTGACACACACCACCTCCAGTGTGACTGCCCCCAACACTGCTAACATCTGTACTGACACACACCACCTCCAGTGTGACTGCCCCCAACACTGCTAACATCTGTACTGACACCCACCACCACCTCCAGTGTGACTGCCCCCAACACTGCTAACATCTGTACTGACACACACCACCACCTCCAGTGTGACTGCCCCCAACACTGCTAACATCTGTACTGACACCCACCACCACCTCCAGTGTGACTGCCCCCAACACTGCTAACATCTGTACTGACACACACCACCACCTCCAGTGTGACTGCCCCCAACACTGCTAACATCTGTACTGACACACACCACCTCCAGTGTGACTGCCCCCAACACTGCTAACATCTGTACTGAGACACACCACCTCCAGTGTGACTGCACCCAACACTGCTAACATCTGTACTGACACACACCACCTCCAGTGTGACTGCACCCAACACTGCTAACATCTGTACTGACACCCACCACCACCTCCAGTGTGACTGCCCCCAACACTGCCTTTATAGTGAGGCAGTCACATATAAACAGTGCACCTGGAAACATTAGCTAGCTAAAAGCGTCTTACAAACAGATAACTTTAACTGACTACACACACACACCCATTTAGTTTGGAACTGGACTCGCAAGACATCTTCAATTTAAGAGACTACAGGATTTTTCTAGGATTCTTCGCTAGAGTTAGGCTTTATGGTATCAACTTTAGTAACTGGTTTCTCCTATTGCATATATTATTATGTGAATGATATTGTTAAGTAAGTATTGTATCATTAAGTAGTCGAGACTAGAGTAAGGAAAACCTTATTGCTAAAAATCCTAACTATGTGGTCAAATATATCTTCGTAATGTTAGAAAACATTGTGACATTTATTTATATCTCATCAAATCAGGCAATCAGAAATTTCAGGATTTCAGAGATAAAAGATTGTCATCAAAAAGGTTTGGGTTCCTTAAACATCAGTAGGAACATAATCTGTTAATAGCCTTTACTTTCTCCTCAGGCTCACAATAGAACCAAATAGGACATTTCCCCGAGAAAGAAACTGCAGCAATCTCACAGCTCAGTGAAAATAAGTGGATGAAGCAAGTGAATACATAATCAAGGACGGGTGTACCAAATCTTATCCTACTCCATATTTTGTGTACTTCTGTGGTCTGATCAGAATTACTGCAGCATACAGAAAATAAAAGCAATTTAGGACGCAGTCATATGTTGTCTTCTATACCAAATATCTTGGTGGCAACTATCGTCCCAGTAACTAAGTACCGTAAAGTGATCATAATTAGTTCCAGTTGAGAAGAGAACCATCAAGCCCAATGAGTCCAAGCAGAGTGTCTTCAGTAGTTATGCTACAAAACTTGTGGAAACAAACGGTCTATGTGGACTCAGTTGAGCAATGAAAGTTACAGACTTCCACAAACAGAAAAGGACAAGCAACCCAAAACATTACTGGGTGAGACATAAACATTGCTAAACATATTTGTAAAAAGAAAAGTCAGAATTGTTGCTCAAATGTTAGCAAGTGTGACAGACACTGTTCACAAACGGTCTGGATGTTTATGGTGAGGGTTTGCTAAGCCCTGCCTGCTGGCTGGCTGGTTTGCTGGCTGGCTGCTCAGACAGCTGTACACTCAGTGGGCCTGACTGACTGCACTCCAGTACTTTTCTCTCAGTCAGCATTCACCAGTCTGGACAGAGAGGCATGCTGGCTGCCAGCATGGATAATGGCACGGATATTAATGTCTAACGAACTGTACTGGGGACGGAACAATTTACACATAAGCATAGATCTCTGGTACAAAAGTCTAAGACACGAGTAAATCATTTGGCCTGAGCCAAACTGACCAGACGAGGAGGGGGCGTTTTGCCTCAAATCGTGTTTTAAGCACACATTAAGAAACAAAGTTAAGCGCGCAAAACACTTTAGGCACAGGAAAAAAGTTAGTGAAATTCAAGAGAAAAACAAAACTCTTTCCCATAACCGGCTGAGAGTGTGGGTTCACAGGAAGGTGCACTTAATCTAATGGTTTAGTCATGGAATAGTGTGAACTGGGAAAGAGTAAACTGATCAGGTGTGTGATCTCCCACCACTGGACTGGAGACAGATACAGCCCATGGAAGAGATTCTCACAGTTCTCCCCTGCAAACAGACCTCCACCGCTACAGATCTAATTCATTCCTATCCCACTTCTCCACCAAACCCTCCTCCCCGAGCACACGTCTGACTGGCTACCATGAGCTGTCAATTCTGTCCATGTCCAGGAGTTCAAACGAAAAGTGGCTGATCTAGTAGACTTACTGACAGCCCGGGTGTACTGACTCACACCCTGGGGGTTGGCGTGGGTATGACAGGGGCAGAGGGGTATACTGACTCACACCCTGGGGGTTGGCGTGGGTATGACAGGGGCAGAGGGGTATACTGACTCACACCCTGGTGGTTGGCGTGGGTATGACAGGGGCAGAGGGGTATACTGACTCACACCCTGGGGGTTGGCGTGGGTATGACAGGGGCAGAGGGGTATACTGACTCACACCCTGGGGGTTGGCGTGGGTATGACAGGGGCAGAGGGGTATACTGACTCACACCCTGGGGGTTGGCGTGGGTATGACAGGGGCAACAACTGAGAGGCCACTAGTTCTTAGATGTCTGGGCTCGGTGGACCGGCGCTACTCACATTGAATTTGATGATGTCATAGATCAGGTACCGCGGGACTGGCTGGCCATTAACCTTGTCGATAATCATCTCCTGTGGAAACAAGAGACAGAGATGTTTTTTTTCACAGAGAAACAGAGATCACGAGAGAGGAGAGAGATCACGAGAGAGAGAGAGCACAGATGAAAGAGACGTATGCAAAAACTATTTAGGCATGTCGCTGTAATGAATATGAACTGTTCTCAATGGAGCCAGCTGTGTCTCCTTCGGGGGGCCAAAGGCAGCCAGCGGCCAGGACCAGAGAGAGAGACGGCAAATGGAGACAGAAATAGATGTGGACATTTATTATTCAATAACAGGAGAATCAGGTACATCTGAGATGGTCAGAAGCCCTACTGACACATGACTGAGTTTCACAAGGACGTTATGCAACTGTGGTGCAGGGAGCTGGAGAGAAGAAGAGAGGGTGGGAGAGGGGTGAGATGGGTGGGAGAGGGGTGAGAGAAGAAGAGAGGGTGGGAGAGGGGTGAGAAGGTGGGAGAGGGGTGAGATGGGTGGGAGAGGGGTGAGAGAAGGAGAGAGGGTGGGAGAGGGGTGAGAAGGTGGGAGAGAATGAGATGGGTGGGAGAGGGGTGAGAGAAGAAGAGAGGGTGGGAGAGGGGTGAGAAGGTGGGAGAGAATGAGATGGGTGGGGAGAGGGTGAGAGAAGAAGAGAGGGTGGGAGAGAATGAGATGGGTGGGAGAGAATGAGATGGGTGGGAGAGGGGTGAGAGAAGAAGAGAGGGTGGGAGAGGGGTGAGAAGGTGGGAGAGAATGAGATGGGTGGGAGAGGGGTGAGAGAAGAAGAGAGGGTGGGAGAGGGGTGAGAAGGTGGGAGAGAATGAGATGGGTGGGAGAGGGGTGAGAAGGTGGGAGAGAATGAGATGGGTGGGAGAGGGGTGAGAGAAGAAGAGAGGGTGGGAGAGGGGTGAGAAGGTGGGAGAGAATGAGATGGGAGGGAGAGGGGTGAGAGAAGGAGAGAGGGTGGGAGAGGGGTGAGAAGGTGGGAGAGAATGAGATGGGTGGGAGAGGGGTGAGAGAAGGAGAGAGGGTGGGAGAGGGGTGAGAGAAGGAGAGAGGGTGGGAGAGGGGTGAGAAGGTGGGGAGAGAATGAGATGGGTGGGAGAGGGGTGAGAGAAGGAGAGAGGGTGGGAGAGGGGTGAGAAGGTGGGAGAGAATGAGATGGGTGGGAGAGGGGTGAGAGAAGGAGAGAGGGTGGGAGAGGGGTGAGAAGGTGGGAGAGAATGAGATGGGTGGGAGAGGGGTGAGAGAAGGAGAGAGGGTGGGAGAGGGGTGAGAAGGTGGGAGAGAATGAGATGGGTGGGAGAGGGGTGAGAGAAGGAGAGAGGGTGGGAGAGGGGTGAGAAGGTGGGAGAGAATGAGATGGGTGGGAGAGGGGTGAGAGAAGGAGAGAGGGTGGGAGAGGGGTGAGAAGGTGGGAGAGAATGAGATGGGTGGGAGAGGGGTGAGAGAAGGAGAGAGGGTGGGAGAGGGGTGAGAAGGTGGGAGAGAATGAGATGGGTGGGAGAGGGGTGAGAGAAGGAGAGAGGGTGGGAGAGGGGTGAGAAGGTGGGAGAGAATGAGATGGGTGGGAGAGGGGTGAGAGAAGGAGAGAGGGTGGGAGAGGGGTGAGAAGGTGGGAGAGAATGAGATGGGTGGGAGAGGGGTGAGAGAAGGAGAGAGGGTGGGAGAGGGGTGAGAAGGTGGGAGAGAATGAGATGGGTGGGAGAGGGGTGAGAGAAGGAGAGAGGGTGGGAGAGGGGTGAGAAGGTGGGAGAGAATGAGATGGGTGGGAGAGGGGTGAGAGAAGGAGAGAGGGTGGGAGAGGGGTGAGAAGGTGGGAGAGAATGAGATGGGTGGGAGAGGGGTGAGAGAATGAGAGGGTGGGAGAGGGGTGAGAAGGTGGAAGAGAATGAGATGGGGGGGAGAGGGGTGAGAGAAGGAGAGAGGGTGGGAGAGGGGTGAGAAGGTGGGAGAGAATGAGATGGGTGGGAGAGGGGTGAGAGAATGAGAGAGGGTGGGAGAGGGGTGAGAGAGAATGAGAGAGGGTGGGAGAGAATGAGAGAGGGTGGGAGAGGGGTGAGAGAGAATGAGATGGGTGGGAGAGGGGTGAGAGAATGAGAGAGGGTGGGAGAGGGGTGAGAGGGTGGGAGAGAATGAGAGAGGGTGGGAGAGGGGTGAGAGAGAATGAGAGAGGGGTAAGAGAGAGGGGTGAGAGAGAATGAGAGAGGGTGGGAGAGAATGAGAGAGGGTGGGAGAGGGGTGAGAGAGAATGAGATGGGTGGGAGAGAGGTGAGAGAATAAGAGGGTGGGAGAGAATGAGAGAGGGTGGGAGAGGGGTGAGAAAGGGGTGAGAGAATGAGATGGGTGGGAGAGGGGTAAGAGAATGAGAGAGGGTGGGAGAGAATGAGAGAGGGTGGGAGAGAATGAGATGGGTGGGAGAGGGGTGAGAGAGAATGAGAGAGGGGTAAGAGAGAGGTGAGAGAAGGAGAGAGGGTGGGAGAGGGGTGAGAAGGTGGGAGAGAATGAGATGGGTGGGAGAGGGGTGAGAGAATGAGAGAGGGTGGGAGAGGGGTGAGAAGGTGGGAGAGAATGAGATGGGTGGGAGAGGGTGAGAGAATGAGAGAGGGTGGGAGAGGGGTGAGAAGGTGGGAGAGAATGAGATGGGTGGGAGAGGGGTGAGAGAAGGAGAGAGGGTGGGAGAGGGGTGAGAGAGAATGAGAGAGGGTGGGAGAGAATGAGAGAGGGTGGGAGAGGGGTGAGAAAGGGGTGAGAGAGAATGAGATGGGTGGGAGAGGGGTGAGAAGGTGGGAGAGAATGAGATGGGTGGGAGAGGGGTGAGAGAAGGAGAGAGGGTGGGAGAGGGGTGAGAGAGAATGAGAGAGGGTGGGAGAGGGGTGAGAAAGGGGTGAGAGAGAATGAGATGGGTGGGAGAGGGGTGAGAGAATGAGAGAGGGTGGGAGAGGGGTGAGAGGGTGGGAGAGAATGAGATGGGTGGGAGAGGGGTGAGAGAATGAGAGAGGGTGGGAGAGGGGTGAGAAGGTGGAGAGAATGAGATGGGTGGGAGAGGGGTGAGAGAAGGAGAGAGGGTGGGAGAGGGGTGAGAAGGTGGGAGAGAATGAGATGGGTGGGAGAGGGGTGAGAGAAGGAGAGAGGGTGGGAGAGGGGTGAGAAGGTGGGAGAGAATGAGATGGGTGGGAGAGGGGTGAGAGAATGAGAGAGGGTGGGAGAGGGGTGAGAAGGTGGGAGAGAATGAGATGGGTGGGAGAGGGGTGAGAGAAGGAGAGAGGGTGGGAGAGGGGTGAGAGAGAATGAGAGAGGGTGGGAGAGAATGAGAGAGGGTGGGAGAGGGGTGAGAAAGGGGTGAGAGAGAATGAGATGGGTGGGAGAGGGGTGAGAGAATGAGAGAGGGTGGGAGAGGGGTGAGAGAGTGGGAGAGAATGAGATGGGTGGGAGAGGGGTGAGAGAATGAGAGAGGGTGGGAGAGGGGTGAGAAGGTGGGAGAGAATGAGATGGGTGGGAGAGGGGTGAGAGAAGGAGAGAGGGTGGGAGAGGGGTGAGAAGGTGGGAGAGAATGAGATGGGTGGGAGAGGGGTGAGAGAATGAGAGAGGGTGGGAGAGGGGTGAGAAGGTGGGAGAGAATGAGATGGGTGGGAGAGGGGTGAGAGAAGAAGAGAGGGTGTGAGAGGGGTGAGAAGGTGGGAGAGAATGAGATGGGTGGGAGAGGGGTGAGAGAAGGAGAGAGGGTGGGAGAGGGGGGAGAAGGTGGGAGAGAATGAGATGGGTGGGAGAGGGGTGAGAGAATGAGAGAGGGTGGGAGGGGTGAGAAGGGGAGAGAATGAGATGGGTGGGAGAGGGGTGAGAGAATGAGAGAGGGTGGGAGAGGGGTGAGAAGGTGGGAGAGAATGAGATGGGTGGGAGAGGGGTGAGAGAAGGAGAGAGGGTGGGAGAGGGGTGAGAAGGTGGGAGAGAATGAGATGGGTGGGAGAGGGGTGAGAGAAGGAGAGAGGGTGGGAGAGGGGTGAGAAGGTGGGAGAGAATGAGATGGGTGGGAGAGGGGTGAGAGAATGAGAGAGGGTGGGAGAGAGGGGTGAGAAGGTGGGAGAGAATGAGATGGGTGGGAGAGGGGTGAGAGAAGGAGAGAGGGTGGGAGAGGGGTGAGAGAGAATGAGAGAGGGTGGGAGAGAATGAGAGAGGGTGGGAGAGGGGTGAGAAAGGGGTGAGAGAGAATGAGATGGGTGGGAGAGGGGTGAGAGAATGAGAGAGGGTGGGAGAGGGGTGAGAGAGTGGGAGAGAATGAGATGGGTGGGAGAGGGGTGAGAGAATGAGAGAGGGGGGAGAGGGGTGAGAAGGTGGGAGAGAATGAGATGGGTGGGAGAGGGGTGAGAGAAGGAGAGAGGGTGGGAGAGGGGTGAGAAGGTGGGAGAGAATGAGATGGGTGGGAGAGGGGTGAGAGAATGAGAGAGGGTGGGAGAGGGGAGAGAATGGGAGAGAATGAGATGGGTGGGAGAGGGGTGAGAGAAGAAGAGAGGGTGTGAGAGGGGTGAGAAGGTGGGAGAGAATGAGATGGGTGGGAGAGAATGAGAGAAGGAGAGAGGGTGGGAGAGGGTGAGAAGGTGGGAGAGAATGAGATGGGGGGAGATGGGGTGAGAGAATGAGAGAGGGTGGGAGAGGGGTGAGAAGGTGGGAGAGAATGAGATGGGTGGGAGGGGAGAGAAGAAGAGAGGGGGGAGAGGGGTGAGAAGGGGGAGAGAATGAGATGGGTGGGAGAGGGGGAGAGAAGGAGAGAGGGGGGGAGAGGGGTGAGAAGGGGGAGAGAATGAGATGGGGGGAGAGAATGAGAAGGTGGGAGAGAATGAGATGGGTGGGAGGGGGGAGAGAATGAGAGAGGGGGGAGAGAATGAGAGGGAGAGAATGAGAGGGGGGAGAGAATGAGAGGGGGAGAATGAGGGGGGAGAAAGGGGTGAGAGGGGGAGAGAATGAGATGGGGGAGAGAATGAGGGGTGAGAGAATGAGAGGGGGGAGAGGAATGAGAAGGTGGGAGAGAATGAGATGGGGAGAGAATGAGAGAAGGAGAGAAGGGTGGGGGAGAGAATGAGAAGGGGGAGAGAATGAGAGTGGGAGAGAATGAGAGAAGGGAGAGAATGGGAGAGGGGAGAGAAGGGGGAGAGAATGAGATGGGTGGAAGAGAGGGAGAGAATGAGAGTGGGGAGAGAATGAGAGGGGGAGAGAATGAGAGAGGGTGGGAGGGGGAGAGAATGAGAGGGGGGAGAGAATGAGATGGGGGGAGAGAATGAGAGGGGGGGAGAGAATGAGAGAGGGGAGAGAATGAGGGGGGAGAGAATGAGAGAGGGGAGAGAATGAGAGGGGGGAGAGAATGAGAGAGGGGGGAGAGAATGAGAGAGGGGGGAGAGAATGAGAGTGGGGGAGAGAGAATGAGATGGGTGGGGAGGGTGAGAGAATGAGAGTGGGGGAGAGAATGAGAGTGGGGAGAGAATGAGAGTGGGAGAGAATGAGATGGGTGGGGAGGGGAGAGAATGAGAGAGGGGGAGAGAATGAGAGTGGGGAGAGAATGAGAGGGGGGAGAGAATGAGAGAGGGGAGAGAATGAGAGGGGGAGAGAATGAGAGGGGGAGAGAATGAGAGTGGGGAGAGAATGAGAGGGGGAGAGAATGAGAGTGGGAGAGAATGAGAGGGGGAGAGAATGAGGGGGGGGGAGAGAATGAGAGAGGGAGGGAGAGGGGAGAGAATGAGGGGGAGAGAATGAGATGGGTGGGAGAGGGGAGAGAATGAGAGGGGGGAGAGAATGAGAGTGGGGAGAGGAATGAGGGGGAGAGAATGAGAGTGGGGAGAGAATGAGAGGGGGAGAGAATGAGATGGGTGGGAGAGAATGAGAGGGGGGAGAGAATGAGAGGGGGGAGAGAGGGGGAGAGAATGAGAGGGGGGAGAGAATGAGGGGGGGAGAGAATGAGAGGGGGAGAGAATGAGAGGGGAGTGGGAGAGGGGTGAGAATGAGGGGGGGAGAGAATGAGATGGGTGAGAGGGGAGAGAATGAGAGGGGGGAGAGAATGAGGGGGGAGAGAATGAGAGGGGGAGAGAATGAGATGGGGGAGAGAATGAGGGGGAGAGAATGAGAGAAGGGGGAGAGAATGAGTGGGGAGAGAATGAGAGGGGGAGAGAATGAGAGAGGGGAAGAATGAGAGAGGGGAGAGAATGAGGGGGGAGAATGAGAGAGGGGCAGATAGAATGAGAGGGGGGGGAGAATGAGAGGGGGGATAGAATGAGAGGGGGATAGAATGAGAGTGGGGGAGAGAATGAGAGGGGGGAGAGAATGAGAGGGGGGGGATAGAATGAGAGGGGGGATAGAATGAGAGGGGGAGAGAATGAGAGAGGGGGGAGAGAATGAGAGGGGGGGGGAGAGAATGAGAGGGGGAGAGAATGAGGGGGGGAGAGAATGAGAGGGGGGGAGAGAATGAGAGGGGGTGGGATAGAATGAGAGGGGGGATAGAATGAGTGGGAGCGGGAGAGAATGAGAGGGGGAGAGAATGAGAGGGGGGGAGAGAATGAGAGGGGGAGAGAATAAGAGGGGGGGAGAATGAGAGAGGGGGAGAGAATGAGAGGGGGGGGAGAGAATGAGAGGGGGGGGGAGAGAATGAGAGAGGGGGGAGAGAATGAGAGAGGGGGAGAGAATGAGAGGGGGCGGGAGAATGAGAGAGGGGAGGGATAGAATGAGAGAGGGGGGGAGAATGAGAGAGGGGGGGAGAGAATAAGAGGGGGGGGATAGAATGAGAGAGGGGGGATAGAATGAGAGGGGGGGATAGAATGAGAGGGGGCGGGATAGAATGAGAGGGGGTGGGATAGAATGAGAGGGGGGAGATAGAATGAGTGGGGGCGGGATAGAATGAGAGGGGGGGGAGAGAATGAGAGAGGGGGGGATAGAATGAGAGAGGGGGGATAGAATAAGAGGGGGGGGATAGAATGAGAGAGGGGGGATAGAATGAGAGGGGGGGGATAGAATGAGAGGGGGGGGATAGAATGAGAGGGGGGGATAGAATGAGAGGGGGGGAGAGAATGAGAGGGGGGATAGAATGAGAGAGGGGCGGGATAGAATGAGAGAGGGGGGATAGAATGAGAGAGGGGGGGATAGAATGAGAGAGGGGGGATAGAATGAGAGAGGGGGGATAGAATGAGAGGGGGGGATAGAATGAGAGGGGGGGGATAGAATGAGAGGGGGGGGATAGAATGAGAGGGGGGGGATAGAATGAGAGAGGGGGGGATAGAATGAGAGAGGGGGGATAAAATGAGAGAGGGGGATAGAATGAGAGGGGGCGGGATAGAATGAGAGGGGGGCGGGATAGAATGAGAGAGGGGCGGGATAGAATGAGAGAGGGGCGGGATAGAATGAGAGAGGGCGGGATAGAATGAGAGAGGGGCGGGATAGAATGAGAGAGGGCGGGATAGAATGAGAGGGGGGCGGGATAGAATGAGAGGGGGCGGGATAGAATGAGAGGGGGGCGGGATAGAATGAGAGGGGGGCGGGATAGAATGAGAGGGGGGCGGGATAGAATGAGAGAGGGGCGGGATAGAATGAGAGAGGGCGGGATAAAATGAGAGAGGGGCGGGATAGAATGAGAGGGGGGGATAGAATGAGAGGGGGCGGGATAGAATGAGAGAGGGGCGGGATAGAATGAGAGAGGGCGGGATAAAATGAGAAGAAAGGAACGGAAAGAGGGACCAGAGAATGCAAGGATGGGAGAGGATGAGGATAAGAGGGAGGGAAGAGGTGAGGAAAAGTGATTTCAGAGTGGTGGGAGGGAGAATGCCCCATCTACCTGACTGCTTTCAGAAAATATTTAGACAAATGCACTCTCTATCGTAATTAATTTATTCACATGATGCAAAAAAATAAGCTTTTCATTGTTTTCCCTGGCCCCGCATCTCTCTTGTTTGTGAAGAAAACCGCGAAATCCATAGCAACATTCAGCAAAAAACTGACTGGTTTCTCAAAAAGAGCTCTCAAAAACCTGTAAAACCCAACAAGGCTCTGTTTTGACAAGCCCGCTCCGGAGATTGGAAACGTAATTCAGCAAGAAAGAAGAGCTCCCATCAGGCCAATAGAGACATTAGTGACAAGTTTAACAGCTCGACTGAACAACAACAACCATATTAATCCGCCACCAACAATGGAACACAAACGCCACAAGAATAGTTACAAAACATACATTTGTTTTCATATCCGACTTTTAGGTGCGTTCAACTCATTATCTTATTTGTTGAATTCTCCCAACAGGACATAAATACTGCAATCGTGCATAATTACGTTTGAAACACCTCTACCCATAATTATCTAGGGAGACCACCCCAAACGGAGCTGAGGCAAATTGTTCCTTTAGGGAAAACATGTTTCACAGCTCTCATGATAAAATGTTACTATAGTTTATACGCTTCAAAACAGGGGTGTCCATTTATCTTCTTGATTAAACTACTTTATTAAATATAACATGTTGCAATCTATGTTTTTTGAGAAAATAGTTTAATGCCAGTTACAGAATAATATGGCCAATTCAAGTAAAAAAAGAAAAGAAATATGAGGAGTATTCTCTCAGATGAACAATGTTTTTTGGTGCAGAATGAGCAAGCACAAAACTGAATTTACTTCTGCCCTTCAAGGAAGTGACCTTTAAGTACTGTTCAGTAGATGCAGAGAGTTCTTTGGGTGGACCTACTCAGTCCCCATTTTTTTCCAATGGAATAAAATTATTCTCGCCATTTCACAACTTTTTTTTAAAGAAATCCATCACCTTTTCTAGAACTATAGATTCTTGCAAATAAAATAATTATACATGTTATTTTGTATTTATTTCATGGCTATATGGTGTTATGGATAGATACATTTATACACCTGTTTTCTGCCTACCTACAAGACATGCACCATACAGACAGGAAGAGAGAGGCTGTGTTGTTGTTGAAAATTAGGTACCAGATGTTATGTTGGGTATGTGCGTATGTGAGGTTTGTGTTAGCGTGGTACTGAATATTAAAACCTGTTCATGTCAGATCGCAGTGGAACACATGAAAATTGCTTGTACTTTAAGGAATGTTTTGCCAGATACTCATTACTAGTCAACAACCTCTACGACCGAACCTCTGCTTTATAGGAATTTCAATCATCAAATATTTACTCAAAAGAGAAAGTGTTCAAATGTAGGGAAATACAAGACAACACTTACTCTACAAAACACATCACACTGCAGCAGTGAACTGCAGGCAAATAGTAATGGTTCACTGACATTGTTAAAAGTTGCCATCAACAGTTCAGCAGAGCAAATTGTTCTGAGGCTGATGAATAAAGTCGTGTATAGCCATGAGATGACCTCTGTGTACACAGCACATTGAGACCGAGGCAGTTACGCAGGCAGTTAACCGGTATACGCTAGATCACTGGGGACGTATGAATGAGATAAAGTGACAGGCGGAAGAGCTGCCAACACAGAAGTGCCCAAGACTGAATGTGATGTATGCAGTACCAGATCCACACATCCGGGGGGCCGGCTTTCAGTCATCATCTAACCGGATATTGCCCATCGACAAGATTAAAATGTAATAGAAATAGAAATACTACAAATAATAATTACTAACGGATGGGGACTGTTTTTCTGTGCGTCATATGAAAGAGATGTTCCTCTCCGTCCGGGCGAATAACCTTTCAGAAAACGGCCCCAGGTGTCCGGGTAGAGTTCACGGAAAAAAAAAACCCTGGCATGAATTCCAAATACAAAAGTCTAGCGGCACCGACAGACTGTGTGTGTGTGTGTGTGTGTGTATATGACAGTATATAAAGACATTTCCAACCCGAATGCTTTTTGGATGGAAAGCCAGCAGCAGTCATCAGCAAAAACAACAACAAAAAACAAGCACAGTGATTCCGAAAGGCCTCGAAGAAAGGCCCCGTTGCAGACACACCCCTGAAGTGTTGTGTTCCCTACACAAGCGGCCTCGACAAAGACCCAGCACCCACCTTCTGAATCAGCTGCTGAACTGCGGACGGCCCTCGTTCACCTGCCTCGCATAAGACTGCTGAGACATGTGCGAAGTGACGAGGGCGAAGCGGACGCCTGTGACATGTTCCCCACAATAACCGTGTGTTAGAGAAAACAAGCTGCTAGCGAAGACATACAATTACTATACCTCCAGACAGCTCGAGCAGCGGGGAGTCATTCATACTTCTCTCGATCCTGACCAGTCTGCCAGTCCCTGCCGATAAAAAGCACCCACCCGGGCATGACGGCAGCGCCGCCGCCTCCGTGCTTCACAGTAGGGACGGTCTGAGCCAGACAATGAGCGCTACCTTGTTTTGGCCAGAGGTAGCTCTTGGCATTCAGGCCTGAGAGTTGGGTTCTGATCTCGTCAGACCGGATCACCAGTTTCCTCACAGAATACTTCAGATGGTACGTGATACGCTTTACACTTAAGAGTGGTATTGGTCACTTTGTCATAAAGATTGTTCTACAATCCCTGTTGCGCTGTTAGTGGCCAATGGGATTTCCATCTTGCCCGGTTACTTGCTCAGGCAAGACGGCGAGCTCTGGGAAGTCTTGCAATCTTTTAGCACTGATTTTTTAACCTTTCCCACATCTATACCTTAACACAATTCTCACAACAGAGTTCTTTGGACTTCGTGGCTTCCTGTGTTCCTTTCTAAATCACAGCCAATCAACTTCATGTGCAGCACAGGTGGACGCCAGTCATCTTCTAGAGACATGGCAAGTAAGGTCAAAAGACCCGGCATCCAGGTGAGCTCAATTCTCAATGTATCATTTTCAATTAATTGGCACAAACCACTAAAATGCGGGATCTTGTGCTATTTCTTCTTATTGTGCGTAATTTGACCACAAAATATGTACACTTAACTTTAACAAAAAATGCATCCTAAACACAGAACCTTGTGGGGAAAGTGAAATACTGAAAACCATATGAACCCTAGAACCATATGCACTACTGGAGATTTTAGAACATGTGTTCACAATCTGACAGCGTAAGTACAAGAGTGCCCCATAGGGTCTAGGGTCCAATTTAAAATTGTGCTGGAGAAAAGACAACCTGAATAAACCAACAACTTTAAAAATAACGGTAATTAATAACGACCTACCCCGTCTAGTAGTGTGTTGGACAAGTGAACGCGTAGATCTTTCCGGAAGGGAAATTCCAGACTGGCTATGTGAAACACGGAGTTGTCTCTGTCGAGCATGTACACCTCGTTCTTCCCGTTGATCAGCATCATGTACCTGTTGAAAATAAAGAAAACCCTCCCCATTAGAAACAGGTAACAGCCGTTCACTGACGTTTACTAGCATCCTCAATGGAGAAGTGGAAGTGCTCTTAGTTTGAAATTGGCTGTAATCAGATGTCACTCTCATTTTGTATTCCAAACCAATGATCTGTTTGCAGAGTTGGGATTATTCGGATGAATAATGTATTTCATGAAGCCCGTTTTACAACGAGAGTTGTCTCTAAGTGCTTTTCCAAACACCCAGGCCTGAAACCCGACGGAACACACATCAGCAAGTTAATTCACGGACTGCATAATCATTTGATCGGAGTGCACATTTAAATTCACCTCAACCGCTACTTACGGACACAAATAAATCATCATGTATTCTAGAGGAGCGCTTCTAAATCCTGGTCCTCCAGACAAACTTTGTTATTTGTTGCTCATTACAATCAGCTTTGTAGAACTGGGGCCAAAACTAAACCGAGGCCCCTTTAGGTCCTCACAAACGGGGCTAAGAATCACTAGTTTGCACATGCACGCACACGCACGCACGCACGGACCTTGTTACCAATTCTCTCCTCTATCGACTTGACAAAGAAAAGTCACAGGGCTCCGGCATCTTATGATGGTATTTACTCTCTAAAGCTGCTCCACTACTTCCTTCCAAACGTGGCGGTCTCCCGTTAGAGGTGGGTCCTATCTTCAAACAGCATGATGAGCTTCCATATTCACAGGCAGCGGCCAGGGAGGTGAGTTGTTTCACCGATGAGGTCTTAGCACTAATCCAGAATTAGTTCTCCGGCTTTCGCAGGTGTGATAGAAGACTTCGTTTGCATAAGGAAATAGGCTGCCTTCTCCTTGGGTCTAAAAAGGACCACATAAGACGGCATACGGTGAAACAGTCCACTGAATATATATATCGCCACATCGTGGACCCATATTAAAGTTTCTACTCTACAAGAAGGTTTGAGAGAGCTTTCGACTGGGCGTATGGTACAAGACGGGAGGCGAGTCCCAAAAAAATGCACTCCGCAAAGACGAGGAAACCCGTTTGGATAGTGGAATATCACCGGTACTGACAAGACATTAAGCACAAGACGCAGCAAAATCCTTACAGGCCATCAGGGAGATGTTAGCGCACATCAATGCACTTCCTCCTTCTTTCTCTGACGGAAGTGACCTTTAAGCACTGTTTATCAGCTTCATAAGTATTCCACTGTGTCTTCTGTATTTAACTTGCTGGATTTTTTCACATTTCTGTCAGCTATTTCACAGGAAATCAATAACCTTTTACAGAACACAGGGCATTCTTGTTACTTTCTTGAAACACACGTACAGCGCCGGTCCGGAAAGATCTCCATGCTGTGTGGGGGTATGTGCACTTGATTTCACTGCGTTGTGAGGCAGGTACGAGAACTGTGCCCAGTGCCCAAGTGTCTAAAGATACAACCTCTGCCTACTTGGTGGACCAAGAGAGCAAATCAAATGCACCTAGAGGTTTAAATTCTGCTAGCCAATCAGATTAATATCTCAGGTCACTATGTAAGCATGATGATTACCTAATAGGCCAATTGCCTACTGGCCAAACCTTATTGCTACAGAACAGTTTTAAGTAATATTGTGCCAGTCTTGTTTAAAAATCTCAACCTGCGTTTTCATTTTCAATGACAGTGCCCACATGTGGTGCAGTCCATTTCAATTTGTCAAACACACAAAGACAAATACCGTTTGGCTCCGAAAGAATTATTTGTGAGACAATGTTTCTCTAAATGAATATCTACGTCTGGATTCTTGCGTGGGATAATGTCAATGATTAGATACTAGCTGGGAGCTTGCTGGATCTGATACCTGACATGTTTTCTTCTGACAGTTGTGTGGGACACTTAAAATTCCATGTCATTTCACAACTATTTGGCAAGCTATTCATTAGCGCGCGGCAAGCTACTGCTAGATTGCCACCGATCTGTCTGTGTAGACCCCTGTGGTATCCATTTCCCCACAACAGCGTTCTTTTTAATATCCTTTTCATCCATTTTGCCACAATGTGACATCGCGGTGTAACATGGTCAGTTATACACGTGCAGGCGTAACATAGAACGTGCACACGTAACATAGAATGTGCACGCGTGGGAGGAAGAATGTGACAAATACAAATTAATTTAGCCATTTTGAGAAATGCGGGATTCTTGTATAATAAACAAATTCCATCAGAGGAGACAAAGTTATAAACCGATAATATAACCGCTTCAACTGCCTGTTTCTGTAGATTATGGGAAAGAGATACAGAGGCTTTGTGCGTCAGTCATAGAGGCAGTGCTTAATTCAGCAGTCACATAATAAATATATATATATATTCTTTAATTATGCTATTTTATACAATCCAATCTTGAGCATCCACGCAACCCAGCCAAACCTGCCAGACGTCAGGTCAGATGACACAGGCTTCGGGCAGAAATGTCCACTTACAATATTGTCAAGGAATATAAGCGCAAAAAGGCAGGATATTGCAGAACGACCATTTATCTTCCCTTTTCAATAAGCCGCTGAGAATATATGAGCCTCCATCAACATGTTGGACAGGGGGCGTTGGTTACCGTCAAACCAGTCAGGGCACAGTGGTGGTACATACAGTCAGGTTGGATGGGGGGGCGTTGGTGACCGTCAGACCACAGTGGTGGTACATACAGTCAGGTTGGATGGGGGGGCGTTGGTGACCGCCAGACCAGTCAGGGCACAGTGGTGGTACATACAGTCAGGTAGGCAACAGCCTGTCAACCCTGTCACATTCCCCCATCCTTTACCACATGATCCCTCCATCACCACAACCAGGCAGACGGAGGAGACCGAGTGGAGGAGACAGAATCTGCCTGTATTTACCCACCCGATCCAGGTCGATAAGAAAACAAGTGAACGGGTAGACCACTTAACTGCCGTCTCCGACAGACTTACTTGGTGGTGGCCTGATTACAAGTTTAGTTGAGGTGGATCCGGAATGGCTGTGTTTGAGGAGGTAGAGCGCCTATGGTTCAGGCAATAGGACAAGTGCTTAACCTACCTGTGAAGCTGTCATAACGTCCTCTAGGAATGCAGAAAATGTACGACGTAGTAAGTAAAAGCCCCAAGGCCAAAAAACAAATAAGTCAAATTGCATAAGTAGAATTGCAAATAAGTAAATAAGTAAAAGTAAGTGCAAACAAAAGCCATCAGGCAAACTATTCCTGTGGTGCTTATTACTTAAACCAGAATCCAAGTCAACAGAAACCCAGAAAAACCAGCTCAGCAATTTATAATTACCACACAGAGTTGATTATTCCAATGATTTGCATCCAGGCGGGTTATCAGACACAGATTGGCTCCGTCAACAAAATGCCAGGTACACAATGTTTTTTAATGAGCCATCAGGTTACTGTCTTATTCCTGAAGGTTAGGCATCCTAATCAACACGCCCTAAAGAACAGGGCAAACGAGCTTGCTCCCGTTACACGCCTTCGTCACGTCAGAGCAACCGCGCATGCTAATTGCACAAAGGTTATTGGGCAGACGGCTTAATTAAGACAAAGACACACCAAGGACTGGGGGGGGGGGACTGGCGGCATGGGGACAAACTGTTGTGCCGTTCCCCACGACCAACTTTGCGAACACACTTTCCGCAGCACGAGCAGCTGTAAGAACTGCTGGTGAAAGAAGCGCGTAATCATCTATCGATTAGGCCGCACTAATCTGCCATCTACAGCGGCTGAATGGAAGCTGCGGTGGAAGCGGAAGACGTTTGTCCTAAATGGCGAAGTACACGTAATTAAGTGCACTTCTTTCGACCAGAGCCCCATGGGTGGTAGGGCACTAAATATGGGCACAAGTGCATGTTTGGGACACAGCCCCGCTTTCTTCTCATCCTCTGCTTTCTCCTAATCCGCCGCTTTCTTCTCGTCTCCTTTGGACAATTCACTTAGACTCTAATTACATTTCATGCGGTCGCTCATCAGCTATAATTCCATGCAATCAAATCTGAAAGAGTCGCTAACAACAAAAAAAGCTGCCTGCCGGTTTGAACAGCAGCCCACTGCTGAGCATTGCCTGTCATTGATTACCACAGGGCCCTCAGCCTTGAGTCAAGTGTAGGCTATAGTCCTTATACAAACACACACAGACACACAGACACACAGACACACACACACACACACACACACACACACACACACACAAAGGAAGCAAACAAAGCACCACTAGCTGAATGGTGGGCTTATAAAACACTGTGTGGGGGCAGTGCCAGACGTGATTAATATCATTATGACACAGAAACGGTACAAAGTGGACTGAGCAGTAATGGTGCTCCAGACCGCTCCTCCAATGGAGGGGATCGATACTGGGACGGCGAATATGACCCCGATCTCTAGGGTTTCAGAGCCGTAATAGTCCTTCAGACCTCTCCTCCAATGGACGGGGTGAATACTGGACGGTAAATATGAATACTGGACGGTGAATATGAATACTGGACGGTGAATATGAATACTGGACGGTGAATATGAATACTGGACGGTGAATATGAATACTGGACGGTGAATATGAATACTGGGCGGTGAATATTGAATACTGGACGGTGAATACGAATACTGGACGGTGAATACGAATACTGGACGGTGAATATGAATACTGGACGGTGAATATGAATACTGGACGGTTAATATGAATACTGGACGGTGAATATGAATACTGGACGGTGAATATGAATACCGGAGGGTGAATATGAATACTGGACGGTGAATATGAATACCGGACGGTGAATATGAATACCGGACGGTTAATACGAATACTGGACGGTGAATATGAATACTGGACGGTGAATATGAATACTGGACGGTGAATATGAATACTGGACGGTGAATATGAATACTGGACGGTGAATATGAATACTGGACGGTTAATATGAATACTGGACGGTGAATACGAATACCGGACGGTGAATATGAATACTGGACGGTTAATATGAATACTGGACGGTGAATACGAATACCGGACGGTTAATATGAATACTGGACGGTGAATATGAATACTGGACGGTGAATACGAATACTGGACGGTGAATATGAATACTGGGTTTGAATATGAATACTGGACGGTGAATATGAATACTGGGTTTGAATACGAATACTGGACGGTGAATATGAATACTGGACGGTGTGAATACTGGGTTTGAATACTGGACGGTGAATATGAATACGAATACTGGACGGTGAATACGAATACTGGACGGTGAATATGAATACTGGGTTTGAATATGAATACTGGACGGTGAATATGAATACTGGACGGTGAATATGAATACTGGGTTTGAATACGAATACTGGACGGTGAATATGAATACTGGACGGTGAATATGAATACTGGACGGTGAATATGAATACTGGACGGTGAATATGAATACTGGACGGTGAATATGAATACTGGACGGTGAATACGAATACTGGACGGTGAATATGAATACTGGACGGTGAATATGAATACTGGACCGTGAATATGAATACTGGACGGTGAATATGAATACTGGACGGTGAATATGAATACTGGACGGTGAATATGAATACTGGACGGTGAATACGAATACCGGACGGTGAATATGAATACTGGGTGTGAATATGAATACTGGACGGTGAATACGAATACTGGACGGTGAATATGAATACTGGACGGTGAATACGAATACTGGACGGTGAATACGAATACTGGACGGTGAATATGAATACTGGACGGTGAATATGAATACTGAACGGTGAATATGAATACTGGACGGTGAATATGCCCCCGGTCTCTAGGGCGGTGTCCTTCCTGACAACCCATCATCCTAATAGTGCAGAACAGAGAAACATGCCACCCGGGTCACAGTGGACCGCTCCGACTCTCCAATACCACTGACGGGTCACAGTGGACCTCTCCGACTCTTCAATACCACTGATTACAGGAGACGATGGGAAGAGATGCCAGCTGCTGTCTTTTGGCCAGACACAGCGACAGGAGATAAACAGCAAGACCTTCTAAACTATATTGAAAAAGGTTTCCCAGCTCACAGTGGGTGGTTCAGCTTGTAGTCAACTTCAGACGTAAAAATTATGTATTGAATTTGACTCGTTCATTTTCAGATCAGCCCTGAAAGGCATTAAAAAAAATCTGCGAAAAATTGTACTCTCTGCAAAAAAAAAAAAACAATGAGCATATGTTCAAGAAATGTTAAGTAGACAAAAACTAATGTTCGCCGAACACCACAAGAATAGCAGTTTGAAAACCGATAGAAAGGCACAAAATTGGCTTTAGCCAGTCTACAAATTGTCTCGGCACTGCGGCAGCCAGACTCTCAAAGGGCCTTTCTTCATCAGTCAAGGATAAGCCACAATCCCCCCTGAACGGAGCGACGGTAATGACGGGGTGCACCCAGTGCCCGTGACCCTGGATGGCCTCCACTAGCACAACACAAAATATGTCCTCAGTCACATTAGCAGAAGCCCACATGAGCCTGCTGTCCACAACCCACGTGTTCCGGTGAATTTGCGCGCGGCACCGATTTGCCCTGATATCTACCAGGCCTGTCAGCCAGCGCGTTGGTCCTGATGACGCGCGCAAGTTCGTTGCGTCACTCAGTTCTTCGGGCGCGGCTCCCACAGGGACCGTCAGATCACATCTAGGAGCTTAGCTCATCATTAGTGGGAAGTTGGCAAAGCGTGGCAGGGCTGCCAGTCAACCAGCCTTACCTCCAGTAGAGCAGGAGGGTAGGCCTATAACGGGGCTGCCAGTCAACCAGCCACACCTCCAGTAGAGCAGGAGGGTAGGCCTATAACGGGGCTGCCAGTCAACCAGCCACACCTCCAGTAGAGCAGGAGGGTAGGCCTATAACGGGGCTGCCAGTCAACCAGCCACACCTCCAGTTTAGCAGGAGGGTAGGCCTATAACGGGGCTGCCATCGGAGGGTGGGGATACGCCCACTAGAACGACTGGATTACAGGGAACCATCCCCTACGGTAAAACGCACGAACAAAGTGACGTTCGCAAGCCATACAATTGTTCATGCATCTCAGCCACCGCCTCGTCAGTGTATAAATGTGAGGTAAACAACAAACACAACCGAAATCCAATTTTTAATATAAGGACTCACATTGATCTAGCTTAGAGTCGTGCGACCGACGTGTGTGTGTGTGTGTGTGTGTGTGTGTGTGCAATTAAACAGTCTACAGAAAATCCACTGACATCCATTAGGGAAGAAATAGTGGAGATGGAGACACAGCAAAGTAACTGCCCGTGTCTTGTGAGTCCATTTAATTGTCAGGACACACCATCTTGAACCCGAACACTTCTTATGCCAGCGGCCCTATTGATTTCTCATCTTGTTGGAACGACTGCAACTGGCCCACCAGCGGGACTCGGCCAGGACGACGAGCGAGGAGAAGAAAGGAGTTAATCTCTTGCCCACTATTTGTTGGTCTGAGATAATAGTGTCTGGATGCCCAGCCAGGTAGGCCATCGATTTGACTGTTATCCTTCCTCCTTGTTCCGGCAGCTTCTCAGCCACCCGCGCATCGGGACATGAATCAATGCGCTACTTTCCGTCTGCACTACTTTTTGACCAGGGACAATTGGACATGGCCTAAATTAGTGCGCTATATAAGGGAATAGGGCACGATATGGGACATGCAGGTACTCTGACCCAGTCATAACCATCGAAAGCATTTGCATTAGGTGCTAGCGCTGTCTCCCTCTCGCCCCGTGTCTCCCTGTCTCCCCCGGTCTCCCTGTCTCCCCCGGTCTCCCTGTCTCCCCCGGTCTCCCTGTCTCCCCCGGTCTCCCCGTCTCCCGGTCTCCCGTCTCCCCGGTCTCCCGTCTCCCCCGGTCTCCCCGTCTCCCCGGTCTCCCGTCTCCCGGTCTCCCGTCTCCCCGGTCTCCCTGTCTCCCCCGGTCTCCCTGTCTCCCCCGGTCTCCCTGTCTCCCCCGGTCTCCCTCTCCCCCGGTCTCCCTCTCCCCCGGTCTCCCTCTCCCCCGGTCTCCCTCTCCCCGGTCTCCCTCTCCCGGTCTCCCTCACCCCGGTCTCCCTCTAGCACTTTTTTATACATTAAACCTGGGTTTCTAGAGTTGAGAGATTAAAGACAAACCTCCGGTAAACCAAAAAAACACAAGGGGAAAGCAGCAGAGCATCTCCCTGAAATAAATATCCCACTTCTAACAACCCTCGTTCACATAAACATAAAACATCTCAGCAGAAACACAAGCGTGTACATCTGCTGGCTACATGAACGGCCCTGAACCTGCCATTACCTCTCTCCGGCGTTCTAAATGAGCCCATCATCTCTACAAACAATAGGACACAGCGAGACACAGTCGATGTGAACAAAATGTCCCAGAGAGACAAAAGAGGCATGATTTCATTTCATCACCATTATTATTTGACCATAAATGTCACCCATTCTCCAGACAGCAGAAGGGCTCATTACCTGAGCTCCACAGGCAGCATGAAAGAGCATGTAAATATCGGAGAAAAAAAATACCCTTGACTGAATCATCCTACTCGCGTATCTCAAACCCGTTTCTGACCCGACGCACGGCGGCGACCACCCTCCGAACACAACCTGAACAGAAGCAACAAGACGTGCGTCAGAAAGGAACAATGACTGCGGTGTGTAATTGCGGTCGTCGGCAAAGCACACTGGGAGAAGGAAATCTGCAGATGAATGTGAAAAAACCCTGCTAAGCCATTACAGCTCCGCCGAGGAGCACAGGCTAGCGTGACTGAAATATCCTCATTTCTAGAACCTGTCAAAACGGAAGGAAAAGACGTGGGTGGGCTGACGCCAACCTTAGACGAGGCAGAGAACGTGGTGATGTCACCAGGTGGGTTCTACCGAGTGAAAGTGGGTCTTTCATGCAGCAGGTTCCTGCCTTTGATACCTCCCGAGCAGCTCGCAGTGAGAATCTTCTGAGCGTCTTCCGGCTAATGATGAGCCCCTGACGGGTAACTCTGGGAATATGGGGTTCACCGATCGGCCACTGTTTCTTACGGTAGGCAGGTAGAACTCCAAACAAAAGGAACGCCGGCGGTATTGTTCCCTCTGCCCTTGTGATTTGGAATTCCTTTCAGGCTCTCGATCACACAGGCGGAGCGGCAAACTCAGAGGAGCCTAGAAGGGCCGATTGCAAGAAAATCCATCCCAAGTCAACTTCTTGAACAAAATCCTGAAACTGTCTTCGCTGAGCCGTGGCTATAGCTGCGTAAGGCCATCCTGACATCCCATGTAAACACTTTATGAGCGGGTTCGGCTGTCGGTTTAGGGGATTGAGTCCATCTGACTACTGGGGAAGATATTACGAACTATCCACCCATACCCAGCCATACCCAGTCATACCCACCCATAACCACCCATACCCAGTCATACCCACCCATACCCACCCATACCCACTCATACCCACCCATACCCAGCCATACCCAGTCATACCCACCCATAACCACCCATACCCAGTCATACCCAGTCATACCCACCCATACCCACCCATACCCACCCATACCCACCCATTACCACCCATACCCACCCATAACCACCCATACCCAGTCATACCCACCCATAACCACCCATACCCAGTCATACCCAGTCATACCCACCCATACCAACCCATTACCACCCATATCCACCCATTACCACCCATATCCACCCATTACCACCGATACCCACCCATATCCAGTCATACCCACCCATACCCAGTCATACCCACCCATATCCACCCATTACCACCCATATCCACCCATTACCACCGATACCCACCCATATCCAGTCATACCCACCCATACCCCACGCATACCCACCCATACCCAGTCATACCCACCCATACCCAGTCATACCCACCCATACATTAAACTTACAGGGCAGGCAATGCAAGCAAACAGCTTTACCAACCGAGTGAGTTTCTGCACAATAGAGTTGGTATTGTTTATTGTTAGCATTGTTTGTATACTTTTAATTTATTGACTTGAGGTTTTCGTAGCTCTACATCTGCTTTTTTTTTGCAACTCTGCCTATTTGTGTGTTTAATAAAAAAAAAAAAAATTCAAGTGTGAATATTCGACTGTACCTTCACATGAAAAGGCACCTTTCAAAGAGCAAATATCTGGAGACCATCACAGCCCCCTCCAACTCCCCCTCCCCTCACAATTTCGTTAATCAAGACACGTGAAGCTGTCATTCAAAGGGAAACTGGTTCTTTCAACTCCTGAGGTCTGTGTTTTCTCGATGCATAAAGGGATGCAGATTCCAATCAGCATGTATCTCACTCAGTGAGAGCGTAGAATAACAGCTAGTCTATTCATGAATGTATTTTTGTTTTTCACAGTTGAAAGGCATCTACAAACCTGCTGAGAGGTTTCTGGTGAACACAACCCCTCAGGAGTGGATCCAAGGGAAATGAATGTGAAGTTAACTGAAAACCCAAAAGAGGTGACATTTCTCTCTGGTGTGTAGTTGTTGTGAGAAGAGGGCTGTTCTGGGTGGGTATTTTTAAAAAGAGAGGAGATGGTCAAACTGGGATGATTTGGGTTTTTGCGGGGTTGCGGGTTAAACGTTCACAGGGGACCAGCTAGAGAACCAGCAAGAGAACCAGCAAGAGAACCAGCAAGAGAACCAGCAAGAGAACCAGCAAGAGAACCAGCAAGAGAACCAGCTAGAGAGAGAGGGGGATACGGATGAAAACGTGTGCACTCGCCACGTAACTGCAGCTCACCCTGGATAAGAGCTTCTGCTAAATAAATGAAAACTGTTTTGTGTAAAAGATGAACTCAGTGGCAGCAGCCAGTAAGCCCCGCCCCCACGGACAACCACAGCATCCCCGCTCTGCGATCGTGTCACCGGTTGTCCTGGTGGAGATGTTGTGCCATAAGACGCCCGTCTGCCCTGAACGAGTCGATCTCCTCCGGTAATGGATACTGAACGATTAATAAAACGACATCAGCGTACTTTCCCCTCCTGTTTCTTCTGCGACTCCATTTCCAAGCGGGCGCCGTAATGACCTTCTGATGAAGGATATTCAGTGGTGCATGAACCCTCAGGCGTGACTCAGTCCCCACGGACTTGAAATCAACAGAAAAAACGTCCGGTCATCTACCAGACCATTTACGGTAGTGTGACTTTAACCAACGAGGGCTCACCCATAATGCACCTGGGAGAAGTGCTGGCGAGTGGAAACGGATGAACAACACAGGATTTGCTGCGCGACAAACGGTCGAAGCGCCAACTACACGGAGGAGCGCTGTGAAAGGCTGGTTGAGGGGAGGCAGAGGGCAAAGGGCAGAGGGCAAAGGGCAGAAGGCCCGTTGTTAATCGACGAAGATCCAAACCAGACTTCCAGGAGATAACAAGCTGCTCTCATTCAGAGGGCAGAATCCCAACTGGCACAATGTTACCATGTTCTCCATGTGACCGGGATGCGGAGTCCATGGGGACGAAGACAATATGTTGGAAACCAATCTCAGCTCCAAAAAAAAAATCAGTCGGCTAAAAGCACCACATGCCATCAGCTGATTGCACAATTTCTGGAAGAGAGCCCCCCCCCTCGGAACAGACTGAAGCAATTCCCTCTAAATTACCTGAGTGGGGGGCCCTAATTTTACTGAATTTACATAAACATCTATGCACTAAATAGAGATTTGAGGACAAAAGGCCAATTTCATTGCAGCAGGAATTGCACAGTGACTTGGTTGACGTTTTTCCTTCGAAGCACCGTAACAGCACCCAATAGCCTGAAGCCTGATATTGCAAAATGCATTTCATCTTTACCATATTACAGGTAGAATTACTGGACCCAAATTACATCAGCTATCTACGAGCCTGCGCAGACATCTAAATGGCCACGTTTGTCATCTGTAATCTACACACATTACATTTGCTTCAGGTTAAAGCATTTCCAGCAAGATGCTCACAGCACTTCAATCGACAGCAGCCCATTAAGAAAAAAGTCATTACTGTACAAACAGCCATTTCACTTACGCCCTTCAAACGGTAACAGTAAATTTCCCGCACCAAAACCTGAATATCTCATAGCGTGAGGTAACACCCGTTTGCACCACAGAAGAAGACCAAGGGCACCAAGGACCACAGCGACACTGCCTCGTGTGGCTGAGACAGGCAAACACACGCCAGTCCCTTAGATCAGAGGTCCCCAACCACCGGGCCGCGGACCGGTACCGGTCCGTGGGTCAATTGGTACCGGGCCGCACTGATTTTATTTTTTAGAAAATTTGTCATTTCAATTTTTAATTTTTAATTGAAAAACTTGTTCAGTTGTTTAATGTTAAAATAATAATAATAATAAAAAAACTGATTCTCTCCGTTACATCCGTCTATGACTCACTCAATGGGTGCATATCACGCTTGTCTCGGTCACGTGATACGTAACCGCTAACAAAACTAAAAACACAAGCTAGCAGAATGAGTAAAAAACAAACGTCTCTGGAAAGTTTCTTTGGAAAGGGGAAACGGCCCAGTGAGGAAACAGAAGAAGAGCCTACGACTTCCAAGAAAAAGAAAGCATTTAACAGAAAATATCAGGAGTCCTACTTGAAATATGGATTCATCCCAACAGGTGATTTACACGCACCAAGCCCGCTCTGCATAATATGTGGCAACCAGCTCTCTAATGAGGCAATGAAGCCTTCAAAACTGCTTCGCCACTTGGAGACCAAGCACCCCGCATTAAAAGACAAGCCTTTGGAGTATTTTGAAAGAAAAAAGTGTGAACAAGAAGGCCAGAAGCAATTACTGAGGGCCACCACATCAATAAGTGTGAGTGCACTGAGAGCATCATACTTGGTGGCTAACCGTATTGCTAAGGCTAAGAAGCCATTCACTATTGGTGAAGAATTGATCCTCCCCGCCACAAAAGACATTTGCCGTGAACTGCTAGGAGACGCTGCGGTTAAAAAGATAGCACAGGTACCTCTTTCGGCAAGCACTGTCACTCGGCGCATTGACGAAATAGCTGAGGACATTGAAACACAATTGTTGGAGAGGATAAATACATCACCGTGGTACGCTCTCCAGGTTGACGAGTCAACAGATATTGACAATAAGGCAATACTACTTGTTTATGTGCGATATCTTTATCAGGAGGATGTGCATGAGGATATGTTATGTGCACTGTCATTGCCAACCAAAACCACAGCCGCAGAACTATTCAAGTCACTGGATGACTATATATCAGGAAAACTGAAATGGTCATCTTGTGTTGGCATATGCACAGACGACGCTGCAGCCCTGACCTTAACGGCTGTCTGGTTTAACTGTTCAGATTAAAGAGGTTGCACCTGAATGTGAGTCTACGCATTGTGTCATTCACAGAGAAATGCTGGCTAGCCGAAAAATGCCACCAGAACTTAACAGTGTATTAAACGATGTTGTTAAAGTTATTAACCACATCAAAGCACACGCCCTTAACTCGCGTCTGTTCGAGCAGCTTTGTGAGGAGATGGACGCCGAGCACAGACGCCTTCTCTTATACACAGAAATAAGATGGTTATCCCGAGGGAGATCGCTGGCCAGAGTTTTTGAATTACGAGAGCCGCTGCAGAGATTTCTCTCAGAAAAAAAGTCACCGCTGGCAGCACTTTTCAGTGACGAGGAATGGGTCGCAAAACTCGCTTACTTATGCGACATATTCAACCTGCTCAATGAACTGAATCTGTCACTTCAGGGGAAAATGACAACAGTCTTTAAGTTGGCTGATAAAGTAGCTGCATTTAAAGCCAAACTGGATTTGTGGGGACGGCGCGTGAACAGAAATATATTTGACATGTTTCCAACATTGGCGGCGATTTTAGAAGAGACTGAGCCGGAGCCTTTATTCTCCCAGCTGGTGCACAATCACCTGTCTTCGCTTTTAAAAGAGTTCGAGCGCTACTTCCCAACCACAAAAGACCCACGAACTGCCAAGGAATGGATTCGCGACCCATTTGTTAACAAACCAGGTGAATCCAGCGTGACTGTGCAAGAAGAAGACCAACTGCTTGAGATCGCAAGTGACGGCGGCCTTAAAAGTATGTTTGAGACAACCACTCTGCCGGTGTTCTGGATAAAAGTCATGGCAGAATACCCTGAGATCGCCACAACAGCACTAAAAACCTTGTTGCCATTTCCGACATCCTATCTGTGTGAAGCGGGGTTTTCGGCATTAACAGCAACCAAAACAAAACTACGGAGTAGACTGGACATAAGGAACACACTTCGGGTGTCCTTGTCTCCCATTTGCCCTAGATGGGACCGTCTTGTTAAAGAGAAACAAGCTCAGGGCTCCCACTGATTTAGCTATATGGTGAGTTGTATTGTTCATGCCCTTTATATATATATTTTTTGATGCATCTTATTTTGAAGGCATGTTTAAACGTTACCATAACGACCAGAGAAGATGTCACTCATGTTATGTTTGCGCGATGTTACGAGGACGCTGCTAATAAAGTTGTGAGTTGGCATACACAAAACAGAAAGCACAAAGTCTATTAAAACGAATTTCGTTTTGAAATAATTGTATCTTAATTTTAATAACATTTTCATTAACCAATTTCCTGGATTTAATAATTAAAAAATAATAACAGACGAATAGATAATCACAACATAAGGCTCTGGTGCCCGAACTGGAGATTATATCATCATGAACCGAACCGTAGCCTACTACTCACCTCACCGGCCTAAACAATGTGAAATATATATATTGTATAGGCTACAAAAAACTGGTTCTAAAAAGAACTATCAAAAAAAAAAATATATATATAGGCTAATGGTCGGTCAAGAGTTTTTTTAGTTTTCGCCGTCCCTACCTTAAAGGCCGGTCCGTGAAAATATGGTCTGAAATTAAACCGGTCCGTGACGCAAAAAAGGTTGGGGACCGCTGCCTTAGATGCTTGACAGGTCTCCACTCCGCTTGCATCACAGTGCCTCCATCCAGCCCTCCATCTTCCTCTACCACCATCTCTCTAACAGGAAGCACTGATACTGTTCAAATTGACTGCCTGACTTCATTAAATATTTAGCAGTGTGCATCGAGAGAAGGTTTCAGCAGCGCAGATTGCCAGAATACTAACAAATCCTTCCCCACACCGTTAGCCCTTCGGGGTAATAACGAGTAAGTATCATCTGAGAAGGAACCATCTCCCGCGGCATGGGTCTATCATCTCATACTGCAGCTTGACGTAAAAGTACACCCCTGAAACCATCTGTAAGGGTATGAGACACACGACTACAGACATAACACAACTGCATTGTGGTCTTTGGTCACGGCGGTCTTCACACCAACGAGTGACCAGGAAGATAGTCTGGCCTGATGGAAGCCTGGTTGGCTGTCCCAGATGTTCACTTGTGCCAGCCAATCAGGAATAGCATTTAATTGAACTGTGCTAATCAAAGATAATTTAAATCCATGAGGGCAGCTCGTGCGAGAACAATGTCAGTATTAGGCGCAAAGTCGTGATAAAAAAGGGCAGATTGATAAGTGAAGATGAAGCTGGCTGCTTATTGCCAAGTGCATTGTGACCTATAGAACCGTGTCCCATTCACACTGATGTTCCTGTATATTTACATGGAGAGGAGGAGGAAATTATCCAAACCAACTGCACACTTTGGTCGGAACCGTGGCTCTATGTGCTAAGCAGGCCTGTTATGATGCTGAGCCCTTTTAGGGAGGCAGGGTGACAGAGGGAGGGAGGGAGAGAGAAGGAGAGAGAGAGAGAGGGAGCAGGGAGGGAGAGAAAGGCAGTGAGGCAGGAAGTGAGGGAGAGGAAGAGATAAAGAAAGGGGGGAAGAGAGGAAGAGGCAGGAAGAGATGAATGGGAAAGAGAGGAAGAGGCAGAAAGAGAGGAAGAGGCAGGAAGGAAGAGGCAGGGAGGAAGAGAGAAATAAAACGAGAGGAATAAAAGGAAAGAGATAGGAAGAGAAAAAGACAGGGAGAGGGAGAGAGGTAGAGAGAAAGGAAGGGAGGAAGAGGAGATAGAAAGAAAGGAAGAGAAAAAAGGGAGGGAGGAAGAAAGGGGGAAAGATGGAGGCAGCATGGGAGGGATTCAGGGAGAGAAATGGCTCTGTGCTGAAAGGGACTCACCTTGTGCCGTCGGCCTTCCAGCTGACCTTGTAGGGATTCTGTTCTAGCAGGGAAAGGTTCCGTTGGTCCATAGACACAGGCTGGGCACCTGGGAACCCAGACCTAGAACACACACAAACACACTAAATGTAAAGGGGCAGACATAGAACACACACACACTACATGTAAAGGGGCAGACATAGAACACACACACACACACTACATGTAAAGGGGCAGACATAGAACACACACACAAACACACTACATGTAAAGCGGCAGACACACACACAAACACACTACATGTAAAGCGGCAGACATACACACACAAACACACTACATGTAAAGCAGGTTCTCTTTCGTTTATAAATTAGGTCCTGTCTGGAACACAAAGGACTGGAAATTAAGAAAGCTTAATAAAGGGTGAATTGAAACTCAGAGAAACAACAAGGCTATAGTGCAAAAAACAACAACATCTTTCCAGCATCTCTAGTAAAGTATGACACCTCTGGCATAACAGCCATTTCACTGGAGAAATAAAAGGCTATTTTCTACCCGTATCTTGTAACACTGGAAAGCTCTAAAACTGAAATTATCTACTAGGAGTGAGTCACACACAATGCAACCAGGAGGGATATTAAAGACACAGAAACGTAAAGACTGAAAGACACAGAGACGGCGAGACACAGAGACGGCGAGACACAGATAGAAAAAAAAGACAAAGACACACAAAGAAAGAGAGCCAGAGGCAGAGAGGCAGAGAGGCAGAGACAGAGAGGCAGAGACAGAGAGGCAGAGACAGAGAGGCAGTGAGGTGGAGACAGAGAGGCAGTGAGGCAGTGAGGCAGAGAGGCAGACAGAGAGGCAGAGACAGAGAGGCAGTGAGGCAGAGACAGAGAGGCAGTGAGGCAGAGAGGCAGTGAGGCAGTGAGGCAGTGAGGCAGAGAGGCAGAGAGGCAGTGAGACAGAGAGGCAGTGAGGGAGTGAGGCAGAGAGGCAGTGAGACAGAGAGGCAGTGAGACAGAGAGGCAGTGAGACAGAGAGGCAGTGAGACAGAGAGGCAGTGAGACAGAGAGGCAGTGAGACAGAGAGGCAGTGAGGCAGTGAGACAGAGAGGCAGTGAGGCAGTGAGGCAGTGAGGCAGAGAGACAGAGAGGCAGAGAGGCAGAGAGGCAGTGAGACAGAGAGACAGAGAGACAGAGAGACAGAGAGGCAGTGAGACAGAGAGACAGAGAGACAGAGACAGAGAGGCAGAGAGGCAGTGAGACAGAGAGGCAGTGAGGCAGAGAGGCAGAGAGGCAGTGAGACAGAGAGGCAGTGAGACAGAGAGGCAGTGAGACAGAGAGGCAGTGAGACAGAGAGGCAGTGAGGCAGTGAGACAGGGAGGCAGTGAGGCAGTGAGGCAGAGAGACAGAGAGACAGAGAGGCAGAGAGGCAGTGAGACAGAGAGACAGAGAGACAGAGAGGCAGTGAGACAGAGAGGCAGTGAGACAGAGAGGCAGTGAGGCAGTGAGGCAGAGAGGCAGAGAGGCAGTGAGGCAGTGAGGCAGTGAGACAGAGAGGCAGTGAGGCAGTGAGACAGAGAGGCAGTGAGGCAGTGAGGCAGTGAGACAGAGAGGCAGTGACACAGAGAGGCAGTGACACAGAGAGGCAGTGAGACAGAGAGGCAGTGAGACAGAGAGGCAGTGAGACAGAGAGGCAGAGACAGAGAGGCAGAGACAGAGAGGCAGTGAGGCAGAGAGGCAGAGAGGCAGTGAGGCAGAGAGAGAGAGTGAGTATAAATAGACTGAGCATCCTTACTTTTCCCACTCTGCAAACTCCTGAACCTTCCTTTGGATTTCTGCCAGTTTGGGTTGTGTAGTAACTTGTGTGACACCTTTGACCGTGACCCCCTCCAGAAAGATGGCCCCCTGAGAGGAGAAACCAAACAACAAGGTTGGAAAGGTAAAAACACACATTTCCACTGCTTTAAAAACGGCAACTGAAATTAGATCTGCTAGGAGGCTTGGGAAGATACATGTAATGAAAGAACATGCAATCAAAAGACTAGTTCCATGAACTTGTTCACTCAGAGTGCCTGTGATTTGGAGGTACAAAGAAGTGCACTACATAGAGCTCAAGGGTGCAATTTGTAAAACGGTTTGACAAACGTTACTGAGATTCCAGGTAATAAATCAAATATACACTGAGGTACACCCATCCTGCACTGGGTCGAACCCGTTTGATTTTCCATGTTGGAATTCACGGCCCATTAGATCGTGCGTCTATGCTAATGCTACGGATTAGCCAGCGGTACATTCAAAACGTTAAAACACCTACAGCTCTATTGGGTTTAGCTCTGGTGACTGAATGGATCTCGTGGGTCAACTGAGCCCAAATTCAAGGAACCAGGCGATGTCTTTAACTCCTTGGGTCGTCCAGCGTCGCTCATTATCGGGCGACTAGTAGAGCCAGTTCCTGCTTTTAGCCGACAGCAGTGGAACCAGTCATGGTCGATAGCGGAAATAGTCGACCCATGACAGGGGCCGACCGAATGTGTTCGCGAGGCGCAGTTCGTCACACAGCTGTCTATGTGACCGGCTGTAGAAAGCCTGCTAGCTGGGTTGATCCAGCCTCCCTCCACGTCTTACAAATGGGTTTGAGGGACCATACTCTGCTTACCATGCAGCCTTCAGTGTGAGCTTTGGGTCAGGGCTCTGCACTACAGGGGCAGTGGCAGTGTTTAATAATCATTTCTGACTTCGTCATCATACAGGATGCAGATCCAGATGGCAGGTAATGGCACAGGTTATAGGTGACAAATCGGAGCACAGAGCGCCCTGAGACACGGTGAACATGTCCGACACCCCATCAGGTGGCTCCAAGCCAATTAGCGGCCACCCCCTTGCTGGGCCTGGGGAACTGTCAGCACGCCAAGACCAAGACTTAAACCTCTGGCCACAGATGAAAGGGCAGGCAATGACTCATACCGCCCCAGCCACTCAGCAAGACTCACCACTTTTAGCCTCTCTTTTCGACGTTTCCCCGGTGTCTGCCCCGAGGAGGAAGGGCCCGACTGAGACTCCTGTCCAATCACGTTGCCGTCGTCGTCCTGGTCGCCGTCGTCGTCCTCGAAGCACCAATCGGGTAGCGCGGGGGCTGCGGGTGCATCCGCCACGTCGCCGTAGCGACGGAAGAGCTCCTTCAGGTAGTCGCCTTTGTAGATGCCGGGGGCGCGGGCCTGAGCGAACGCCGCCACGGCCGCCTCGACGCTAAACCGTGTCAAGAGAGAGAAAGCACAGACACACATGAGAACAGCCGTCAGACACTTCGAAAGACAGGACCAGGAGCCAATTAGCTATCAGAGTAGACCATCTCACCTGAACTCGTTAGCCAATGATTGACCCTGTCAAAAACAAAGAAAATATCTGCTTGGTTCTAGTAGACTGGCTATTTTATTGTCTGCCTGCTGACAGTATGATAAGATGTAAGAGAGAAGTAATGCGGGTCTCAGAGTTCGTCTGCGTGTTGTACTGAGCTTGTATTCAAATAGAGTAGAGACAGAAATGTATGGATAATGGCTCTCAAAATCATTCACCCTCTTGGGATTCACATTTTGCGTTTAAATATCAATTTCCACCCCAATTGGTTAGAGGTTTTAATAATCAGCCTTGGCTGTAAGTGTAGGATCATTGTCCTGGTCCTTTTCAGATTTCAGTAGCATTTCTTGCAGGATTTTTCTGTACTTTGCTGCATCCATTTTGCTTTCTATCTCCACAAGCTTTCCAGGCCGGATGCAGAGAAGCATTCCCATAGCATGATGCTGCCACAACTATTCTTCACAGTATGGATTGTGTTCTTTCAATGAGTGATGTCAGGCTAGCTCCCTAAATAGCTCTAAGTGTTGAGGCCCAAAAGCTCAACTGTGGTCTCATCGGATCATAGAATCTTCCTCCTTGATACGAGTCGATTTTGAGGACGGCCTGTCCAGGAGAGATTCACACTTGTACCCTATAGTCTCCATTTCTTAATAAGGAACTTCACTGTGCTCCAGTACGCCATGCCTTGGAAATGTTCTCTCCATTTATATCAATAACTCTCTCTGGCCATCTATATATCTTTAGACCTCCCTCTTTATGCATACAACGATCAAAATGTTTGGGGGAAAGAGCCTTTTTAGATCAAAAGAGGAAAGATGCATACTACAACACGTTATCAGTAAAATTCCATTCATCTGGACTGGATTCTTTGTTTTTTTTCTGCGTTCTGCAAATTGCTTATTTTGAAACGCTTGTTTGGATGCTAGAGGCCCAAAACCCCTACTAGTGTTTTATACTGCCCTTATGCCATCTTGCTTAGCATTGCAAAAGGCTATAACTCACAGACATCTTTTATTGTTATCAAATCAAAATCAAATTGCCTAGTGATATCTATTGTTTCATCGCCCGGCAACAGCAGGGTGTCCTTCCGTGTCCAGGGTGCCTCCTAAACAACCGATACAGTGCCCAGGGGACGTCCGGTTTATCCAACCTTACAGAGAAAGACCCCATTTACAGACCCACAGTCTCTCCGCTCAGCACACATTCATCCTCTGCCGTTCTGCTCAGCTGCAGTAAATTATTCAGCACCTGTGGGTTATGGAAGTCAACTTCTCACCACCAGCCTTTGAGCCTCTGTCTTTCCCCGAGCGTGACTTCACCCATACTGACAGCGTTCTTCCCGGATGACACGGCACATACAGCACCCGGAGCCCATCAACGCCCATGTGTCTACGGACAGTTTTGCATCGCCGCTCATCACTTGGTCGGTGCAAACTGATATGGTCCGAGCACAAGCCTCCGGTTGCCTCGAGGTGGTGTTCTGTCTGCTACCATGGAAACACGGCTCTATCCAGCCAGGGGATCTGGGGGGTCCATCCTGGTAACATGGGCGTGACGCACAGTCGCACACTCAAACACTCTCGGGGAATTGTGTTGATTGTGAGGTCAATGTTTAGATGGCGTGCGACATGTTTTTGTCAGTTTCAGCGGATAGCACGTCTGGTCAAGCCATGGTGAAAACACAGCATTTGTTCGAGGAAAGGCTGGATTCAAGACGAATCATGTCAGTCGATACTTCCTGCAAATCAGCTCATGTGACCAATAATATTTAATTCGGAGAGAAAAGAAACTATAAGTCCTCTAAGAGGAGATAAATACATAATCTATGAATGCCTTGTGTGCAAACCCTTTATGATGGGACTGGAAGCGATGGTCTGACACAACCAATCCCTTTTTAAAATGATGTACAGTGGCAATAAGCTGTCACCTGAAGTGACATAAAGGACATTTTATCACAAGTTGAAAATATATGTTGGTGCAAACCCTGCAGCTGAAGTCTGAGGAGAATGGCTTGCAAAAAGGACTATCGTGGTCTTGGATCAGCTGATCAGAGCTCAGATCCTAGGAAAAACTCTGGGCTGTACACAGGCTGGTCAGAGTTCAGATCCTATAGAAACACCCTGGACAGTATACAGAATATCTCAGCTCAATCAGACTAAACAGAGACTTTAACAGAGACTTACCTGAACAGACATCCTGCTGCAATCCAAGTAGTGTCTGACTCAATTTCAGCCTTTACATATACAGAATCAAAATAAGGGTGTGTAGACTTTGGCTATGTGCAGTATCTACCAGGATTATCTACCAGGATTATCTACCAGGATTATCTACCAGGATTATCTACCAGGGTTATCTACCAGGGTTATCTACCAGGATTATCTACCAGGATTATCTACCAGGATTATCTACCAGGATTATCTACCAGGATTATCTGCCAGGATTATCTGCCAGGATAATCTGTTATTCGTTTTCTTTCTACACATTTAATCCTATACAAATTGTTATGGCAAGACATTACCTCCAGTCCATCTTCTCCACAAGGTACGCACAAATCAGAAAGCCTGTCCGATTGAATCCATGCGTGCAGTGGACACCTGTGGGAGAACAGAGACACATCTTAATAGGTTATTACACCTGTGCCTACTGCTTGAGTGTGTGTGAGAGAGAGATAAACGCAGAGTCATCTATTAACATGTCAGACAAATTAATTGAAAAAACAATGAATTGACCTTAATAAAAAAAAAAACGGCAATCGCTGCAAATACCAAAAGCTAAATCGAAAAGTTGAAGTTTTGATAAACTGCTGGGAGGCATGGTTGTGGTTATAGGATTATGTTTATGTGTTCTGCCCCCATAAGATCAGGAAAACAGGTTAAAATGCCTGACATCATGGACAAACCCCTAGCTGCCTGAAACTATTGAACCCTAACCCCTATCTAAACCAAGCTGAAAACAGGAGAGCTGAAGAGAAGAGTTCACAACTAGACCAGGGACACTGAATGATATGGATAAATTCTGCATTATCCCAGATTTGTTGTGCCACTTTGTCAAAACATTATAGGAAGACTGTTATTTTTGATAAATGGTCGGTTCAAAACATGTCCTAGATTTGTGAAAAACTAATTGGAGAAAAATATGTATTTATTAAGGATGTGTGGTTGGTATATTGACGACCAAACAAAAACAAATCTCTAGGAGTAAAATTTTGGCAAGACAAACTATCCAGGTGTTCTGTACAACATCCCAACAATTAATATATGTTACGGCAAATTGAAAGTGTTTTGGAAGAATTCACTACTTCAATTAAAGGGAACGAGGACATTTTATGTCTTTGTTCCTTTTATCGTTTCTACTTTCTGTAAGGTCTCCAAGGGTGCCAATTTATGAATAGGGAACAAAGAGTTTATTAAAAATATTTCAGCTCAAGTAAAGTTCCTTTTTCATTACTGCGTGTAAGATCAAGATAATAAACAATTATTTCTCATCACCAGAGTGTCCAATAATTCTGCAAGGAGCTGTATTTCCTGCAAAACCAACAGCATGGCATGCTATCTAAATGTGACGAGTAGTAGTGGTGCTGGAGCAACACATTACAGCCATTGGGCTATAAGTCCCCCGTGTGTATTACTGTGCATCTCTCAGTGAGAACCGAATGTTTAACACCCGTTCAGAGTGTCTCTGTTGCAAACCCTCGGGTTGAAGTCTTAAAGCACCCCAGGCTGTTATACCAAGGAAACATGTTGGATCAGCACTGGGTCGCCATCTTTATACGACTGGCAGAACCAATCTGAGGCTACGGGTGGCAGAGAGAGATGGAACAAGTCAGTGTACACAGTGAATTGGTTTGGGTTTGCTTTGATATCTTTCCAAGCAGGAATAAAATTAAGAATAAGCAGGACTATTGCTTCCTTTGATCAACCGGGAGGAAACGTTGACCTGCCACGAAATAACTCCTTCAGATGTCTGCATGTGAGCGACAACTTATGTTAACAGCTCCCTGCATTAAAAAGAAACCGTCGACCCACCATGTGTGATAAGCTCTTCAGAGTTCCCACAGCACTGTGCACTATTAAGGCCGGAATATACCTTAAACCGTTTGCCACGCAAGTCTAACATCTTACACCTTGAAAAAAACATGGAATGTGCACAAACTGCAGTGATCCCCCGCAATGTCAAAGCACAACGAAATCACTGACCCCCCAAATCAAAACAAATGAGCCGATCCACACCCACACGGTAATCCACACACTCGCGTTCGATTGGAACAACAAATTAAGTTGTATTTTGCGTCGATGTCGAGTTTTAATAATGTCATCCCACCCTCAAGTGAGTGAAAGCACAACCGGGCTCTGAAAGACCCATCAGATATTAGGATAGGATATCTGGATAGACAGGAATACATTAATAGTCCAGGCACAGTCTCCTCGAATTTTCGATCTTACACAACCATATACACTGCTAATGCTAAGCTTTAATGTATTTCCAGGCATTTCTCCCAGGTGTGACAAATGACAACCTTCCGAGGGCACACGGATAAAAGCATTTGCCCTTTCACAGAACGTGGCAATGTGTGCCAAGATTTGAGAAATAATGCCATCAAACTGCAAAAAATTCAGCTTCTCAGACCTGCCATCCATTTCAGTCTACTGCTGCAAAGCCCTAAATTGACCCTGCAAACTTAATTTCAGTAAGTGGTTAGCAGTAATGATTGGCTGATCAGATCAGAGGTGTAAAGAACACCTACACAAATCCTTTATTGACAACGATGGATTACAATCAAGCCATAAACAAAGTGCTATAAGTAACTGGTGAAATGGTGTGATCAAATTCTGGAACATGTGCACGCCACAATGAAATGGCACATCCGTGACGCCCAGGAGTACATATGGTCTCATGATCGCATATCCACAACAAGATCCACAAAACTGGTGAAATGTACAGTCCAGTAAACAGGCTAACAAAACCATTAAGAAGCTAAAAGGCTGCATTGACACCAAAGACTGGGACGGCAATTCAACAACATCATATACAGATGACATTTGGGTCCCCTGCATGGTACCAGACAACAAGCTCAAAATCAGGTAAAGATCCCTGTGGAGGGCGGCCAAGAAAAACGTACACCTGGAACTCGGTCAAACACTAGTTTCAAGTCAGGCTCGAAAAGCAGCGTTCCCCTCAACGACAGCTTGGCCGTCTGAAAAGGCATTAGGAAGATTATGAACAGAAGACAAAAGGTTCCCTGAATAATCTAGAGCCATCAGAGCCTCCTTCTGTAGGTTTGGCGTATTCTGTCCATATATGTCGTGTTCCCCTCAGCAGCATCACTGCACCAAGCGTTGATCTGGGAACATGTAAATGCATTCAGCACTTACAGGTGACCGTCTGCCAGGACCTTTGCAGTTTCGCTCTGTAATCTTTCCCCCCCTCTCTAAAGGACCTAAGGATTTCAATATTCAAACAGCTGATTGCACAAGTCTAAAGGGTTTTGGGTGACTTACTGCTCCCTTAAAACGCTTCATATTACGGCTTCAATTTAAAACTAATTGAACATATTCGGAGCAACACATTATGAGAGTTAGAAAACATCTGGCGACGCTCTTTTATTTGGACAATTTGGCAGCATAATTAAAGTCTAAATTACACCCGATGTGTGCTTCTATTTACTGTGTTGCCTGAATTATTTGTTCTGTCCTAACAATTAAGCTGTAGGAGGAGGAATAAAGGAACAAGGAGGGTTGGGAGATGAGGGAGTCAAATGGCTGGGAGTTTTTACTAAACTTTTTCAAAACGGACAAAGAGGTGAAAAGTTCAAAAGAAAGCTTCCTGAGCAAACCACCCACTAACAGATCTCAGAGAAAATCTCCAAATATATGGTTGTTACTCGTTAGTCATTTTGAACACATCCTATCCCAGTAATCAACATAAGGATATTTTTCTCACACTCGGCTGCATTAAGACCCAAGAGAGAACAGATAAAGATCAACGGCGGGCAGACAGGATGACATCTTCATAATGACATTCATATATTCTACCCTGAGGCTTTAACAATTTAAATTTACAACATGGCACTGAGCTAAACGCAGGCAGAAAACAGGTGCCTGTAGATCTGTGCTGCCAAGTGGCCAAAACAGCGCCACAGAGCCCCCTGCTGGCCAAAGCAGTAAATCACTGAGCACCGGTCAAGATGAATTTAATCCGACAAAGTTGGGCCCACCAGGGTAGCCAAAGAGCATGTGACCGATGATCGAGGTGCTCCTCTCCAATAATTATCCAATGTTATAATCTGGTGACATGACGTACAAATACAAAAAATATTGATTGAGTGATAGAGTGTTTTTCCTTTGCAATCTCAATGTTTATATTAAAGCACTGTTTTTTGTAACCAACTAGCTAGAGTGCAGTTGCCAAGATCAGAGTGACTTGCTATTTAACACAAACATTTCTGACAGAACTAGCATTGAACTAGACACGAGAAACAGATTGAACTTCAGATTTAATACATGCGCACTTCCTCTCGTCAACAGCCTAATTGTATTCTATTTTTATTTTCGTGAGTAGGAAAGTTTTGGAAGTGACATTTTATAATGTACATTTACACATCAGCACTATTTTGTCACAAGCTGTTCCGTAATGTTCCGGATATGGTCTATCTGCCGTAAAGCCTCAGTCAGCAGCGGGGAGCCAGGTGGACCCATTCTACACCCTAGGCTTCACACAAACACCCACGGTGAGCTATAATAAAAATTATGGCATACACACATATGGAGATCTATTAATAGTATACACGGCACCTGCAACATTTTCAAGACGTTTCAGGTTTCAATTGGATTTAATAATACTAAATGTGTGATTGGTAATAATTTAGCCAGGTATGAATGCCTCACCAGATTTATGATAAGCGGAAAATGTGGGGTACGGAAGAATTCAGTGCAATAGAGTTAGAAAAATGACTCAACAAATAAACTTGGGTTTACTGTAATCAACAAATTGAGGCGATTTTATATTCTTGATGAAAATAATGGCATTGCTGTCATACAGTGGACCATAAAGATTCACATGCTCCCAAAGATTCCAATAAACAAATTCAATGGATAAAACTTTGGTCCAGTAAGAACCAATTGGCCGGATCGAATCCCTGAGCCAGCAATATAAAATATCTGTTGAGCACTTGAGCAAGGCACTAATAGCTCCTGTACAGGGTTTGAGAAAGAATCTGCCAATTTATTAAAGATAAATGGCATGTGTTTTGTCTCTCCATCTGTCACAGAGATTTGCAGTGGGCAATGTAGACAACATACTTGCTGGGCTAAGTCTAACACAGCTATGTCTTAGGTCCAATATAGGAGCTGGAATAATTCATTCAATAGGCCAATCATGATTCACATGTGTGTAAAATTCCCAAAAAGCATGCGACTCTCTATGGTCACCAACAGCGACCGATTCAGACACAACACAGTGATTTGCTGATGACCAACAGAGCAATGGGTTCCCATTCAGCACAAATCATCAAGGAAATATGAAGGAAAAATAAATAAAACACACAATGTTGTATGTTGTTTAAAATAATTAGAATGTGACTACAGTTATTTTGATTGATAGCTTGAATCTCTCGTCAGCTTTCAAAATGAATTTCTAAAATATAAACATATAAAAGTTCCTGTATGAACAGCATGCCTGACCCAAAAACAAATATCAAGAAATGTGCAGTACACACACGTGCATATATTGTATTCTTTACCTATTAATTCAGTGGGAGTCTTCTCCATGAAGTGTTCACATAGTCGGATGAACATCTCTGTAGTTTCTGTAGTAGGACACTCGCCGTGTCTTAACAAACAACATCAGATTCATTCAACAAGTTATGTATAGTAACATTTGTATGTGTAAACACAGACAGTTCATCCTGACTTTTAAACATGTCAGTTCTACATACCCTTTGCATGAAAGCTTCACATATTTAACACCCTCTTTCTCGATCTCATTGCGGTCATAGAAGCGGTTAGTGTTGGTTAAATCCACAAGTAAGCCCATTTTTACCTAGAACACACAAAACACACATTGACTTGACCGCAATTGTAAACTGAGCACAAATTTGCCTTTCCTGGAGGGACAAATTACATTTGAAAAAACTAGTACCTTTAGACTCTTTAAATACTGGGATAGCATGCTTGGGTGAAACCTGTTCTCTTCTGGCACTTTGTCGTCATACTGCGGACCCAACATAGTTTTCATGGGCAGGAATTTTCCTATTGAGACAAAGAGAAGGCAAACAGGTCACCACAAGACTTGCAGAAATCATTGATCAAAACTGTAAATCAAGTCAGAGTGTATTTGTGCATACACCGTTAATCTGGTGTTATAAAAGACAAAGCTAAAGTATTGTCAGCAGCCACAAAGCTGTTAAAGTTCGCATCAACCTGCCATGAAAAACAAAACGAAACAAGGTCATCAACAAGTAATAACGCATTTTTCATGGAGATCACTCTGCAATTTCATATGGTCTGGTTTCAAGCGCCCAATGGCAATACGTCATAACCATGTAAACATGTAGTGCAATGTTCAATGTGTTGATCTGTTTTGACTGCTTTATTAAAGATAGTTAGTGACGTTTGAAGGTAAATCACTAGCATTGTTTCTTTAACTTTTGAAGCATTTAACGTCCTCAAAGGCTTTAAAACGACTAGCTACATAATTGACTTGGGTAAACAAAACCAATGGCAGACAATTTCAAGCTTGACGTCGTCGCATACGGCTAGCTAGTCCGCGCACTCACGTAACATGGGTGTATTCATTCCGCCAATCAAAACGTTTCAGACAAAACACTTCTCGTAACACAGAGATTCTATTGGATACGTCCAGGTAGGTCCCTCCCGTTTGGTTCTATGTAACAAAACGTTTCGAAACGTAGACGTTTTATCTGGCGAAATGAATACACCCCGCTCACTGTGCTAGCCTGTGTCTTAGCTACTTTGTTAGCTAAAACACAACACGCTTTCGCCACTCACCTGCTACAGGTTGTCCCCTTCTCGGACAATTCCGCCATCGTGGGGGGGCTCCAGTGTGCGACATGCTGCCCAAAAAGTGACTACTGTAATTTCAGTAACCAACGTTTTTTGTCAGGGCAAGTACGTCAGCTGAACATAGACCGGACGTCACCTCGGAGATCTAACCCTTCACGGCGGGCTCTAGTGCGCCAATACTCCGCGGATTTGGGGCCTTAGAAATTCTGATGTTTAGGGCGTAACGCAGGCGACTGGTCCAGTATTTTTTTTAATCCAAAAGTCTGTTTTTAGTTGCGATTGTTCAATGTCCAAATATCCAGTTAATCCCTGGTTTCTCAAGAACCTAGTGCAATGCCCATGAATGAACTCCACATTTTTCCCAGTGTGCTCCGCGCTGTTTTGGTATTATAAGTTGCAGTTTCTCGAAACAATCAGCAGATGGGAGGCTATCCCCAGAATATGCAGCAGTTCAGCAAATGCAACTTTTTTATGCTACGAGTCTAAGCGTTCTTCTTGTGTCTTTCATAGGTTTAACGACCTTGTTTTAAAACGATGAAATCGTACACAGCCATTTAAGTAATTGAACAGGCTCTTTATCCAGGGGGAAATCACAGCGTGGTGCCAGGCAGAGGTTACATGGGAATATTTGGGTTTTAACCGTCTGTGGCGATCTGGATAGTTGGAGTTAGTATGGATCAGTATTCAGGCCTAAGATTAAAAGACGCCCGTTTACGGTTAGAGGCCGAATCTTAAAATCTCGAGTGATACAAAATGGCTTTAGCAGCATAAAAGCAAATCACGGGAGCGATGGGTCAGTGGATGCAAAATTGGAGGTTTCTTATTTATGCAATTTCAACAACAAATAGAAACATGGCATATTGAGTTTCTCTAACATTTTTAGCTTTGGGTTATGCACATGTCAAAAACAATTAATTCCACATAATTACTTTTTCTTAGAAAAATGTATCTACACGTTTTTGACAGTACATTCAGCATGTAATGGCATTAAATTGACATTTTTCCAAAATAAATTACGTATTTGTTTAAGCATCACATCTGCATGGTGGGGACAAAATAATTCTCAAGATCTTTGTCAGTGGTAGGGCATGCAAGACTTTAGGATTGAGGGAAAAAAGCAAAAAAACAATGTAATAATTTTGAAAAAAAGGTCTGTAATGGGATAATGTATATGATCAGACCATACCAAATCATATGGGATAATGTATATGATCAGACCATACCAAATCATAACATATGGGATAATGTATATGATCAGACCATACCAAATCATAACGTATGGGATAATGTATATGACCAGAGTCAGACCATACCAAATCATATGCATTGTTACATAATGTGTAATATATATGTGAGTGTGTATGATGCTGGCTTTAATATAAATGTGAGTATCAGAAGTTTCCACAATAAATACTTTAAGAATATAAAACAAATATGTGTGTAGTGTGTGTGTAACGACAGAGGAGAATGTTGATTAGGGGGACAGTTAACATGCGTGTCTGCGCAGTGAGGATGACACTTCCCTGTAGCAACAGAGAGAGCAGCTGTTGCCTAGCAGATTTGATGCAGCGGATTCAACCAGATCATTGCAACGTTCAAGTCAACAGCTTGGCAACTGCCTGCGTCAGTATGACCTGAATGCTGGCAGGAGGGCACACTGGCTGATATGACAAAATATTAGGAAAACTAAAACATCTCCCTTTAAAGAACAGATAAACGATGAACAGACAAACCAACCCCTTTGGTTGAGGCAAAGAACACGCAATGTCGGAAAGTCCCAGTGACGACTACAGATGATAACACAGATGACGTCATGTAGACATCAGCCATTTCTTGCTTTCCAAACTACTTGTGCAACATGCAGCAAACGAAAAACAATGTTTAGCATTGTTAGTATGTTTACCAATAAAGGAAGCAGTTTTGACGTACTTTACTATCTTTTTTTTCGAAACACTGTAAGTGGGCGTATTTCTGATTCCCACAAGTACAACCAGGAAGTTGCACTGCGCCATTGTGTCGATAGACGCACAACACACGGTGCTTTATTTCTGCGCCATCGTGAGAGACTAGAGACTTCTAAACTTGCGCCTCGAGTTACTATAAGATTACGAAATCACAGTCGTTAAACTGTTCTTCGAGTTATCCAAAAAAATACACTGCATTTCTATCTGTATCGAGGATTTTGGACACACTTCCGCTCCAAACTTTTACCAGATATATCTACGTGTAGTCGAGGCGAACGCAGACACGTTAAATAGCTAGCTGTTGTTGATAGTGAGATTAACAAACGTAGTTAGCCAGTTGACTAGTCCAACGGCGAGGGGAAAAAATAAATTCAACATATTTGATGTTTCCTCCCTCGCCACCTCCCGGGTACATTGAAGTCATGTTGTGCGAATCGCCAAGTAATCAAACAGAGCCGAATTTGGACGACGTTGAAAACAAAAACCCGTCGACGTTAACTCCTCACCACACCGGAGCAACACTTGGCAAAACGAGACATGCATTGCTGAAGAAAGGTGGAAGAAAACTGCGTTCCACAACCTCTGGGTTACAGCGGACACACCACCACCAACAACCGCAAAAACAGCTGAGAAATAACCCCTCGCTCCTCGCAGACGTAAACAACAACAATGTCGCATCTTCGAAGTCGGCGGAGCAGAGCGCGGAACTCTCCACCAACCGGACCCAAACCGTGTTGACGCTTCACCATATCAAACAGGAGACAAAGAAAGAGGTATTGTGGATACCTAGAGCGTTAGTTTGTGTTATTATTCTGTTAATTAGCCTTTGTCACATTTTGTAGTATGTCTTTGTAGATTTACAGTACATTGCGATGCAGTATTCATCTCGAGCCAAACGTGGATTTTTATTTAAAGCGGGGCAATTCCCTACACTTGTAGTTATACCCATTTATTTATTTTGTTTACAAAATGGTCTCCAGCCTACGCCCCTATACTTAAATCACATACTCACTAGGTTTACATATATAATATTAACATGAACAGATGAGAAAATGTAGCTGATGTTTTATTTTTATCTGTACACATATACAAATGGAATCAGAAGTATGATAGGCCTAGGGCTGGGCGATAAATCATTATAAATATTTTTCACGATAAAAAATATACAATTTCAATGATAAACATGGAACAAATTCTATTTTCTTGGAGTAAAAATTTTCTCGACGTACACTGCAAACTTGCTATAAACAGCCAATGGACACACATATTGAACAAACTGAAGAACAGGGAATATTGTGTATAGTATCAATGGTGGAAGCGAGTTGTAATTGAGTGAATAAAATTCAGATATTCTGCCCTAAAAAGGTAGAACATCAGGGATTTGGTAGTGGCTTGGATTGTTGAAGTATGACACAGAAAAAACACATCAGCAAGTGCTACCAGTGCTAACCAAGACAGGCAACACCATTAATTTGTTTTATCATTCAAAACGGTACCACCCTTCGGAGCATGCAGGAAGTGTAGGTTATAGTCCTCCCAAAAGACATGATGTCACGTAGCACGGTGAGAAGAAAGGCTTTAGGAAGCTTATGAAGACAATTTACCCCAGATATCAGCTCCCTGGTTGTAAATATTTTAAGCACGGGTGGCAACATTGTTATTTGCCACAGGTCGGCCTAAGAACCAGAGGCAGTGGACATACATGTCTTTCTTGCCTGAACTTTAGTGCAATAAGCAGGAGTTTGTGGAATAATATCAACTTGTTTTATTTTGTGTTTTATCTCATGTTCTATAATGTTTTAAAACTAGCAATTGTTGTGATTCAAACCAGACAGCACACTGTTTTTATAATGGCCTTGTTGAATTGGTTATGTTAAATATTTGGCTAAAATTAAAAAAAGAAGTGAACCACCTTTGGGCAACTAATTGTTTTTCTGATATGCTAGATTGCTTAACTCAAGCCGAAAACTATGGAAAAGTTACTGTGTATATCGTGATAATTATCGAGATCGAATATAATGAGCAAAATGATTGTGATACATTTTTGCCATATCGCCCAGCTCCAAGTAGGCCTTCTCTTTTACATTACTAAGTTAACCTTGCCTGAAACCCCTAGCTCACATTGCCTGTTAAGTGTACTTTAACATATGTGGAAATACCGAATTACCACATATGTTAAAGTACACTTAACAGGCAATGTTAAGTGTACTTTAACATATGTTGAAATACCGAATTACATTTTCTGTGAGGTGCACTGTTACAACACATGGCTTCAAACGAATATGTAGAAAAAAGGGGTGCGTGTCTGCTACTACGCACATTATACAGGATGACTGTCATTCCTCTGCCCACACTGGGCCAGCCCGTCATGGAGGGAAAATGTTTTCCTTCACACAAACTGCCCTTAAGGTTATAGGAGTTGAACTGTACCTACCAATCACACACATTTTCTACAGAATGTTTTTTTTGTACCCATCCCACATACTGTTGGGTCTACGCAAGGTTCATTATGCTGTTTATTAACTCCGGAGAACACTTTGCCACTGCAACACCAGTGGCAGCTTTCTTCCTTTATACGCGATGGCTTTAGCCTCTCCCTACTTCCTTTTGCTTCAAATATCTCCCTACTTCCTTTTGTCTAAAACCAACAAAAATCTGAATTTTAAAATTCATCCCATGTTTGATTTTGGTTTTCTTTCTCCTTCAACCCAGGTTCTGAAATCAAAAAGTGGAAGACTGGAGAGAACCACACCTCCAAGGGGCCAGTCTCTCCACAACCCCAATAGAAATGATCCATCTGCCCACAATGTAAACACCCGGAGCCAAAAGAACAGGCATGCTATTTCATCTGGCAGTGTTCCCTCTGTAAAGAAAAACGACAACAGCTGCCACCCAAAGCCCACCCCCCCTGCTCCCTTTCAGCTTCTCTGTAGAGAGAAGAAGCCCTTTATCCCGGCTGACACTCTCAAGATTGTGAATGTATCTTCGGCTGCGCTTATTCCTGATGTAGAGCTTCGAGATGGAGATAAAATCTATGCTGGTGCTAGATTCAGTGAGCCCCCATCTCCAAGTGTCCTGCCAAAACCACCAAGTCACTGGGTTGGCGAGACCACTGCCCCCCAGTCTTCCGACCACAGCCGGGAGCAAATGACTTTTCATCTGAAGTCACTGCTGAAAGTACAAGATAAACCATGATCCAAGTGGATGGAGCATTTGATCAAAACAACCCTTTATTTGATCAATGACAATTTGGCACAAAATAATTCGGACCCTGAAAGAACTGTAACTTAACCGCAACAGAATGTAGAAAGTTTTGATCTGTAATACAATCTCACAGTTTTGAGCTAGCGGCCTTGTGTATTTAGGATTTTTTATGAACTTGTGTGAATGTACACTGATGTTTAAATGTTTGGGATCACTTAGAAATGTCCTTGTTTTCCATGAAAACATACATGAAATGACTTGTAAATATAGCAAAATTAATAGGAAACATAGTAATTGACAAAATTAGAAATTATTATTTTTATTGGAAATACTAATGGTGTTCTTTAAACTTTGCTTTTGTCAATATTTCTTTCACCCTGTACAGTCTCTCACTTTACTACCACTAAAGCACCCCCAGACATTCACATTGCCTCCACCATTCTCTACAGATGGCGTAAAGCACTCCTCCAATCTCTTTTTATTTGGTCTGTGTCTCATGAATGTCCCTTGTGTTTTGAACACCTCAAACTTTTATCCGTCTGCCCATACATTTTTATGTGGGTACTATTTATTGAAGCTGCCATTTGAGGACCAGTGAGGCGTCTGCTCCTCAAACTAGACAAAAATGTGTTTGTCCTTTTACTTGTTCTGTTTTGGTTAGAGACAGTTTGCACTGTTCCTTGGAGAGTTGTAACACAGGACTGATGGTTGCTGATAACGGGTCTCTATATGTAAACAAAAAAATCTGCTGTTTCCCGCTACAATAGACATTTACAAAATTAATAATGTCTACACTGTATTTATGATCAAGTTGATGTTATGTTAAAGGACTGAAATCAATTTCTGAGTGACCCCAAACCTTTGAATAGTGGTGTGTATAATGTAAACATGTAATATAAGTGTATATTTCTCATGATATTTTGACAGACAGTATAGTTTTGTTACTGACGACAAATAACAAGAACTAATGTTTTCTTGTGTTAACAACACTAAGCGGCATTGCCTATTGGGGCGCATTTGAAAGTTTCTTAAACATTTGCACAAGAATGAAAAACAACACGGGTCCCCATAGTGACAGTCAAGTCTAGAGTTGTGTGAAGTTTTGGGGTTCTGTGAACCTTGACCCACCAGCTGTGGTTTACTATAGTCCAGAAGGAGCTGCAGTGAGGACCCACAATTTCAGGGAACTCTTTGCTAGGAAGTTTTAGAAGAGTATGGCCTCAGTCCCAGAGTTTGTGATCGCTATCTGGGTCGATGTGGTGACAATGTGAAAGTCTCCGTGCAGACGATAATCTCGGAGACAATAGCCTCTGCAGGTAACAGACATTCAGCACTGAAAGAGTGCTCTTTGTTTTTAAGCTCTAGCACTGATGCATTTTGTTATGATTTTTTTACTGCCTTGTATTTTTCTTTATAAGACTTTAATCTGCCCCCCTGGATAACTAGTGCTGGTGTTTAAAGCAATGATCATGATGTTCACTGCAAATTTGATTTAAATAGTTAGAATGATGTGTTGATCTTTCTCGATATGTAATGTTACAACATTGACCCATTACCTCTGAAGCCTGGCAGCTGTTTTCTGTAACTCTGTGATGTCACACAATGAAATTGTATTACTGTACCAAAGATGGATGCATTTTGTTGCAAAAAAGTTTCAACAGGTGATTTTAATCCAGTGAATCAATCTGTATCCCAACTTTTTAAAAAGTACTCTCAACTTTGCAATCTGTGTAATTGTTTTAAATTAGTTTCATAAATTTACATTAAAATATTGGCTACCCCCCTCAATGTTGTCTGTCCCCAATTCATCCCCCAAAATATGATGGCTACAAAACTAGACAGGGCCAGTTAGTCTCCCACATTGTAGTTTTTATGTGTATTTTGACCAGTCATCGGGTATGTTTCATTAGTCAAATGTTGACAATATTATTCAGTGTCACCAATAAGACTTTCCCAACACAGGTGCTTAAATGACCCAGAAATTCAGCTTGTTTGATGGATTATGTTAGAAAAAAAACAGAGTAAATAAAATTCAATGGTTTAGGTAAGGTCATCTGCTGGCGGCATTGAGCACGACAAATGATCACTCTTTGCTGTGTCTCCCTTCATACATATATCTCTATAGTATGTGTTACAAACTAGAGAACCGGGACATTCCACTCAAAGATCTGACACTTTTTTAATTTATCTTAGGGTCAGTCTGCTTACTAGGGAGATGAGGTAAAGAGAAGGTAAATAAATGTCAGATAATCAAGACCTCATGTTTGTGTCTCAAAGCTGTGCGATTGTGCTGCCCCAATCAGAATGAAGCTAGACGTGTAATCATTATTTATTTTTTACATTTATTGTGATAGTCATATAACTCTGACATTGACATAGGTCTAATCACAGCTCTGAACTAAGCAGCAGGGCTAAAGCCCTGGAAGCCCTTTCCTGATGACGACCCTTAGTTAAAGCCCTATAAGCTCTGTCCTGATGACGTTCCAGTGTTTAAACCCCGGAAGCCCAGTGCTTGTGACTTCCCAGGGCTCAATAATTGAAAGCCCAGTCCTGGTGACGTCCCTGGGCTAAAGATTCAAAGGACCATACAGCCTAAATGTGCTGTCTGCAATAGCTTGGGATGTTAACTGATATTCTACTGCATTTGTCATGTTATGTGGACACATTCAGATTATGTAAATTGCTTCAGTGTTTTGGTAAATTTGACACACCTACAATCTATCAATCAGTGAAATGTATTTTATAAGGCCCTTTTCACAACAAGAAATGTCACAAAGTGCTTTTACAAACACCCAGCTGAAACACCTATGCTCCTGGGCTAAATAACTAGTTAAATCAAAATATTGGTGAGATCCCCCAATGCTAGAACCCGGACACAACTATTTCTCTAGTGTATTTATTCATTGTAAATAATAAAAGAAGATACACAACATTGATAATAAACCACCATGTGACTATTATGTAATTGCACCGTTCGACCTGATATCCGCCTATATCCCAACCAGGTGGCAATATTGAGTCGTCCAGTTAACTCGCCTATCCGGATTGCTGGTACAACCATTGTCGTTGAAAACCCTATTGGGGAGTGATTATGTTACATCAAGTTCAATCAGTATGATTTTTTACAGAATATCGAACCAGAAGGAGTAATTTCACCCCAATATCAACAACAGAAGCTGTGCAGTGAACTTACCGTTATTGTGGCAGTAATAACACATGACCAGACAATGAACATGCAGTAGTGGATCAATACTGCTGGTGGATACGTGGTCTATCCGTGCATCACTTCATGCATCATCTGGATATTTGTAAAACAGAAGTTAACTTTTAAAGTTGCCACCACTTTCACCAACCATATTGCCTATGACACTTATAGATAAGCTAAATCCAACACATTCACAATGCCGTGGAGGTGAAAATGTAAAATATAATGCTTATATTTATTTGGGTTTAACCAAACTGATTTACATTGTGTCGGCCGATCAAATAGCCGTAGACGTCTTTCCGTTGTGCATGTGACTTTATATTAAATCTAGTATGGCGAGTTGCTTCTAGGGAACTGTGTGGGCATTATAGGGACTGTGTCCGCTATGGTCTGTGGGAGGGGTCACTGGGACATTCAATATAGCTACTTCAAAACAAGAGACTTCTATAGTGATACTAATCTATATAGAGAGAGCTAAGTGCAAAACTGCCAAACTGTGCTGTCACCTACATCCATGGGAATGGCCAATAACGCAGTGTTCCAGGAGCTAAAACACAAAGTTGGCGACGTGATCGATGGAGCGCAGGACCGGCTTCACCGTCTCAGTACGGACATATGGAGTTGCCCAGAAACCGCAGAGCAAGAATATAAGTCCCACGACCGGTTGGTTGCCTTTTTCGAGCAGGAGGAGACGGGGTGGACCGTGGACAGTCACTATAAACTGGCGACCGCGTTCCGTGCCACATGGGGACCGGCCGGTGGCACCGGGGATAACGACAGCATACATGTGGGTTTCCTGTGTGAATACGACGCGCTGCCGGGCATTGGACACGCATGTGGACATAACCTGATAGCGGAGTTAGGAGCTGCAGCAGCGATTGGGCTAAAAGCGGTGGTGGAGAGCACACCGGACTTTCCAGTCGCCGTGCAGGTAAGTTGTCTGGATCCACCAGTGCAACCTTCAAAAACGTATTTCAATATTTATTATTTAATGAAATGCACATTTATGTTCTCGTCCTGGTCTATGTGAGCTTTCCGCATTACGCATGCGTGGCTGAGTGTGAGACTTTCTAGCTCCCTTCCTTCGCACTCGATTGTAGTTGGTGTGTAATTGTAGGCTGGTGTGTAATTCAACACGACTATAATATTCCATCTTAAGTTCAATGTTCAGAGATCTGCCACTTAGACATTGGACTTGTTGGTCCAGTACATCCCACAGATGTTGGGTTGACATCTGGGGAATTGGGAAGCCATGGCAACACAGTGAACTCTTCATCATGTTCCTCTAACCATTTGCAACCATGTGTGCAGTGTGGCAGCCAGGGCACATTATCCTGCTGAATAAAGGCCACGGCCATCAGGGAATACAATTTGTCATGAAGTGCTGTACTGTACCTGGTCTGCAACAATGTCTAGGTATAGGTGACGTGTCAAATTGACGTCTACATCAGTGCCCGGACCCAAGGATTCCCAGCAGAACTTTGCCCAGAGCATCACACTCTTACCGGGTTGTTGTCTTCCCACCAGCGTATATGCCCATCACCCTTACAACTGTCTAGTTAAAATCACAAATCTAATCGTGTTGAACTAGACCGGCCTACTGTTGTTAAAAACATTACAACCCAAGTAGTTATATATGTGTACCTAATTTAAACTACACTTATACTAATCGTAGTCTGGAGCCCTGTTTAACCGTGTAATCATCAGCTTGTGGTCGAGGACATCGTTAATGCATGACCAACGACCAATACGCCGTGGTATCATTCCAGCCGTTTCACTGTGTCAATAATACTCGCCTCATTATGTATCAAGACACTGGAATGTATCCATGCCACTTCTACCAGCCAGCTGTTTCTCCACAGGTGACAGTGTTAGGAACCCCAGCAGAAGAGGATGAAGGGGGTAAGATCGACCTTATAAGGGAGGGTGCGTTTGATGGCCTGGATGTGGTGTTCATGGCCCATCCCTCACAGGAGGACGCCTCCTGGCTGCCGGATATGGCTGTACAAAGGTAAATGTCTGGCAAGGCCTCGCAAGAGTCTAAAATGCCGATAAGTCTTTAATACAAATGCTCATTCCCATACTGAATTATTCAACGGTTAGCCGGAGACCTGAGGACATATTAACACGTATGTGTGTTTGTATCAGCGTTTCTAATCAAACTGAAATATTGCGAAAAGCCTAAGAGTTACTTAGATTTCAGGTATTTTTTACATAAATCAATCAATCAAATTTCAACAAAGTTGTCACAAAGTGATTTTACAAACACCCAGCCTGAACCCGACAGAGCACACATTACCAAGGTAATACACAGCGGCTAGGAAAAACTCCCTGATGGGTCGAATTTAGGGAGAAACCTAGAGACCAACCAGGCTCTGAGGCGTGGCTAGTCCTCTTCCGGCTGGGTAAACTTATAGTAGTTTAGTTTAATAATTATTAAATTATTATTTTTAACGCAGAGTCTTATAAAATTGTCCAGGTCAAATTCAATCAAAAAAGGAGAGAGGGAGGGTTGAGGGTTTGGCAGATTGGAAGCCGAAACTGTGAGGTAGCATCAGCTGCTCAGCCTGCAACACAACCAGGGGGGCCTTAGACATAGGGGGGCCAAAGACACAGTGCAGAAATGAATTCCGAGCCTTCCGTTCACCTTCGTACCCTGGGCCATACTAAACTCAACCATAGACTGTGCAAATGAGATACGTTGTTAATAGTGACCTAAAAGTTTGCAGCCGGAGGTAGAGTCTGGTATAGAGTCTATGGGCCATATTCTTCAACCGTTCTTAAAGAGCCACTTCACCGATTTTGCATTTAGCTTTGTATCAGTAGACAAATGGTAGTATTTTCCAATGACCTTACTCCCACCTCTCAACTCCATCTGATAAGAGGCATATCTTGATTTTAGTTCAGGAAAAAATCCTCCAATGATGTAAAATGACGATTTCTACGTCATTGGAGGATTTTTTAAAAGAGGCTATGAACTACAGACAGAAGTAGATGCTACTTCCGCATTTTTATCAACCCGCCCATATGGGGTGGGGCCTCGTTACAGATTTTCAAAACAGTGTCAGCCATCTTGCTAACCCAATCTGGCTTGGTGTGGAGAAATGCAAGTTTTAGACTAAACACAATGGCAGAAAGTAATTTTGAAGACGAAATGGAAGAAAGGGATTTTGAAGATCTGTTGCGCGAATCTGATGTTCGTTGCTGCCTGTACGAGCCGCAATACAGCGAAACACAGTTGCGGTTGATGGAGGAACAAGAGGCTGCTGCTGCAAAGGAGCGAAGCTTGCCTGGCGGTCATGAGGAAGAGCCCGTACAGAGTCGAGCTGGGGCGGACTGGTTGTGCCAGTGCTCTCGCTGTGCGCCTATGGACACAGATAGAGTCCCATGTTCAGGACATCAAACAGAGATTTCTAGCTAGTGACGGACAATACTGTGGTTATCAAGAAACTGCTTAAGCTCTAGAAGAGCTATGAGTGTGAAATTGTTTATATTATGTTTAAAAACAATAAAAGTTCAACGTTTATAATGTATTACTTTGATTTACAAAAGAGTACAGGGAAATATGAAGAAATGTATATACTTGTATTAATTACAAATATTCTCTGAACTTGGGGTGGTTGATACTAGCCCGCAGCCACTGTTTGCACCGCTCTAAATGTTCAACGGAAAAACGATGGAAACTAACTACATGTCCTTTCCTTGTGTTGGATGTACATCCCGGTACAACGCAAGGCTAGTATTTAAATTACTTTATCAAGAAACTCGTCACGGAGACTCATGTTAACCGGTGTCTTCTGTTTTCCAGTCAATTAGCTAGAAAGAACAGAATCTACGCACAGTGAAAAGCACTCTTACGCAGATTTGCGCGCTGACTTTTGTGTGACAAATCATTAGTCTCTGCGTTTTCATCAATTGTACATTGATTTAAATATTATGAAGAATAACATTATAAATAATATTCAAATATTTCAAATATTTGCATATATTTAACGCTTTTCTGTGGATGGCACCCCCGAGATTGAGACGGGTATGGCTGCAGGTATGGCTGGCCGCAGCCATACACTCTAGGAGAGATTGCGGTCATTCCGATTAGAGCTGTAATTGAGAGCCCGAGCCCGACCTGAGCCGGACAGTTTTTTTTAAAAGCCCGAAGGTCGAACCCGGTCATTTTTCTGTCATATTTTAAGAGACTGTCAATTTTTTTTGCATTCGGCATAACCGGCTCGTTTTTTTTCATTAAAAGTGAGGTTTTAATCTTTTGGCCGATGCAACAAAATGTATGGGCCACAGTCCTGCCTGCCTTTCACGTCCTCAGCATCCATTCGCTAAATGAAACGCATCACCTGACCACTCATTCACCGCGCAATCCGGAGCGCAAGAGACCAAGCCCGAACCCGAGTGTATAATATACATTAAGACCGAACACGACCCGTCGGGTTCGGTCGGGTTCGGGCAAAGATCTGCAGCTCTAATTCCGATTATATCCCCAATGCGCTGGTCCAGCTCAGTAAGGACAGTGCAACCCTTTCCCCCTCCTGTGGTCAGCATCTCTCGTTTGTGTTTGGCAATACTTTTTTTGCCTCAAACTTCATGCCAAACCACTTCTTTTTTATGTAATTTTTATGTGGTTCGCCCTTCCCCTGACACAGCGTTCACAGAACGAATGATTAAATCCATGCATGCTTTTTATTTGTATTTTTCAACCACTACTGACGCTGCTAAATATTACATATTTTTGCCTGTTCACTTATTGCAGAAGTAATTCCACTTCTTAACTACAGAAGTAATTTGTTCTTTTGTCGTCTGATCCTCTATACTGTCTATACATGTTAGTTTAAGCATTTTTGCATTCTCCACGTTTTTACGATGAGTTTCCACTCCGCCCTGCAGTTTAATGCCCTTTTATGGGAAATACCGGGGCGTTTACCTATGCTAATTAGGAACAACGGACACGCGCTTTGAATTTACGAAGACGTGGTATTCATCATTATAGGAACGCAGGTACGAACAATTACACCATTTAAGAACACGTTCGTGAATTTGAGTAAGACTTTTCTTAGGAACTTTCTTAGGAACGAATTTAAGAAATAACTTAGGAAAACATTGAAGAATATGGCCCTATGTTTCTAACCCTGATTGGAAGCTCATTCCACAATAGAAGAGCTCTATAGGAGAAAGCTCTACCTCCGGCTGTTTGTTTTGAAATGTTAGGTACAATTAGAAGGCCAGCATCTTTTGATCTTAGTTTACGTGTGGGTATATGTATGGATGGACTCATTCTGCGAGGTAGATAGGAGCAAGTTCATGTAAAGCTTCATACGTTAACAATATAACTTTAAAGTCTGCCCTAGCCTTAACAGGCAGGCAATGTAAAAAGGCTAATATTAGGGTCATGTATTAAAAAAAAATCTAGTTAAGATTCTAGCAGCCATATTAAGTACTAATGGAGTACATGCACATAGTATCTATTTATAATGCATCATGAAACACTAACATTAATCAAACATCTCTTTTTATAGCAGCTGGAATGGAAAAAAGATTCATGTTGTCAAGTGTGATCTGTCATTCGCAAATAACCCATTGTTGAATAAATTTAAATATAAATGTTCTCTGTACTGGCTGAACCTAAGGCCCTAGTTGCTTTGTAGAATTTCCAAATGCAGTCAATGATAGGAATTCAAACCAGTCATCACGTGAGACTGAAGCTAAAGTTCCCCTGTCCTCTCAGAATAAACCAAAGAAACTGCCTGACTCAGGGATCAATGTCCAGTTTCTAGTTTCAGTTCCAGTGAAAATATTGCAACTGTGAGAGCCGCAGACAAAGCTAGCATAAACCTGTAGAAAAGAAACACACATCGGCTAAGTAATGTAAAGTGTCGTTATTATCTCGATTTCCAGTGTCAAAGTGAGGTACCATGGCAAGGAGACCCATGCAGCCGCGTACCCCTGGAAAGGGGTCAACGCCCTGGATGCAGCTGTGCTGGCGTACAACAGTGTCTCTGTGCTCAGACAGCAACTGAAGCCAGACTGGAGAATCCACGGTGAGGGACAGTCCACTAAGGCTTCTGCGACACACAGGGCTACGCAGCAATTAGGACTTAACCCACTTAGCCCAGTTAACAGAAACATAGAACTCCCCTTAAGATCCAATTATGTTATGCGAGCTTTCTCACTCCACAGTAGAGTTTTGTGAAGGCATGTAGTGGAGAGAGAACTGTGTAGGCTCAGATTTAGTCAGTGTTGTCTAAAAATTGTGTTTGTTCCCTCCGTGGTGTCTCTGACTGTGACTTTTTCCACCTGCCCGGCAGCTACGACCCCTGACAGTTTTACTGTGTAATCCTACGCAGGTATCATCAGTCACGGAGGGGTGAAACCCAACATAATTCCTGCCTACACAGAGCTGGAGTACTATCTCAGGGCCCCCGCCCGTAAAGACATCCCCATCTTCAAGGCCAAGGCAGAAATGTGTTTCAGATCTGCTGCCGTTGCGACTGGCTGTGAAGTAATTACGTATTCATAACTTTTAGATGCAATTAACAAAAGGTAAAGCTGTCGTGCTTGTTAAAAAACTACAATGTTAAAAATAACATCTGAATCTATTTCTTTTAATGAATGTTTTGATTTTTGCATTTAACTATCAAGGGTATTTCCTTACTAGGCGACGAAATCAGAGATCACGAATGTAGATTAGTTTCAAACGAGTAATAACCAGTCGTATCTGGTATTTTATAGTTTCCCACTTGGTTACAAACGCACCATTAACACCACTGCAAAATCCCTGCAGAATAGCTGTTGTCACAATGTGAAGAATTCAGATTTCTAACAAAATAATAACACATATCCTAAATAACAGGCATGTCCGGAGTTAATTACCCAACTGAGTTTTGCCTTCTTTGTTTTAGGTTGAACTGGAGTTCGCGAGGAATGTATTTCATAACGTCTTGCGGAATCCCACCCTGCTGAGATTGTACGAGCTAAATGGCGAGGCTTTGGGCATGGAGTTCACCACAGATGAAGAGGTTCTCACCAACCCTTCTGGTAAGGCAGTGACTCAGCTGTGCGTCCCTTTGGTGATTATGATTAACCAGGAGGCAATAATCCTGCAGTGCTGTAATTCAGAACCAAAATACCTTTGTTTCCTCTACAGGCTCCACAGACTTTGGCAACGTGTCTTTCATTGTACCTGGAATCCATCCATATTTCTACATCGGCTCCAATGCGTTGAACCACACAGAGAAATACACTGAGGCTGCTGGTAGGTCTTTAATTCACCTGAAACAAACCTCAAACAAGATGCTGTTAATTAAATATTGTTATATTATCCAATAACTGCATGACATGACTAGTTTAATTTTTAATATAATTTTACCAGAAAGGCCATTCCAGTGTGCACTAAACCCAGGGCACAGTTAGGAATCATTTTGCCCATAGACTTACTTCTTTGCGTGTCTGAATCTGTCGTCTAGGCGACCATAAGGCTCAGTTCTACACGCTGCGGGCGGCAAAGGCCCTGGCTATGACTGCGCTGGATGTGCTGCTGTGTCCTGAGCTGCTGCAGATGGCCAGGAATGAGTTAAAGGAGGCCAACCTAAAGGAGGAGCAGACCCTGGGAATGTCCACGGGGGAGAAACCTGTAGAGGAGGAGGCCCGTCCATGAACACAACAGCCGGTTCTGGCAGACAGGGAGCATAGCATATGTAATGTTGGAACCGAGGCCCTATGTTAAAGAAATTATGTCATACCGGCGTAAGCCAGTTTTACCGGACAGTCTCATAAAACATATTGCATTTTCTCGACTTCCTCTTTATGGGTACACCAAAGATTTGTTATATTCACTATTCTATATGCTGTTATTTGATTAAGTACATTTTACTTGTACATCAATGTTATATTAGTCCGATTTGTACTCCATTAAGGGAACTCATTAATACATTTCACAAAAGTCTATTGATGCTCCTAATGTTTGGGGTTATCTGTAATGTAATGTATTGCGTGTGTACAACCATGTCCTTGTCATTTTTGTGCGGTTAAGCAAGTAATATAAATATCTCTAATCAATCAATAAATCTAATCATTTTATTAATACTATATACATATATATATAATAATAATAATAATACAAGCGTAAGATATTAATGTTCATAAAAAAAATAATTGAATAGATAGCTTATTTGCTTGTGCCCAATTTCAAATGCCACACAAAAAAGATATACATATGCGAATAATGGCAGCATAGACTAAAACAATCCAGGAAACAATGGGACAAGAAATCATATTCCATCAGACCGATTTATGCTAAAGTACTGTACACGTGCTGTTCAATACATATTCCATCAGACAGATGTATGCTAAAGTACTGTACGCGTGCTGTTGTTTAATACATATTCCAGCAGACAGATTTATGCTAAAGTACTGTACGCGTGCTGTTGTTTAATACATATTCCATCAGACAGATTTATGCTAAAGTACTGTACTTGTGCTGTTGTTCAATACATATTCCATCAGACCGATTTATGCTAAAGTACTGTACACGTGCTGTTCAATTCATATTCCATCAGACAGACTTATGCTAAAGTACTGTACACGTGCTGTTGTTCAATACATATTCCATCAGACAGATTTATGCTAAAGTACTGTACACATGCTGTTGTTTAATACATATTCCTTCAGACAGATTTGTGCTAAAGTACTGTACTTGTGCTGTTGTTCAATACATATTCTATCAGACCGATTTATGCTAAAGTACTGTACACGTGCTGTTGTTCAATACATATTCAAGCATAGATATGTTTAAACCGCTATATACAAATGTTACCCTAAAACTGTATAGCACAGTAAGAAATAACCATTTGGTCAGTGCTTGTCATCATATAAAATTACATTTCACAAAGTGTAAAGGACACGCAATTCTTTGAGCTACTGAATATCATAAAAACTGCAAAAAGTATGATGTCATTGTTACACAGTGTAACTAAAACAACATCAAAATCCATACTGGCTCACAGAAATATACTTACAAATACTTTGCAGCGACCTGATACGTAGTGTTTTGATGGATCAATCATTTATAAATGCTGAATGTCACTGTCAACACGCGTCATTTACCCAGGTCCTGTCCAACTGAACTTGTAGTGTCCAAGATAAAATGTGTAAGTTTGAACAAATGGAGAGATATTAAAATACCCTTATTTAATCTGGGGGGGGGCATAAATAATAGACCTGTTAGGTGATGATGACAAAATGTAACCGTTTGATTTGCAAGTGATGTTATCTACTGTAATTTGGACGATTTGCCATAAGCAAATTCTTACTCCAGCAATGCATTATAATAAAAACGATAATAACAATAAATAAAAACTTTGAAAATATAACTGTCTAAGCACCAACCAATTTAAATGTTGAAAGGCTGCATGAAATGTTTCCGCATTAGCCCTGTGCCATAACGGTGGTTTTGATTGTGTGTACTTCTTAAACCTGCCATAGATAAATAAGCCCTTTTCGTTCCAACTTCTTAATTCCCCTTTTATCTTTTAAGAAACGTTTATATTTCATTTTTCAAATGTCATTAGCCTTTTTGACTTAAAAAATAACATATTTTCACCTTCACCTAACAATTGTCCTGTGGCAGGAATCACGAACACTGTTAAATAAAGTAGAAAGGGCTTAGAGGTTAGAGCACCTGGCCGATAACCTAAAGGTCACAGGTTTAAATCCCAAAGCCAACCAGGTGAGGGGATTGAAGGCACTTCACCCTAATGACTCCTATACTGTGCTCCGGATTAACACCCTCTGCTAAATTACGTTAATGTAATCCCCTCTATTGCAGACAATACAAAGAAAGTCTGTGCAACGTTTAAATGGATGCTATAAACGATAACGCAGCCTTAAGGACTGTTCAAATAGCCATCGCTAAGGTTGACCAGGAAGCAACAATGCTTATTAGCTAAATTCATGCATTATGGTTACATGTCCACGTGTGTGTGTGTGTGGTTCAATATGGATGATGAAATGCATACAGAACATATACAGGTTAATGTAGGCCTACTGCACGGTCCTGCATAGTGTCTCTTAATCAGCTATTGGAGGAAACTGACATGCTGAATGCTATATATTACATGGTTATACAATATGTAAAAAAATAAAAAGACAAACACACATGTGATCTTGTCAAACAGCTCTAATATAGCTTATCAATGTCCTTATATTTTGTGAAACACAGAAAAACAATTTAAATTGGCTGATGCTAAAACGTGTTCATCTTTGCATGTGTGGGCCCCTATGTTTTATGCAATACATAAAAGCCAACGCAATAGAGTTTAGTCATCATATGAACATTCCCCCGGACATTTTAGACACCGGCATTTGGTCTTCAAGGTGACGGTATCTGCTGTACATTTGAGTCTCTTCCCGGCGATGACATGGTGTGTCCTTAAAACCTTATTTAGCAGTGCAGGGACCACGCCTTGGGATTTCACATCAACACACACCAACGGAGTTGAGGTTCCCGGACACCGTGAGCGTTTTCTCATAGAACAGATCAAATGTGACCGTGCTTTCTGACTCCCCCCGTTCGTTCCGGATGAAGTTCCACGGGTGCGTCTACCTCTCAAACATCCCTTCAGAGGTAACAGGACCAGTAGATGACGTTGAACAGAATGTACGACCCGGGGAAAAAGACCCGGGAGTACTTGTCTATGGCATGCGTGTCGATCCACATGCTGTTGTAGGCACTGGGGCCCACGTGACCTGTGACCTGGTCGTTCTCCTCAAAGTCCAGGTGGACCATCATCCTCTGCTGCTTCATGGCGCCGTTCTCGTCGGACATACCGCCGTAGTTCCCCGTGTTGTTTACGTCCTCCTCACTGTAGCTTCCCATCATGCCCGGGTGGGTCACACCACAGCTGCACGCCAGCTGCACCGGACACAGATTGGGTTAGGTACCACGTGACACCACCCCGACCCACCCCCCATCCCCCCGCCGTGAGACAAGTCAGTTCAGATCTAGTCTACGCTCTCTTCAAGGCGACACTTTGGATTCATTTGAACTCTACTCACCCGATCTCGTAGCTTCCTCTCCTTTCGTTCTTGCAAAGTGGACAGGTAGTTGACCGCGGCGTACTCTATCACCGACAGGAATACGAAGACAAAACTGACCCAGAGGTAAATGTCCACGGCTTTTATGTAGGACACCCTGGGCATGGAGGCGTTGACTCCAGTGATGATGGTGGACATGGTGAGAACTGTGGTGATACCTGAAGCCCAATACAAGACACAAAGATTATAGAGGCAGCCGGATAGTCAATCGGACGGAGAAAATCTGAATGGTTCAGGTATTTTAACGCTGACGACAACCTCTGGACTGTCAGGCTCCGACTCACCCAGAGGAACCCTGGCCGGCACAGCCCGACGGTCGATCCAGAAAGACACCCAGGACAACATGACCATCAGAGTGGCAGGAAAGTAGGTCTGGAGCAGGAAGAAGAAGATGTGACGCCTCAGGGTGAAGTTGATGTACAGACGGTTGTACCAGCCTGGATAGGAGAGAATTTGAATATTTCATGTGTTACACTTCAGATTACCTGCATTCACACTACAGAAACACAACCTTGATACATTTCAGTCAAATCCACTCTCACATTCTGTATAGACTCTCCTTTGTATTTTATATGGTGCTATATCAATGCTGCTCAACTGACCTACTTATACCTCATCCTGTATTAACTGTATATTGACTCTCCACTTGATCCTGTATTGCCATGTAGAATCCCACTGCTATTTGCACTCTTGTATTCTGTGCATTTATTGTATAACTGTGGTCTCACATGTTTTAGCCTTTTCATGGCCAGGTCGCTGTTGCAAATGAGAATTTCTTCTCAATTTGGCCTACCTGGTTAAATAAAGGTTACAACTATTTAAAGATATTGACCTGAGTTTGTGGTTGAGTTTGTGGTTGAGTTTGTGGTTGTGTCAGTGCTCTACCTGTGCTGCTATAGAAGGCTAACTTGGTGGTGGTATGGAACTCCTGGATGAGGAACTGGGAAAGGGAGATCTTCTCGTCCGTACTCAGGGAATTGTTCCCTTTCTTCCAGTAGAGCATCAGGTCGTCATCCGTGTACGCGTCTATAACGAAAGGGACCGACTGTTTCTTGTGCACAGCTTGGAACACACAACGAACATGTACGTTGTATTATCGGAATGTGACAGACCGACGAGCGATACGTCCGAGAGGAGACTCACAGCTCTCGATCTCCAGGGAGCAGGTCTGCGTGTCCAGGGGGAAGCGACTCAGGTCCATGCTGCACATGGATGTAACAGTCACCCTGTGTCAGAAAACCATACAGACGTGTCGAGTGAACTCTGGTTACAGTTCAGTTAGTGCTTTTAAATGTATGTATAAGGAGATAAGAGACACATGTCAGTGGCAAAGCAGTGTTTTGTGGCAGTTGACATTATAGCGGAAACAGTATGGGAGGGGCATATGCAAATAGAACATTATGAAACTCCCTGTAATGTTATTCATAATTACAATATTAATTAATAATGCGATAATAATGGACCTATCCAAGTACTGGCTCAAGTGGAATCCCATCCAATGGTAGATTTGAGAACTATTTATCACAATACCAGGATGGAATGAATCTCTCCTCCGGCCGGTCAGAAACTCTCTCATTCAGCAATAGTGGTTGTGTGTGTGTGTGTGTGTGTGTGAAGGGAGTTCCCCCTAAGGTATCAGATATGCCGTACATCATGACCCTACGCAAAAAATCTCATCGCAAAGCTTCAACCATCTGGCAAAACCGCCTGTCACTGGAAAAACAAAACGATAGCTGAAAAGTGGAGCCCATTCCGTTAGTTAACAATGAGAGCAGAAAGTGAATAGATATATTGCTTCCGGGCCAGTAATTGCAATAATAATAATAATAAATAACAATACATTAGTGTGAACCGTGTTAGCATTAATTAATGTAAATTATAAAAACAGTATGACCAGTAGGAGTACTCATTCAATGGCCATTTCCTCATTCAATGGCTATTCCCTGATTCAACTGCCATTTCCACATAAAACAATGTTCTACGCATGTCGTAGTCAGACAAATACACACATGGTCAGGGGACTGACGAGTCATAGAGCCCTAGTTTAAGGACACAAAGATGAAAACAGTAGAAATAATCTAGAGAAGACCAAGATCCTCCGGGAGTGAGATCCACATGAAGTTTCCCTCTCTCACAATCTGCTTCTGTTCAACAAATCTCTATTTTCAACCCCCCAGAGAGATTAACTCTACTGGTGAGCATGTGTGTTTTATGCAACAGAACACACACACACGCGCGTGTGCCACCCACGCAAATCCTATACATCTGCATGGACGGAGAAATCCGATAACCCAAAGCGACTACGGTTTATAAGGGCAGAACGCGTTCTCTCCGGACCGGAACTTCCCTTGCTTGAGCATGACCGCTGATTCCATCCGTGACTGAAGTGTTTGTGATCCCAGCATGTTTCCACAGATGTCCACATGATTGTATGAACACTGATCTGACTGCGGGCATTGAGAGAGCTATTGAGAAACCTGAAATGTCTCCTCGCAATTTAATTTCAATTGCCGAGGGAATGTCTGCCATGGCTCCGACTGCATGGGGAAGGCTGGAAGACTTCTTATAGCCTATAGCTTTCTTGTAATTAAAACACTGTTTGACACTTAATTTGACCAACAAAAAAATTACTCACTAATTTGAATATCTATTCATGCTCTTCTCACATACGCGTCAGTCTTATCATAAGTGAATTGTTCTGACTGTCAGCAGAGGGAGGTTCACAGCCAGCTTGGTCCTGGATCTACTGTCAAATGGACTGTGGATTATGAACTCACTGTGTCTTTCCTGGCTCCAGCTTCCTGATTACTCACCAACATGAGAAACTCACTCTCTGACTGTGGCTTTAATGTACTTCACTGACAAACAGTTTCTCACCACATCCATCCAATCATGTCGTTATGTAAATACACGTCACAATTTGGTCAAGAGAAATAAAGACACACTCGGCTCGGAATCCTGATCCAGCTAGAACAGCATGACAGCAGTTTCTCATTTGCAAATTGGTATTAATTGGTAAAAACAACGTATTGGAGGTGGGAATTTAGCCTGCTTTAGCTGGCAGCTCCATTATGTAATTTGCGTAATTAAATCACTTTGGGGCTAAATTGTCACTTGGCAAAAGCGGGTGTTTACGACGCCACATGCGATTCTCATCAGTTGATTACATTACATCAACGTCAGACCGTGCTTACATTTACCCATCATTTGTAGGCTTTGTCTAAAGTTAATTTACATAAAAACAGTTCATACAGGTAGAGGAGGAAGAATAGAAAGTGTCTCGAGAGCTGTGTCGGCATTTGAGATAGCAGTGTGGCGTCATTGAAATTTGTATATTTTTCAATACATTTTTTATTGAAAAATAATGCTGTTGAGGTAAAATGCACCACCACTCCACAGAGAGAGAGCGCTGACGAAATATTACTATTCAAATTGCTTTGAGCCAGTCCTCACCACAATCATTCACAATAGCCAATAAAGATTATAATAACGCGCTCAGAGTTTTGAGGTCGATAGACCCAGGATAGAGCTGGACTTGCACTCGGGGGGGAAATAAATGGCACTTCAAGGCAGCAGGAAGGCAAAAAAACAGCGGGAAACGGCCAATGCAAGAAATAACTCGGCAGAGCAGCCGACACTGCTGTAAACCAGTAATATTCCAGGACACCGTGTCCAGAGTTCAGCAGACAACGGAATGGCAGTGATAATACAGGTTGACTGGTAAAGCCAAAAATGGGGATGGTTGGTGACTGGTTTACAATATCTGTACACAATAGTACGCTGAAATTGGCCAATAAAGTTACAGACTGGAGTAGAGGCTGTAGAACAACGAAACCAAAGCTAGACTCTGACCTTAGGCTGTAGAGTACTTTGCCATCGGGATAGACTCTCAGCATGACATTATCGGTGGTGGTGTCGTGTGTGAAAGACTTCTTGGAGTGAACAAAAAACATGTCCGGCACCCAGATCTTCTTCACCAGACGACCATCGAAGGTCATGCTATTATTGGTGGTGCTGTGGAAAGCCAGGCGTTCGTCCTTCCAGTAGTGCCTGATATACAGGGTCATTGTAAAGTCCTGGAACACAGAGACAGGCAATGAGAGCCATCCGATAATTGCAACCACAACTAACGGGTGCACTGTATCTTTAACTGACGCACATCTCACAGAAAACTAGAGGAACATTTACCATGTCAACTTCAGAGATGGTGTCCAGACTCTCTACCTGAACATCCACACCAACTGGAACAGCAGGTCCTGCAAACATAGCACACTAGGTCAAAGGTCAAATTAAAGGATTATTCAAATGTAAGGTTACTCTGATTTCACTAAGCATGCAGGTGCAATATTGTTAAATAATATTCCTGTCATCTTTTTATAAACCCCATTCGATATCCTGCCCGATATGTTTTTATAAACCCCATTTGATATCCTGCCCTAAATTAAATAATAATTGTCATATTCAGATTAACAAAGGAACTCTTTTGTTACTTGTTGTTGTATTTTTAAACATTTAAAACATTAATCTATAAATCTTTCAACATGATGTTGTGTTTTCTAAGTACCAACAACTGACAAAGAATTCCCATTTTTATATTACAAAATGAAAGTCATTGCAGGCCAAGGCAGAGATGAATGTGGGTTCATATGTGGTAAAGTGTATAAGGTAGAAAACACTTTATATGGTGAGTAATGATCCATCAACTGCCTTTCAACACCACAGAGGCTCTCCCGATTCTTACCGTTACTGGTGTTTGGGATGGAAAACAGTCGTTTGTGTAAATAGCAGCGCAATTTAGGTCACAAGAAGGCTACAGATTAGTGAAGTCAGAGAGGGCCTATTGAAAACCTGAGCTCCAGACTGGTGCTGCTGCTGTGTAAATTAATCACTATGTCCAACATCAGACATAATCCCCACGGGTTATGTCATCAATTCAACCCACACTGCCGACTGAGACATAAGTATACATCTGCTTCAAATGGGCTTCCGCTTCCTATAGATTTATTTATTTATTATTTATTTAATACTGACATTTATGAGGGGCCAGATCTGGAGAAAACATTTACTTGACATAGACGAGTGAGTAACTATGACTTGGCAGTCATGCTTCAGTAAAGACTGATCGTGTCTGTCACCAAACATGAATGTACAGTAGAATGATGATTATGACAGATCCGTATGTTAACAACAATAAATAAAGCACAGTAGAAAACTCACCTCCAAAGCCAGGTCTCATTGCAAAGTCATGGTCCTTAATGCTTAAGAGCTGCTCAGACTTCGACATGGTGGTTTTGGTGGAATCAGAATTTCTTGTCAGTATAGTGCTGCAAAGAGAAGATTAGTAATATAAACATATGCATTTAAAACAGCACCCTTGTGTCACAGAGTTGATAGCACAAACAGACATACAAAAGCACTTATCAATGTGTCCAGCGTATAACAATTAGAATGTAAAGAGGTGTAACAGATATTATACAAATGTTTAAGGATTCTTACCTGCCAACTTTTTGATTTCCTGTAACTGTCAATGGTAATTCCCTTTTGAATCTACCAAAAAAATTACACGAGAGAATACACCATGAGAATACACCACGAGAATGCACAACACGAGAATACACCACGAGAATACACCACGATAATACACCACGAGAATACACCATGAGAATGCACCACGAGAATACAACACGAGAATGCACAACACGAGAATACACCACGAGAATACACCACAAGAATACACCACGAGAATGCACCACGAGAATACACCACGGGAATACACCACGAGAATGCACCACGAGAATGCACCACGAGAATGCACCACGAGAATACACCACGAGAATACACCACGGGAATACACCACGAGAATACACCATGAGAATACACCAGGAGTATATACCACGAGAATGCACCATGAGAATACACCATAAGAATACACCACGGGAATACACCACGAGAATACACCACGAGTATACAACACAAGAATACACCATGAGAATGCACCATGAGAATACACCACGGGAATACACCACGAGAATACAACACAAGAATACACCACGAGTATACAACACAAGAATACACCATGAGAATACACCACGAGTATACAACACAAGAATACACCATGAGAATACACCACGAGTATACAACACAAGAATACACCATGAGAATGCACCATGAGAATACACCACGAGTATACAACACAAGAATACACCATGAGAATGCACCATGAGAATACACCACGAGTATACAACACAAGAATACACCATGAGAATGCACCATGAGAATACACCACGGGAATACACCACGAGAATACACCACGAGTATACAACACAAGAATACACCATGAGAATACGCCATGCACTCCTATTCAAAACAAACGAAAATCAAAACAATGAAATTGAGAGTTCCCTTTTTCAGTTGAGAGGTCTTTACAAAAACAAATAAATATTTATTTAAAGTGCATTTCACGTTTTTCAAGATTGTTTGACTTTTAAATGTCTAATATAAAATCATATAGACGTATTATTTACCCTCCCTTTCAAATGGGTGAACACAGGTTGAAATATAATTGATCAATGTCCCAACCAAATATTAGCCAAATGTCAAAGTTGAAATAATGTCTGGTGCCCAGTCAGCTTAAAGCAGCCACTGCTTTACCATTGACCTAAGGGATTAGTATTCCTCTTTTTCACTGATGTATAATCTTTTCTCTATATAAATACATCTTAATCTGGGAATTATGATATGAGTCACTCATGATATACACATTTCATTAAAATGTTTTCATTATGCAAAAGGTTCCAGAAAGACAGTAGCTGAAAGTCGGGACATGGTTAGCATCTGCAAAACACAATTACATTCACGCAGTCAGTTACTGTCGCATTAAGCTGTTGAAGCAGAAACCTCTGCTCAGGTGTTGATTGTTTAAAATCTGTTTCCGTAGCTAGGTGCTATGTTCACAAGTTTGTTGTAGGATTAAACAAGTTCACCTGAATCAAGAAGTCGAGGAATAAATCATTAGCAGATAAATAGATCCTTGGAGTGGTTTGAAAACCTGAACATTTTTGACAGGTCAGTGAGGTCAACATTGCCAGTAAAATACACATTGACACTGGGCAATACACAGACCAATGTGGCCCAGTCGACGCAAAGGGAAACATGTCTACAAAGCCGATACAAGTCGATGAAGTCTATTTTACCTCCTATTCGTACCAATGGAGTACAAATGTACACACTGATAATAGTTTCAATAAGAACACATTACCTGTTATTTTAATATCGTACATTATAGGCTAAGACAATAAGTGAATTAATTATGCAATATATCATCTGTCATTGACACATGACTTATAACGCTAAGACTATTATAAAAATGTGTTAGGTATGATGCCACAATCTGTCACATTTTAGCGGCCATTTTAAAGATACAGATAGCTGGCCGATTACTCGATAGATGTACTGCCTATAGCTTAAGTCCAAAATAAGACATGACTTATATTTGAAAACAGGTTAAACGCGTCAAAGACTAATCACATCACTTCCCGGGTGGTTGTAAAATAACTATTTTAGTTGCTGAAATGACAGCTTTGTGTATAGCGTGACAGCGTAAAGTTACGATCCATTTTCACCCTCCTTGTTGACTGCTGCAGCAATGATCTGTCAACTTTACTTAGTATGCATGGCCGCAAGTGTATTGTCACGGCCCAACGTTTAGAAACTAGATGTCCAATGTAGCTTTCACGGTATAGAGTCATCTCTGGGAGTGTTAAAGAAATAGGTAAGTTGCTGTAGATAAGAGCATTTAATGTCATGTCTCAAATCCCTTCATGCTCTTGTCACCTTTAAATGACGTTTAAATCCGGCTGCGATTTAACATCAAACCAATAACACAACGGCGAGCCTACAAGTTAACTCTGTCACAGTGACATCAATACAATGGAGACACAGTGTCTGATCTGGCAAAATCGTCATGTTAATATTATACAGAAAAATACATTGTATTATATTATTATATTCCATATTAGAATTATTTTTTATAAATATACACCGATGAGCCCAAACATTTTGATCCAGCACGTATTCCAGCAGAACATTACCCAGAGCAGCACATTCCCTTCACCGGCTTGTCGTTTTCCCACAGTGCATCCTGGTGCCATCACCTCCCCAGGTAAATACACATACACATGAGGTAAAAAAGCATCACTCCACAACCCTTTTCCACTGTTCTAAGGTCCAGTTCTGACTCGATGTAAGCGCTTAGGGCGGTGGACAGGGTTCAACATGGGCACTCTGTCACCACCTGAGGGTGTTCACCTGTGTTAGGTCTGCCCACTCCCGGTGTTCATCACCTTCTCACCTTCTATTTAGTCAGCGTTAATCTCTGTTCCTGTTACCAGTTTTTCTCCTGTCCTACTTCTGACCCCTGCTCGTCCATGGACTACTCTCAGCCGGCCACCTGCATGAACCTTTGTTCCCCAGACTGTGTATTGAACCCCTGCTTCTTCGACGATTCTTGCCTTATCATTAAAAGAACCACAGCGTTGGAAATTACTCACCCGTGTCTGTGTCTGCATTTGGGTCTACCTCTGTGCGTAGAGCCTGATACACTCATTCATTGCATAACCATAATTAAAATGCTCAGTGACTCGTGCCACAGTCTAACTTCGATCAGTTATGACCAGACGAGATGGGCTTTGTTTATTGCCAGAGAGCAATGAATCTTGGGCGGCCATAACGTTTCGCCTCGTCAGTGTCTGTCTAGGAGGTTTTGTGGGGTACAACGCAGAGTCCACAGAGTTCACAGCGCCTAGCTGTGGTATATTGGACTGTATAATAAAATACTGCAAAATGAATGGGAAATATCGTTGTTGACATGGTTGAAATAATGATGTTTTATTGAAACAATAATTGTGTTGTTCAAACTTTGCTTCCGTCAAAGAATCCTCGATTTGCAGCAATTACAGCCTATGGCATTCAGTCATTGGCAGTCATTGTCCTGCGATATAGGGAAACTGTCTCCAACCAAGCACTGTCCACATGGTATGGCATGGAAATTGCAAAATGGAGTCATAGCCTTTATTACCCTTTACAAATCTCCCACTTTACCAACAGCAAAGCACCCCCAGACAGCACATTGCTTCCACCATGCTCAACAGTACTGACGTCAACCACTCCACCAGCATCTTTTCCACAGGTCTGTGGCTCATGGATGTTCTTCTTAGTGATCCAAACACCTCAAAATTACATAACTACGACATAAGACTCTTCACTCTTAACCATGAGACTATTATTTTTGCGTACTATTAAATGAAGCAGCCCGTTGAAGCCCTGTGAGGTGCGTGATTCTCGAACTAAACACTAAGGAGTGTGTCCTCTTGCTCAGTTGTGTCTCTTGGCCTCCCACTCCTCTTTCTATTCAGATTTGAGCCAGTTTGCACTTTTCTATAAAGCGAGTAGTATAAAGATCTTCTGTTTCTTGATTAAAAAAAAATTGGGACAAAAGACCAAACCTTTGAATAGTAGCGTATATGTTTTCAAGAAGTAAATCGTGTAAAAAAAAATGCATTGACTTTTGTTAAACGAGTCTATCACAACTATACACCTGACATTGTATAATTGTTATGTTCTACGTTTTCCTATTTAGACCTAAAATTCTAATATCATGCTTCTAACATCATACTGCTCAAATACCACTGAAATTGTCAGTCACATAAATAATTGTTTCAAGTAGATCTACAGTACATCATTTCATATTCTTCTCACAAGGTCAGAGATGATTAGTGTGGGCATCTGATCCTCTGAAGGTATTGTAACGGACACAAATCTTTGGTCGTCGGAAAGAGAAATTGCTTTTTTTAAAGCCTGGAGAAACAACCTAATCTCAACACTCTCACCAGATGCCCCTGGGATTTTGAGTAACATCACAGTATCGTTGATTGGATTGTTTTGGGCTGTCAGTGGCTGAATCAGAAATATGGTATTTAATGTCAAACTTTCAGGGCCCTTCTATTGCAGTAAGGGCTCTTTAGCAAAACGGTAAGACCTGACTGAAAAGGTGACAAATCAAATGTGCATCAATGTAACATTTGACACCTATACGAGGCAACACATTTAATCCAAAGTATCAAATAGCACAAGATGTATTCCCCTCAGCTCAAGTGACAATCCTGTAGCAAAGAAAATCTGCAGAAAAAAGGTTAAAGAGAGAGGTGCAAAATACAGCAATAGAAAACACAGTAGTTCCTATAGTGGGTGCAGTAAGAGATTAAACTAACTAATTTGACAAGGCTGTAAATTCCCCCCGCAAGAAAATGTGAAATTAATTTCAATTACCGGTAGTTACGATGTCATTGGACTCGACAAGCACTGGGCAAAAGGCATGCTCCTGGCTGCGATTAACATTAGTGTATGTGTCCATCTTACATTGGTGGTGTCCACCATGACAGACCCGGCGTGACAGTTTCAGAGCATAGCAAAGAGGCTTAACAGGGAAAGTTTCACTTTGTTTACATGTGTTAAAGCAGTGACAGGCACAGCTAATTCTACTAGAGTGTAGAGACAAACCCAAATGGAGCTAATTCCTTTCCTATAAATCCACAAATCTAGACTTGACATCGTTGATGTATTAAAAAACACTTTTAATTACACAGGGTGTTTGCTCTATTGCTCACCAATCGGATAACCTCTGGGGCAAAGCCACAAAAATAACAATAAATGAAATAGCACATTAACACATACAGATTACAGGTTATGTAACCTGAGTGAGTGATTTTTCTAACCATTCACTGTCACTTTGTGTTGACCTAACAAACCCTCTACTCTGTATCACACTACAGCATCCCACCAAACCACTGTATCAACAGACAGTTCACGCCATTCGGCTCTATAAGGGAATAACAACCACCACCAACCAACCAACTACATAATGTGCTGTAGAATGTGCAATATAAAGTGTTTTTTCTAAATACTAATTTTGTTAAAATAGCTTATGAAATGTAGATACATGTAAACTAAATTAACTAGGAAAGCTTGATCAGAGAAAACCAAAATATGATGTTTCTAGTCAGTAATGACACATTCTGTGGAAATAGGGGCAAAAGTTTAAGCATTGGGCGGTTGTATGAAAGATTAGCCCATCTAATAACGGTATGGTGAGGATGGTGACCTTTCACATAACCACAAACGCCGACTCACGTCATGTTAGAATAACGTGTAGTGACATATCCAGAAATGTACTGTTTTGACATTTGAGTAATGCCACCTTGTTTGTGTGGGTGTGTGTGATGCTCTAGATGTTTCTGTTCCTATAGCTTTGCTATACTCTTTCATGTCATTTTGTTTATGTGTAACTCGAATCACAACATAAATCAGTCAACCATCTAAGGGCCCACGTCGTGCATCCGACCGACATATTGAACGCCCCCACACCCGCTCATATTGAACGCCCCCACACCCGCTCATATTGAACGCCACCACACCCGCACATATTGAACGCCCCCACACTCGCACATATTGAACGCCCCCACACTCGCACATATTGAACGCCCCCACACCCGCACATGCACACGTAATTCCGTGGCGCGAGTCACTACAGAACGTCTTCGCACACTCAGTAGAAAGAGTACAAAAACAATGTATCGTTCACAAAGCCACAGCCATACCCAGAGCACATGTCTGCACAGGTAAACTTATACAGAGAACAGAGAACATGTATTCTACATGCTTGATCTACATGCGCGCTCAATTAATATAAAGTGCCATCCTTGATCAGCAATATTCCAATTAAACCCGTACCCCGGCACCAATCATGTATTTACATTATAAATATTGTACCTGATTTGGCTGTGTGTCTGGTGCACGTGTCCTCTCATATCCACCGACCTCCCAGACGCACCAACCACCACCCAGGCAAGTTGCAGCAGCAGGAGGACAGCCGTGGGCATAGTGTCCAGTGACTGCGTTCTGGACCAAGGTGTCCAAAAGTCCGGGTGGTTCAGAAAAAAAGGCTAGAGTGAGAACTTTGCACATGCCTCGGGCATGATCCCCGGTGGGCTAGTTCGTGCCAGAACCATCAACCATAAAATATCCAAGGCACGAATGCAGCCACAAATACGGTACACACTGAAGCGTCCGCGCGGTACTTAATCTCACCCGGGAAAGCAATTCCGACTAAACCTAAATCCCCTCCGCGTCAGATGGCTCGGATTTCCCAGCTACCGTTAGATGAGCACAGACCTGTTTCCCCCGGATGTCAGGCATGGATCTGTTTGTGCACAATGTGCAGGTTAAAAGGTGAGCGAGGAGGTATAGAGTTCTCAGATATAAATATTGCCTACAGAAATATATTTACGTAATTGAGCACGTCATTTTATACTATACTAGATCGGAAATATTGTTGTTGAGGGACTTGGGGGGCGTGGCGTCTCACCCACATCAAGCCAATCAGCGCGCGTTCCGCCAACAGTAGCGCCTGCACGTTGCCAGTAAAGGGCACGTGGGGGTGTGTTAGTGTTACTCTTCTCATATGCCACCACTATCAGCCATTGAGGAAGTTAACAACCGTGGTTTATAAGTAAGCTAAATATAGAGATATATGGTCGAAGCATTACGCCGGGGTAAAGCAAATAACATTTATCATCTCATAAGAAGGTCACCTTTCAAGGATCTGTCCCCCAAGTCAATATGTGTTGGATGCAGAATGAATGAGCAAGAGTACAGATCTGAGCGACTTTGACAAGGACCACATTTGTATGGCCATGTGACTGGGTCAGAGCATCTCTGAAACAACAAGGCTCATGGGGTGCTCCCGGTCAGCAGTGGTGGTCATAGACGGTCTTCTTAGACGCAATTCATATCTGAGTGCCAGGACACACCACTCAGTCCTGGTAGGTTAGCAATATATCACAAGCCCCTGATATGTCTTGTGGCTCTTATACAATGTTATAACCAACAGAATTAGAGCAGTACAAATTGATGTGTCTCATACACCACGGCTGTCAGAAAATCAGCGTTCAAGAAGAAACTGTATAATAGATGATATCAAATTACATTTTAGAGTTGTAAATGCGTTGGTCACCGTTTTCTTATAGAAATTTGGCACCTTAGGGGTCATGTCTACAACTACACCTAGCTGCGGTATATTGGCCATATACACACACTCATACCTTATTGCCTAATTATAGACTTCAATGCTGAGCGGCTGATAGCTGCGGTATTTAAGACTGCATGCCGTGGTTATGGCTTCACTAGGGCTGTCACGACGATTATGATATTTCAGGTGACGATTAATTGTCACGCAAATAATTGCGATTAACAATATAATTATCTACATTGTTAATTTTATTAGTTAAGACAGACTATATGTGTGGATTGCTAATCTTAAAACGCTTAATTGTACCCCACGTGTCTTTTTCTATAGGAGTTCATATTGATATGTATGAGCTATTGAGCTTGCTCAAGGGCACGCCAGTTGTGAACAGAAACCATGATCTTTCCGAGTTCAACTTTGGACTTTCAATCTTTTGCTACAAGGTTTTCTAAGGTGTTGTGTGAGACCTGACAACATTATCAACGGCTTGACAAAATAAATTGTGAATTGCATTTACACTATTGTATCCCTACTTCCCGTATGCTTTTATAGGTACCATAATCTGAACACATGTAAGTAGCGTGTGCTGGTTAATCTGTTGGATTAAATTCAGAAGGCTGGCACAGGGACCAGGTGACTCACTTTGTTTGGTTATCTGTGTCCCTGTATTCAGGACTCACTCTTAACCTCTTCTCACGAAGGCAGGCAAGCAGCACTCAAGGTGTGTGTCCACTGTGTTTTGTTTGTCTTTCTTCTCTTGGAGATAAACTGATTAGACATTAATCCCCAAAACAAATCGAAGATGGAGATACAAGATGTAGTAAAAGTATTTCCCTCTCCTTCAGATGTTCTCTGTACAAACCCTTGTTCCATTTTTTTGTGTAAAATCTCACCAGGCTAATTATTATTTCCGAATACTGGGATATGAATAGCCTATCTCTACCTGCAAACAGGATCAACATGGAACCTGGAAGTATGTACATAACCCTAAAGGAGGCGCACAGTACAATTCTGTGGCAGATTCAAATCGGATTAACACATGAAAGGAGCACCAGTCACTAAAATGCAGCATCTGGTCAAACCCATAGAGACAGTAATGTATCTGTTTATTCCGAACACCACTGAGGCACTCGCCGCGATTGACTGATCCCTTTTGATAAACTGATTGGACACTATTGCCTCCAATAGTGGGGTCATATTGGGGTCATGTTACGTAGCCCGGACGGCTCATCGAGTTACACTCTCCACTGTTTCCGACTACTTCCCTGACACTAAAGTCGGATGTCCGGCTCAGTTGACATGCTATAATGCGTCAGATGACACTGTCAACGTCCATGAGAGAACGCCTTGTTTCCGATTTATAAGACAATATTCTAAAGCAATTGGGTTTAAATGGCTGTGTGCTCATGAGCACTTACATAGACAGTTGTGTGAAAAAGAAAGTACACCCTCTCTAAATTATTTGGTTTTATGTAGCATACAAAGCATATAATAACAATTGCTTGTTTCTTAGCAGGTCTAAAATGAGTTAAATACAACTCCAGATGAAAACCAGTACATATTACACACTGTCATGATTAAATTAACAAAAATAAAGCCAAAACAGAGAAGCCATTAGTAAACCCAACCCAAAAGCCAAATTCTAGGATCAAGCATCAAGCACAACACTCAACCTTAGTTCAAGACAGCAGAAGGTAAGAGTCTGTATTTTGTATTATGTTTCTATGTGCCAAATATAGTATTATAGCACCCCCGCCTGCTGTTGGAGAGCACTGGCACACGAGTGGGAGGGGTCACATCTGGTTGGATGTTATTCCAGATAACCTACTGTAACATGCTTCCCTTTGACCACTAGATGGTAGCATGGTCTAGACCATGGACTGTGACTAACACTCCTGAAGTCCAGACAGAAATGCTGTGAATTGTGTAAGAACTATTACAGTGAAAACCCATCTTTAAGAAATATCTACCTGCTGCGTATGGCAAGGTCTTCTCTCAGATAGATTTAGCATGTACTCCAAGAATGTTTTTAAAAGATCAATAAACCGTTTTTTGGATTCAAATTGTTTTTGACTTTCACAGATGGCACGCAAAGGGATTCATGCATGGGTTAAACCTGCCTTAACTTCTACCACATAATGTATGTATGGCACCGCCATGGCACATATGAAAGGCATCGCCATGGCACATGTGTATGGCACCCCCATGGCACATGTGTATAACATGCCAGCGAAGCTCAAAGACACATTGTCATCTAGCACATAGGTAAGTCATTAGCAAAACCAACACTTCCACCACAGTGTGCCACACTTGTTTTTTTTCCTTTTTGCTGACAGATTTTTCCCGCACTTCACCAAATCCCCCAATCGCTTCTCGACACACACACAGAATTAATCTGGATTTGACGGGTGGAAGATTGCAGCACGTGATCCAGAGCCGACCGCATGACATTACATAAAGGCTGTTTTCCCTCCATCGCTCTTCATTAGAAGTTAATCTGCACTAACCAACTGTCAACCGATAATGGTGGTTCAGTTGAGTATGACAGATCAAGGCAACACGGTTTCATGCAATATGTGCATGACGTATGTGCACGTATTATAGTGATGTACTTGTAGGAAGGTTGAAACGTACATCAACAACGGTACTGACAAAGCAATCAAGATTGAAATCCTTAACTGTGTTTTCTTCTGGAAAACCCCCAGAATGGCTCTATGAGAGTAAGTTATTAAACATAGGTCTGAATATTTATCTGTGGAGCGACATGAACACACTTCACACACACACACACAAACACACATGAATATTACGTATTATGTTCTGTTTATGTTCTGTAATAGTCCCACTTCTTGGAAGGACGACTGTGGGGAAGCTTTACTGTGGATTTATACCAGACGAGGATTAGACTGCCATGGAGGGGGCTGGCACCGGCGTTCCCGATCTGCGTCACCCTCTGTAACCCGGGGGCAGTGCCAGGGGCTGTGCCAGCGGTCAGCTGAGGAAACACAGTAGACGACCCGGCCATCTGTAGACGGATGTAACAGGAAGCGTAATTATAACGGCTCGGCACATCATTTCTCTGCAGGGAACAGAGGGTCAAACGGTGTTGTGAAGCGAGTACTGTTATGTCATTTACGTGTTCATGTTTGTCCTCCATATTCCATTACCTCCGGAGAGTCAACCACTGGCATTGTTTGATTGGTCAGTGCTGCTCAAATTCTATACTCTCAGTAGGCCATCTCCTACTGAGAGAGAAACTATATAGGAACCGGTACAATAATTGCATGTTTCTCTGGATAAGAACGTCGTCTAAATTACTTAAATGTAAATTTAGCTCCATTATGTGGTAATATTTGAACCACATAGGCACATGCAGTACAGAGTTGTAGGTGATGTCAGCTAAGACGTTACCTCCCTCTCAGGAAAATGTAATTTGTTTTGGGGATTCTGGTCATTAATGCTTGCATTTATACCACTCGTACCAGAATTACATACGGTCCCCTTTGAAGGAGAATTCTATTGTGATTTAAAGGATCATCCACAACTGGAACTTTTTAAAGGCATGGGGATATTTTAGGAAAGTCAGAGGAATTTTGCAAGCCTACCTCCTTCATTGTAAGATGATGTTCTCACACAATTCTCTCCCGACTGACAACGTACAAAACAGAATGAATGAACGACATGCCCAAACAGTTTCGCTTCAAACGTGCTTACAGTCAAAGCCTTTATTTATCAAATCTGCTCCAAAAGGCATATATTCTAAATATCTGACGCAACAATAATTAGTTGCAGTTGTGCAGCTCATGGACAAGCATCTGTGTGATGTGGTTTGCGTTGGTTGGTCATTTGTTCAACACGCTGACCGTTCTACAGTGGCAGCATGGATTCTGGAGCTTCGCCGATTCTGATGAATGACATCACGGTCCAGTAGATCCTGCTAATCCTTGTGTCTATCTACAAACTACATACGGTTTCACTGATATATTGGTTGGATATAATACTGGATAGAACATTTTAACAAAGCAATACGCAGTCACTCATAATCCAGACAGTCATTCAAACATACAAACAGAAAATCTATAGCAATTAAACCATGGTAATAAAAAAAAGTTCACTTAAGGCTTTTCAAGTTCATTATGTCAATGTCACTGTGAAAGCTTTGTCTGCCTTTAAAACCTCTTCTGAAAATATTCTAACATCAAGTCCCTAAATCAGCCGACCCCCCGCAGTTCGTTCTCCTCTTCAAAAAAAATCTGATTTGTGTTTTACCGACATGGCTCTTAAGCCTGTTTTATGCTTCTGCGTCGAATCGACGGCGTACCCTCGCAGAACCCTCTGCGTCCACGCGAACCCCTCTCCGACCCCTACGCCGTAGCTCGACGTGCACCTCCAAAAAATTGTAACTACACGTCGAGGCGACGCAGACCACAAGGGCTGTGATTGGTCAGATTATACATCTGGCAGTGAAATGCAACGTATCCCGACGCAGAACCATAAAACGGCCACCTCGCCGAAGGAGTGACGGCGTAGCTACGCCGTGGAGTTGACGCAGAAGCATAATGAGGCCTTTATTTGGGGACAATCTAGATTAAAGTCTCTCCAATGGGGCACATCTCCGCCGATCAGTTTCTAAACCAGGAAGTACTCACTGGCATGTGTGTCACTACAGCATAACGAGACAAGGCCACCATTTCCACCAAACCCGAATGGCGCCGAGCCTACAGGTATGGTTGGCATGGCACGACCGGGATTTGGCAGCCATAACAAGCACTACCGCGAGGGAGAGACTTCACCACTGCCCCATTTGTTGGCCCCAACTTTTACATGATTTCTGACACCAACCCCAGAGGACTTTAAAGTGCTGCCACACAGAAATATCCATTCGTCCAGCCCTATTCCTTGTTTCTATGAATTTAAGGTATAATGGCATGGGTCAATCAGTGCACAAAAAAAGAATTGTGTTACTAAATTGTTAGGACGGAAATGACTGAATGAATGCACAAACAGAAATAAATGGGTTAATGGTGAATAAAATAGGCAATTATTCATTATATACTTTTATCCATGCCAGAATGTTTAAAATGAAAGTTCCAGCTACTATTTTGTCATCTATTAAATAGAGCAACACTTGGCGCCTTTATAGGTGTGTGCTTCAAACTGTCCATGACAAATTTCTAACTGCAATTGGTCCAAATAATTATCCGTTAGTTTCAATGCCAACCCCTTGCTTTACAGAGCTTCTTATTTTCTAGTTCATGGGGCAAGTGTAGTCCATTTGAGATGTGAGTGCCGTCAGTGAATAAACCATTAGGATTTTGTTTATTTCTGCATACATTCAACCTTAACTCACATTTTTATATACGCTGTATTATCGGATTAAATAAAACTGATTGAACAAACCACTCAAAAGTAATTATACATTATGTATGTATTTTTTGGGCAAATTGATCCAATATAGAGTTTTTTGTTAAAAAAAGTATCTGATTTGTTTGTTCAATCAAGTTCAGCTGGAATGATCACACGAAATGTATGCAGAAATATTTAAAATCACATATTCACAAATTTTGAATTTCTCACCCCGTTAGCTTCCCTGCTATCAAACTACATCGATGACGAACAATTCCAGGGAATGGATCAAAGAAATGACAGCAGGTAATGATGTCCTGTACCTGCATGCTTGTTAGTTCATATGTACAGAGAAGGTATGAAATCTGTACAGTTCAGTCAAGTAGTCTCAGGGTTGTATCTGGCGGTATAAGGATAGACGTGTGTCATCCATTAACAGACGGGAGAAATCCTCTGTGGACACTGGTGTTTTATACATCTCTAATTTGGAATCCATTTCCACGTTGAGTCCAACAGTTAGCCGGTAAGAGTCACACTACAGTTCTGTTACAGCGACCACCTGTGCACTGTCCTCATGCCGACTGTCCGGCCTCAGCAGTACACAGACCAATAGATGAGGTTGAAGATGATGTAGGACCCAGGGAAGATCATTCGGGAGTAGGTGTCAATGGCGTGGGTGTTCTGCATGAGGCTGAAGCTGCGGAAGCGAGCCTTCTTCTTGGTCCCCGTGGACTCGTTGTCCAGGGTGAGGTGCACCACCATTTGCTCCTGTTTCTCTTGGGGGTCTTCCGGAGCGGGGGCCCTGGTGTACCCAGCCAGGCTGTTGGTGTCAGCCTCGCTGTAGGTCCCGTCCCCCATCATGGTCCCCGTGTGGGACATGCCACAGGTGCAGGGGAGGGACTGCGGGACATAGGGAGATAGAGAAGGTTGGTACAGAGAGAGATCAGAGTGGACTTTTATTTTGGAAAGGGGCTCAAAGTACAGCGTGACAGATTGCTCACCTGCTCTCTGGCCAGACCCAGCGACTGTGAGGTGAAGAAAACGAGAGATTACATGTGAATACAACGTACGCAAACATGACTAATATAAAAGTGGCTGCAAAGCCGCCTGTTTCTCTCTCTCTTATTTATTAGTGTTTATGTGTTTATGAGTGAGAGATGGCACTATAACTGTGTGGTAAAATGGAGGCATTACCTGCTCTCTAGCCTTCTCCCTGAGCTTCCGATCTTTACCGTCCCTCACCGTCGTCAGGTAGTTGACGGCGGCGTATTCCAACACCGACAGGAATACGAAGACAAAACTGACCCAGAGGTAAATGTCCACGGCTTTTATGTAGGACACCCTGGGCATGGAGGCGTTGACTCCAGTGATGATGGTGGACATGGTGAGAACTGTGGTGATACCTGAAGCCCAATACAAACACACAAAGACTCAGGAACTTGTCCTAATAGATTGTCTGTTCCACCAATTCAAGCCTTTCGACAAATTTCGATTGTTGGACAATTAAAAATGTTAAATCCACATTATTTTTAATTCCATAAATAGCACACATTCAAGTTAAATGAAAACATGTCCATAAGAAATGGACTAACATGGCCGACAGAAACAGGAAGAACAGAAACAGGCAAAGACTGGCCATCCGTTAGAGTCCAGTCCCTCTCTAGGTTTCCTCCTAGGTTCTGACCATAGGGTTGCAAATTGGTTCTGCCATGTAAAAACCATGGAAGAAAACCTTTTAGATTCTGCGTAGAAGTGTGTATCTTACCTAATGAGACCCGAGCCGGCACAGCCCGGCGGTCGATCCAGAAAGACACCCAGGACAACATGACCATCAGAGTGGCAGGAAAGTAGGTCTGGAGCAGGAAGAAGAAGATGTGACGTCTCAGGGTGAAGTTTATGTACAGACGGTTGTACCATCCTGGAGAGGAGGAAAACAAGACACACCAACACACTACAGCATGAAACCAGAGAAATCCTCGCCATAACGCGAAGTAACAGCTAGCAAAAAGTATTATTTTCTGAGGTTTGAAAAAATATATGCACATATGTTGATGAACAACGAGCAATTCGTCCTCCGACAGTCCATTCATCTAAAAAAAATATAGACAAGATCCATCCTGTTCTCCCTAAATCTGTTAAAAACTGGTCAACTTGCTTTTCATGTCTAGATGAGACAACTGCAGTGGTCACCTATGGTGATTGGCTTTAGTTGGTCAGGACCAGCACTGCTAGCATCAGCCAAAGCAAGTCAAAACTAGGATGTGGTGGCTTGCTTGGTGTTGTACAAGACCACAGAAGACTGCTGCACCACCAAAAAAGATTCATCAATATACCTGTGCTGCTGTAAAATGCCAGTCTGGAGGTAGTGTGAAACTGCTGGATGAGGAACTGCGAGAGAGAGATCCTGTCGTCCGTGCTCAGGGACTCATCCCCACTCTTCCAGTACAGCATGAGGTCCTCATCCGTGTAAGCGTCTGGGGAAACAGAAACAGATTTTAAATTCAATTCAGCCGTATGTAGCGTAGCATCCCCCTGAAATCCCATGTGACACAGTGTGAGACAATCCAGAGCTACTCACAGCTCTCCAGCTCCAGTGTGCAGGTCTGCGAGTCGAGAGGGAAACGACTGAAGTCCATGTTACACGCGGCAGTAACCGTCACCCTGGGGATTCAAACATGTAAAGGTAATGTCCCCACGACGACCCAAACACAATACATCAACACGCCACACCGTCCTGGTGGAGCGTGATTCTCTGAGAACGGGTAAATGTCCGCCGGGCAAATTTGGATCGACCGAGCTTCTGTGCCGTGTGTTGTCCCTGGGAATGTCACCGTTGCACATCTGAGGAAGATTGTCGCGAGAGGAGTCATCCTCACCTGAGGCTGTAGAGCACGTGACCGTCTGGGTACACCCTAAGCATGATGTTCTCCGTGGTGGTGTCGTGGATGAACGACCTCTTGGAGTGGACGAAGAACACGTCCGGCACCCAGATCTTCTTCACCAGACGTCCGTCGAACGTCATGCTCTTATTGGTCGTGCTGGGAAACGACAGCCTCTCGTCCTTCCAGTAGTGCCTCAGATACAGTGTCATGGTGAAGTCCTGAAGATCGCCATAACAACACAGGCGGAATTTGGACAAACTTAATACAAATTAAAATCATCGAAACACTTTTCTGGATTGACAGATCTATATTGAGTCATTGATTTATATGTTGGGATTACGCTCTCCCTGGATTACAGTGAATAGTCATGATCGGACACATATTTTAGGTACGGCGCGGAACATATTACGTCATACTATTATCTCATGAGACGGCAGCTGGACTAGACATTAGTCATGAGGTTGCGTCGGTCAAACATATCCCTTTCCTTCCTATCTGTCACCAGGCAAATGAGTGTATTCCACGCCAGCCTACGTCACTATTGATCCTCGGCAGCAGATCACCCTCTCATCCAATCATCGCAGTCCGTTACATAACAAATATGCAATGCTATGACTTTGAGAAACGACAACAACCAAATAAGTCATGAACCCGGGCGTTGGGATGCACACAATGTAGAAAGCCCCTTACAATGTAGAAAGCGCCTTAATGTAGGCACGTCCTACGGACACAGACCTGTAACGTTACATAATGACTGAACAACCGTGTCCTACGTTACAATGGCATTATATCATTAAGGACAGTCATCGTTCGAAAGAAATAATCTGCTCTGTCTGTGTTCCTACAATTACATACAAATACTGAGGACCAAATTAAATGTTAGCCTCGCAGTCCGCCCCCACAAAGGGCTTACAGAACATCAGGACGGCAGTTTGGGTCCAATTTGCGGCTTAGTACAAAAAAGCCCTCTTAATTATATTAGTCTGCAGTGAGGGTGGGGGGTGGAGGGGGGAGTATGAGGGTGGCGCTTTAGTTTTAACACGAACATCCTTTCCAGAACTGTGCTTCTATTATCCACTTTGATCCTTCAGGAAATAAGTGATGAAGTAACATTATCCACACTGGCCTAAAACATAAAGCCTCATGCCTCATTTTTCCTTTTCAGACATTTTTTAGAATGGCACCCTGTTCACGCCCACTCGCCCAGGGGTTTAATGAGAGTTGGCGGCACTATCGCCGATGTACTGGACCCTATAACACAGAGCCTAAACTGTCCCGCGGTTGGGGTCGGAACTGCATTTAACAGCAGTGGAGTTTAAACGATGTGTCATAATGACCACTGTTAAATTTCCGAGTGACCTTGAGTAACAACGGTGAACTCTGACCTGACATTGAAACGTTTGAAATTGAATGTTTCAGTTTGGTTTGACTACACACATACCATGTCCACCTCTGATATACTATCCAAACTCTCGACCTGAACATCCACTCCAACGGGGACAGCAGGACCTGCAGGGAAAACAGTCACAAGAATTGGATAATAGTTGTTATTAGGAATTCCTGATAGCAGTGAGACAAGACGTTTTAGTTTAAGGAGGGAACACCTGTTCCCCTTGAGAGTGGAGATAATTACATCACATGGCTTAGGATTAGTTTGTGTGTGTGTGTGAGTATTACAGAGAACATATCAAATTATACTCTCATGGTAGAAGTTCAGCATGCCTGTACAGTCCTCACGTTTTGTGTCAGAAATGATGACACCCTCAGTTGACACCATGGGACAGGTTTTGTAAAAATCCCTTTAACACATTACAAGTTTCAGATCACACTGTGACACCACTACATTTAAAAATCTCCTTGGATTCGCATACCTTTTGTGCCTACAGTGAATTTTACCCGAAATATATTTCTATGTCTGAGATCTACTTGTTATTCATTTACCATTCTCCAGTATATATGCTTTGATATCTTCAACATGCTTGTTTTATCTGGTCTGCAATTTCTTTGATGACGAACGTAATCCCAACAAGACTTTTTTTTTATATACTACACAATTTTACAGATACAGATCAGGTCATCTGGTAATCAAAGATTGCTCTTGGTGTCCCTCAGGGCTCGGTTTTGGGACCACTATTGTTTTCACGTTACATGCTGCCATTGGGGGATGTCAGCCGAAACCACAATGTAAATTTTGACTATTATGCTGATGACATAAAGTTCAATATTTCAATAAAACACTGAGAAGAGCCAAAATTAGCAGCTATGGAAGCATGTGTTTCAGACATAAGGAAATCGATGACAGAGGACGTCTTGCTTTAAAACTTTAAAATAAATAATTAAATAGATTTGTTGTTTGCAGATTTCAGTGAACCTAGATGGTTGTAAGGCCACCCCTCAGAGCCTGGTTCCTTTCTTACGTTCTTAGGTTTCGACCCTTTTAGGGAGTTTTTCCCCTTGCTTGCTCTTTCGCCTTTTAGGCTGGAAGTTTGTAAAAGCATAAAAGCTTTGTAAAAGCTCTGTAGAAGCTTTGTGACAACTGCTGATGTAAAAAGGGTTTTTATTTCTAATATGTACTACATTTTTGTATCAGTATATTCAAGGCAATATCCCAATTATTATATTTTCTTTCATTCACTGAAGAAGTGCAAGTCATGCATTTGTTTGTGTGTAATGTTTTGCAGCAGTGTCCCTATTGACTGCTATGGTCTAATCCACGGTAGATGAGTAGTGCCAGGCTCTGAACATTATTATGTGACCGCTAGCAGCTAAAGCTTCCTGTCACTCGGCGTGCCCTCGTCTGTTACCTGGAAGAGAGGACATTAACTCGTCGCCTTGTGCCAGCTGGGTGCCGTTTCATCCCTTACTCACACCATATGCAATCCATCAGATCCGCAACTGGTAAGGGAATTAGGCTTCCTTCACAGGACCTGAATGGACAATGCACTCCGCCCACACCTGTCACCTGTTGGGTGAAAGGACTGACCTCTTTGGCCTCTACCGCTGGATTAGATGGAGCTAATGGGGCAGTTTTTTCAGATTATTTAAAACATTTTGTTTTCATAGTGATTAGATCCTATCCATCTGCTTCTCCTTCCATTGCAGGGCCACAGGAGAGCATCATTAAGAGCTACTGACTTTGGAAGATGTTCTCTTTAAGACTGACCACTGCTGAGAAATACCAATATAGGCCAATCCAGTCCGAAGAAATGTGTCTTATAATATATGTTCTAAATGCTGCAGCTAGTAGTCAGACAAAAATCCTTGCGTTTGTAAACAGACTTGGCGAATAAAGCTGATTCTGAGAAATATGAGCTGTTTCAACTTTTCAGTGTGCGTTAGACCTCAAGTGATCTCCGGTTTTCCTGTTCAGATATTATTTTTAAACTTCAATACAATACCTAATTATGACAAACCTGATATATTTAATCAGATGGAACGATGATGTATTTCCGAGAATATGAACAGAGACATCAAATGACACACACACACACACACGCTTCATGTTCTCTCTCCTGACCTCTTCTTCAAAACCGATTGAAGGAGGAGGTCAGATTTGGATTCCTCATGGAAAACAGAAGTGAACTGAATCTTACATTCGCACAGTGAATAACATATTATCCGGCATAATTTGCAGCAATAAACATACATAATATAAGTCACTGTACACTGTAAAGTCACACGAGTACTAAAAATGGAACTGTAGCATCTGCCGCTAATACTGAGTGAAAAAAGCCCCTATCTATTGCACCTAATGACACGGAAGTGCTCCCCTGCCTGGATTAGCAACTCTGAATCCACTATGTGTCGGCCCTGGCCAGATTAAGGCTAGCCTAGGCACATGCATTAGATACCGCTGCTCAGTCCGGAAGGAAATCCCATCGATGGGACGGCTTTGGCGGATGTTCTTCGAAATCAGAGGAACGAAATGAGGGGGATCTGTGATGCAACATTTTGATTAAGCTCTGACAGGTCCCTCGACTCCACAGTTGCTTTTTAATATGTTTTTGTTGCGTCCATTTAAAGGTAAACCCGTCAAATTGGTACTTGACACACCATATGACGAATGAGGTTTACCATAACAGCAGAATTAAATTCCAGTGTGCTGATTTGTAAATGGTGGGTTTTAAATCAGACGTCAACCAGAAACCAGTGTTTCAAAGTGAATCTTCTTTTGTCAGCGATTTATACACTTGTAATGGGTTTTCGAGCAGCAGGTGTGCTTCTCTACAATTGTAACCTGAAATTCACAGTATCAAGTCTAACATTAAAGTTGTGGATAATCAAGGTTTACCCCAGCCTATACATGCTGATATCTGCATGGCTAATACAGAACCTCAAACACTGGTTGTCTTTGGGAAAACGTTCACAGACACCGCATATGTGCAGTTTTTTTCTCAACAAAGAACTTCCCAATTCTCTCTCTGTGTGAGAAGGCATGTTCCGTGTGATAACGAGGTGACACAAAGCTTCTTATTGTGTGCTTTTCTCACATGTATTTCTCTTCTTCTTTTTGACAGTTTTTCCCCACCAGTGGATAGAAAGACTTCACAGCACGGCACAGATAGCATTCAGCCTCCAGCGGGCAGGGAGTTGCTCATGTAAGGGGCTTTCTTTAACAACGCAGGAAGGCCAATTTCTTTTGAAGAAAACACATCTACCAAACTAATGAATACAATCTTCACAGGCACCACAACCCAGAATGCTTTGCACAAGTCAGTTTTTCCTAGTTTCTTTATTAGACAATAAACTCCCTATACCAGAACAAATGACTTTGAGTCCCACTTACATGCATTTGGTTTATATTTATCTGGGATCCTCCATAGGAAATGATGTTACAGAATTACTACTCAAGTTCAGAAAAACTGCATTTATTACATAAAGTTTGGCAATAATGAGGGATATGCTTCTCCTTAAACAATTCAACAGCTTTTCTTAAGTACCTCACCCTGAGGTTAACATGTCAAAACAGATGTGGAATCTGAATGTGGTTCTAGATATAAAATATGTATTGCTGCAACTAGAACAAAGAGTGATTGAGGCAATAACAAAACAGAATAGAGTACTGGCAGATTGTTCTGCTGTTTCAAACTTTCAACTATCTAAATTTTTTTGTGGAGCTCGTGCACATGAATACATGAATATTAACATCACCAACAACCAATATCATTACCGGTGGGGATCTCACTTAAAGTAAAGAATTCAACATGCTCTTGTGTGTTTTCTAAAAGTAAACTATGTGAAAATAATATACATATATAAACTTGTTTTTGGCTTACAGATATTAACCATGGTTGTACGACTTTAGTCCCCAAATGCAGATTTATCTTCCATCCTGGCAGTTAGTTGGTCCATTAGAAGATCTGTTTGTAAATGTTTTACAGTACTACATAAATTATTAGATGAGAGAGAATGCAGGGAATGTTTTAAGCTAATGTTTAAGTCTCCCATGTGGGCTAGCTAATACTATTATGGAACTGTTTGGAAAAGAAGGCAAGAAAGATACAATTTGTGTCATTTAAAAAAATGTATTGTAAACTTTAGAGGCGGGATTCTACACTTTGTCCCTTTAATGCTACTAATTGGTTTCAGTGTGCCTCTAGATGGCGCTGATGTCTACTTTAGTGACATCAGCCAATTAGTTTAGACTCATGATCTAAAAGCCTGTTCCTGGAGAGCTACCCTTCAATAGGTTTTTGCTGCTGGTTTATACTCATCATTCTTACCTGCAAAGGCTGGTCTCATGGTAAAATCATGATCATCTACTCGCAACAGCTGATCCGTCTTCAGCTTGCGAGATTTGGTGTTATCAACCATCTTTTTCCCAGTCAGGAGACTGCAAGAAAAACAGCAACCAACTCTTGTGAAAAAACATTAGCAGACAACAGTGTAGTATCTCCCTCTAGTGCTTACCCATTACAGACAACAGTGTAGTATCTCCCTCTAGTGCTTACCCATTACAGACAACAGTGAAGTATCTCCCTCTAGTGCTTACCCATTACAGATAACAGTGTAGTATCTCCCTGTAGTGCTTACCCATTACAGATAACAGTGTAGTATCTCCCTGTAGTGCTTACCCATTACAGATAACAGTTTAGTATCTCCCTGTAGTGCTTACCCATTACAGATAACAGTGTAGTATCTCCCTCTAGTGCTTACCCATTACAGACAAATATAACTTATAAAAAGCCTCACGAGCCTACATAACTGTTGTACTCAAGCCGAACCAGAAATAGTAGCTTTGTTTAAGTCAACAAACAACAAATATAATAATTTTTTAATGAGAAATGTAAGAGCAGAATATAACACATTGCCATTGGGCATTAAGCATTGCTATTGATTACTAAACGCAGACTTAAGGACTATAATCAAATGTGTAAATGAATCATGAATAACAAATGCAGTCCCACCAATTCGACTTAGAAAGAAAAACGTTGTGCACCTCTAATTCACGTCAATTAAAAGAAACAGTCTGAGATACAAACAAGCTGTCCTTACATGTATTTAGTTGTAGTACCACCGATCCTAACTGATACGGTGCCCCGAAAAAACATTCCAGCTAGCAAAGTAAAAAACAAACATCAGTATATGTCCAGACAGCCTTACAGGGAGAACGCTTTTCAGGTAATCTAAAGGAGAACCTGACACAATCGACAGTGGAGATTAATGCGGAATAACAATAACATTTTTAAATGTAGGGTTTTAGATGAGGATGATGTGCTTGCAGATGTGCATGGGTCCAAACAGCGTCCATACTTTACGCAAACAGGGTCCATACTTGGCTTCCTTCCATTTGCATAATGAGATCTGGGTACTCTTTACGCGCACCCAACAGTCAAGACCACCAGAAGAAGGCAATTATGTATCTAATGTGTAATTAACTAACATACTTTCCTATTCTGAAGCGACAGATCATTCTTTTATTGTGCCTAACACGTTATCACGTTATCGAATCAGTTTCAAATCAAACTCTGGGGACAACATGTGCAGAATTTTACCGCAGATGATAGATAGCACGATGAGCTGCCACAAAGCGTATGTACAGGTATGCAACCTGTCACAAGCGTATGTACAGGTATATGGAACTGTCACCAATCCTATGTACAGGTATGCAACTGTCACCAAGCGTATGTACAGGTATGCAACTGTCACCAAACTTATACGGGTATGCAACCTGTGACAAAGCATATGTACAGGTATGCAACTGTTACCAAGCGTATGTAGGCTACAGGTATGCAACTTACGCAAAGCGTATGTACAGGTATGCAACTTACCCTCCGTGCTTGTGGGATTCCACCGACCCGGACCACCTCCTTTTGCGACTTTTGTGCTTTCGGCACACCCCGATAGGTATCAAGCAAAAAAGTAAAAACAGGAACTTAATGTAATAAGGCATTATATGTAAAAAGTCAAACGTCATCGGTTAATACGAGCAATCTCTTTAATCCACGCCCGTGATATTTGATGCATTGAGGCATATTGTGGACAGATGCGGGACGTGCGACAGCGAGCACAGTAGTGATGCGGTGTGCTGGTGTTTGAGCACTAAGGACTGATATGTTTACTATAGCGAGCCACGTGTCCCCCATACTGCTCGCTGATTGGTCCGCCGTCCTCTCAGCCGTTCGTTAGATTTCTCAGCAGCAGCATCAGCAACACTGGCTTATAGAGCATGATGACACGACCACATTCGAGAGCATCCCCGGTAACGCACTCAGGATTTGCAAAGCCGTCTGTCGGTGTACTTGCAAAAAATGAAAAAGTATAAATGTGGTGCCTTTCAATAGTAATCCTTTTTGCAATAACTGTGTAAGGTTTATGTTAAAAGTGCGGAATCAACAGCATATTCGGATTTGAGAGAACACTTACTGGTTGGTGTAACCGGATCCAATCTGCGTGTACATTATCAGATTTTGTTCAAATCGTTTAATATTACTGGTCTGTGTGTACTGGTATATATTTTCAGAATCTTTGAACTGTGTAATAGGTATTTGTTTTTGTTCAAGGCATTTATTTTCGGATACAATATTAATATCTAGCATTCTAATACAGTCTGTAAATATGAATCTATATCCGAATCACTTTCAGAATTCAGACTTTAAAAAGCATAGATGTTTGCAATGAATTTAGTATTCAGGTGAATAAAGCTTTTACATAACTCAAATATCACAACAAGACTTAGACACTTTTACAATGTTTCCCTGCAAGTAAAATGTGTACACAACTTTGATAACATGGTATTAAAGGGGCAATCGGAAATTTCTTCATAATTTTCTTGACATAAATTAATAAAAAATGTCCAATTGTCCATCGATTCCTGAAAAATATAAAACGTATAAATACTTCTAAGTTCAAAACCATAAACGTGATGTTTTTTTCCCAATCCAATGCTTGAAAACATAGTATATGTACACAAGCACTTCATTCGCTCCAAACATGGTCCATATCTGTCCATTAACTTGTAAGTGGAAAAACTTCTCCAGCTCAATCATTAGCTTTTCACAAACAATGTTAAAAGACACCATATTATTGTTATTTAAACTGCTAATACCCACTTTTATTCTATTCTTCTCAGGACTATGAAAGCTGGGCCTAAAGTCATACTACTCCTTTCTGAAGCGCTTCTGTGTTGAATAAGTTCACCAATATAACCAGGGACCTTCAACATAACGATTGTTGGTAGCCTAGAGAAACACCATTAGCATTAAAGCAGAAACAGAACTGCACTCAGGCTGAATAATGACATCATTATGGACACCTGGGTGTTTCTGTGGCTATTGCTGCGACACACAACACTGCCAGAGCAGCAACTAAAATGGCAACTAAAAAGGATCTGCATACAATATATTATGCATAGTGTTTCTCTGTACACAGTTACAGACAAACAAATAAACTAAATAGTCTTCATTGTTTACATGATATATGAGAGCGCAATTTTTGTTATACAGAGAGCAAGGCAATGTCCTTAAAAGAACAGCTGCCTGGCAAATTTAAATCGGGACAGAAAGCACAGCAGAGTTGGTATGGTATTTGAAATCATTTCAAGTACTCTATCGGTGCTTGATTGAGGTTGCCTGTTCTGTTGGATTCATAATATACGATACTGTAGACCTTTATTTAAAAGCCTAAGCATTTATTTGACAGTTGTGTAGCTGAAATTATACAAATATTAAAGCAAATGGCTATACAAAAAGGCAGGCACCTATTTGAGATCGTATTTTCAGTTTTACAGTGGTCCCAACCAACCCAAGCAGACTAAAGCAAACACTGAAAGTATTTGAAGGATTTCAAATAGTATTTGAACTCAGGTTTGATGGAGTCTTGTACTCTCTGAGAGGTCTGGAGACGATACTCTCGTACAAATGTCATATCTATCCACACGCTAGAGTAAATTCTACGCATGGGGGATCCCCTGGAGGTTCTGAGGAAGTGAGTCAGCCGTGACCTCCACGGGAATGCAAGTTACACTCATCGTAAAGCAAGCCCATCTTTACTTAGCGGGGTGGGAGGAAACAGTCCCCTCCAGGCAAACCCGACCCCTCTATGAACAGAAGCAGGGGAGGGTCCATAGTTTTAGGGTGGGCGGTCGAGGGCCGGGGAGGTTTAGGTTCGTGTGCGTCATCACAGCTCGTAATCGAACTTGTACTCGTTGGACAGGTAAACCCTGCGGAATATGAGTGCGGCCAAGAGCAGAGTCAGCACCACGATGAGAACCACAGACCCGGTGTGGCTGTTGTCCCCAGGGGGGTGAGGGGCGGCGGTGTGGGGGAATGCGGGGAACGCGGGCCTGCTGGCGGGCTCTCTCTGGTCTCTCTGGTGCTGCTGGGTGCGCCGCTGGCGGGGGCTGAGAGACTGGCTGCTGGGGGCTGGGGGACACGGATCGTCTTCACTGGCTGCTGGAGCCGCCTCGTCCTGCAGGGTGCGCAAACACAGCCAGAACAGGATCAGAGAGTGGAGCGACACTGGGGCGCACACACACACACACAAACACAAACACACAAATACATACACACACACACACAAATACATACACACACACAAAAACATACACGCACACACCAAGAATCCCGTACAAACACAAACATACAGACACAGTCACACACACACACACACACACACACACACAACAAACGGACACACACAGCACAAAGTACAAATACAAACAAATCAGTACGAATATACACACATGCAATTTGGCTACTCTGTGTTCTTTGAGATAATTCACCACATCGTTGGAGCCAATAACTCAAGCCTAAAATCTGCCAATCTGTGAAAAATACCAATAAATTTAGATTTCAGATGCATAAAACGAATTAAAGGAATATGATCTATACAACCCTGTTTTTTCTCATCTGTGTGTTTTTTATGTATAACGGTAATAGCAGCCTCATCCAGAAAAGGTGGGAGAGCGTCGTCATCAATAAGAGGAAGACTTTCTGCAAGTCGAGGAGAAAACAGCGACAAATTATTTTAAGAGTTCACAGGGCAATCTGCCACTTTCTTTCCACCCTTTAGGGTTTTAATTGTATCTTGGATTATTTTGAGAGATGTTCTCCTTTAGGAACTACCAATCCTCAAGTCAGGGAGATTACACTCTACCACAAAGTTACGCATGTTTGAAGGCTTATCGTCTGCTTAAGATGCATTTAGGGAATTGTAGAACTGACAGAATCTGTCATTAATGACCTTGGGAGATGAAGGCACGTTACAATTTGACATCAGGTTGGAAGCAGTCAATCCGGGTTGAGACATTGTGAACCCGAAAGGGAAAGGAATATTTCGTGATATTTCAAGACCATAGCGTAAGAGATCTTCCATATACTTAATATATTATTGTTCTTGTACATTTTCAGAAACATGCTTGAATTAGAAGAACGGTTGGTAAAACATCTATTCAATTAGTGGTCAAACAGACAATTAGTCTCAAAAATACCTGATACAAGGTCTAACACTTTTGTGGAGTTGAGTTTTGAAAATACTGTAGTACTCGTTGCAGACTTATTTCTTGGTCGATTTGGCGGCAAGATGGGGGTTTGAACCATATGTCTGGAGCTATTCATTGTCCCCCCCTATTCTGACCAAAGCCCCCCCCCCCCATGACACATGAAATGCCTTTAAAATTATTTCTTCTGTTCTGTACCATGTGAAAATGGGACCGAAAGTTATTTTGTTAGCGCCGTGTCGACAATATTTATCTGCAGTATGCAGTCATTGAAACAAAACCCTAAACGACAGCCAAACAGAACCACTTCAGGTGACGTCAACTGATGTCACGTTATTTGTAATTAGTTCAATCTGTCACTGGGAAGCCCCACGGGGGATGGGAATTGTCCGGCCTTGTCCGGGCAGCGCTGAGGCATCGTCAACTGGGATATCCTAATCTCAGAGTGCCTTTAGGCTGGCATAGCTACCGGCAGTAAAACACAACCTCCATCATATTAAATATTCATTATATATTCATGCACACTTATGCAACCAATTATTTCCCTATTCATTTAACCCATTAAGTTCACTGTTAACTACAAAATCTTATTAAAAATGAAAACAGACTGATGTGATTTGTCTTGATATCAGGATTTACATAATCATACAAATCATTCTATTTATATATATATCCACTGCAGCTCCCTGAGAGTCGTTTTTATATGTTATAATTAGATTCACTGTTTAAATGCTCAGTACATTGAGTTTGTTTAATTAAGAGGTTGTCCCACAAACAAAACAGGGTTTAATGTTTTATTAGTCAATTATAATATTATTTATTGTCTTGCTGGTACATTCTGTGAAAAGATCATGTCAAAGGCAATTCTAGCATCATTGTAGACAACAACAGGGCTAAAGTTGATTGTTTAAGGATGGAACTATATGAAGCCCCTGTAAGGGTGATGACTTAACAGTGAGCAATATGGCATGGCTCAGGCTTTGTGCAGACAGAGAGAATCTACCTACTATTAATTAAGGGCTGACTGCAGGCCATGTGCCTCTGTCATGTGGAGGGACATGGGACGGAACAAAGGCAGACAACAGGGACAGAACAGGGACATGGGACAGAACAGGGACATGGTACAGAACAGGGACATGGTACAGAACAGGGACACGGGACAGAACAGAGACACGGGACAGAACAGAGACACGGGACAGAACAGAGACACGGGACAGAACAGAGACACGGGACAGAACAGAGACATGGGACAGAACAGAGACATTGGACAGAACAGAGACATGGGACAGAACAGAGACATGGGACAGAACAGAGACATTGGACAGAACAGAGACATGGGACAGAACAGAGACATGGGACAGAACAGGGACATGGGACAGAACAGGGACATGGGACAGAACAGAGACAGAACAGAGACATTGGACAGAACAGAGACACGGGACAGAACAGAGACATGGGACAGAACAGAGACATGGGACAGAACAGAGACATTGGACAGAACAGGGACATGGCACAGAACAGAGACAGAACAGAGACATTGGACAGAACAGAGACACGGGACAGAACAGAGACATGGGACAGAACAGAGACATGGGACAGAACAGAGACATTGGACAGAACAGAGACAGAACAGGGACATGGGACAAACAGAGACATGGGACAGAACAGGGACATGGGACAGAACAGGGACATGGGACAGAACAGGGACATGGGACAGAACAGAGACATGGGACAGAACAGAGACATGGGACAGAACAGAGACATTGGACAGAACAGAGACATGGGACAGAACAGAGACATGGGACAGAACAGAGACATGGGACAGAACAGGGACAGAACAGGGACATGGGACAGAACAGGGACATGGGACAGAACAGAGACATGGGACAGAACAGAGACATGGGACAGAACAGAGACATGGGACAGAACAGAGACATTGGACAGAACAGAGACATGGGACAGAACAGAGACATGGGACAGAACAGAGACATGGGACAGAACAGGGACAGAACAGGGACATGGGACAAACAGAGACATGGGACAAACAGAGACATGGGACAGAACAGGGACAGAACAGGGACATGGGACAAACAGGGACATGGGACAAACAGAGACATGGGACAAACAGAGACATGGGACAGAACAGGGACATGAGACAGAACAGGGACATGAGACAGAACAGGGACATGAGACAGAACAGGGACATGAGACAGAACAGGGACAGAACAGAACAGGACAAAGCCAGACAGGAGTGAGGATTAAGTTAATGAGTGCGAAAACCACTGAACCATGAGAGTTAATTAAATTGTTCTATGGAGATAAAGTCAATGGGCCCCTCTGAGTAAAACTCAAAATCTGTGTAAGTGTGTAGTGTAATCTCATCCACAGATGTGCTAAATCCCTCATTTTGGCTACCTTTGGCGAATGCCCTGAGATAAATATATCAGCTGTTGTCAGACACATGTGGGGATTGAAACATGATTCTCCTCAATATTAAGCAGGAAAATCTTCTTCCTATATTGCTTTTATGTACTCTATTATTCAAACGTTTGGGGTCACTCAGAATTGTGCTAGTTTTCAAAAGAAAAGCAATTCTTGTTGTTCTTGTCAACTAAAACAGCATCTTATTGACCAGAAATACAGTGTAGACATTGTAGCTGTTCCATTATCAGCAATCATCAGTACAGTTCCGGCTAGAGTTCATCAGAAAGCAGTTGTCTTGAACCTTCGCACGCCAAAGACTGTTAATTTAACCCTATCCCACATCACAGACACAGAGTTGGAGCGCAGAGGTTAATATGTGGGACCAGGGAGCACCGCCATCAGACAGAAGACAATCACTCGGAGCCATCACACGCTGTGATTAAAATAGCGCGTTGCAGTTAGCGTCTGACGCAGCCACTGCATTACATAATGCACTATGAGAGATGAGGGATAAATTACAGGATAACAACGTGGCCATATTCCCCTCCTTATCTCTGTCTCCGGAGAACACGGACTGTGGGACGGCGTCAGTGACAAAGCGTAATAACCGCCGGCGACTGTGCCGAACATGCAACCATGTCAACCTAAATCTATGATGAAAATATTTCCCACCAAAGATCCTTGTCTGCTGACATGGGAGTTCAGTTCTTAAAGAAACTGTGTCTTTCTGTGTCCAACTTTGTGACAGCCTTTCCTCTGGCATCAGTGCCATGTGATCTTCCTGTTGACCACACCTGCTCCCTCTAACCAGGAAGTCACACAGCGAAGCACGTGTTGGCCACACTCTTTCAGCTGATGACCTCAGTTGGCGCTGCTGGCAGCTGAGCCGGCCTAAAGGCGCACTGAGATTAGAAAATCCCATCTGACGAGGCCTCACCACTCTCTGGATGAGGCTGGCGTATCTCCATCGCCATTGGGCTTCCCAGCCTCTTGTCAGCACACGGCGGTCAAGATTTGAATTGTAGTGTTCAGCTTTGAGCAACAAAAAGCTGCATGATAAAATGAAGGCTGGCAGACCTTCCAGTTGATTACCACTATTGTGAAAATGAAAGCGGGCAGATCTTCCAGTAGATCACCACTATTGAGAAAATGAAAGCGGGCAGACCTTCCAGTAGATCACCACTATTGTGAAAATGAAAGCGGGCAGATCTTCCAGTAGATCACCACTATTGTAACCATACATAATCCTGGTGTGGTTCTTCTCACCTGTTCAGCCTGGGCCACCTGCGCCTCCTCCTGACCCCCCAGGGTGCATGTGTGGTCTTGCGGGTCAGTGGGGGGGTCACTCTCAGCCCCTGTGCTCTCACTGGCCTGCCTGGACTCTGCCTGTAGAAAGCATGGCAATGGCTTAAGTCACCACGATAATACTCTGGTGTCATTTTTTAATTTCAATTTGACCTTTATTTAAACAGGTAGGCCGATTGAAAACAATTTCTCATTTGCAACGGCGACTCGGGGAAAAGCTGGGGATGGAACCCATACATACAAAGCATGCACTTTACCTTCTGAAGTCACTGGATCAGAAAGTGCCCCAATGACCTCACGAACGGGACAGGATTGTAGCTTGCAGTGGCAGACGTACCTTGAAATTGATCTGCTGCGCGAGTTCTTGGTCCTCCTGGTCATCTGGACTGGGGTTAGTAGGAGATGGACTGAGGAGGGCTGAGCGCATTGTACAGCCACACGCTTCACAGCAGAAATCCTGGGATCTGCCAGCGGGTCAACAGGCGGGTGAGTTAGGAGTGACAAACATATATTATTTAACACTAGGAAATTAACCACAACAAGCAGCTTCCTTAGCAACCCGAGGCCGGATGGGTGTACGTTTATTTAACATTTAATGACAAGAAGTCAACGCAACTTTCTAGTGACATACTATTCAACGTTGAAATGACATCTGTGCAAATACAATGGAAAGTCCACACAAATACTGAATGATAGAATTTAAAGATTATGATAATGGCAGAAAGGCAAGTGTCTGGCTGTAGTAGGTAGACAGGATATTTCTAAGTGAGTGCAAACTATTAAGTGGTAGTGTAATTGAATGCATACAACTAGATCTCATTAGGTAAAACTCCATCCATGGTGAGAATGTAGACCTATGCTGTGGTTTGTAGATTGTCAGCCGTTCTGCACACAGGTACCCCAGGATATTTTTTGGACATTACCGTAAGCTAGAAAATGTCTTGCTTTTGTTTCCATCACCCCTCTTTTTTATTTATTTCCTCTTTTACAAAGTGGGGGCGGGCGTCAGTGTAATACATATTTTAAAATGTGAGATGAAATGTTCCAGAACAGATTTTGCATGGTTTTCTATTTTCTGGCTACATTTCTATACTTGTGTGTACTGGCCCCCCCAGTATGACGCACAACCCTTGAAAACTCAGCGCTGGCATTGAAAGCAACATGCATTACAAAATGAGCTACACAAAACCTAATTTCATTCAGCACATAGCAGCGCTGTCCAAGTAGCTTAACTAACAAGATTGAAAAAGGACCCGCAGGAAAGCACAGTCACTCTTCAAGTCAACAGCACATTTTGCCCATCCAAGTCAAGACTAATTACAGACATACAGTACAGTGGATAGCAGTCTACACACGCTTATTGGAAATTCAGCCTTTGTATATTTGTTTAATTACGGACAGCCGACTAATATGTAAAGGTTGTAGTGGTGGGTGATGTATGGGACATTGGTAACAAAACGTATAACACTGTGGTAAACCACATCCAATTCAGTCAAACATTGGTATAATAGTAATCTTCATCTGGGCACGTTTGGCAGAATGAGTGAAGGAGTTGCTGTCCTTCCAATGCAACACTACAGATGGTTTTAATTTCTGCCTTGTGACCAAATCTAATGTCATGCTTTGATAGGCAGAAACCAAAACCCTCTAAAATATTGTCTCCCTCCTCGCTCTGCATTACAGCGATCCTGCCTGCCTGCCAGCCACAAAAACCCCCTCAGTTTACTTCACGGTCAGGAAAAGAGCAGACTCCAAAAACACGACTTCCTCTCCTATATTTCTCAGATTCCCGCCAGGGCCCCGGAGTTGACTGACAGCTCTCACAATTACCACAGGACACAGAGACAACGGAGATGCAAGACCCTAATCAAAGCGAATCTGCCGCCCCAGACGCAGCGGCGGCAGCCTTTTGTGTGTCAGGGGCCTTTCTTTCATCCCGGAGATGGATAAACACGCTATGTTCTGTGTGTATTTATAGACACATCTCCCGGTGTCACATCTCATCTTCGTGTGTTAATGAAACAGCTAGTCATTAAAGACCCCGTCTTTATGTGTTAACACAACGGACAGTCATCAAGGAGGTGTCCAGCGAGACACCCTATCCCTCCATTGCCCTACTTTAGACCGGAGCCCGAGTAAGGGTAGTGTGCTTTGACGGCGATAGGGTAGCATTCGGGACACAGATCTTTTAAATCCATCTCCGTATGGGAGCATGAGATCCATGAGAAGACAAGGATAAAAAGAAAGAGCCCGGACATGTCCAGACACGAGGCAACCGGAGGTACTTTCACCTCAGGCGCTGATGCTAATGTCACATGCTATTGCATTTACCGCCCAACTTTTCCAGACAAACGGCATGTTGTCTTATGAATGTACAGCCAGTCCTCTTTATCCCATGTAAACCTAATGCACGATGAAAGCATCTACCAGGGATGCAACGCCTGTCGTCATCTCGTGTGTGTAAACGGTTGTCACGGAAACGAACAGCAGACCACAACATTTCACCCGGGTGGATTTAGACCATGTCTGGTTGTACATATTTTGATTTATATTCCATTTGTAACAAATAACTAAACTTTGTGTTTGTAATATGTAAATTGGCTTTTCAATTGTCAATGTTAATTTATTAATGAAATATTGTATTGGCCAATGTTGTTGTTTTACTTTTCACATGAACATATATAACTTTAGGTAAAAAAATTTTGATAAAAAATGTCAAGCTTTATTCAGAAACCCAAGACAATACAGTTAAGAGTAAATAGTGGACTGCTTTAATCGGTGCCATCTTACTTTTTGGCCAGGGTCCTCCTCTCCTCTGGGGTGTAATCAAGAGATCCGATGGCACCCTCTCCTTTGGTTGGCATGAATCCGATTATAGCGATCAGTGCCGTTCTGACTGAAAGAGAAACGGACACAATCATGAAAGGCAAACCAACGACGAGCTCAAACAAACTGTCTGTCGACTAATAATGAGACAAATGAAATACAATGCGAGGCTGTCAAGTTTTGGGCCAATGTTATGCAATGCATTGCAAGAGTAATGCTTTGTTTAGTTTTTTTACAGCATAAGCCTGGATTTAGTGAGCCTCGCTAAGGACATCCACTACTGGAACTCCTCAAATATCATTCTTCAGTGGACATGATACTTATACAATATGGTGATGAGCTTATGTGCATTTCAACTAAGGGTATACAAAATACAACTCAAAAGTTTGGGATCACACTTCTTATTTTTTTCCTAAATACCTTTTTTTGTCCAATAAAAAAAACATCAAAACAATCAGAAATATAGAGTAGACATTGATAATGTTGTAAATTTCTATTGTAGCTGGAATCTGCAATTGTTTTATGGAATATTTGAATAGGCATATATCATTAAATATCATAGTATATACATAGTAATAAAACATCCAACCTAATAGGCCCAGACAAAGAATTATAACAGTTGGCTGTGTAACAATGCAACAGTGAAATTAACACTGAAGTCATGACAGTTTTTCTAATTGGATATTTTGCACTGAGGTAATTCTCCCACCACACAGCCACACTTTCATACTTTTTTCACAAGTCAATGTGACATGGCACTAGCGTCCAGAGAACGTGACGTGGCACTACCGTCCAGAGAACGTGACGTGGCACTACCGTCCAGAGAACGTGACGTGACACTACCGTCCAGAGAACGTGACGAGGCACTACCGTCCAGAGAACGTGACGTGGCAATACCGTCCAGAAAACGTGACGTGGCACTACCGTCCAGAGAACGTGACGTGGCACTACCGTCCAGAGAACGTGACGTGGCACTACCGTCCAGAGAACGTGACGTGGCACTACCGTCCAGAGAACGTGACGTGGCACTACCGTCCAGAGAACGTGACGTGGCACTACCGTCCAGAGAACGTGACGAGGCACTACCGTCCAGAGAACGTGACGTGGCACTAGCGCCCAGAGAATGTGACGTGGCACTACCGTCCAGAGAACGTGACGTGGCACTACAGTCCAGAGAATGTGGCGTGGCACTACCGTCCAGAGAACGTGACGTGGCACTACCGTCCAGAGAACGTGACTTGGCACTACTGTCCAGAGAACGTGACGTGGCACTACCGTCCAGAGAACGTGACGTGGCACTACCGTCCAGAGAACGTGACGTGGCACTAGCGCCCAGAGAATGTGACGTGGCACTACCGTCCAGAGAACGTGACGTGGCACTACAGTCCAGAGAATGTGGCGTGGCACTACTGTCCAGAGAATGTGACGTGGCACTACCGCCCAGAGAATGTGACGTGGCACTACCGCCCAGAGAATGTGACGTGGCACTACCGCCCAGAGAATGTGACGTGGCACTACCGCCCAGAAAATGTGACATGGCACTACCGTCCAGAGAACGTGACGTGGCACTACCGTCCAGAGAACGTGACGTGGCACTACAGTCCAGAGAATGTGGCGTGGCACTACTGCCCAGAGAATGTGACGTGGCACTACCGCCCAGAGAATGTGACGTGGCACTACCGCCCAGAAAATGTGACATGGCACTACCGCCCAGAGAATGTGACATGGCACTACCGTCCATTTTGTCATTTGACAACAGTCTGAAAAAGCCTACATTTCAGGATGTGTTTTTGAATATTATAAATATTGCAAATATCCACTATAACTGCAGATGTATTTGAAAAATTTTCTGATATTACAATTGAAAAATCCCAATACTTAAGAAATAAATGTGTATGTACACTTAAAATAACAATGTAGCATAACAACCTTTGAAGTAGAATTATAAGCTCCTCTTCACTCAATTCTGCGTTTATAATCACTGAACTGATATCTTGGGTGTCACAGACTTAATAAGATGCAATTTTAAGTAGTAATTTATGTAGACCAAACATTATGCATCTTAATAGCTTTGCTTACTCGCTATATCAGTAAACAGATTTTTTTTCTGTGACTATGAGACTAACTTTTATTTAGCTATCCATCATAATAATAAAGCAAAATCGCTATAACTAGCATGGCTATCTTTCGGTGTAAAACTGGGCTCATCCACAGTTTCTTTAAACACCATTGTGCTTTCAAAGGCAAGAAAACGTACAAATGCATGAATTTGAATATCTCTGGGTAAGTTACTAACCTGCACTGCCTTGCAGTAGGGATGAATATAGCTCAGCTCGGGCTGGCTAACTGGTGACATTAATGATATGCTGAAAGTTATTAGCCAGCGTTCCTTCCACATTGAGCTAATACTAGACCAGAATGGGAGTCTACTGACACGTATGCATGTTATTATGCTTTGTTTGTTTAACAATTAATGATAATGACACATGAACCCTTTAGACTATGCAAAGCATTTTGTCTAAAATCCGAAATACATCTAAAGCAATAGGAAAAAAATTAAACGCGGGAGTTCCCGATTTTTCTATCAAATTCTTTCGGATTACATATTTACGTGCGCCTAACAACAACACCCAGTGAAATGCTATAGTCTACTTTTCAGCCCCTTTCCAGTTTACACTCTATGAATTTCAGGGGGGAAAACAATGATCGAACAATCCAGAAGACAAAAATTGCCTGAGCAAAGACAACATTTGCATACATATCTGCCTAAATTGAAATTCAAATGAAAAGTTAACCCCTTATTGTACCCGGACCCTGGCAGGCACAGAGTGAGTGAGATGGGGATGCCGAGCCAAGTTTAGTGCAGCATCTGGAGGAGTAGGATTGCGAGAGTCTAGGGAATTTTGTGGTGTGCTGGTTGAAAATGTGTGTGACTCTGGGGTAGTCGACACAAAGCCTAGCTCCAGGGCCCACTGTTACATTTGAGATGTCTCCATTCCGAGAGTGGCACCGAATGTCGTGGAAGCTCAGGTAGCAGAGAAGCGCAAAAAGCATGCGCTATTTCCAAGACGGTAGATTTCTGCAAAAACGTCCTAATGCTTATATGAAGCAAAAGGGTTTTCCTAGATGAGGGCACATCTCAATCTTCAACTCTCCTGGGCATGATGGGAATGACAATGATGAGGCTAGCCCATGAAAGCTAAATGGAGCGGTGAGCAGTGGGGCTCATGAAAGAACCTATACTGATAAGCAAGCACTGTGACACCTGCCGCACAAAGCAAAACCTACTGCTCCAAGATGGCTGCCATGTCTCCGGGTGATGGCCAGAGATGCTCAGACAAATCTTCTTTCCCACCTCAAATCTCCCATTGGCCTGAAAGAGAAGCAAATGCATAGAATTACATACGTAATGAAAAAAGAAAATAGGATAGGATTTCTATAACAGGATCCCAATTACCATATTGCTGTCTATGTCTACAAGCAGGCTGAACAAGCAACAGGGATACAGACGGGCGGACGGACGGGGGGGGGGGGGGGGGTAGGTCTGTGGTAGATGAAGGGGGGATGTTAAAAGAAAGAACGTGCCTTCAAAGACCAAGTAAAACCTGCCAACATAAGTAAAAATAAAACTGTCACAACGTTTCATTGGCTTGTATCAGCCTGTCATAAATTCTTCAGGCGATCACTGCTGCATGAAAAAAATACATTCTCTGTTCTTTCCCACAGTACCGTCCAAATCCTCGGCGACCGTGCAGCCATATTTTGGTTTGGACAATAGTGACTCAATGTGATGTAATCAAACCTGGCTCCTGGTTTAAAACAAGATGTCTATAGTTGTACATCTTCTAGTCTTGAATAAGAATTTATATCAGATCAGCTTTTAGCACTCCACATTTGTAGAAAACTCCTTATAAATAACAATACGGCATCCTTGGGGTCCGCAATGCGTTTTGTCCTAAATAATATCGGGTGATATATCCAGGCCATGCAGCCCTTACAGTACAGTGCATCCAGAAAGTATTCACAGTGCTTCAGTTCATCTTCACAGAGAAGGCCTGTCTCCCCCTATTGCTCAGTTTGGCCAGACGGCCAACTCTAGAAAGAGTCCCGGTGGTTCCAAACTTCGCGCAGTGAACACTTTCCGGATGTTCTGTATAACCCACCTTCTCTTGCCTTATTGCTTAAGTGTGTGTGTGTGTGTGTGTGTGTGTGTGTGTGTGTGTGCGTGTTAGAGGGTCTTACTGTGAGGAGGAGGATGCTGGGGGGTTTCATGGGGTACTCTGGGGGCAGCACAATCCTGCCGTGGTAAACCCCTCCATCAAAATCAGAGTCTGATGGCCCTCTGACCGAAAAGTGCCACTCAAACAGGTTATCCTGGGGGCACACAGCAAGCCAATGACATGAATATATACATATATATATATACGGTAATATGAAAAGTACAATTTAAAAAAACGAGGAAAACGTATTTAGAGTTGTTTATTGCCATTTAGGGGACCTAGGGAAAAGTTGTGTGGTATAGTTAAAATAACTTTTAGATTCCCTATCCAGAAGATTGGACAGCCCTCCTCTGGAGTTAATATGCTACTGTTGCTGAGCCTGAGTAAATAAAAGGCTCCCACAGACTCACCTCCAGTGGCTGGGCGTGATAATGCTCTGTAGGGTCCCTCAGTTCAGCAGCCTCCTTCATCAACCTCTTCACAGCTAGCGACCACCCGGGAAAAGAGAACAAACAGACATCACCGTTAGCACCGGTTAAAACGACCTGGTGACATGCCATCACCTCTCATGCCAGCTGGCACAGAGCTTGGAGTTTACTTACTCCGGCATGCAGAGTCCTGAGCTCATCCGACTGTCGTTCTACATGACTTTCCATGGATGGACACTACGCAAGCCTCCTGATTTGAGACACGCACGACTGGAAAAGCACTTCAATCTGCGCTGAGGGGAGCCTAATGCAGACAAGGCCCCATGTACAGTAGTGACAGTGCAACACACACAGAATGTCTGTCAGAGCATCTCAAGCCTTTACGTGTATGGCCTTATACTGCAAGAGATGTCAAGTGCCAAGAAGTATTTAGCATGCTTGTTTTCTGTTCCATTGGTTGCCGTTACTGTACTGCCGTTACAATAAACATGTAGGCTGTGCTAAGTCTCCTGCGGGGAAGTTTGGAAATAGTCGGGTCCTACTCCTATTACAATCTGTTTTTGTGTTTGTATTTTAAACCCCAGTTTTAAATGGAGAAAAAAAATCACACCCAAGTGACTGTCCTAAGTCCACATTACACTGATGGATAGACCACACCAGGAGACAACGTTCTAGGTCAGGGATAATTATTTTGTTGAGAAATGTAGATTTTTGCATGTAGTTACCAGTACCCTTTATATCTGTTCTGTATCTAGCAAGGCTCTCTCTGTTGATTTGTTAGTCTTGCAGAGGACATGTGAAGGTGTTTGCGAGCCAAGTACCCTGTGGATTTATGAAATAATAATCATGCCACCATTCGGCCAGAAAAACAAAGGCTCCTTTGTAGTCAAAATTTCAATCGAGGCTGAAGGCAGACCAGCTTTTAAGGATGTAAATCGAATGCATCAGACGACAACATGGTATAGAGAATCTGTCATTCTGTCCCTGAGCAAGACAGTTAGTCATAATCCAATTTAGAAAGGTTTGGTTAAAATGCAGGATTCTTGTGTGCTGGCTGTAGAAAGCCTTTACCTTCTAAGAAAACTGGTTTCGTTAGCATAATCGCTAAGGGCAACACAAAGTGTGTCATGATGCACACTACACACACCCACTAACAAGCATTCCAGGAATAACAAGAAAGTTCCAGGAATAACAAATAGCAGATGCATACATTACATTTGTAATGATTAACATGGGCAATTCCCTTATACGTGTATACATTATGGGAGCTTGCTGAATTCTATTTTAACGTCTGGTTTCCTTCATTCAACAATGTAGGCTTCATAGAGCCCTAAGAGAAGTGGCCCCCTCCCGTGCCACAAAAGTGCAAGCTAAATTCTGTGCAACCACGTCAGATTAAGTAAACGAGTTTGTACAGCAGCACGGCGAACGTGAAGGCCGAACGCTGGGGTCGGCTTCGTGTCTGGGATGTGCGCGTAAGAGTCGAAAACATCTGTCCGCTTCTATAAACCCCTGTGAAATGAACGCTTATGCCTCCTGATGGTGTTCATCTGCTCAGGCTTTTCACCAAAGTTTAAGGACATGATGGCCCTTAGTTTAATGACCAGAAGCCTTACTGCACACGTAGTGCCGGTCTGATTGGTGGGCCGGAAGAGAACTGTGACGCGCCGATTTGACCTCAGCGCTTTATGAGGTCACCGGCTTGCGTCCAGGCTAATGTCTCCTCATGACTCTAACCCTCACAGTCAATATTCCCACTGAAGGTCACAAGGGCGGGAAGGAGCTCCTGGTCGTGTTGGTCGAACATAGTTCCCATCCTGTTTAAGCACTGTGAAACTGACCTGGGAGGGTTGAGCCTGTACTGTTTATTAAGTGGCATTCATTACACAGTACAGCACAGTAGCCCTGCATGTCTAAGGATGTTAGCATCTGCTTCACAAACGTTTCCAGTTCCGGTTATGCAAAAACCAAGGTCACAGAGCTTTCGGGGAAAGCTGTTGTTGAGTCTCTCAGCGTGCACACCAACCAATCGAAAATTAGACAGAAGGGAACCAACATCGGAAAAGTACAGTGGAAATGTGGTATATTGAAGGGGTTACTAGAATAAAAGTTCAACACTAAGTAGATGTTGAATTAAATGCCAGGAGTGTGAAAGCCTTGCTGGGTCAAATGGCTCCTTATTCGCAGAGTGCACTACTTTCGACTAGAGCTGGGCCATTTTTTCCCCTATAAAAAATCTGTGATTTTTTATAAAAAAGTCGATTTACGTTTCGATCCCCCCCCTTCCCGTCCATTTAAAAGAAAATAACTGCCAACTGTAAATATATTTTAACTATATATATTTCTTTAATTTAATTAAAGTGCACCAACATAAACAAAATTGCAAAGGCAAACACTTTCTCTAACAGAAAAGTCACTGTGCAACAAAGATTGTTAAACATCCAAATTATATTTGGATTGAGCTAATAAAACAAAAAATCTAAAAAAATTGATTTTTTAAAAATATGAATCGATTTGACCTACCAACTCGATTTTTATATCAAATCGATTTTTTCCCAGCCTAATTTCGACTACAACCCGGGTCAAAAGTAGTGTTCTACATAGAGGCTAGGGTGGCACTTGGGATGGTATACGTAGAGGCCTTTTCTAGCTGTGTCTCACAACAGGAATGAGTGAGAGTGACAGGAGGATAGCCTACACATCCACATGGGCCTTCACACTCCTGCAGTTTCGGTCAGTGGCCCGGGGCAGAGAGGATTACAATCCTCTACACAAAATTGTTTTACGTAACGCATTTGAGTGTTTGCAGCAGGGGACAATTCAGGCGGGGGTGGTCCTGCGTGGAAGAAGCCATGGTTACATAACTCAGAGGAAGACACGACCAGGGGTCAGAGACGCCGGTCACTAGCCACTCCCCCATCCAAACCAACAGGAAGCCAGCGTCACAAATGACAACATATTCCCTGCATAGTACACTAGACCTGAGTGCCAAGGCGTAAAACATTGAAACGTCATTGAAATGTTGTATTCAGGGTGGATTCCCTGCTCAGGAGACCAAAGTAAAAAAAATACCCTATACCAATGGATACTAGACATACTGATGCAAAGTTTATTTAAACATTAGAATTATGGTCTTGTATGCAAAAGTAACGCTGGAATAGCGCTGCTAATGCCACAAGTTACATTCCAGAAGTTAAAATGTATATTTATTTTTGAACTAACTCTCTCTCTCCCAATACTTATTTTCATCCATTTTCCAAACTAGTACGACATCTTTACTTTCTGAACAACTTACCACCAGCCTTTTTTCAACCATACTCAAACTCTTTAACTACACAGCCTTACTGAAACGTGTCCAAACATTCTGCTCCCTTGCACACCAACAACAAGTGTTCAGGGACAAGACATATTTGAGGTACAATATCCTGAGAAGAGAAATCTCCCTCAAAGCCATGCACTTCTGTAGCTCATCAAGTGTGACGAATAAGAATGACAGGCCAACAATGTTTTACGCAAAAACAAGGTTTCGGTACATTTTGATTATCTTTCATGGTACAGCCCAAGCAAGCCACAGAAGGAAGAACATGTCATATAGAGGGACAAAGAGTATGAAACCACAGCTCCACTAAACACGTGGAGGTAACTGATTAGAACTGCAGTTGAAAGTGACATGCCTCAACCCACACAGCTTGTTGTATTCGGTACATGTAGCCGCTGCCGGTTTGGGACTAGGCAAGAGGAAAATCTAAGATCTATGACCCAGGTTCACTATTTGAGAGTAGTGCCATCTTTCCTGTCACCGATGTGGAAGTGGAGGTTAGCCGACTAGTTTAGCTATTAACTGACAGACCTTTAATGCATGGACATCTGTTGTTGTCATAATCTTTGGTTTTAACTTAGAGGTCGCAAAACATACGACACAACAACCTAGTCACAGACAGATCACCAACATTATGTGGGCAGACTCACTACATCGCCAATTTTTGTAAACCAGATGCGGAAATGATTAAACTATAAAGCGAATCCTTTCTGCTGCAGGGCTTTCTAGCATTAGATTAGCGAGCCAATAATAGCTTAGTTACGGTCGATATATCGCACGATAGTTTAACTTACAAACTTACCTGGGCTCTTAAGGTTGTACTTGTTCTCCATTTTAGTCAAGTACAATCAAAATATAGCTAGTGTGTTTAGGAAAGACAGCTGACGTGACACCTGCTAGCTAGCTAACCTAACGTAGCAGCAGGCTGCTCGATAATACACACTTTTGAACGCAATGTATTCCGCAATGTATTCCGTAAAGCTCTCCGAGGACAAAATGCTGTATGCTGTTTTCCCTAAATAGCTGTCATATCAGTTCGTTTGCTAAGATACGGAGTACTGACGTGGCATAAGTTTGTTGTTCCACGAGTTTGGTGGGACTGACTTGCTCGCGATGAGAAAAATGTCAGTTGTGTGACGTCACAATAAAACGTAAACAGGAAGTTGAACTTTTACGGCTTGTACCGGTTTGAATGACGCAACTTTATTAACACCACTGGACATATGTTACTTGGCATATAGTTTGTGCCATATGAAGGAAGGCAATTATGTTGTTTGGTGATAAACTTTTGTGCATGAAAGTTGTGCTCTTCTTTTTTTTGACTTGTTAATTGTCCAACAGATGTCGATCCACAGACAGGGTTCCTAATGATATGGATCAATACATTATTGTAGCTCATTGGGGTAACAGAACTAAAGGGAAGGCTTTTCAGCTCTGGTTATTGTCATCTTTACAGTACCCTAAACTCTGCCCTTCTACCTCTTTAGACAGACAGTCAGCTGTTCCAGACCTCGGCATGCCTCTGTCAACTTGTAACATTGGGAACATTAAGTTGAGGACACAATATTATATATGTCTGTCATTTCATTTTCTTTATTAACACCACTACGATGTTTTTTTTGCAAGGCACACACTCAAAGTCAATGAGGACGGAGCAGGTAATTGCTATAGTGTTATCAATGAGATATCTTAACTGCATATGCACGTCACCCTGGCAAACCCTGGTTGTCCTAATGGGATCTTTCAAGATAAGTCGGCACAGTGCTATAAAGAGGATCCCCCTTCTGTACATCTTCTCATTCAAGACAATTTTTTTCCATGTGTATGGCAGAGGGAATTATTTATTATGTAGCTCCATTGTCATTCTTCAGAAGATTCCAAGCAACACATATGCTTTCTTGAAAAACAACTCGCTTGCCCTTGTTCTGGAAATTAACCAGTAGCCTCTTAAAAACAGAATTTTAGTCTCATGGGTTCATGATGAAACAATGATAAATAAGGTTGCTTGCTGTTTCTTGCATTCTATTGACACCTGCTGTTCAGTGTGTGCATATCTTTGCCCTACAATAGTCCACAAAACGTTGCAAAGTTTTCATTTTACAGGGTCGAAGTGACCTCTGAGAACCAATCTGCAATGTTTTGGACATTCCTAAATGGTATATTGAATTGCTGCAGAGTTCTCGAGAGTAGGGAGTAAATATATATGTATAGATATAGAAATATACATATAGAAATATACAGATGAATATACAGTAAATATATATATAAATATACAGATGAGTCAAAAAATTATGACCAATGAAATTAATAAGCAAATAACATTGATTGTCTCCGAACAAGGCCACATGTCAAAGTTTGTGAAGATTAGCTGGTAGGCAACCGGTACAGTGCATTTTTCCAAGCTACTGTGTATTTCCTGTGAATGTATACGTCCTAAATGATGCAGCTATGGGTTAGGAGTTGGTGTAGCTCAATGGTAGAGTGCATGCTCTGTATGTATGATGTCCTGTGTACAACATCGAGCTTCACCCCAGGTCACCGTTGCAAATGAGAATTTGTTCTCAATCGTCTTACCGGGTTTGATAAAGGTTAAACAAAAATAAAGAACTAATTCCTTGTATGTGTAAACAAACTTGGCAATAACCCCGATTATGGTGCCATGTTTCTATTGTTTATATCCAGTCAATTTAAATGTAACGGGCTTTAATTAGATTGGGTATGAATGGCAGAAGAAAGTGTGAAAAATTGACATTACAAATCAAATTCAACTCAGTATCTGAGTATATCTGTAGACAGAATAGTACTCAGTACTGACCACACGGTGATGCTTGAGAGCTGGTTCACATCTGCACTTCATGTAAATAACGTTCACTCGAACTTCCTCTTATAATTCTTTGAGAAGACGTTTTCGTGTCGGATGCGTGCGCCTGAAATAATTTCGCCTAAATAACGCTGGCCAGGTAAGTGTTTTAGGTATTTACGTTTGTTGTAATGAATAACACATTTTGGATTGATGTGTAACCTCTAAGTGATTATCAATGGAGTCGTTTGTTTTCGGTAAAGTTAGTGCGTCACCTGAGTTCATATGAAATCTGTTCCTTTTTATTGCGTTGACATAACATTGATCACCTTTACATTGTTGCATATTACAATACAAACGAAACGATGTAACACATTTTAACATAAATTGCATTGGATTCCGTTGAAACAGTTGTTTTAATGTTTATTGTCACAGTCCCGTCGGCGCTCTTCAATATTGCCATATCTGCCTACTGTATTTGTTCTTCGGACAATTTTGGTGGCGCATTAAACACTGCACTGTTGACGACACGGGGAATATTGGTATTGTAAGTCCACGGTTTGTCCCTAGAGATCACAAGTATGCATGTTATTTGACCATTATATATTCTGCTGTTCTTCTCTGATCTTCTCCCCCAGTGCGCCATGTATACCCTAGCGTAAAGCTTGCTGTTTCACTAGTCTCTGCCTGCCCAGTGGTGCTATAGTCTGAGAGATGGCTGTTAGATTTATTGGATCACTTTTTAGGCAATGCTACTACTTAAAATAGCTACCTCAATTGTCTTGATACACATAAACAATAAAATAAAAATAGTCACTTAAACAGCCAATATGCAGTACTGTTGTCGGGACTTCTGTGTAGCTATAAACCACATCAGTGCAGCCTATTCAAACTAAAACATGAGGGTGGTTTGGGGTTAAACGCCCCCTCACCTGTAATTCTCCACCAACCCACCAAATGACACCACGTTTTATTTCACTTCTTGGTAACCACTATTCCTGTTCATCTAGGACATTTTGTTCAAGTCTATCTACTGAGCAAGCAATTCCACAAAAACTATTTTGACAAAGGCCTAAATGTATCTCATTAAGCTTATCAATTGGCTCATAAATTGAATTGTTCAGTATTGTTGATTAAATGTTGGTAACATAACAACCGTTACGGTCAAAACTATATAAAAAATATATAAAAAGCTATTTCATATTGTAATAAATGCCTTTGGATATTGTCACTTTGGTGACTAGTAGTCCCCGCTCCAGGATGTGATGACTGAAGAGGGCATGTTATATAAATAGGGAGCAAATCTAATTTATATAGCACTTGAAGTGTTAACGGGAAACAAACACAGATTCTATCTCACCAGGGCAATGGCTGGCTTTGTGGAGTGTGCAATATCATACTGTTTTATTTCAAATTGTATTTGTCTGACTATGTTCATTTCTAAATCTGACCAAACATTTCTTTTTGAAGCAGAAAATACAGATTTCCCACATAGTTGGGTGATTTCTCCAAAGTTGCCTGTTATCTGTTGAACCATATATTTAGAGAAAAAAAACATATTTAGTATTACCCCAGGCAAATACTCCTAAAGACAGAAATGTGCATATATGTGTATGATTAACATACTTTATTTATCAATTTTAAATCTAGTTAGATTTTTCTCCTTCATTTTGGAGGGGAAATTCATTATTATCTTATAACTCTAAAGCAGGTTGAAGAATAGAAAATCAAGACCTGTCCTCCACTAAATATTTTGCGGTAGTGCAAGTAATCATATAAAAACGATTTATTTCTGTACGGTTCAGGTGTTTTTCCCATCTTTTTCTTGCTACATAGAGATGTAGTGCTTTTTATGCACTCTAGCTACTTAGATTAGCTATAGCTTTTTTTGCTGCATGTAAGCTATCAGGCTTTTGAAAAGAATGCCGTTATTTATACTTTGTAGTAATGTGCACACAAATCAAACATAGAAGGTAACCTAGGGCAATACTCCGACTATACCCTCAAAGTACCGACATTCGGGGGAGCTGTAACTCAGATACTCACGTTACATGGGCAATGAGACAACCGAATGCACACTGTATGCATTATCAGTGTGTGCTTACTTAGAATAACTGTACACGTCTGAATTGAAGGGGTATTACAATATTCCTGTAAATTAGAGTTCCACTGTATCTACATGTGTTGTTAACATTGGATTTGATTGGAATTCAGCTGGGCAGATGTATATCACACCCAAGCTGTTACCCTACATGATCTGGACAAACAACCCCTGTACTTGACGTGAGCCACAGTTGTCTCTCACAGTGCTTGTAAACCCCCCTGAGAATAAGAGTGGCTGGAAGGTCAGGTCACAACCATTCCCATATCTCTAGGGCCTGGACAAGGACATCACAAAGGACCCCCTGTCCCGCAGGCGTCGAAATCGCAGCGCCCACACACTCTCTCGTTAACAGCGCCACCTGTGTAGACTCGGCTGGCGTGATTGGCTCACACGGCAGGTGAAAACCTAAGACATAGTTTAGCTTTTCGCGGCACGGCGTTGTGCTGCTCTATGGATGTGGTTTCTCTGTATGAAACCGTATCCCCATGGGTAGGTTGAGGCACTCAAACCTTCCCTCCAGAATGCCAGGAGACCCGCCGCCTCTCAGGGAAAGTGAACTTGCGGTCGCCGCCGTCATAGAAGTGGGGAGCCGTTGGGCAGTTGATCAAGTTCCAGTAATGTTATCCTCTCTTTCTTTCCTTCCTGTGCCTGTCTGGAGAGCGGCTGTATCACCGCCCAGTCCTGTGTGCCAAATGAGTCATGACACCCTATCCTCCGAGTAGTTTGTTGCTTTTGACCATGGGCACCGTAGGGGGAAAAGATATTTGGGACAACATGCTCGCCCTCCTCACGTGGAATGCCGGGCTGACGGCGTAGAAGGACACTTGATAGTATGCGGCGATCCATGTTCACACCACCATGATGGATTTACCACCGCTCGTGAGACGAATCCCCAGTGGCCCACAATGTGTCCTGACACTTCAATGAAAGTCGTAAGTCACCGGATTGCAAGTCACCCAGAATAAGAGCATCTGCTGAATGTGTGTGTGTATGTTCGGTTTTTCCGGCCGTCTTGCTATTTTATATATATATATATGCTATTTTATTTTAAAAAAAATGTTTTATGGAAATTATTTGGTCTCACAAAAAAGTGTCAAATATCACAGACCAGTCCGAGGGCCCATGATGACCCCTGTGCACTGTGGAAAGTGGCTACAATGGGCATGCAAACTTTGAAACGGGACTTTGGAGCAGTTAAAGATAGTCGGCCGGTCCGATGAGTTGTCTTTTTTATCGCATGGCCGTGTATTTGCGCGCTATTTACCTGCAGTGGTGATGGCAACAGGATGCATTGCATTGTGGGATGATGTTCTGCTGGTAAGCCCTGGGCATTTATGTGGATGTCAGATTGACACGTGCCACCGACCTAAACAGTGTTCTAGACCAGGTACACCCCTTTGTGGCGACGGTATTTTCTGATGGCAGTGGCCTTGTTCAGCAGGATAGTGCACCCTGCCACACTACGCACATTGTTTGAGAATGGTTTGAGGAAAACAATGACGAGTTTAAAGTACTGCGGTGAAGATAGCTTTATATTCAAGATGGGCTTTGATCGTCAATACCGCATAAACGAAACCTGATAGAAACAAACTAATTACATATTCTGAATCTGCTGTCGATAGAGAACAAGCAACATAACTTGTTCTCTCTTTTGCGTTCAGTTTTCAAAAGACGACTTTACAGTCATGTCTATGGCAGATTCTCCGTGTGTTCTCAGTTAAGGGAACGTGTTAAAAGTGCTACTAATGCAACTAATGCATTTTTTACTGGTGGAAGACAATAGCATTGCAACAAAGACACATTGACCAAAAAATTTGTATAAAGTGGCAATTACATGATAATTGTTTTTCATTACTAGAAAAGTTACGTAATACTTTTATTGCCTTTTATCGCCTGTATTATAATAAAGGTCAATACCTGGGACCCAAACTAACTTTGATAATACACCTTATATACCTCAAATGTTGCTCAATAGCTCAAAGCCATTTAGACTTTTTTGACTAAAAACAAATGTATTATCTTTAGGAAGTGCTGTTTTACCATCAACGTTCTTTAGATTTTCAAAATATGATTTAGAATTTTTTTAAATCATCTATAAACCCACTTTTTACCATATTTGCTCAATAGCTTTGCCCCCTGTGATTTGTTTTGAACCAAAACAACTCTAGTATGTTCAGTAGGTGCTGCCCTATCATCAACATACTTTAGATTTTTGAAATAGGATTTTGATTTTTTTAAATCATCTATAAACCCACTTTTTAGCACATTTTGCTCAATAGCTTTGCCCCATTTGATTTGTTTTGAACCAAAACAAATGTAGTATGTTCACCAAGTGCTGTTCTATCATCAACATTCTTTAGAATTCTGAAATAGGATTTTGATTTTTTTGAAATTATCTATAAACCCACTTTTTAGCATATTTTGCTCAATAGCTCTGCCCCATTTGATTTGTTTTGAACCAAAACAAATGTAGTATGTTCACCAAGTGCTGTTCTATCATCAATCAAATGGGGCAGAGCTATTGAGCAAAATGTGCTAAAATGTGGGTTTATAGATGATTTCAAAAAATTCAAAATCATATTTCAAAATTCTAAAGAATGTTGATGATAGGGCAGCACCTACTGAACATACTAGAGTTGTTTTGGTTCAAAACAAATCAAATGGGGCAGAGCTATTGAGCAAAATGTGGTAAAAAGTGGGTTTATAGATAATTTCAAAAAAATCAAAATCATATTTCAGAATTCTAAAAAATTTTGATGATAGAACAGCACATACTGAACATACAAGAGTTGTTTTGGTTCAAAACAAATTAAAGGGGGCAAAGCTATTGAGCAAAATATGCTAAAAAGTGGGTTTGTAGATGATTTCAAAAAATTCAAAATCATATTTCAAAATTCTAAAGAATGTTGATGATAGGGCAGCACCTACTGAACATACTAGAGTTGTTTTGGTTCAAAACAAATCAAATGGGGCAGAGCTATTGAGCAAAATGTCGTAAAAAGTGGGTTTATAGATAATTTCAAAAAAATCAAAATCATATTTCAGAATTCTAAAAAGTGTTGATGATAGGGCAGCATTTGCTGATTATACAACAGTTGTTTATAGTCCAAAACGTTTTATTATCTCTGAGCTATTGAGCAAAATATGATAGAAATTGGATGTAGAAATGATTAGAAAATGTGTAATTAAAAAAATTGCTAAACTAAAGAATCTTGATGGTAGAGCAGCCGTTCCTGATGATACTACAGTTGTTTTGGGCCGAAATATTTATACAAAAAAATTACAAGGTACTGCCGTTTTTCATAAAAATGAACATACGGTGCACTTTTAAGATGGTGCCTTAACCCTCAAGCCGTAGGAAACACACATTCGCGTCATTTTTGACTAAATACGATACATATGAAACCGATATAGAGAAACAAGTTATGTTGCGTGTTCTCTATCGACAGCAGATTCTGAATATGTAATTAATTTGTTTCTTGAAGGTGTCGATCATGAGATATTGACGATAAAAGTCCGAATCTTGAATATAAAGCTATCTTCACCGCAGTGTTTAAAGTGTTGCTCTGGCCTCAAAATTCCCCAGATCTCAATTTAAATGTGCATCTGTTAGATGTGCTGGACCAACAAGTCCGATCAGACTTGGCGGATCCGACGCTGTTGTCTTGTGCCAGATTCCACAGGACACCATGTGGGGTTTCGTAGTAAAAGCCATGCCTCGGCTGGTCGGCGTTGGTTTGGCAGCATGCGTTGGACCAACAGCTTGTTATGCATGTGACCATAACTTTTGGCTCATCAGTGTCAAAATCCAAGTCGATTTGAGGATAATTCATGCAAAATATCTCAAAATAGCGTTTTCAAATGTTTTTCTTTTTGTTCATTAATTTAATGAATTTTGTTGTTAATATTGTGAAACTCAGACATCTGAAGTATCTTAAAGAAAAAAAGTATTTTGACAGCTACATTAATCCGAGTGCGCTGCTGCTCTCGTTATGGTTGGATGAGATCAAGTCCCTTGGTCAACACAGCAACATAGGTAGGTTCTCATTCGTCTCACCTATGTGGTTAGGTAAAATATACTATGTTGGCTACTTCTAAGTACTTTCCGGCAAAATAATGTTTTGATTAAATGTTCTGTAAGATTTATAAGACTTTTTCTATAGAAATGTGTAAAGCACATTTGGCTGTTTCATGATGAAAGTCAATATCAAATTGCGTTCTCAAGAAAGGAATTGTCTTTATCTTCTGGCATGTAAAGACCCAACACAATGCATGGAGCATTGAGACATCCCGTTTTTCATAGACACACCCATCTGAGCAACATCAACCCCATGGACGGGCCCCCTTCTGGTCTCCTCGGGGGCAAGTTGTTACCCAAATCATTCAAGATAACAAGAAAACATGGATGTTGAAGTCATCAAATGTCTGTGTTCAATTTGGGCGAGGATGACGAGTGTTGAATAAAATCATTCAGGGATAATAGAAATTGTAATGGATGCCATGGGAACACAGTTTACTACAAAGATGTGAAGGACAGTAATAAAACACACTAAAGTATTGATAGTCGTTTTGCTACCCTTAATTAATATTCAAATTGACCACTTAAAAAAAGGAATGTGTGTTTTTAAGTATAATTGTCGAATTTCAGTAGGCTTTGTTGCATTTATTTAGACTTTGAGTATTCTCAAATTGTAGTAAAAATCTGGTAGTAAAATAGTCTACCAAATCTTTACTTTACTTATTTGAATGTCCCCATGTATGTTTAAGGAGAACTGCTAAGCTCCAGGTATACGCCTCAACCTCCCACCTATAAACTGTCAAAAAAAAACTGATTAAGACTTACAGCGACTGGTGACACTGGACCAGGGAGTGACAAGCTGGGATTTTTTGAAAAATTCCTAGGCCATGATGGCAGTGCTTTTAACATATGCAACCCGTTACTGCTGCCCTGCTAAACATAGAAGCTAACAATGCCCCAACAACAAACCACGCATATCAATATATTTCTTGTTCAAATTACACATCATGATCCAGCTTTGTGGAATATCTCATGTCCCAATGACCTAGTGTTTTTTGTTTCAGCATTTCCCAGCTGATACAAAAAACACAGTTCGTGCCGAGTTAAGGTATAGGCTATGTTAGTTAGGATTTTCATAATGACTTAAGCAGCCTCTCTTTCTGTTGCAATAAATAATGTTGCACTGGGAATCATTTTCCTGTCCCACATGGTGGCTGAACGGAACCAAACTTTCTTTCTTCATTTCTAGTGGTCGACCGGGACTGCTATTGATATGCAAATTTCCCAGAGCAGGCAGCAGTGTGGACACAAACTAGGACTGAGTTTATTTTAGACGGCTGTGTTTATTCTCTGTCTGTATACATGACGGAGTAATATCTTCTGTCCGGTCGAGTTTAATTGGATTTCCATGTATATAGTCCGTACTGCGTCTTATGCTTTGGATTTTTGTTTTATTCCTACAAGATTTTTAATCGGACTGGTATTCGGAGTCCTGTTGGCAATTTCGGGTGCAACATTTGGGTATGAGCTGCTGCTGTCTACTACTTAATACAACCAAAAACAGTAAATTATTGTATTCGATTGTTATTCTTTTTTATTCATTTTGGGACGGTGCCTCGTCGGGTTCTTTATCCATCCCGGTCTTTGGTATTGTATCCTTGTTTTGAAATGAAAGGGGAAGTTATACAGGTCGATTGTAGTGATCGTGTTGAGAATAAATAATAACCAGAAATCCATTCTACAAAGGTATTAAATAGAAGGCGAAGCATAGTGCCTGTAAATAAAGTAAACCGTTATCTGTAAAGTTTTACGTCGATATAGTCAATTCTGAAGAAAAGGTGAGTGCACTGCGTTTCGTATGGTTGGCCACTTAAGATGGGGCAATTATCAAAAAAGGTGAGTGATTGTGCAGTTCACTTTTGCTCACCTTCCAACGATTACGTTGTTGGTCTCTGTGTGTTTTAACTGTAAACTTCAGCACTCTTTTTAGTTTGGTCTTCTCCGTTAGATTGTAAAATATATGTTTATCGATAGAGAACTCCTAGTAAAGAGGTAAGAAGACTTTATAGAAGTATGTTCAATCGTATAACTGTAAATATGATCCATAACCAAAACAGTGGTTGGTTTTAATGTCAAAACTTCTAAGAGACAAATCAACTATTGATTACAGATACTTTAATCTGTGTTTCAGAGGAGGGGATTGTATCGTCGTTGTCCTGTTAATAATATCCCCCTATTATCCAATCAGTGTTGATGCAGTAGGCTACTCATAACTAATGCTTGTCTGCAGGTTGATGCGTAGGCCCAGGCTATCTTATGTCTTCAGTCTTGTCTTTCATTATGAAAGCGTTCAAGCGTACGGGTCTGCGTGATTAGGAGGAGTTGCCTGGCTGTTCCCCGCCTCGCCGTCTGCTGGGTTCCCTGGGGAGCTGATTAGTGGTCCTCTGTGATGGTAAGGTCAGTAGGGCACCAGGTGTGTGACAGGGAAATTATCACCCATAATGGACGTCTGAGGCAGACTATGGCCATTAAACTCTTAGGAGACCAGGAAACCAGATATTTCATATAGACTAAATTGACTTTACATTGATTAGTGTTTTGCTTACCAGGTGGTTAGACAATGCCTATTGCCAGCTTACAAGATAAGTGCAGATGGATAAGAAAGAGCTGTTTTATCTGGGGGTTACTAGTCTACTACTGCCTGATTTAGTCACATTATTGGGAGCACAAGGCTAATGGAGATATAGAAAAAATGCATGCACTTTCAGACTGAAACCGTTTTCAGTTGAGAAGAAAAGAAACGAAGGATATTTTTTGCCAGTAGCCTTTCTAGGCCATTGAAGGAGCTAGTGAATAAGCCTTTCTTCCGCTCGTTCCCTTGCAATGGTGCTTTATTTGTATCTTGAAATAATAAACGCTTGTCATCACCCACAGCTCCTTGTTTTTTTCCAGCACAGCCATATTCGCTATCATTGAGTGTTTTTAGCGTAGAAGATTTGAGCAGGAAATGTTGATGTTCGCTCTGTCTGAAAGTAGGTGCTCCGAACAAGCGGTGGTTGTGGGGGAGTGGGTCTCCTCCTTGGGGGAGAGAGCCGGGCGGCTGTTCAGCTCACACATTCACATTCGTTAGTCCTCTCCAGATGGAGACTGGGTGGCAAGACTGGCAGCCACTGAGATGGGCACAAATGGTACATCCAAGTATTAATAATACACAATAATATAAATGGTCGATCTACACTTGGTAACAGAATTTCATCAGGGTCCCAGATCTCTACCAATCAGAAAAACATATGAATGCTTATTCCAGATTGTTGTTGTTCAGAACGCAGATAAACAATTGAATCAAATTTGATATTTTAAAATATTTTCTGTGAGCTTTGATCTATGATTTTACTTACAAAACCCCCAACAAATGTTCTTTATTTCAGAATTGGGTAAATTGATGAAACCCGCTTTAATGTGCAATTAATTTTGCAGGTCAATCTGCATATATGAGCTTTTCTGTCATTATAACCACTGGACACGTTTAATGTTGAGATTGATCAGGGCTGAGAATCAGTGCCTGTTGGATAACCAAGATGATAAAAAAGGAAATATTTAGTTGTCATTTCTCCCAAGACTAGAGGTTTTGTTCAGCTATTAAAATTTTATCAGGAACAACTGGCATTGTAGAACGTGTTTATCAAAATTCCACGGTTCTCTGCGGGATATTGCTGGCTGTTTTGTAGAGGTAAATGGCTTAAACGCCATACAACACTGAAAATGGCTGCGTTACCTGGGAGGTCCAAATTCAACATCTTTTTCTTTTTGATTTGTCGCACATATGTTTGGTAATGTGGTCAGGGATGTGTGCAGGCGGTTATTCTTGGTTTGTTTGCTGGTCATTTTTCAGTCTGTTACGGTGGTCAGGTGTTCTGCTATACTGTCCTACTCTCTTTTTTGGCAAAGGAAGCAAGTAAATGTGCTTTTACGTGTGTCAGTTATTTCTTTGTTTTCATCATGATTTGGTGTGTTCTAACTGTTGTTCTGCTAGAACTCATCTGAGTGTGTTTGCATGAAATGTCCCAAAACCTAGCTGACTTAAAACAGGACTTGGCTTTTACACTCTAGGTTTGCTAATCCCTAATAATTACTGTTTATAGTAAGAAATTCTGATCTGCAGGCATCGTATGTTTTCTTTTTGCGTTATACGCTGCCTCCTCGATCACAGGAATCTGTATGCAAGCTGATTGTGTGGAGAGACGGATGGCTGAGTCTCACCGAATTCAGAGTGGATAGCTTGATACCACTTTACGCTGACCACTCATCCTATTTCGTTGTCCAATCACTTGGCTGATCTTTCCTAAACCCCCGGGGGGATGTCCCGCCTTTAGAATGTTGTCAAAGCTACAACAAGTGGAAGTTGCATGTCAGTCAAGTGTTTTTTAAATTTGTTTTCTTTTTCTTTGTGCTGCCAGAAGATCAGATGAAACACAATCCCTTGGCGTCAGACTCAGGGATCGTGTCTCGAAACTTCATTACATACAACAAAGCTGACATAAGCAAGGGTCCCGACCACTTGGCTGTTCACTAATTTAGCGAAACAGGTCCAGCAGTTGACCTGAGTCATAGAAACAACACAAAGCCATCTCTTACTTTTGCTGAATACCTTATGTAACCTCGGGCTAGCCAAGTTATGCTATCTCATCTCTATAGGTCATTATGGGGTTGAGCCGCGTCGGCTAGGGTTTTGCTTCGAACATATAACATATTCACGCACTCGTCGGATAGACTAAAATCAAAACGTGGGGTTCTATTAAAATGGCTACACGGGTGGTTGTTCCGGTAGTTTCCGTGTATAGTGAGATGACCTCTTGTAGAGTTACACCTGATTGAATCCCTGTGCCACGGTGCATGCTACAGACTGCTCATGTTTCAGCGGGATGATCGTGAGCTTACACAAATATGGGGAGATGTAGAGGTTTTCTCTAGCATGTTTCATTGGCTGTATGTGATATTGATCTTTTTTGAGTTGACCAATTCTGTGCTGGGCTACAGACTTCTTGGCACCCCCGATTTTTCTTTAAAAAAACTCACTAATCAATATCCACTGAAGCTTATTTTTTTAAGTAGACAAACTATTTGGTATCCATTTTCTTCACTGTAAAAATGACAGAACCTTTTTCGAAGAACTTGTTATATCCTTCAAAATCAGAAAATAAACTGCAATTATTAACACCCATCACTCAGTATTTGTCAGCACAGACACAGACCCAAAATAACTACAATCGGGCTGTTACTATAACCACGGCTGAGCTTCTTGCATCTGTATACTGGCAGTTTGACCCACTGTTTTTGGAAAAAACTGATCCCCTTTTCCCTCATTTGGAGGGTGCCTCCAAACTGTGGTTTTCAGCTCTCCCCACAGGTTTTTATTAGGATTTAGATGTAGACACATTGCCAGGTTACAGTTTGTGTTAAACCATCAGCTCCTCTTCTAGTGTGCTCTGGGTCATCGTCCAGCTGGAGACCAATGACTTTAGCAGAGAGAGACTTTGACGGCATTTGACTGCATTTGACTCTTGCATTAAAATGCCTCACGCACACGTTTAAAGCACCCATTGTCAGTGGTATCAAAGCAACCCCACAACGGCTCTAATCCACCTCCATGTTTGACTGTGGGAAAAGTTTAATTTGCTTTGAAGGCGTCATTTTGTTATCTGTAAACATTGAGATGGTGAAAAAAGCTTTAGTTTGGTCTCTTCTCTCGCCCGGAGATTGTCCTAGAAGGATTGTGGTATGTGTAGGTGTATTTTGACAAATTGTAGTCAGGCTTTCTTGTGTTTTGTTTTCCAGCAATGTGTCTTCTACCCTGTTTCGCTGAGATGCCGATATAAGGCTTCCTTGTGTCTGAAGGTCACCTTGAATCTGTGTGGCAGTTGATTACGGTACTTTCTCCACCATTCGAACAATCCCTCGCTGTGATCTTTCATCAAGTTATCTAGAGCAGCCATTTCCAGGGAGGTTGGGTATTGTATCATCAGCCTTAAACGTCTTGATTACATCACTTACAGTGAAAAGAGAAACATAAAAGTTCCTGGAAATTGACTTGTTGCTTTGAGATGGTCCATGCTTGGCTACAATTTTGTGTCTGACTTCTTTAGGCAATTGTCTGTTTTTTCAATGCTTTTTTGTTGTACACAGTGACAGAGAGACCTTTTCACTATTCAAGCTGGTTGAATGAGTGATGCTCATACAGTAGGAACCAGCCAGGCACTCACCACAGTTTAATTAAGAACATAACAGATTAGTTTAATAAAGAACATAACATACACTGGCTAAAAAGTAAAATTGTGCTAATCAATGCATCATACGAAACAATCAAAACAAAACAGCGGTGTGTATATATACACCTCACCTCTGACACAGACGTAACTTCAAATAATGCTAAGCACCGTGTACTACCCCCAGAAAACGAAATAACAAGCAAATCACCGAAAAAATTACACCAGCTGTCCACAATGAAAACAAAACCACCGGAAATAAAGCATGCACCCCACTAAATTCCCCGGAGTGGAATTGTTCACCTCTTGTGACAGTTGCCGTATTTAAATGAAGTGCAGGGGGGACAATAAGTATTCCCACAACTGTTTGCACATCATAGGTGGAGGTGAGCCTCTCCCTGACTCACTCACTGTACATGAAAGCCCTCAGATTTTGCCTGGCTACCTATACTGTTTCTGTCATCTGAAAACATTGCGATATGGGAGTTCTCTCATCAACTATAGGATATCATTGGTATGGTTTGTAGTGGTTTTCATGTTGTGCTGTAGTTGGAGGTGTTTTGTTCTGTAGTGACACTGGTTTCTCAATTTCCCTAGGTTTTCTCTATTTTCAACGGTTCTTAAATGTACACCTAACGTTTTGAGAACTATTATGTTTGGTTAGATATTTCTATTGTCATATGTTTTGATAGGGTTGTCCTTTCAATCTTCATACTTGTGTTATCTAGTGCTCTGCATTGACTCAGTTGATGTGTTGTGTCATTTGTCTCATTTTTCTGCAGCAACCAACAGTTGACTCTGACAATATTCCACTAAAGATTAAATGCTGGATGCCTAGCAAGATATATTATTTCAGGCAGTTTTATGCGTCATCTGGCAGAAAAGATACATAAGAGGTTCCGCTGAAATAGGGGTGGGATGGAGGCAGTGATTAAAGCCATCCTAAATCAGAAACCTATGCTTTTAAAAACACTTGCTTTGTGTTTCAGAGCATTTAAAACTGTTCAAGAAGGATTACCTTTAATATTTTATATCATTGGGTGGATCACAAATAGCACTTTTGTGGATGGTTCAGGCACACACATGTTTAGACCTCGTATAACGCGTGTAATAGTAAACCAATAAAGTCCTTCTTCATGACGGGGAGAACTTTAAGCCGTTTCAAGCCTGCAAATCGGCTAATCTTTCATTTTTTTCCATAGTTTTTATTTATTTATAATAGGTTCATATTAATATACCTTTTCTCTGTTTCCGCCACCCAACCGTTTTACAGGAGACTCCGCTCTGTATTAATTAATGAAAATGCACATTAAGTCTCATCAATAGATTGACATGATTTTATATTTACACTTTGTCTTTTGAACCTTTAACAGCATATGCAAAGTAGTGTCTTAGGGTTGCTAAAGTTGTGCCAGGCTTTTTTGTTGTCTTTTGTTTCGACAATTGGCAGCTCAAGGAATAAATAGCAGTCTAAGACATTCCAACCTAGTGAAGCTCGTTTGGAGGCATTTTATGTTTAATAGGACTGACCCCTGAATCCCCTCAGATAGCATCCCAGACAAAACGACCCAGCTTTGTATTTGTGTGACCTGACTTTGCCTCAGAGATTCAATTGATGCCTATGTGGTAAATCACGGGCAGATCAATCTAGACTGGAAATGGGTTAAATTAAGCAGTCTCAAATCTTGCCCGTATGGAAAATATCTTGTTTTTCAGTTTATCTGATTTTGAGAGAAATACCGTCCTCTGGGCGTGCTTTGAAAACGTGTCTTGGAAACAAAGAGAGCTCGGCATTTCTTAGTTTTGAACCAAGTTCTGAGTTCTTGTTCTCGCACAAAAGCCCTGTTGCCTAGCTGCCTGCGAGGAGGCCTGCGAGGTCTGGCTTTGTCTCCGTATATCTGGTTGAACAGCTCTTCTGAGGATTCCACAAGAATGCAGACGGGAGGGGGAGAATTTCTCCCTGTTTAATCTTATTAATTTCTCTGCTGGCAGGAGGGATTCATTCAGATGTTACCATAGTGCATCCAGCGGTCGATTTGGTTGAATAGCATGCAGGAAACAAATACTCTTTGACAGTGTCTTACAAATTCCTATTTTTTTTAAATCTTATATTATTATATTTTTATTTGGAGCGAGGTTGTTTGACTCGTTGTTTTATTACTATCTGTATTTTCAATAGATTAGAGAGAGGGTGTGCTGGAATAGCAGTGTCTCAGATTCAAACCCTCACTTTCACGGGTACCACTACATCGCCCAAGGCCACTATTTCTAGCACATTCCTGGCGTATAGAATAGTAATTCATGCGTTACGCACAGGCATGTATATTGTCTTTGAATGTTCTACAAAATCTTTTTTCTTTTTACATTTTGAGCTTGCATTCCCGTCTGGGACATTCTGCAGATCATTAGTATCAATGCCCTTATCCTGGGTGGGATGTGAACTTTGACCCCCAACATCGCTCTGGACCATTAATTCTGTTTTTCGGGATAATTAGCCTGCATTTTTTTTGCCTGTAAAAACACCCAGTCAGAGCAATTGTCTTCCTCCATCAGAAACTTGGACATCATTGAGATTTGTTTAGGTGTTGCTAGAATGTGGTGTTATTTGGAAATATCATGAAAATATGTGTTTAGTATTAGTTTTATTAAGTATTTAGTTGTCTACGTGATCCTTGAATATTTTTAGTTGAATGCTTTGTTTGAAGGTGATTTCAAATGTGCCAAATTTGCCGAACTTAAGTAGTTTTGTTAAAATGTATTGTATAACAATATGAAACAAAACAACATATCAGGTAGTAAAGCAAAACTATAGCTTCAGATCAGGCCTGTACACGTTTCCTACATGTACAATTAGCCAATACAGAGAAAGTGGGAAAAGATAAAAGAGAACATTTTTGATGAAATAGGTCTGGACTGACTTAATTTAAACTAAATTTGCACACTGATTTCAACACAGCATCTGTTCTATGTAGAGTCACAGGATCTGATTGGACAAGAGAGATCTGATTGGACATGCTTCTTCCTCTGCAGATGAGAACTGAACAAGAGTGTTCACAGGAAAATAGTTCTGACGTTGTGTTATATATCTCCCACTTCCTCTGGAAAGTTCTGGAAGGATTTTGTTGCTCTTATGTGTCCCAGTCATATCCTCGTATGTTAGGTGCATTCATATTGACACCCTGTCTAGTAGAATCCTTCCTATGCAGATCTTTAAATGTTCAATTCCCCAAACAACCCTTGTTCATGGCAAAAACCTTTGAGGTGAACTGAAAGAGAAACCTTCTGTTGAAGTTAATCTCTGGTCTCTAGAACCTTCCGTAACGGTAAACAGAAGCAACAGATCAAAACGACGCGGGCGTTGTTATCAGTGTGAAGATTCCGACACCTTAGTTCTTTACAGTGGATGAGGTTGCCTGGGGATTAGAGACAGTGGGGTGGGGGGAACCCTATTATACACCCCAACATTTAGAGTGTGTGAGAAACTCAATTACCTTTCTCACAGAGGAACAAGCTAACCCCTATTCTCTGTTCTATGGGGCCATAATAAATGGCCCTAAGAGGCCTCCCAAGCCCCTGTAGAGAGGGGTTTAAAGTCTAAGTTCCAGCCGTCCGTCTATACAGTAGGCACTAGTCAGGGATCGAGGTGTCCTAGTTTTATAGTTAACTCCGTGCATTCACGTTCCCTAGTTTATCGAAGTTCAGAGAGAGTGACGTTTGGTCACTGTGGCCAGGAGCTCCATCGCCGATGTGTCCAGCAGAGACTATCAGAAATTGTCTCAGCAACACTCGATGCCTAACTTTTTTACATGGTGTAGATTTTCAGCTGCTTGGAATGTTTAGTTGACTCGCTAGCCCACCAACTGAGGACTGGGCGATTAATTGTGACTACCTGTAGGAGCCTCCACATACAGGAAAACGAATAAAACGGAATCATTGTAATTAAACTTAGATCAGATGATGAGTCATATAAAATGGCAAACAGCATGTTAGCGGGGACATGACACCTGATTTCACTTGTTTTTGGGAAACCTGCCCCAACCAGTGAACCCGAAATGCAGGACAAGCATTCTGAGAGAAAACGAATGCATACACCTAGTAATTTTAGTGATTACCTCAGGGTCGTTGGACGCTTCCAAGCTATCTGAGGTAGTAAGCGCGTGCTGTTTCCTTCCTGGCGGGCCGATCGACCGGGAAAGCAGAAAGACACAAGCATGCTGGGAGATGTGAGGATGTAACTACAGAGGAAATGGCAAAGAATTGTCTGAGCCCGTTTGTGTGTACCTGTGTACTAAATAATCTGAAATGAAACTGAACAAGAACCTTGAGCAAGGCAACCCTAATTGCTTCTGGATGTGACTGACACTGTGGTTGTCACCAGATACTGGTGTGTTTATCTGTGAACCTGGGTTCAGTCAGGTTTTGACAGGTTTTACAGCTGACATGTTGTAATGATGTTAGGAAAGACTGCCCTTTCCCTGTGAGTCAGTCTGCCTGCGGACACATTTACTTACTCAGCTCACCACAGAAGAAGAAGAGTCCCGCTAGTGGTTTGCTATAGCTCTGTTTTTACAAGATTTTATACAAGATTTTGTCTGATGACACGGCAATAAAAATGTGGGAACTGAACAGTGATCTACGACGGCGGCTCTCTGTCATCAGAGACCAGTATAAACGAATTGCGCAGGCCGAGCTGCTGTCTCTATAGCTGTTGTCTCCACAACAGGAATCTGTCTTCCTATAGCTGCCTGTCGGTCATTCCACTGCTCCACCTTGTGTCTCATGCCAACTTGTTATCACCTCATGTTTTTGCTTAGACACTATAGATATTTGTACTATCCATAGTTAATCAGGAGTAAACGCGTGCTCAGGTTTAGAACGGGTTTATGTTTTGAATAAGTGTTTGGGTGATGGTTACAATAGGAGTAGGTTTTTGGTCCCGTTAGTAGATTAGTGTTAGTAGGTGTTTAATTAAAATGCTATTGATAGTCTGTAGATGGAGGTTTTGTAGATTCTTAACAGACTGTCCAAAATAAGTGTTACCCATGTTTGCCCTCCTGCAGGCTGTGAGGATGACATGACGGACCCAGCCTGGGATCACTCGGAGGTCCAAGCCCCTTCTCCTCCACCCGTTTCCTCCTCTTCTGTTCCTGCCCCCAACATCTCTGTGATGGTCATGAGTTAGTGTGGGTGTGAGACCACCCCCCCCTCCCATCTTGGAGATAGAGCCTCACTCACCGTGCTTACATGAGCCAGCAGGATGAGGCTGTGGTCCTCGCACTCTCTGAGCGTCTCCTCGTAGCCTCGCACAAGGGCCAGGCTGACAATGTGATCCAGCTCATCAACAAGGGCGCCAAAGTAGCCGTGACCAAGGTGAGAGGAGCACGCGGCGTCGTCTTCTAGTGTGCTCATGGAATAATTCGTACTTCTCACTATATTAATTAGGCATTGGTCGCCATGTTTTTTTCCTGTAAAGTGTGTGTGTGTGTGTGCGGGCTGTGTCTGACTAAAGTGGAGCCTTATTGGGCAACTCGGGTCTGTGTGTGTGTGTGTGTGTGTGTGTGTGTGTGTTCTGAGGCACATCTGTATTTCGTGCTCAGATGAGATCATGTGTACAGCTCAAAAGGTTAGTGGCACTAGAGCAGCATATGACCATATTATAATCCTTTTATAATCCTCTTTCATTGCCCCCATAGGCACATATCCTTGTTATGCTGGTTGGTGTGCAGAACCACCGCGTCTTATTACAGAATGTACATTTGCCCAGTTTAATGGAGGGAGGTGTATTTGGAGGGAAACATTTCTAAACTTCATTTTAGTGTTTTATAAAACAGCTCTTATTTACAGGGACTAACAGCCAGGTCATTCTTATTAAGATGGATTGGCGAAACAGCCACTCCAGGCCAGTAATAGTACGTCTCTGTTTACGCGGGGTGTCATTTGCAGAGACGACATGTTTGTCTATTCCAGATTCCCTTTGAAGAGTTCTGGTTTCAGATGTTTTCACGTTTACGGTTTGAGCACAGCCTGAAGGCAGGGAGGGACAGTTCCCATCCTTGGCAAGCGCTTGAATCAGGACCTGAGCTGGAAGGGATCTTGTTCTCACTCAGAAGTGGACGCCGACCTTTGTGTCGCTTGAGCGACGGAACTCTGTCGGCGTTCCATCTGGCTGTCCGAGAGCTCAGCTGTGCTGGAGCACGACTGAGTAAACACCCGGACACACACACGGACACACACACACACGGACAGTGACACACACACACACGGATACACACATGGATACACGCGACTCTGTGTAAACCTCTGTTTTAGGTCAGTCCACATAAAGCTGGGAGAGAAGCGGTCGTTGACATGCCATGTAGTTACATGCCTCAACTCTGAATGGACAGGGGATGAACTGGAAAAGACACAAGTGTATGTAAATCACATCTTTCATTTTGGCCGTTTGCTGGGAAAGTGACTGCCAGATGTTGTAGGTTTTTTCTTCTTCTGTCAGAGTAGATCTGGAAATGAAGACAGACCTGAGGTGTTATGGAGGTATTTAGGTCAGATCTTCCTCAGTTCTTCACAGTCTTTGTCTTAATTGACTCCCTGAGTCTAGTATCACGTTGCCGTTTCTTCTTAAGCCCAATAATTGACTTAATTTGCTGACTGAATTCTGAATTCTTTATAGTGTTTCCATTGTTGAATGGCTTGCAGATAATGCTAAGTATAAGTTATATATCAATGACTTAGTGACCATATATTATCTATCTGTTATCAGATATTGTACACGGCTTCACCATTTCAGACTCTACCTGTCTCTTTGATACTGTTGGCACTGGCTGTATTTCCACATGTTGGCCGGACGCGAAAAAACACGCTAAGCCCGGGAACACGAAGATTACATTTCAGGTTGGAAATTCCTCTGGTACAGAGGGACGGGATTCTAGTGGGAGTGTCAGGTGAAGTGTCAAGTGCTGGATGAATGGTTTCGCTCGGAGGATTACATCTGTTTTGAGAATGATCAAAACTCGGGAGAATTTGTAAGGAGTTAGCAGTTAGACTTGAACCAGTCATTAGTCTCTGAGGTCGTACTAGGCCGCGGAGCAGAGAGCGGGCGCTGTCCGGTTGGTCTCCTAGGAGACGAGGCTTTGGCCTGACTGGTGTTTACTTGAGATGCTCCCATGGCAGCCCTCCAAGCCTGGCCTGGTGAAACTCAACCCCTGCCTGGCCCCAGTGAATGCCAAGCAGTGCCGAGCCGCACCCATTTAGCAGACCAGCCCTCCTACTGAAGGGGCTACGGTCTCCTGTCTTTGTGTAACGAAGTGATGATGAGATGTTAAGGAGGGGTTGTGTTAATGTAGTTCTTCGACGCATCACTGACCTATTATTACATTTACTTAGATGACTCAGTGTGGCTCTGTGCACCAAGAGCTGGCACACTCTGCATACTTGCAATTCATTATGTCACTTCCAGAATGTGCGCTTAAATCTAGTCCATGTGGACAAATATAGTTGATATAATGCTTTAGGATTAAATGTGAGCATTAGTTTACTTCAGCTTAACCCCAGTTGATCTCTTGAGTACTACTTTGACTCCGGTTGAAATAAGGCACATTCTAACGTCTTTGCACGTCTCCACATATATATATATAAATATATGTATTGTTATTGTGATTTTGAGTGGTATTTAGCCAGGTAAACAATCCTTTCTTATCATAGAAAGATATGAGATAAAGCTATAGAAACTACAGACACATCTGCTCTATTTCAAGCTGCTGGTTCATAAGTGTCGGCCTCATAGCCCGGGGGACGTCAGGGGCTTATCCGTGAACATCTGGACAAGTTATCTCCATCCAAGTTGCACAACCAGATGAGTTTGTCTACTGGAGTGTTGTTATTCAAACGGGTCGTGTGGTCATGAAAGACATCGCGTTAGGCTAACTTCTGGGCGAGACATATCGTTAGGCTAACCTCGGGGTGAGACATATCGTTAGGCTAACCTCTGGGTGAGACATATCGTTAGGCTAACCTCTGGGTGAGACATATCGTTAGGCTAACCTCTGGGTGAGACATATCGTTAGGCTAACCTCTGGGTGAGACATATTGTTAGGCTAACTTCTGGGTGAGACATTTCGTGAAGTTAACTTCTGGGCCACAACGTCATCATCATGTCTGAGTGGATATGAAGAACCTGAAGACATACCATCACTCACATGTGTCCTCTAAACTAGCTGGTTGACTCCAGCTGGTGTCTTTTATGTTGCTGTGTGTGTTGTTTCTTATAACGTGTGTTCTTTGTCCCCAGTACGGCAGAGGGCCCCTGCACCTGTCATCCTATAAGGGCCACAGTGAGGTTGTACGCATTCTGCTGAAGGCTGGCTGTGACCTGGACATCCAGGACGATGTATGTATCCCAACACTGTCTGCCATTGGCTCGGCCATCTGCCCACATATTCAGCGTGCATTTTAAATTTGGGATTGATCTGTTGCACATACTCTAAAAGTGCACACGTGATTTTGTTTTACTTTGCTTCTTAATACCTTGAATTGAAGTCATTCACTAACAGTGGGGTTAACGTCAGCCGACTGTCAGCTTTCATTTGGGTTTCATCTATAGCAGCTAAAATCATTTTAATGAGGCAGCGTGTTTTGTATATAAAGTATTTTGATAATTTACATCACTATGTTATTCGGCAAGTGTGTTGCATCGTTAGCTCTCACACACGAAAGCCGCCCATGTCTGGTCTTGATTCTAGGCTTTTTATTTGCTTTTGGAATCTGTTGATTGTGTCTGACAAACGTCAGGTTCCTAGTAGTGTCAGTGCAACCTAGTGGCCTTCGTGAGGCTAATGAATTAGAATAAATCAGACTGAGCCAAAACATTATGTGTCTCAGAAACAGTTTCACACACTGCTTACATTAAAGAAAGCATTGACAGAAAACCGAAGATAGGTTTTCCCCTGCCATTCTACTGGCTGGATTAAAAGATGCAAAAACATCTGGGAATTATAGAATTACTTTTGGGGGATAAAGTGCAGTGGGAATGGACATGTGAGTTGACAGGCTGCACTGCAAATTATTGAACATTATGGTTACATTGTGGTTCTCTGTTTGTGTGGTGGAATCCTCCCAAATATATCTCACAAAATCACACAAACTCGACTCGACTTTAAATGTGACCAAATGACCCCTTTGAAATGCATACGTCACGTGACATCTGCCTTTGTGTTTGGCTGCTGCTGTGTTTCGTTGAAGTGTTCTTTCCCTGCGTCTGGGCACTCTTTCCAGCTGTCTGACTGTCCTACTAGTAGCGTAATGACCTCCGGTGGCCTCGACTGGGATTATTTTGACCTCCAGTTTGAGGGGTTCAGCACCAGTCCACCGGGCAGGTCCCCCCCCCTCCCCAATCCCACATTCGCAGGTAACGCCACAAACCTCTGGCGCTCCCAAATTCCCCCCATCCGGTCAACAAACTCCCCGCCCCGAAAGGGCCGGAGCGTGTCTACAACCGGCAATAGTGGGCGTGGCCACAAGGAGGAGAGGAGGCGCAGGAGGAGGGCAGCTGGAACTGAACCCGGGAGATCAGGGAGAGTGAAGGAGGTTAGAGACAAGCCACCATGAGCTAGTGGGGGATAATCCTCTCAGATACGCCACCTCGGGCACCTCCTCTGAGGTTCAGCCTGCCTCTTAGCCGTCTCGCTTGGAATGACCACCTCACCCGCCTCCTCTGCATGGGAATAGACGCTTCTCGCTGCTTGTCTTTCTTCCGACCCTCCCATGATTCTGTCAGACCTGCTGAACGTCTGCCGTGAGAAGGGATTGTCCGTATTTACAGATATACCATTTATGGTCGAACATAAATGAGAGCTGGGCTGAACGGCTGTGGCCTGCTGCTGTTGTGTCTATTGCTGGGTACAGAGGCCTGTCTGGGTGTCAAACTGCAACTGGGTGTTGGATGATTGTTGTCACGTCATTGTCATGTGTGCTGTGGCGATAACACTGTCGACTGCGGTGGGATTATGAACTCATTGCAAGAGCGTCTACTGAAATGTTGACCCGTTGTTTTTCACATCGTGTTGGTCAGTTGTCTAGGTCAGTTAAAATGAACAAAGCCTTGTTTTAGGGTTGTATTTTTCAGTGTTGTGTGAACTGACTGTTGTGTGTGTGTGTGTGTTTATGTGTGTTTGTATGCGGGTGTGTGTGTCTGTGTGTGTGTGTGTGTGTTTATGTGTGTTTGTATGCGGGTGTGTGTGTGTGTGTGTGTGTTTGTATGCGGGTGTGTGTAGGGTGAGCAGACAGCCTTACACCGGGCAGCTGTGGTGGGAAACAGTGACATTATTTCTGCCCTCATTCAGGAAGGGTGTGCCCTGGACAGGCAGGACAAGGTACATCACACACACACACACACACACACACACACACACACACACAGTGACCACACTGAGACTGCAGTTCATACTGCGCTCATACCAGCCAAAAAAAAGACAGCAACTGACACTCACACAATAGTGACCTAATGATGTCATTCACAGACAGGCACAGAGGGATTTGAAAACCGAATTAACTGTCAGACAGCACTAATAGTATTTGACAATCTGCAGAGAAAACGCTATCCCTGTAATCTCCCTAAAAAAAACAATCTCCCTTTATTCTCACTGAAAAATAGCGCATGTCCCAAATGGCACCCACTTTTCTGGTCCAGAGTAGTGCACAGCATTTGGATGTGTCAGAAGACCAGAAGAAATCCAAAGTGAATAGCAATGGTGTTCACGACTAGGCCTGGACACACAGCCACTTCCTGTGTTACCTCACTAATCTACTTATCTTGCTATGTGTCAGCTATTTTGCGGAGAAACAATAACAGAGTTGTGCAGCATAATAGACACTAATCCACGGGTCAGGTTGCGGATGTTTAACGGCTGTGTTTGTCCCGGCCGGCAGGATGGAAACACCGCTCTGCATGAGGTCTCATGGCACGGCTTCAGTCAGTCCGTCAAACTCCTCGTTAAGGCCGGAGCGAACGTTCATGCCAAGAACAAGGTAGGTCCACTGCAAACTCACTGCAAACGCCCTGCAAACTCACTGCAAACGCACTGCACCAATGCTTTCCAATGATATACCTGAGACTTTCTCCATCTATTTAATGTGTCCATGCAGGCGGGGAACACTGCCCTCCACCTGGCCTGTCAGAACGGCCACGCCCAGAGCTCCAAAGTCCTGCTGCTTGGGGGCTCCCGGCCCGACAGCAAGAACCACGTATGTTCCCCTCCTTACTCCACGGGTCCACTGGACTGTTATAGTACCTCACCTAAACATAGATTGTTCCATATGCAACCCAAGGTGGACGGTCAGTTATGTCACACGTGGTCGTTACACGCAGGGTAACGCACTGCCACGCTAAGTTGCACTGGATCAGCTGCTATCTCTAAACTACTGCAGAGGAAATCTATCCTGACAACAGGAATGCCATAGACCACCATGTTTAGGTAGTCACTTTATCGTGTGTGTGTGTGTGTTTGTGTGTGTGTGTGTGCCCGTGTGCCCTCCTGTCTTTAATCGCTCTCCTCGTGTTCCAGGTGGGCGACACGTGTTTGCATGTGGCGGCGCGCTACAACCATGTCCCCATGATACGCATCCTCCTGGGAGCCTTCTGCTCCGTGGCAGAGAAGAACCAGGTTAGTCCTATATCTGAGCTTATAACAGAAGAACCAGGTTAGTCCTATATCTGAGCTTATAACAGAAGAACCAGGTTAGTCCTATATCTGAGCTTATAACAGAAGAACCAGGTTAGTCCTATATCTGAGCTTATAACAGAAGAACCAGGTTAGTCCTATATCTGAGCTTATAACAGAAGAACCAGGTTGGTCCTATATCTGAGCTTATAACAGAAGAACCAGGTTAGTCCTATATCTGAGCTTATAACAGAAGAACCAGGTTAGTCCTATATCTGAGCTTATAACAGAAGAACCAGGTTAGTCCTATATCTGAGCTTATAACAGAAGAACCAGGTTAGTCCTATATCTGAGCTTATAACAGAAGAACCAGGTTAGTCCTATATCTGAGCTTATAACAGAAGAACCAGGTTAGTCCTATATCTGAGCTTATAACAGAAGAACCAGGTTAGTCCTATATCTGAGCTTATAACAGAAGAACCAGGTTAGTCCTATATCTGAGCTTATAACAGAAGAACCAGGTTAGTCCTATATCTGAGCTTAGAACAGAAGAACCAGGTTAGTCTTATATCAGAGCTTATAACAGAAGAACCAGGTTAGTCCTATATCTGAGCTTATAACAGAAGAACCAGGTTAGTCCTATATCTGAGCTTATAACAGAAGAACCAGGTTAGTCTTATATCAGAGCTCATGTCAGACACTGATTACACACAGAGGGCGTGACCCTGTCTACCTTTGTATTCTAAATTAACCTTTGCATTGTGCACTAAGCCTGCTGGCTATAAGTCTGACTATATTTATCTAGTAAAAGCAGACACATACAGAAAACCTATTTTAAAACGGTTTTTTGAAGCATACAGAAGCAGCGGCACACACACACACACACACACACACTTGGCTCTCTGACTCTCTGGCCCTCTCTCTCTCTCTCTCTTCCTCTTCCTGAGTCAGGCTGGGGACACACCGTTACATGTTGCAGCTGCTCTGAATCATAAGAAAACTGTGAGGCTTCTGCTGGAGGCAGGAACAGACAGTAGCATCCCCAACAACGTGAGTGGCACGCCTCTGCTTTCTATTTTCCCATCTCCACGCCCCCCACCCTATCCCCCATATTAAGGTAATTTCAACAAATAGCTAGTCGTAAGTCAGTTGTTATAAACACCCTGAGCTCACGGTCGTACCCGGGTCAATCAGCATCTTTAGCCAAGTGTCAGCTCTGATTGTCTGGATTTTTGTGTGTGTGTGTGTGTGTGTGTGTGTGTGCAGGCTGGCCACTCTGCGCTGGATCTAGCCAGAGAACACAACAACCCAGACATTGCTCTGCTTCTGACCAAAGCACCTCAAGTGAGTACAGGTTCACCCCCAGGAGCACCAGTAATTATATTTGTTTCTACACCAAACTTATATCACATAATATATATATATATATATATATATATATATATATATATATATATATTACACGGGGCTGCTGACTGTGTTTAGACTTGAATTAGGACAGGTGTTCCTCGTCTGACATCATTCCTGTGTGCTGGCAGAAAAAATGTTTCTGCATGCAAGTATGGGCGGAGGGTGAGAGAATACTTTAATCTGAACACAGTAGCTACAGAACACACAGGAGATATGCACTTAGACGTATGGGGAATCAAGTCAACGTTAGCGGCCCTGTCAAGCTACATATATGCCTCATCAATTAACCAATTACCCACACTGCTCTTCCTCTCGCTGTGTGTGTCCAGGTACAGAGCTTTACCCGAGGCAGGAGTGTGAGGAAGAGGAGGGACAAACTGAAGGCTGAGCGGCGAGCCCAGTCGGTGCCTAGGGATGAGATGCTTCCCAGGAAGGTACAGTTAGAGTTCATCCGCAGGGCTCAGTCTGCTGAGGATGAGGACATGAACACCTCCACGGTCGTCCGATAGACAAATGTTTTGTTGTCGTCCCTGACAGGACAGTGGCTCGGCCGCCGACGACACCCACAGCAGCGGTCGTGTCAAACACGAGGTAATCGAAGCGAGCACCAGCCAGAGCAAAAACAGGAAGCTCAAAGAGAAGGTCAGCCCGTTTCCATAACGTTCTAAACGACACACGTTCACTCAGGTGAAATGGTTACGGTGTCCGTGTAAATCAGGCGGATCATGTGATGAGCCGTGTTCTGTTCGCTTGTCACAGCCCTCGCTCTCGGAACCCGTCGGCCAGCGAGAGAACAAACACGGAGAGAAGAGGCGGGGCAAGCTGCGTGGCTCCTCCCCCGAGCCGCCAATCCCCCCTCACAACTACAAGGCCTATCAGCTGTACACTCTGTACAGAGGCAAGGATGGCAAGATCATGCAGGTGACCAGAGCAACTCTGGAGCAACTAGGAACCTGCTGCTTATATTTGACATGCGATGCCATGATATTATTATTCACAACAAATGTTGTTTTGAAGCATGATTAACGTAGCTACTGTCATCCTGGAATGATTAAACCTTCAGTCTCACTTTGGGCCTGTGACAGACTAGCGTCCTGCCTAGAGGCTTTACTTGTAGCTGCTTTGTTTTTGGTAAGAAGACTTTTATTTCTGTCTACGTTGGAGTTTCACTGACCAGTGGGTCACAGCTCACCTCTATTATCGGTGTCCCAGGCTCCTATCAACGGCTGTCGCTGTGAACCTCTGATCAGCAAGCTGGAGAACCAGCTGGAGGCCACTAAAGAGGAGATGAAGATGGAGATCCACACAGTACAGGACCTGATGAACAACAAGATGGGACAGCTGGACCGTCGGAACAAACACCAGGTATTGTTTAATACGCATGCGTTGTTATCAGGAGCTTCAAACATGTAACACTTGTCTTTTATTGGACCGGCACAGATTCCATTCCTGTTTTCAATCCAGACTTAAACCATATAAACCCTTTTCCCCACATAACAACACAGTCTATGAAGTCAGCCGTGCCAGTGAATGTGGGGCAAGCAGTTTGCGCACAAATAATTTGTGCTAATTATGCACAGTCGAATAACTAACGATGCACTCCGGCTACCTAAAAACTCATTCAAAGTCTTCCCAGCAGGAAAGCATTATAGAAAGCATTGTTCATTAATCGTCGCGTCTCTATGTGTCCATGCCGTTGTAGATCCGTACTCTGGACAAGATGATAGTTGAGAGGGTATCAGCGGAGAGGGCCGGATGCCTCCACAGGATGGAGCAGAGAGCCGTGCAGGAGAGAGAGGAGGGGGAAAGGAGACAGGTAATATTAACGCTAGTGTCTATCTACAGAAACAGGTGTAGGATGAACACAAGTCTCCATGTCACTGTCATTCAAGGTTCAGCACGGGTGCCGTTTTAGCTCTTGAAGACAATTTCTCCGTATCACTAAATCGCTTCTTGCCGTTGCCTGCCATTTAAGCAGGCATCCGTGGTCCATGAGCTGAAGAACTGGTGCCTGGCCAAGCTACAGAACATTGAGGGGCGTTTTGCTGGAGATCCCGGCGATGCCAGGCTCTGTCGCTCCTCGTCCCTGGCTGAAGGGCTGTTTGAGGCGGACCCCGGGGGTCTCACTGCGCTGCCTCCTGGAGGACTTGGGGCCAGTCTGGCCACACAGACCACTGGCGTGTTCGACAGGGACTCAGACCGAGCCAACATGGACGACTCCTCAGCCAACCACTACTTTGTGGTTCAAGCGGACAGCTCTCCAGGTAGTGTAATTTTCGTTATACTTACGCGCAAGCGTGCGTCTAAACTTTTGAACACAGGCTTTTGTTGCACTTACAGGGAAGAACAAATTCCTTGTTTGTTGTAAACGTACTTAGAAATCAGAAAGAGCTTTATTTCCGATGTAAGCTTTACATAAATAAGGCATACTAGTCTGAGTCATAACCTTTTTTCATAATGTTTAGGCTCATAAAATAATATATTCAATTTTTAGCTTTTTTTAATACAGTAGTTGTCAAATTATTTTGTTGCCTGTGGCAGGTTAATTAATTTATCAACAGCCCAAGCCATCCTTACAGTGGCAGTCTCACTGGGAATAATTAGAATAATCATTAATTATTTATTTGGTTCTATCCGCCAAGGTCACAATTTAATTTTAATTAATTCAATAATTTCCTTGTGAAAATCTTCCAGACGGCGATAAACATCACAAGCCAGAGGATAACCCCTCCCCAATTCCCGCCAAGTCCCTGTCGCCATCTCCTCAAGTGGTGCGGCCGAAGGAGCGCTCGCTTGGAGCTACTGACACCCAGAGGCCGGACCAGGAACTGCAGGACGTGGCGCCTCTGGGGCTAAGACAGAGCGTCAGAACGAACAGAGGAAACCACCGATCCAGTAGCCTGTCCCCAGCCACAGGGCGCCACTGCAGAACCAGGAAGCACAAAGACCAGAACAGGGAGCGTGACAGAGACAGGGAACGCAGCAGGGACAAGGGCAGGCATCACAAGAAGCATTCCCAGGGCAGGACTGAGGGCAGGGGGGAAAAGGCTGAGGGGATAAAGACTCTGGAGGTGTTTGGGGAGAAACCTGCCGAGAGCTCCTTCGCCCAGGAGAGGGAGAACATGCATGCCGTGGAGGTGACGCAGTACTTCTTTGAGGCGGTGTCGACCCAGATGGAGCGCTGGTACGAGCGGAAGATCCAGGAGGCCAGATGGCAGGCGGACCAGAAGGCCCAGGCAGACCGGGCCGCCCTGCTGGAGAGAATAACTGACCTGGAAGAGGAGCTCGGCATGCTCAGGACTAACAGACACAACGACAGCTAACACAGACACGCCGCAGCAGAGACTCGAAACAGAGACTCGAAACAGAGACGCAGAGAGAGACTAGAAAGAGGTGTGACGGCTGGAGTGTCTGGCAGCCATTTTTGTGTCATTGGTCAACAAGGCTGTCTGATGGTGAAATTAAGAGATGGTCTGAATATTCATGATCTCATGGGGGGGGGGGAAACAATGACTAAAACTTTGAGACTAAACTGACTGTTTTTTTGTAATTTAATTTTTTCTATAAAATAATGCATATGCAGGCCAGCATTCTCTTCCACCGTGTGCACAATCCAAAAGCACTGTTCAACTACATTAGGGTTGATTATGTACCCCGAACTAAGTACGAATGAGTGATGAAATTCGACCAGTTCAGCATATGTTTTCATGTAATTCCTTTCTTGTATTAATCTGGACAGCTGAGTAAGAGTTAACAGACTGCGAGTTATTTACAGTTGATTTTTCATTAGGACAGTGAGCGGGTCCAAGCAACACATGGGCATTGTTTTATACTGTTGTTTATTCATGAGAAAGCCTGTTAAGACATTTCTGGGTTTTGCATATTGAAAATGTAGGTCATTGCTAGAGACATTGTTCATTTCTAACTAGGCAAAACAACATAGAAAGATCAGCAAAAGTTAGCCAGGCTGCTTGAAATATCAGTAGATTAAACTACAGTATGCTTTCTTATCGGACTTACACAGGAAACAGAACTTCTGAGAATACAACCAAACAGTCTTAACTGAAGGAAACTTGAACTTTTATAACTCCATTACTCACTTTTGCTGATATTCATTTGATGGTAATAATCACTGTAGGAAACACAGTTTACATGCTGCAGTAAAACATCTCTCTTAATGAACTACCTTTTCATTAAATGTGTATATGTTATACATGTTTTCCTATATAGTCCATAACCCCATAATGCACTCCATAGCGCTAGAATGACTGACTGTTAGGACCATGTTTGCATGATGAAAGGCACCCATTAATGTTGTGAAATACAACTGTGCGTTGTGCCAGTCAGCGATCTGTGACATTTGTTTCCCGTTGACGTGAGGTTACTGTACCTGTACATTGGTGTGTTCGTTTATAATTAAGTCTGCAACTGGACTGTGTAACGTATTTTGTAAAAAATAAATAAACGACAACATCGTTTAATGTTTAACATTTGCAATATATTTCATAAAGGGCGTTTTGGATAAAAATGTCTTTACATTAGCCCAACATGAGCCAAACAGTACAATTTTGAACACAATTATCACATAATATGGCCATCAGCCATATTCAACCAGGCATGTGAAAATCTCAAAGGATCCCCCTCGAGGCAGATCGTATGGCTGTGTCCAAACCACATTAGCTAAAATGAAGTGTGAGGAAGAGCATACAGCAACCAGCTGTCCCAGCGAAACAGGCATTATTCCAGATGGTTTCCTCGCTGTCCATCCACGGTCAGTTTTAGGCAACAGCATCTGGGCATTCACTTTCAGCACGAATGGGTGGATGAACTCCAGTCTCACAGTGGCGGACTGGTTACATTATTTCTTAACGTCCCGGACTGGTGACATATATTAATGTTCCGGACTGGTGACATTATTTCTTAACGTTTGCCAACGCCAGGGAAGACTGTAACTCATCCAGATGCATGTTCGCCTGTGTGATCATCATTCGGATTGCATCCTAATGATATAAAAAGAAGAATTGTTATATATTAGGGTCTGGTAGTATAGAACACACACAGACACACAACATGAGTGGCACCGTAGACATATTCGCACCTGATTTGTGGCATTTTTATTCTGCTTGAACTCATCTCTCGCCCAATCCCTTAAGTAGATTCGGTCTCCTTGGTCTGGCACAAGTCTGATCGACCTCAACATGTTTCTGTACAGACCCAATACCTTCTGCCTCTGTAGAAACTTATAGAAGAATAGAATAGAAGAAACACAATATTAGGTAGCCACCCCGCAGCTATACTAATATAGCACAGAAAGGAAAACTTTTAATATACCAAACAAACTAGCTGGGTCTAACTTACAAACAATCAAGTACTGACAATATTATCTAGTAAACGCGTCAATACAAAAGGAACTGTATTATTGACAGCAAGTTAGGTTAGCCTGGGTCATTGGGATATCATTGGTATTATCACACAAACCCGAAATATACATGGTTTATATCACACAGACCCGTATTATACATGGTTTATATCACACAGACCCGTAATATACATGGTTTATATCACAGAAACCCTTAATATACAGTTTATATCACACAAACCCGTAAGAAACATGGTTTATATCACACAGACCCGTAATATACATGGTTTATATCACACAGACCCGTAATATACATGGTTTATATCACACAGACCCGTAATATACATGGTTTATATCACACAGACCCGTAATATACATGGTTTATATCACACAGACCCGTAATATACATGGTTTATATCACACAGACCCGTAATATACATGGTTTATATCACACAGACCCGTAATATACATGGTTTATATCACACAGACCCGTAATATACATGGTTTATATCACAGAAACCCTTAATATACAGTTTATATCACACAAACCCCTAAGAAACATGGTTTATATCACACAAACCCCTAAGAAACATGGTTTATATCACACAAACCCCTAAGAAACATTTATATCACACAAACCCGTAAGAAACATGGTTTATATCACACAAACCCCTAAGAAACATGGTTTATATCACACAAACCCCTAAGAAACATGGTTTATATCACACAAACCCCTAAGAAACATTTATATCACACAAACCCGTAAGAAACATGGTTTATATCACACAAACCCCTAAGAAACATGGTTTATATCACACAAACCCCTAAGAAACATTTATATCACACACACCCGTAATATACAGTGTTTATCGGAACGACAGAATAGTTTGGCATTACCTGTTTTAATGTAAGTGCTGCCGGGGGTAACCTTGAACTAGCCATCATGTGGACCGAAGCAAACATTGTTTTGATTAGCTAATAGCTAATCTGAAGGCAGAGGTGAAGGGTGACTGGCGAACAAACGGCTCGATTTGGTGGACGGAGTGAATCGATTCACTTCGGTGAAAGCGGCGATTTAATTATTTGTACAGGAAATATGGAAACGAATTAACGTGCATGTAACCTTATAACATAAATGTTTATTATTTTTAAGTATTTTAATTGAAGATTCGCGAGACAAATTACTCTTAGGGGAATGAAGCCAGAACAGTCGGCTCACCAAAAACTGCTAGTAAGCCCATTCACTTAACAAGACAGCTCAGCTAATATGGTAGTCAATACAGTTGTAATGCTCAATACCGCCCCCGTGTGGGGTGGAGTAGGCGACAACAAATAATTACAACGGGACGACTGGTATTGGAACTGTAGACTCGACACAGTTTAAAAAGTTTATTATTATCATACAATGTGCCATGTCATTTGATAAATGGTAGGACCAACCACTATGAATAGATGCTTGTAGTTATGCCCACATTACAAAACACCTTGATGATAAAACATTTCATTACAAAAGCAACAACTGTCCATGGAATTTGGACTTTTGTAATGGCATCTCAATGCCAGTAAATCAACATCCACCGTAAAGATGTAAAACCAATATACTCAATGCATCTCATAGACCATAGAAATGGCATTAGTTGGAGCATCAAGTTGGTGTTAGTAGTCATTGTGTCTCAAATTGCATAAGCACTGACTTTAAGGTAAAAGTTGACATTTATTGTGAACTCAAGGCTTCATAACCACACCTGGGCAAAATCAGATTTTAAAGTACACTCATCTTTTTTTTACTAAGGATGTGGGTGAGATGCAATACCATTTCAAGGCACAATTCTGGGATTACAGTTTAATGGTTTAAGACCATTTCAGCATGCTTTTCTTTTATCACGATATAACAAAGGGGTTTGCCTTTTTCCCCCTTTGTTTTTAAACATTTGTTCAAAAACAACTTCATCACAACACCTTCAGCTCATTAAACAAAATGACTCACTGATGACCGCTTAACACTGAAAACATCAATATGACACGAACGGGGTTATAGTACATGGGTGAAAGGTATCTCTTCATCGAAGTTCTTTACATGGAAGGGAATCACATTTTCTGGAGCATTTGGATCATTCCTTATAGACGTGCAAGTTAAAGCAATGATTATTACAATACGAAAGGATTTCGGGAATCCACCCTCCAGCCCGGAGACAAGGACTAAACAGTGAAGGATGCTGTCAAACTCTACACTCTACCAAAATTAGAGTAAAATAAGAATAAAGGCACATGTACAGCGGCTAATCTGTCTTTTTTGACGAGTCCCATATTAAAAGTCTGTGTCGTTGAGAGTCGAGGGAGGGGTCTCGTGCGATTGGCTGCCACCAACTGACACGGATCCCTCTCATTGGCCTAGTGGTCAGTCGCCGTGACGAGTTCGAACCACTGCCTCAGTGCGTCGCTAAGGGTCTCTGGCAAGGCATTGACGTCGCGCAGGATCACGTAGAAGGGGAATGGGAACTCCTCCATGTAGGAGCGGATCTCTGGCATCTCTCCTGGACCTTTGAAGATGGGCACCTTTATGTCCAGAATGGAATCCTGCGAGGAAATGACACAGAGGAGACGTCATTTCCCTTTCAGGGATCGTTCCAACTTGAACACCAGATGGTGAAACAAACATCCACATGAATGCATCCAATGAGCACGGGAGAACTGCATTTCTATTGGACCACGTCAACTACAGTCTAACGTTCATCATTCACAGTCCTTTGCAACACAACTCATTTTCCACCTAAACCAAGTCTTACCCTGGAGTTGGGGTTGTCCAGCACCACAAAGATGACGAACACATTGGCGCTGCGAGCCGCCTGCACGGCCGCTGTCACCCGCTCTTTTCCCTCCAGGAAGAGGCCTCTGCCATCTGACACGATCAGCAGCAGCTGGGCCGTCTCTGGTGAGGGGGAATAGTGAGAGGTGTTGAGGAGACAGGGAGGAAGTGTGGTCAGTTTACCGTCACCACAGTGGCCCTGGGTGTCTGCTTCCAGGTCCTCTTGACTGCAGTGGCAGGGCAGTGGAAGCTCGGACACCGTGACAACCAGAGGAGCTTCACAAAGTGTTACCAGGTTACAGAAGACGGAACAACACAGCACCAGGGCCGCGCTCCCAGGTTCCACAACACAACACCAATAGATGGAGTGAGAGGAGGTACATTACCTGTGTTCATGGATCCAGGACTGTGCTGTTCACCACACAACACTAATTGATCAAGTGAGAGGAGGTACATTACCTGTGTTCATGGATCCAGGACTGTGCTGTTCACCACACAACACCAATAGATGGAGTGAGAGGAGGTACATTACCTGTGTTCATGGATCCAGGACTGTGCTGTTCACCACACAACACTAATTGATCAAGTGAGAGGAGGTACATTACCTGTGTTCATGGATCCAGGACTGTGCTGTTCACCACACAACACTAATTGATCAAGTAAGAGGAGGTACATTACCTGTGTTCATGGATCCAGGACTGTGCTGTTCACCACACAACACTAATTGATCAAGTGAGAGGAGGTACATTACCTGTGTTCATGGATCCAGGACTGTGCTGTTCACCACACAACACTAATTGATCAAGTGAGAGGAGGCACATTACCTGTGTTCATGGATCCAGGACTGTGCTGTTCACCACACAACACTAATTGATCAAGTGAGAGGAGGTACATTACCTGTGTTCATGGATCCAGGACTGTGCTGTTCACCACACAACACCAATAGATGGAGTGAGAGGAGGTACATTACCTGTGTTCATGGATCCAGGACTGTGCTGTTCACCACACAACACTAATTGATCAAGTAAGAGGAGGTACATTACCTGTGTTCATGGATCCAGGACTGTGCTGTTCACCACACAACACTAATTGATCAAGTGAGAGGAGGTACATTACCTGTGTTCATGGATCCAGGACTGTGCTGTTCACCACACAACACTAATTGATCAAGTGAGAGGAGGTACATTACCTGTGTTCATGGATCCAGGACTGTGCTGTTCACCACACAACACTAATTTATCAAGTGAGAGGAGGTACATTACCTGTGTTCATGGATCCAGGACTGTGCTGTTCACCACACAACACTAATTGATCAAGTGAGAGGAGGTACATTACCTGTGTTCATGGATCCAGGACTGTGCTGTTCACCACACAACACTAATTGATCAAGTGAGAGGAGGTACATTACCTGTGTTCATGGATCCAGGACTGTGCTGTTTCGCTGACACAAACATGTTGGCTGACGTCTCCAGAAACTAAACGACATTTAAGCACAGGTGTCAATGGCTTTCGTATCGGTTAGATTGATGTTATAGTTTCACACTTGCATTCGAAAAAATATACATTTAAAAAATATGCACATTATCAGTCAACTTATGATAAGGATTTTGACTAATTGAATCAGGTGTACCAGTTAAAACATAGCATCATCCTGGGAATGTGTTCTTTGATACGTTGGTTTTTAACCAATGTCTGTGCTTAAGGGCAAAGGTTTAGTTTCAGAACAACTGCACAGTTTGTCTCAAACCCTCCAATAAAAATATTCTTTCAGGGAAGATATTTTGCACAGCAGACAGCAGAAGCTTAGACAGGGATGGACATTCCCACCTGGGCTATCCTGGTCTTCTTCTGCTGGAACTGACAGAGCCTCAGTATCCTGGCTCCGGACTGATCGTTGAACTGCTGTTGGAACGGATGGAGCAGCTGCACCGTCTCTCCGAAGCTGAGGGGGACAACCAAATATTCCCCGGGTTATTTCACAGTCCACGGAACAGGTAAATAAAGCTTGTCTTGGGTGACTGCTTCTCACCTGCACACAGACACCTGGCCAACCTCCAGGAGGGTGAGGGCGTTGACGATCACAGACAGGGATTCGAAGGCCAGCTGTGACACAACACAGAAGAGATTAAAGAGACATCCTTAAGACATTGTGGGTTTCCCCAAATTACACCCTTCTTCTCATGTAGTGCACTAGTTTTGACCCTGGTTAAAACGAGTGCACTACAGGGAGGGAGCCACGTGGGCCTCAGCATTTGGTCTCCAGTGAGAATAAAACCTGCCTGTTTGGAGTGGTTGTCCACCATACTGGAGGAGTCGTCCACGGCTAGACAGATCTGATACTCTCTCTTGCTGGGCTTGGTCCTCCTCAGCCAGATCTTATCTTTACGGAACTGGCTGGCGATGTAAGGAATGACCTTACGCATGTTCAGACGTTTCCCTGTCCGGTAGTCGCCTCTGTGATAAAAGACAAAACAGGAGATAGGACAAAATCAACGCCAAACAAATAAATCATGTCTAAAAAATAATATAAATCTATTAAGATAATGCGTGTTGTCTGTTAACAGTCCAGTGGCCCAGCTCCATTACAGATCTCTGTGTTGTCTGCTAACAGTCCAGTGGCCCAGCTCCATTAAAGATCTCTGTGTTGTCTGTTAACAGTCCAGTGGCCCAGCTCTATTACAGATCTCTGTGTTGTCTGATGTACTCACTTGAGTTTGGCAGCCTGCGTGGGCTCCAGGATGAGGCGGAGCTGCTCACACAGCTGCTGGGACAGGGCAGAGGTCAGCGTCTGGTACTGGTGCCACATGGCCGCGGCTGCACTCTCCTATATAACAGCAGGAGAGCCAGGGTTACACAGAGATCTGCACTTCCAATAGACAAGCATGGTTGTGTGGCCACTGTCTGGTATTATGAATGCATTAGCAGGACATCCTAAGCTTCGGCACCTCTTCCCGGTCACCGGGAGCCTGTCTCTGCCAGTCCTCCAGCTGCTTCTCCATCTCTCTTCTCAGCTCCTCAGGGTCGCAGACAGGGTTCTGGAAACACACACACACGTTAAGAAATATTTATCCAGAGTGCTTCTGGTCTTTCTAACTGGGCTGTTTAGTTCTGACGGTACCTGAAGTGGGTCTGTCAGCAACTCTGGGACAGTGTGGACTGTGGACTCCCTGCTCCTCTCTAGACGCTCTTCGTCGTTCTGACCCTGTGCGTCCTTCGGCTCCATCTCCTCTTCATCACGCTGTCTCTGAGCCTCCAGCTCTCCACTGTCCAGACCTAATGCATAATCAAACCCATGAAGTCATCATGATCACCGTTGACAACAGGTGTCCCCTAACAATTTCATGCTTTTGTTTTATAAACAAGTTAAAATTAAGTAAATAAAAAAGCTAGATGGTATCTGACACACATGCAGGTGGATGAGATTGACATGGCACCTTTCTGTGATGCTCTGGTCGAGTCAAGCTGCTCTGGCTTCAACTCCTGGGCCTCGACGGCCTGCAGGTCCTCCTCCTGCTCCTCTGTATCCATGGCAATGTCCTCATCATCCTCGTCTTCATCCTGCTGGGCTCCTGCAGGCTTTTGCTGGTCAGCACTGGCCACATCTGTCAACATCGAATACAAGTAGTTCAGAAAAAGGGCACTAAAGAGAGTTAGAAGAAAAGCTTGGTGTCTTTGATCCAACACCTGTATATAAAGGTATGATAAATCAGTTTAGAGCTCTTCAGTATATAGTCTATATAAAGGTATGATGTATCAGTTTAGAGCTCTTCTGTATAAAGTCTATATAAAGGTATGATATATCAGTTTAGAGCTCTTCAGTATATAGTGTATATAAAGGTATGATAAATCAGTTTAGAGCTCTTCAGTATATAGTCTATATAAAGGTATGATATATCAGTTTAGAGCTCTTCAGTATATAGTCTATATAAAGGTATGATAAATCAGTTTAGAGCTCTTCAGTATATAGTCTATATAAAGGTATGATATATCAGTTTAGAGCTCTTCAGTATATAGTCTATATAAAGGTATGATATATCAGTTTAGAGCTCTTCAGTATATAGTCTATATAAAGGTATGATATATCAGTTTAGAGCTCTTCAGTATATAGTCTATATAAAGGTATGATATATCAGTTAAGAGCTCTTCAGTATATAGTCTATATAAAGGTATGATATATCAGTTAAGAGCTCTTCGGTATATAGTCTATATAAAGGTATGATATATCAGTTTAGAGCTCTTCAGTATATAGTCTATATAAAGGTATGATATATCAGTTTAGAGCTCTTCTGTATAAAGTATATATAAAGGTATTATATACCAGTTTAGAGCTCTTCTGTATAAAGTATATATAAAGGTATTATATACCAGTTTAGAGCTCTTCTGTATATAGTATATATATATATATCAGTCTTTACCGTATGTTTGCTTGTCGTAGGCCGTCTCTCCCTGTTTTATGTGCTCATACAGGTCAGACTCCTGCTGGGCGTCAGTCTGGCCGTTGTCCTTTGACCTCTCTGCACTGCTCTCCACCGTTCGTAGCCGTTTGTTGATGCGTTCGTTGTAGTCGCCTGTCGAGCGTTCGTTGTCTGCCTGTCCCGGCTTCCTCTTAAAACTCTGGAAGGATTTTGGTTAAGAATACATGTAAACAGCATTCTGAAATTAACCATCGGGTTTCCTGTGAAACCATATTTCCAGAATGAACTTCGGAGGTACCTGTGTCTTGCTCTGGCTCTGTTTCTGAGACGACATCCTGGCCATGAGTTTGGACTCGTGACCTTCTGATTGGTTGGCATCAGCTGCTCCACTACCATGCTCCTGGTTAACAAATCACCACACCGACCAGCTCACTTAGTCCCTGACAAATAACACTTTAACGGGGAATGAAAGTGTGTGTGTTGGTGCGTGTGTGTGTACGTCTGTGTGTGTGTGCGTGTTTGTGTGTGTGTGTGTGCGTGTTTGTGTGTGTGCGTGTTTGTGTGTGTGTGTGTGTCTGTGTGTGTGTGTGTCTGTGTCTGTGTGTGTGTGTGTGTGTGCGTGTCTGTGCGTGTTTGTGTGTGTGTGTCTGTGCGTGTTTGTGTGTGTGTGTGTGTGTGTGTGCGTGTTTGTGTGTGTGTGTGCGTACCTCTTTAGCCTGGTCTCTCTCAGATGCCTCCCCTGCCAGTTCCACAGCTGTCTCACTCTGGACGTTGTCCTCTCCAGTCTGCCCGTCTGTGTTGTGCTCCTTCCTCTCTGCGGATTCCGGCTGTTCTTCATCTTTGCCCTCTTCCTCCTCCTCCTGTGGGTGATAAAATGTGTTAGGACTTTTTTAAATACATCTGGGTGCTACAAGGTGCTTAAGTTAGTGCAAGAGGAGAATTATCACAGTGCCTTTGGTATCTGGCCTTCGTCAGCAGGGATGGTCATGTCCTCCTCTTTTCCTGCCTCCTGGCCTTTCTCCTTCTCCTCCTCCACCTCCTCGTTCTCTGCCGCCTGTTTGTCTTCCTCTGTTTGTTCGGCTGCCTCTTCCTCCTCAGTCTTGGGTTCCTGGCCTTCCTCCTCACCTTGTTTGTCTGTCTGATCCTCAGCCATCTCCTCCACTCCTCCCTCTTCTCCCTCTTTCTCCTCCCCCTCCTTCTCCTCCCCCTCCATGGGCTTCTCATCAACATCAAATGGGTTTTCCTCTGGAGGAGAAAGACACACGCTGGTCAGACATTGGCTCAGACGCACGCTGGTCAGACATTGGCTGATTACCCTCTACCCGTTACTAACCCCGCCCACAACCCATGACCCCAAGCTTGTGACCTCACCGTCTCCCTCATCCCCAGCCTGCTCCTCATCCTGGTCGAGGTTGAGGTCATCAGGCAGGTCCATGGCCTCTGGGTCAGGTTTCTTCTCTTGCTTGCCGTGGTACGGGTCCACTTCATTCTCATCAAACTCCCTCTAGAAAAACCGTAAAGAAATAATCAGATGTAGGTCAAACAGCCCGAGACATGTTCAGTACAGGCAACAGATGTTTAAGTGAACTGTTCAGCCTCAGTTCTGCCCAGTTCTGTTCACCTCGTCCCCCTGTTCGTTTATCTTCTTCTCGTCCTCGTCCAGCTGTTGCTCTTTGTCGTCTTGGTTCTTCTTGTCTTTGTTAGGGTCAGCTGCATCCAGGTTGTCGTCCTTGGCAACCAGTTCAGATTCTCCCTGAGGAGGACACAGACATGAATGAACCAATCCAGACACCGCTGGCGGCAGTTTCGGTTTCCACAGCACCCTTCCTCTACGTACCTGGTCCATCCCTTGGCCAGACTCCTCTTCCTTGTCGCTGCCGTCATCCTCGTCATCGTCATCTTCATCACCCCACATCCTCTCATCCAGCGTGTCCGTCTGGCCCTCGCCCAGGTCACCCATCTTCTTATCCAGATCTTCCTCCTCTTTGTCCGATTCCTCCTCGTCATCTTCACCTGAAGTATAAAACAAGCAGTGTTCACCGTGGCAGATGGGTGTTTCTGATTGGACGCTTCAGTCTATTGTTTTCAGACTAAGACTGAGATGTGTGGTTTACCTGGCTCTCGCTGGTCCCCATCATGCATCTGTCCTTCAAAGTCCTCAGACATCTCTATGGCGTTGTCCTCCTCTTCAATGTTCTTCTTGTCAGGCTCCTCCTTCTCCTTCTCCTGGCCTTCCTGGAACGTGTCCTCGACCTAAAACAGGAACATGTTAACGTTCAGATGAATCCCGAAACACCTTCATTGTGTCAATGTCAGTAGGATATGTGATGATTGTGTAGTTATGTGGAAGTTATAATTCAACACATCCTGAGGATACAGATTCTACTGCATTATACTCTCACTCTACTGTATTCTACTGCATTATACTCTCACTCTACTGTATTCTACTGCATTATACTCTCACTCTACTGTATTCTACTGCATTGTACTCTCACTCTACTGTATTCTACTGCATTATACTCTCACTCTACTGCATTATACTCTCACTCTACTGCATTCTACTGCATTATACTCTCACTCTACTGTATTCTACTGCATTATACTCTCACTCTACTGTATTCTACTGCATTATACTCTCACTCTACTGTATTCTACTGCATTATACTCTCACTCTACTGTATTCTACTGCATTATACTCTCACTCTACTGTATTCTACTGCATTATACTCTCACTCTACTGTCTTCTACTGCATTATACTCTCACTCTACTGCATTATACTCTCACTCTACTGTATTCTACTGCATTATACTCTCACTCTACTGTATTCTACTGCATTATACTCTCACTCTACTGTATTCTACTGCATTATACTCTCACTCTACTGTATTCTACTGCATTATACTCTCACTCTACTGTATTCTACTGCATTATACTCTCATTCTACTGCATTATACTCTCACTCTACTGTATTCTACTGCATTATACTCTCAATCTACTGTATTCTACTGCATTATACTCTCACTACTGTATTCTACTGCATTATACTCTCACTCTACTGTATTCTACTGCATTATACTCTCACTCTACTGTATTCTACTCGCATCCGTCTGCTTTATCTATTGCATTACCTGCTCTTCATTTTCGATCTTGTCGCTGACATCCTTGGTGCCTTCACCCTCCCCAATGCCTCCACCTTCGTAATCGTGGAACTCCGTGGCCCCCTCTCCGTCACCTCCCTCCATCAGCTCCTGAGGTAGACAGAAGCCCTGCAGGAGAAGACAGTAGTGAGACAAGTCATTGTGTCTTCAACCCCCAGTACAGTTGCAGAAATAAAGTTCACAGACAAAATGTTTGTGCTTGAACACCGCCTCCTAGAGGCAGGGATTCAGTAGACTACCTTCTGGGCCAACTCGGTAAATATGCCGGCCAGGACGGAGAGCAGTTTTCCGGTGCTTCTGTGAGCCCCGACGGACACGACCAGGTAGTAGCGCACCAGTTCAGAGTACAGAACAAGCATGGGCTCCAGACGCACCAACATCCTGCACGCCTCACCAATCTCCTGAAAAAAAACGCGGGACCAGGAAGGACAACTAAGGTCAAAGGTTATTACAATGTGGAAATATCCTGGAACAGCAGCAGACTGAAAAAACTGAACGACTCTGTCCAAAACAACTTAGGAAGAAGGATGATGAAATCATTGGTGTTACTGCTCAAATTGGCAATTCTATCAATAGTTGTGGTACAACGCTGTTTCAGTGGTTCAATCGAAAGGCACCATCAGGCACAATGCATGCTGGGTATCTGCACTCACCTGGAGCTGCTGAGTTGAACAGGAGTCTCTGTGAACTCTGAGTCTCTCCAGTAGCTGTTTCAGCGCACCGTTGACCTCGGCGAGAGAGAGAGACGCCACCTCGGCCCTTAACTCTTCCTCCAGCAGACGACTCAGGTGACCAGGCTTCAGAAGGTCTTCCATAGGCTCCTCCTGATCTTCTGGAAGTGGCAGATAAGACAGGAAAATATAAAAAAATTATTTCCATTCAATCAATGGTCAAGCTCCGTTAAAACATGAGAACACCTTATTTGAGAGCTAGCTCTTCTACCAATCCCACCTTTCTTGGCGTCTGTCTGCTGTTCCGTCTGCTGTGCCCCCTCCCTCCTCTTTACCAACGTCTGCACAGCCACCAACATTGTGTTGATGACCTTCTCAAGCTCAGCAGAAAACTCAGAGCGGAAGGTGTGGTGGACGCCTGGAAGAGACACGGAGGGGAAGTAAATACACAGCGACAACATCAGTGTCATTCAATGGGAGAACAAGCTATTCTCTGCATTCTACTGCATTTGTGCATACTGCTAACATACAAACCCTGATTGGTTTATAAAGCTCGGTTTGTCAGTTCCCACCTGTGTGTCCGTGTCCCAGGGAGAGTAACTGGGCCTTCCAGGCAGTGAACTCCATCAGGCTGGCCTCCACCTCTCCTCTGACATAGCGCAGGCCTCGTACCAGCCCAGGCTGGCAGTCGGCTGTGCCCTCAGGCACGGAGGCGGTGAACAGATGCTCCACCGCGGGCATCTGTGCCACCACGGCACCCAGCAGGTCGTAGCCTGAACAGCACAGGGAGAAGTGGCTCCTGGGAGATGAGGAGAAAAGAGCATTAAGTGTTCATCCATGTAGGAGAACATCAAAAAATAAAACACGAGAAGCTCAAGTGTGAATGGCTCCAATGGTGACCCTGTGTAACACTGCCCAGGTTTCAATTGGACTTACCAGGAGAGCAGCGCCCCCTGTGTGGACTGCAGCGCCACTGCATCCAACTCCTCCTTCACCCTCTGTATTTGACCCAACATGTCTGCCACACGCTGATTCAGCTGGCTCCAGTCCGGGTCTCCCCTCCTCAACAGACACCCAGCGGGCTTCCTCTGATCCGCCAGCGGGGATGTGCACTTTAGGTTGGGCTCTCTCTGCCCTCCCACCACCTGAGTCTCCCGGGAAGCCTCAGGGCAGCACTGCAGCAGCCAGGCAGTCTGCTGGAGGAGGCCGGCACACTGAACGGCCAGGCCCTGGGCCTTGGTCACCCAGCCCTGGAGAGGGCCCTGGGGGGGAAGGCCATCTGTGTCCTCACTGTTGACCTGGAGGTGAGTCTGAATGCCCTGCACACTGCCTGCTAGTCTCCTGGAGAAAACAAGCCAAAACGAGACAGTGAGGATAACATACTTCAGCCGTGTGCCAAATAGTACTACATTTTCTAGATCTAGTGCACTATATTTGAGTGAACATCCACAAAAACTGATTCCACTACTTAGGGAATAGGATGCCATTTTGGACTAGATTTTTTTTTGAGATAATGAGCGCTCTGAGATATAAGGTTAAAGGTTGTAAGGTTAAAGGTTGCATGTTAACCTGAGGTGGACCCATTGCTCCGTAAGCTTGGCCAACAGTGTCCTTTGTCTGAGCAGCAGCTTGAACAGGTGGGACGTGAAGCCTCGGCAACGTTCAATATTCCCAAGTCCCAATTCCTGGAAAACACAGACAGACACACTCTGGAAACCGTGCACAACTGTGACCCAGAGTTAGTCACGGCTGTTGTACTAGACACTGTTAGGCACATGGAGTTGCTGGACCACATTTAGAACAAACAAAACAAACAGAGATAAAATCAATCTCAAATAATTATTTCCTTTTTTCCCTCTCACCTTAGCAGGGCTCCCCAGGGCCGTCATCATGGTCATTCTACGGGCCCAGGAGCGGTAGAAGTACTTCTGACAGCCATCCCACGCAGAGTTCAGCTCGGTGAACAAACTGAAGCAAACATATACGAGCCACAGTGAATTGGCTACATCCTGTACGCGACGCACTGCACGTGACGCACTGAACAGCATCTCAAACTCTATTGGTTAAGGACTCGTTATCAGTCATGTGGGTGTGTCTTGTCCTACCTGTTCTCGGTTGGCTCTTGGGTCTTGACTGCAGCCAGGGCGGTCTGCAGCTCCAGCGGCTGCAGGCACAGGGTCTCCTCTGGGTCCGCAGTCCTGTTCCAGTTCAGCCCCTTGCGGTATGATAGACCTGAAGAGACAACAACGTGGACAGTTAATTCCGACCACATATAAGCAGTCAGACCAGTGTAGAGCCCTAGCGGAGCGCACACACACACACACGCGATGTGGACACAGGACACACAGTCTATTTTAGCGACTCACCGATCTCAGCCAGCATCTTGAAGAGTTCAGACAGGGCTCTCTGCTTCTGCTGAAGGATCTGTTTGACGTCTGACTTCTGCTTCTGCTTCTCTGCTTTCAGGTCAACCGTGAGGTTCTGTAGGGTGTGTAGGTTGCTGATGACCTCACCTGAAATACAGACACATCTCAGTTGGAACAGCAGTCATTGAGTAACGAAAACCAAATGAAAGCTACGATTTCCCTTCCTCCAGATTTTACCAGTAAAGACGTCCAGGTCCTCAGACAGCTCCGGCAGAGGGTTCTTCCTCACCAAAGCCACGCACATCTTCCTCATCTTTCTGGTGAGGAGGGGCAGGCGACCCTGTAGAGACGAGGGATCCACGTGTGACAGGACCTCCTCTGTAGACTCACTCTGGAAAACACAGGCAGACGATGTCATCCTCAGGAACTCGACACAACGTCCCAAAGTGCTCTGTAGATTGGACCGGTGTTTCTAAACTGAACCAGTGACTGTAATGCTCTTGTATCAGAGCGGTACATTGATTGTGTGGTGTGTGTGTGACCCAGGCCTCCGTGTTACGAGGAGATGTGCTGTACCTGTAGGTCTCTGCTTGTGCCAGGCAGGGCTTTCTTCAGGGCCCTGTGAACCTGGTGTAGAGGTGTATTCTCTGGGTTGGCATCCACACTGTCCAGTTTGGCACTGCTGCCCTGCTCCAACAACGCCGGGGCACACGGCCCACTCAGCGCCGCCTCAAACTTCTTCACAAACTTAAACAGGGTTCTGAAAAAAAAAAAAAGAGTAAGCCAGTGGTGGATCAGGTGATGGAGATACTGCACTGGGGCATCCAATATGCTGTGTGTGCTGGGAGATTACTACAGGACTACAGGACAACAGGACGAGCTCACCGATGAGTCTTGTCCACCGACTGTTTTATGGACCAGAAACTGATGTCGTTCCACTTGGAGATCTTCACAAAGTCCTTGAGCTCCTTCTCGATGGGCTGCCGGAGTTGAGTGACCTTGGTCTGGATGCATTCGGAGAACTGCGCGTAGTACTTGTGCAAATTCCAGAGGAGACTGCACAGAGGTTCTGTGAAAGCAAGGACGTTCAATGCCGAACTACAGATATGGCAAACGGAACACGCACGGTATGGTTTGTCCGACTACGCATGTGTGTGTGTGAGTGTGTGTTACACACACGTATGAACACGTCGCGGTCCATCTCACCTTGTCCACGCTGGCTAGGGACCAGGAGGAGATGGCAGTGGAAGCTGAGCAGCATGGCCAGGCGGGTGTGGTACTCCCCCAGGGTGGAACCCTCCATGAAGGCCTGCAGGGTGGAGGACACCGTGGGCAGGGACAGGCGCTCCGCAGTGTCGCCCTCTACTGGACAGCACACACATGACAGGGTGAGGTTAACGGGTAGATTCTGATTACTTTTCTTTGCCGTTAATCTTCCATTAGTGTCAGCTAATGTCGTCGGGCTTTAAGTTACTTTAAGAGTGTCTTCTAATCGACTTAAATGTACAGGTAATATGTACATTACAAAGCAAGAGTACTATTATTGTAGTTGTTAAAGAGTAAAATATAAAATAAAAATACCTTGTGTATTGCAATATATTTTTACATTTACATTTTGGTCAAACAGCCGATGCTCTTATGCAGACAAACTAATAGGCAGTTCATTCCACAAAGGAAGATGAAACCCATACAAAATACACAAAATATCTAACCTAATATCTAACCTAGTCTCTAACCATCACAGAGCATGTAGTTAAAAAAACACCTGTAATCTGTTTATCACCTTAAAATCATTTTTTTTCCTGTATCAAGAGTTTAGTCCCTGTTGCAGTTGGTTTCTATCCACATGGTACCTGATAAACCGATAGATACCTGAGATGGGGTCCGTCCTCTGCTCTTCCAGGTATCTCTCCACCAGCTGGTAAACAGAGAACCAGTGCTTGGTGGATCTCTCCGTGTGTCGCTTCAAAGCATTGTCCAGACTGCTGGACCAACAGCTATCCAGGTGTGGAAAGAAAGAACAGAAAAGATTGACAATGGCTTTGTTAAAGTCACATTATAAAAAAGCTATATAGGATTGAACCACATGTCAGCGTTATTAGCAGGGAATCTACATGGGTCCTTACTTGAGCTCCAGTTTTCGCCATTGGATGATGAGGTTAGTGACGGACTCCAGCTCCCTCCTCAAAGAGACAGAACGACTAGCGTTGTTTTCCCAGTCCTGAAGGGTTTAAAGGAGGCTGGGTTAGTACAGGGTTTGGAACAGGGAGAGAAGACCCAGGTTGAACGGCCAGTTTCTAAACCCTTTCTCCAAAGTCTGCACTTCATATCATAAGACTTTTTAACACTTCATCGCTCGCAGAAAAGAAATATGACAATTGATGAGGGGAGCATGCCACCCAGCCTGCCCAAACATCACCATATCCGTTGGCAAGAGGGCATCACCAAACCTCGAACCAGGCCAGGGAAGCGCAGCAACATCGGGTCCACTCACCTGGGCTTTGCTGAGCAGGATCTCCAGGCCGTTCAGGAACTTCGCCAGTGGACTTGCCAGACCAAAGACCATGATCCGCTCCATGACAACAGTCACCTGGGTTACAGGCAGACACAGAGACTCCGTGAACACCAGACTTCTGTACGCCGAGGCTCGATAACAGAAAGGGGTTTTATTTCAAACATTCAACAGCAAATAAGAGCGATCTGAGCGCTACTGTGAGCACTTTATACACGTGTTGTAGTTCCATTGAGCCGTCACCAGACATGATGAGACACTTGACCAACATGACCCGTCTCCATTACGGTCTGCAGGGTTCTCACCTGGACCAGGGCAGGGTGTTCGGGCCACTCCTCCAGCCTCTGCCTCACAGCCTGGCCCAGCTGCTCCAGGACCGGCAGACACAGGCGGGCCTCGCTCATGTTGGGCTGCTGGTAGAAGTCGTAGGGGCCGTCTGGCTGCAGGGTCAGGCCCTCCTGTCCGGGCGTCCCCTGGATCGTGTTCTGGAGCAAGGTGCTGAGGAGCAGCTGCGTGCCAGTCAGCTGCTGGTCCGTCTCAGAGTCTGAGGACCACATAAAGGGTGCCGAACCTTTTAGACAGTGTCGTCATGTCTTAACACAGCCTATAAAACGGTATAGAAAAATCCTCACAAGCAGGATTCATTTACATCATAGCCTTTCTTTGTGTAAGTGTAAATCTATTTAATGTTAACTATGTATTATTTTACCTAATAGACATAAAAAATCTGAATAAAGGAACGTGAATACATGAATGAGATACCCACCCATGAGATGGTAAAAGCGTGACATCACAGGGGCTGTGGTCTGATAGGACGAGACCAAAGCTCTGATGTGATCATTGCTGTGATTGGCCGGAGCGGAGCTCTGGTACCACAGTGATTGGGCGTGGCCGAGACAGACACGCTGGTGAACCTGTACCACAGTGTTCATACAAGCTGGAGACAGGAAACCAGACTGGTTGGGATCCTCAGCCACCTCCTCCACCTCAGGCTCTCCTCTGTCTGCTGCCCCCTCCAGGCTGAGCTGGGCAGTGATGTCAGCGAAATCCTGAGGAAAGAGAGAACACCGGTGAATTAATGCGTTATGTCACACCGGTGAATTAATGTGTTATGGTCACCGGTGAATTAATGGTGAATTAATGTGTTATGGTCACACCGGTGAATTAATGGTGAATTAATGTGTTATGGTCACACCGGTGAATTAATGCGTTATGGTCACACCGGTGAATTAATGTGTTATGGTCACACCGGTGAATTAATGCGTTATGGTCACACCGGTGAATTAATGCGCTATGTCACACCGGTGAATTAATGCGCTATGTCACACCGGTGAATTAATGCGTTATGGTCACACCGGTGAATTAATGCGTTATGGTCACACTGGTGAATTATTGCGTTATGGTCACACCGGTGAATTAATGCGTTATGTCACACCGGTGAATTAATGCGTTATGGTCACACCGGTGAATTAATGCGTTATGGTCACACCGGTGAATTAATGCGTTATGTTCACACCGGTGAATTAATGCGTTATGGTCACACCGGTGAATTAATGCGTTATGGACACACCGGTGAATTAATGCGTTATGGTCACACCGGTGAATTAATGCGTTATGGTCACACCGGTGAATTAATGCGTTATGGTCACACCGGTGAATTAATGCGTTATGGTCACACCGGTGAATTAATGCGTTATGGTCACACCGGTGAATTAATGCGTTATGTCACACCGGTGAATTAATGCGTTATGGTCACACCGGTGAATTAATGCGTTATGGTCACACCGGTGAATTAATGCGTTATGGTCACACCGGTGAATTAATGCGTTATGGTCACACCGGTGAATTACTGCTTAATAACATAGGAAGGAAGTGGATAACATAGAAACAAATGTTCTGGAAAATAATCAGGCGTTTTGTAAAAGCACTTTGTGACTGATAATGTGAAATAGGCTCTATAAATAAATGTAATTAATTCTGATTGACTGTACCTCATTGAACTGGGGGAAGCAGCGCCTGAAGTCTCTTTCCTCTTGCTCGTCCTCACTCAGCCCCGTCCCGTGGAGTCTGCTGCGGTGGCGGTACAGGCTGTCCTCTAGCTCCTCCTTCTCCCGTGCACGTCTCTCCTGCTCGTCCCACTCGTTCACCAACGCCTGGACATCAGGTGACAAAAAGCATGAACACCGGTTGGTCCAGTGCACTGTCAATCAAAAGGATAAGACCACAGATACCGAAAACAAAAAAGGGGTTACTTGAAACATTAACCAATGAAAACCTGTGTCACCCCACCTGACAGATGTGTCTGAAGAGTTTCAGTGTATCCGGGCTGAGCTGGCCAGTAGACAGGGCGTGGCACTGCAAGAAGAGCAGGGCCGTCAGGAGTAACGTCCCAGTATCTGGGACCACATTGTTCGGGTCCTGCTGGGGCAGGAGCTTTCCCAGGCTCTTCAGAACGTCCACACACCCCTTGGAGCACAGGTAGTCAGCCCTGGCCAGGTCAGAGGGCAGGCCGGGGGACACCGAGGGGAAGGCTAGCAGGCAGGACACCAGCTTGGGTAAACCAGGAACGGGGGTGAGGGAGGTGGCTACCTGGGAGGCCACCAGTCTCATGCCATGCCGGAGCTGGAGAATGGCTGTTCTCAGGGGCCCCACCACGTCTGGGTACAACGGGTACTCCTCCGCCAGCCTCTGGGCAAAGCGTTGCTGCGAGGCCTGCCACACCGCCTCCTCCTTCAGAAGGCCCTGGGCCCCGGACCTGGATTTGGAGCCACTCCCCTGGAGGGTCTTCAGCAGATGGGAGAGCTGGTCCTGTATGGCCGCTGGCTGGCCGATACTACAGAGGTAGTGCTGCAGGTCCTGGAAGAGCTTGCCATACTGGGGCTCGTTGGGCCGACACGCCTGCTTCCTGGACAACTCCGCTATCTGCTCCTTCACCTGCTGCATGCGAATCCACAGGTACCTACACACACATCCTCATCACCACCATCATCATCATCACCCCCACCACCAGGGCTGCAACAAATTAGTATTTTGGTAATCGGCTAATCTAACGATTATTTTAACGGTTAGTCGAACAACCATCTACTTTCCCATCAGCAGGCTTGGCTTATTCAGCTTTTGCAATTTGTAAAAACTGTATCCAGACACTGATGTCCAAAGGGCAGCGCCCAGACTCTGATGTCCAAAGGGCAGCGCCCAGACTCTGATGTCCAAAGGGCCGCACCCAGACTCTGATGTCCAAAGGGCCGCACCCAGACACGGATGTCCAAAGGGCCGCACCCAGACACGGATGTCCAAAGGGCCGCACCCAGACACGGATGTCCAAAGGGCCGCACCCAGACACGGATGTCCAAAGGGCCGCACCCAGACACGGATGTCCAAAGGGCCGCACCCAGACACGGATGTCCAAAGGGCCGCACCCAGACACAGATGTCCAAAGGGCCGCACCCAGACACTGACCCAGACCCCTCAGTAGGTGTGATTACCTGATGCGGGGGTGCTGGAAGCCGTCTGTAGTGCTGCTCTCCTCCAGCTCAGCTCCAGTCAGAAGCTGGGACGACAGACTGCGTCCTCTCCACTCCTCCTGCAGCAAAGCAAGCTGGGAAAGGGAGGCAAGCAGACATCGTAAATGTTACAATATACCCTCCTTTCTAGATGTGCAGTTTTAAAGGGACACATGGTTCGTTGAGACCCCCCAAAAAATTGTCTTTTGATTTCACTTTGAATTAAAATTAACTAATTGACTTTTCAATATGAATATTTTGTGAAGAACAAAAAAAACATCCCATCAGTCGGTCTAAAAACATGAGCGCCACCTAGCCGGGTCAAGAAAAAAAGCATGACCCAAAGGATAACACTGGAGACAGTGCTCACCTTATGACCACACACACACACGCACACACACACACACACGCGCGCACACACGCGCGCACACACGCGCGCACACACGCGCGCACATACACACGCGCGCACACACACACAGTGTTATAAGATCACGAGATTGTCACAGTGACAGCAGCCTACCTCCTCCTGAGCATAGTTCAGCTTGTAGGCTCTCTTCACGGCCGGGTCAAAGATGGTCTGCGGGGTCCAAGTCTTGATCTGCAGCAGGCCCATGTTGACCCAGAAGACCCCGGAGCGGACCAGTTCGCTGAAGCCCTGAACGTGGGTGGTGCCCTGTACCCGGTTCTGGACAAACTGCTGCAGGCATGTGATGAGGGCGTCCAGCAGGCCTCCGGGGAGAAGACCGGGAGGCAGGAAGTCCCTGAGGGCGGTCTGAACCTCCTGGGCAGCCACCAGAGGGTCCTGGTCCTCCACCAGGCTCTCACAGGTCTCGGTGAAGCCCTCCTGCAGGCCCGGAGGTAGCAGCTCCATTATGGACTGTAACTGCCTCCGCAGAACCACACCCTGTAGCCGCAGATCAGTACTCCTGACAGACGCAAAAATAGACGAGAGCGTTAGAGCTAGACAGACGTAATCCACTGAATGTGATCGATGGTCACATAGAAGTCAGATCTTGTTGCTTTTCTGTGTGGTTCACATTAGTCAACTGCGCTCAGCTTGGTAAAAAAAAAGCCAACATGTTTCATCAAACAGTTCGTTTTGTCTTTGGCGACTCGTCACAAATGAGCTGAATACAATAAGAGGGAAACGTTGGCTCGCTGGGCGTACCTGAACTCAGCCAGGGCCGGGACAGCCATGTTGTCCCACAGCACGCCGCTGACGTCTTGGAGCTGCAGGGTCCTCTCCCTCCACTCCCCCAGGGTGACCCGGGATGACGACAGGAGGGATGACCCTGTAGGATCCCAATGGCCCCCCGTCTCACTGCTGCTGAGAACCCCCAGCATGCATCTGGACCACACTGCTTTGCTCAGCATGCCCGGGCCCTGAAGGTGAAAATCGTCATCATCACTGTCAGCTTGTATGGGCATGTGGTGTCCTCGTGTCCACTCAGCGATGTCCCAGGAACAACCGGACCTACCGTGTTATTGTGTCCCAGGGGCGATTTGGCTGGTTTCACCACCTGGCCCTCGGCACACATTGGGTCCCACTTTAGCCAGCGCTCGGGGTCAGAGGTCGCACTGCTGCTCCACATGGCCGACAGGGCCTCGGACAACAGATCACACCAGACAAACTGCAGCTCCTCCGCAGGCTGGGAAGGAAAATGCAGGGAACAAAGTCAATACGCGATGACATCATCTGTGCTGTGTGACAAGACTGTCCTCCAGAGGTTCAATAAAAAGCACATAAAGAGATCAATCCTGGGAAAATAACTGACCCGCTCACTGCTGAGAAGAAACCAGAGTGGTTGGAGCTGGCGAACGTTCATGGGGGTGGACTGAAGACAGAAACGGAGGTGCTGGGAGACCTCACGACGCAAGCGCTCCTCCAACTCACGATCGCTATGGAAGAAACAGTTTTCCCTTTAGCATCAGCATCCGCTGTCAGTCTCCTAAAGCTACAGGAATCTTCCATAATGTATGGTGTAAGGAAGACACAGGACAATTCAGAGAAGACTTAAGATTGGATAGAAAATAAAGAGGCCAGTTGCTGCGTGTGTGGTCCACTAACCTCAGTGTCAGAGCTAGCTGGAGCAGGTCAGTGCTGAGTCTCAGCTGGTTGAGGACAGCCAGTTGCTCCATGATGGGCCAGAGCTGGGTCCTGCGGCCGAGCTGCTGTAACATCTCCCGGGACGGGGGCGCACACTCTCCCTGCTCTCCCTCGTCATGCATGGATGAGGAGCGCACCACCAGGAGGCCACACGAGGTCATGTGCTCCTGCTGTTGCTGCACACAGGACACCAGCCTCTCTAGGACACCTTGTGTCGGCACGGAAGGAGTTGTTAGAGATGCGTGCTGTAATCCAAACATGAAGACAGAGACACACTTTGGTCTGTAGCAATGTGTTACCCGAGTTCTGCGGCTCCAGCTGGTTATTGGCGAGCAGAACCAGGCCCCAGGCTTCTAGCAGTCTTTCCTTGGTGTCCAGGCCCAAAGAGGCTCCTTGTAGACGGACCAGCTCCCGGTTCCACAGGGAGGCTGTTGGGTCCAGCCTCAGGTCACCCACATCCAGGGCCCTGCTTAAAACCCTCAGCTGAGATGCACACTCGGCCACAGATTCCAGCTAGGGGAAACGGTGAAGGCAGACAGGTTAGCGTTAGCACAGTCTTACCATAGTAAAACACATTCTTCCCATAGTACAGCACATTCTTCCCATAGTACAGCACATAGTACAGCACATTCTTCCCATAGTACAGCACATTCACAGCTACAATCCCCAATCCCTGTTAACATAAACGGTGTGGGAGACAGTGTGTTGACTAGTCCCCTTGTCTAGAAGAGACTACCTTGAATGGAAGGGGTTTGCCCAGGGTCTTCTGGATGCCCTTCAGGGCGGTCGCCACAGCGACGGAGGTGGACAGGATAGTCTGGATGGCATTGGACACCGTCTGGAGCTCCTGGTGACCGCTGTACCACATAACAGGCTTGTTATAGTTACTATATTCTAATATTGATTCCACTGTTGAAAGATTGTAATATAGTCTCCACTATCGGATTATTCTAGAATGTATTCCTCCATCAAATGACTCCAGGTTGATTCCTCTATTGAAAGATTGTAATATACACTCCACTATCGGATGACTCTAGAATTGATTCCTTCATCGAATGATTCCAGGTTGATTCCAGGTAAAATGAGGGGTCTGTACTCACTCATGGGTGCCCTCTCCCAGCAGTAGCTGGGGCAGTCGGAGGATCAGGTGTTTCTGCACCCACTGCCAGTGCAACGACAGGACTGACACGCCCTGGGAATCGCCCGGCAGGGAGTTACACACCTGCCAGAACCGGTCACGCCACTGGAGCAGTTGCAGGATCTGCCGAGACCAGAGATGTAATATTCACGACAGCGGCTTTATTTAATTACGCGGCGCACATGGAATATAAGCCCCTGACTTGCACAGTGTAGTGAGAGTGGACCAACCTCGAACATCAGATGGTCAGAGATGTACGGCTGTCCAGCCTGAATGGCCTGCAGTGTGAACGAGTCCCACAGGTCAAAGAAGGAGCGCAGGTGCATCAGAACCGGATGGGGCAGGTGAGCGATGTCCAACGTCCCTTAAAAAAGCAAACATCAACATTACAACACCAGCGGTATTAGCTAGAACCGTCTCATTGTCCCACCATTGGCTTCCACAGGGATTGGGGTTTAATGCGCCGTCTGAAACAGGGTGTGTGTCTGGGTACCTTTGGAGAAAGCAGTGGCCAGCCGTAACGCGTTGTTGTGTGCTGATGTCTTCATGACAGAGCCCCCTACAACAGCCCTCTCCTCTCGATCCATCAACAGTATTATCCTGTAAAGACACACATTGCCTCCAGATTAACCAACAACAACAACCAACGTCAACAGGGAACACCTAGACACCAAACGGCGAGACTGAGGACACAAGTTGGATACCAAATGGTTCCCTTGCTCCTCCATCACGGGCACTTCCATTAACCACAGTCCGACCGGTCCTCGTTAAAACAAGTGCACGTTGAGGCCCTTGAACCCATACCTGTTGGCCACTGCGTTTAGAGCCTCCATGAACTCCATGTATCTCTCCTCGTCTTCGAAGTTACACGTGTTGGCCAGAACGTCCAGGTACTGCTTGTTCCAACGCATGTCCACAAGGATCCTGTAGTCATCTAGCGGCGACAACACAGGACGTCAGTGGCGATTGTTTGCTACATTTGTAAGCGTTTTATCTATCAGGTTTCAAGGTAACATGTAAGATCTGCAGGAGGGTGAGGGTTTCGTCCTACATCCGGTCCGTCCTACCTGTGCTGTGTGGCTGAAGCAGCTCGGCGAGGCACTTTCCCTTCACAATCAGCTTGCTGCCAAACACGGCCTTCAGAGCTCGGTTCCCCGCCTCCAGCTGCACCAGCGCCACCTCTGCAACAACCAACCTCAAGTTCACAGCCGTCCGTAACACACCAAGACACCTCGTGTCAACAGAAGCTTGAAGCAAAACGGAGGGCTCAAAAATAGCATGTGCAAAGAACAAGCTTAGTACCAGGAGTGTGTTTGTAGGTCTTGGCCAGGCTTGACAGCCAGGAGGTGCGGAGGAGCCAGTCAGAGTGTGAGGCCCTCTCTGTGAGCAGCCGGACAGCGGTGGGAAGGAGGCGCAGGGCATCGGCATCCTCCAGGTCCACCACGCCGCCGGAGAACAGCAAACCCTCATGGGTCGCTGAGCCGCTTTGCAGCGCCCTCTGGAGGTCACCCAGGCTTAGCGGACGAGTCCTAGTCAAATACAAGTAACACAAGTCAAATACACAAGTTAACCGCAGGCATTATAGGCGGTGTATCCCCGAGGCCCAGTCACAAACTGCTGGCCCAACCTGCCTCACCTCTTGCCCTGCATACTGAGTGTGTTAAGGCAGAAGGAGAGGACCTGCCCGTCACGGAGGACCGAGGCGAAGCAGGAGTCTTCGGTGGAGAGAAGGGCCGAGGGGAATCCGTCTGGCCACACCCCAGCACACAGAAGCCCACTCCCCCAGTCCTCCGTGTCCAGGATGGACAGGTGCCGCTCAATCACCTCCTGAGCCTGCTGCAACCACAGAAAAGAGGGGAAGTTACGCAAAACTCTATCATTAGCACCCAATAATCCGCAGCAGGCTGGTAAAAACATATCTGTAAATGTAGATCTTGGCTGGTTAACAGAGTGTGTTAGAGTAACAGGGAGAGAGTCTGCCTGGTTCTAGCAGCAACAGCTGTGGCGGGTGTTCTGTAGTAGACGGTCTGAGTGTGGTTAGTACCCGTTGGCTGGTGGTGGAGCGCTGGCAGAGGGAGTAGACCTCACCACAGCAGTGCTGCAGAGCACTGGGTAGGTCCACCCCTCTCTGCAGCTGGGAGGAGAGCAGGCCCGCCGCATGGAGCAGGGAGGAGACGCCGGAGGCAGGGGAATCTGATTGGACGGGGAAAGAGAAATACATCTGAGTCATATCCTGGATGCCACCCATTGATGCGTTTATCTGATCCGGGGCAACATGCCCATCACAGCTGACATTCCACATGCTCAGGAGACGCTCCTCTCGGCACTCACCCCAAATGGTGGTTTTGATGTCCTTGAGAATTTCGAGCAGCAGGTCACACACACAGTCTCCAATCACCCCAGCGGTGTGTAGCACAGTCTTCAGGTCCAGAGTGTCCCAGCACACACCCTCGTTCTCCCCAGGGATGTAGATCTCCACACCCCTGTTCCTCATGGCTCTGGAGATCTCACCGTGCACTGGGTCCATAGTCAGGAACAGCCTGCACCACACGGGAGACACGATGAGAGAGGCCGGACCAAACAGAGCTGGTGTTGGTGTCTGTGTGTGTGTCTGTCTGTCTGTCTGTCTGTGTCTGTCTGTGTGTCTGTCTGTGTGTCTGTCTGTGTGTCTGTCTGTGTGTCTGTCTGTGTGTCTGTCTGTGTGTCTGTCTGTGTGTCTGTCTGTGTGTCTGTCTGTGTGTCTGTCTGTGTGTCTGTCTGTGTGTCTGTCTGTGTGTCTGTCTGTGTGTCTGTCTGTGTGTGTCTGTGTCTGTGTGTCTGTGTGTGTGTGTCTGTGTGTGTGTGTCTGTGTGTGTGTGTCTGTGTGTGTGTGTCTGTGTGTGTGTGTCTGTGTGTGTGTGTCTGTGTGTGTGTGTCTGTGTGTGTGTCTGTGTGTGTGTCTGTGTGTGTGTCTGTGTGTGTGTCTGTGTGTGTGTCTGTGTGTGTGTCTGTGTGTGTGTCTGTGTGTGTGTCTGTGTGTGTGTCTGTCTGTGTGTGTGTCTGTCTGTGTGTGTGTCTGTCTGTGTGTGTGTCTGTCTGTGTGTGTGTCTGTCTGTGTGTGTGTCTGTCTGTGTGTGTGTCTGTCTGTGTGTGTGTCTGTCTGTGTGTGTGTCTGTCTGTGTGTGTGTCTGTCTGTGTGTGTGTCTGTGTGTGTGTCTGTGTGTGTGTCTGTGTGTGTGTCTGTGTGTGTGTCTGTGTGTGTGTCTGTGTGTGTGTCTGTGTGTGTGTCTGTGTGTGTGTCTGTGTGTGTGTCTGTCTGTGTGTGTGTCTGTGTGTGTGTCTGTCTGTGTGTGTGTCTGTGTGTGTGTCTGTCTGTGTGTGTGTCTGTGTGTGTGTCTGTCTGTGTGTGTGTCTGTGTGTGTGTCTGTGTGTGTGTCTGTGTGTGTGTCTGTGTGTGTGTCTGTGTGTGTGTCTGTGTGTGTGTCTGTGTGTGTGTCTGTGTGTGTGTCTGTGTGTGTGTCTGTGTGTGTGTCTGTGTGTGTGTCTGTGTGTGTGTGTGTGTGTGTGTGTGTGTGTGTGTGTGTGTGTGTGTGTGTGTGTGTGTCTGTGTGTGTGTGTCTGTGTGTGTGTGTGTGTGTGTGTGTGTGTCTGTCTGTGTGTGTCTGTCTGTGTGTGTGTGTCTGTCTGTGTGTGTGTGTGTCTGTGTGTGTGTCTGTGTCTGTCTGTGTCTGTGTCTGTCTGTGTGTGTGTCTGTCTGTGTGTGTGTCTGTCTGTGTGTGTGTCTGTCTGTGTGTGTGTGTGTCTGTGTCTGCGTGTGTCTGCGTGTGTCTGCGTGTGTCTGCGTGTGTCTGCGTGTGTCTGCGTGTGTCTGCGTGTGTCTGCGTGTGTCTGCGTGTGTCTGCGTGTGTCTGCGTGTGTCTGCGTGTGTGTGTGTCTGTACCTGAAGTTAGGGTGTGGCGTGATGGAGGGGGTGGTCCCATCGATAACTCCACGCTCGTTGATGGTCAGACATCCAGCCGGCTCCAGGAGGGCATTCAGACGATCCAGCACAGAGGGGCTGGGAACAAACAGAATAACTGCTAAATGTACATTCATTATATCCCAATCAGAGACTCTAATAAATGTAAGAAATATAATTTGTCATTCAGTCAGCAGATTAGTCAGGCAGGCAATCAAGCGTAGCACCGTTTATTTATTTGGCTTCCATCTTCACCTGCAGAAGTTCACATTGTCCATGAGCAGCCAATCCCCTGCCTGGAGGGCCTGAACCAGCATGCCATCCAGCCACTCAAAGCCACCGTTGCTCCAGCCGTCCTGCAGCTGGGCTAGACGCTCCTTCAACAGGGTAAAGTCCACCTGGAGCTTGGACATGTCTGGAAATATGCAGTATAAGACGGAGAGCATGAAGAACAGTGGGAATATGCCAATGCATTGATCAAATTGTGATCTCATGAAAATAGCTAAATGTCATGGTAAGTTTGCTCATACCAACAGCCTACCGTTGGTCAAGAACATCGTTAACTTTGCCCAGTGGTCAACCAAACGTCTCACACTCCCACACTCGTACCATAAGTTGACTCTAGTGATCTGTTCCAGAGAACACTGTGCCATTACCTGTGAACACCTTGAGTTTAGTGTTGAGCTTCTGCAGCAGCAGGATGATGGCCTCCAGTTTGTTGAGGGCTTCTGAGGTCACGGTCCCGGCGGACCTCTCCAGGCCCTCGTCCTTCAGCCAGCGGCGGAACAAGCTCCAGGTCTTCAGCAGGAACTCTGTGTCCTGGACCGCTGCCACATTCAGGGACATCAGGCCCCGACGGGTCACCATGGCGACGTTGTAGTCCACGTTCTCCAGCACCTGCTGCCACGGCCGCACGATGTCCACCTTCAAATCAGAGATTAGACTCAACAACAACACAGAGACACAGGGCCTTGCGTGTGAACGCGACGCCATCGTGGATTTAGACAGGGTCGAGCCAGCCCAGCATGTAGCCCCGGCCTTAACAAACGGCGCCCAACGCCAATCCAGCCAATCAGTATAGCTGATTATTGTACTGTTACCTGTTCGAACCCTCCCAGCAGCTCCGTGGTGTCCATGGCACTGTTCATGGCCATGACCCGGAGCCGGTGACCAGTGAGCAGGGCTAGGAGGCGCACCAGGCTGGTCTTCCCGCTGGCCGTGGGGCCCACCAGCATCGCCATCCAGCCCATCTCGACGCACTTCATCAGGGACTCCAGGGGCCTCAACACCTGGTGTAGGACAGACAGAGGGGGGTCCAGGGCCACTGGGGCGCCTCCGCTACGCTGGAGCACGGAGAAGCCCACCTGGATGACAGAAGGGAGTCAATCCACTATGTTGGCGATCAGCCTCGCGTGACATTGTTGGAGGAAACAGTAGCTATCTCAGGTGATTAATTCAAAACGTTACTCTGTGATTGAATGGTTGTGGCATGACTCACCTGCAGATTGAGTGGAGTGATGTGAAACTGTCTCGATCCTGTGTAGGGTTCAAAGTCCTCTCCAAAAACCTTCCGAAATACAGACAAAACCTGCGTGCAAACATGTAGTGGGACATAAGGTCCTTGAAAACAAAGAGTAGTCTATACGTAGCCTATACGTAGACTAACAGTAGCCTATACGTAGACTAACAGTAGCCTATACGTAGACTAACAGTAGCCTATACGTAGACTAACAGTACCCTATACGTAGACTAACAGTACCCTATACGTAGACTAACAGTAGCCTATAAGTAGACTAACAGTAGCCTATACGTAGACTAACAGTAGCCTATACGTAGACCAACAGTAGCCTATACGTAGACTAACAGTAGCCTATACGTAGACTAACAGTAGCCTATACATAGACTAACAGTAGCCTATACGTAGACTAACAGTACCCTATACGTAGACTAACAGTACCCTATACGTAGACTAACAGTAGCCTATAAGTAGACTAACAGTAGCCTATACGTAGACTAACTGTAGCCTATACGTAGACTAACAGTAGCCTATACGTAGACTAACAGTAGCCTATACAGATACTAACAGCAGTTTATACGTAGACTAACAGCAGTTTATACGTAGACTAACAGTAGCCTATACATAGACTAACAGTAGCCTATACGTAGACTAACTGTAGCCTATACGTAGACTAACAGTAGCCTATACGTAGACTAACAGTAGCCTATACAGATACTAACAGCAGTTTATACGTAGACTAACAGCAGTTTATACGTAGACTAACAGTACCCTATACGTAGACTAACAGTAGCCTATACGTAGACTAACAGTAGCCTATACGTAGACCAACAGTAGCCTATACGTAGACTAACAGTAGCCTATACGTAGACTAACAGTAGCCTATACATAGACTAACAGTAGCCTATACGTAGACTAACAGTACCCTATACGTAGACTAACAGTACCCTATACGTAGACTAACAGTAGCCTATAAGTAGACTAACAGTAGCCTATACGTAGACTAACTGTAGCCTATACGTAGACTAACAGTAGCCTATACGTAGACTAACAGTAGCCTATACAGATACTAACAGCAGTTTATACGTAGACTAACAGCAGTTTATACGTAGACTAACAGTAGCCTATACATAGACTAACAGTAGCCTATACATAGACCAACTGTAGCCTATCCGTAGACTAACAGTACATACATATATACATGAGATTGCAGCATACCTCTGCCTTGTCTGCCTCAGTCCTCATCCTGTCAGCGTACACCAAGCCCACGTGCTGGCCTGGGTTGAAGAACCCAGGTGATTGGTCGCTCTGCATCAGCTGACACCAGCGAAACATGTCGCGCAGGTTGAACTCCCAGGGGCCTCCTCTCTGACCCCACTTCCTCTCCACTGACACTTCATTGACCAGCTGACAGAATAGAAAACAAGTTTATCGTCCACCCGAATAGAGCTTGGGAACCAACACAAGTGGAAAAGCCCTTTCACCAGCCTGTACACTCTACCAGTAGCGTTGTACTTACCCGGTTGTTGAACTGCACCATTTTAGAGATTATCTGAGTGTCTACGTTGGGGAAGATGGAGTCACCAATAAATTCCATGTCCTCACTGGTCAGTTGATCCACAAACACCTGTGGAGGCGGTTGAAAATCAGCAAATGCCACCCATGTATTGATCCAGTGTATGTTTTACCCAAACCATATCGCATAATATATTAGAATACTTGTTCAAGTCTCCCACCTGGGTGAATCTGTTGAGGAAGGATTTGGGCAGGCCCTTGCGCCCACCTCCTTGAGTGAAAGGGTTTTGGCAGCCAAAGATCTTGGTCTTCTCATGTTGCACCTGGAAGCTCAGGCCCAGCTCTGGGATGTAGATCTCTGCACGGTGGTCGAAGCAGGCATTTAACCCCTCCAGCACTGACTGAGAGGCTAAATTCAACTAAATAGGGAGTACAGAAAAACATGCAATTATCCAAGCATCGTGTCAAAATAATAAATGATACCAATCCTATTGTTCTTTCTACGATATTAAAATCTTATTGAATGTGTTCTCTATTATGGGGTCTCAACAATTAATGTGACCTAAAACATGTTAACATTAACGTTGATTCAGAGACACCATACCTCATCCAGAACAATCCAGTGTCCGGCCTTCAATCCAGCCAGTAGAGGGCCATCCCGCCATGCAAACTCTCCTCCCTTTCCTCCTTCCACAGGCAAGTCAGTTCCAAATAGGTCGGTCACATCCTGTCATAAAATAAATTATTAACGTGATCCTTCCAAAATGATAATACTCATTGGGACAGTAATGTATTTGGTAAAAGTCTATATAATGGAATGGCTGCATATTTTCTGGCAGGCTGCTTGATTTTGTCAGGCTGCATAAGCATTTTCAGGGTAGTAATGTATGAAGTGAGTAAACTAGACTAATATCCCTCAGCACGTGTACCACATTTCACCCATCTGATTTAAACAGAGCAAGAAGCATAAACTTCTGTGTTCACATATGTGCTAGACAACGCTCACTTGTCCATCTGACACTGACCAAGACAAATAGAATATTAATAAAACAGTTCTCACAGTTTGCTCAGAGAGGTTGATCCTGACTAGGTGATTCCCTGAGGCCTTAGCCAGGGCTGCCACCAGGCTTGTCTTGCCCACGCCAGGGGAGCCCTCCAGCAATACGGGCCTCTGCAGCTTCAGGGCCCTCAAGAGCCTCTGGGCATTGACCGCAGTGGTGCCAGCCGCTATAGTGTAGTCAGTAAGGCTCCTGCTTTCACCATCTGGGCCTAGTCAGAAAAAGCATTCGGGAACAAGGGGAAGACGGCCTATGAAAACAGCTAACACTTTAGCATCAGCTCTTATGACACACAGAAGCTGAAGTTTACCAACAACATATCGACCATGCTCTGGTCCAGGTACACGTCCTAAATCAAAACCATACTCCCTACACTTGACCAGCTGCTATTGGCTACCAAGGATGCTTCACGCTCTAGTTAAGGATCACCAGGGGTCCCCACCTGAAGCTATGTAGAATGGGTCTATGCCGAAGAAGTCCCCGCCCCAGTGTGGCTCCCTGGGAAGACTGGTGTCGTAGACCCGCAGGGCGTCCAGCATCTCCTGGTCCAGTTTGGTGATCTGACTCAGCTTGGTATGAAGGAAGCTCAAACAGGCCCTCCGTGCCACCAGGGCGCTCTCTGAGGCAGACACTGTTGTCCCTGTTAAACCAACGGGGGGGAGGGGTTTGTGTGAATACATGACAGTAGCACAGAGGGTCCAGGAGTCCTGGGGTCAGAGGGCAACGTGGCCACTTGACATGCTCTATAATCTTGCATCAGGGCAATGAGTTCTCTGGTGTAATGAAAGTGTCAGACGAGCGGAGCGTCTGACCTGAGCCGATGCCGTCCACGTAAACCAGGCATGCGGCATGGATGAAGGCAGTGACCGTGTCCAGGCGAAGATCCCACTCCGCCTCCTCTTCCTCACCCATGTCCCCCATGGTCATGAAGCCGTCCTCGTCGCGCTCACACACCAGGTTGAGGAAGTTGACCCAGGACAAGATGTCCCGGACACTGACTATACAGCGCCTCCCAAAGTCCTGATTGGTCAGCCAGTCGATGAAGTCCAGCATGAGCTGGGCAACGTCTCCTCCTGGATTGGGATGTTCAAACGTCACGGTGAGAAATGGAGAGCAGACGTAGAGGTAAAACGGATATGAACAGTCGAGCAACACGGTTGAAGCATATCACGGAATGAAGTAGCTAACCTTACAGTAAAACTAAAATAGTGAGGTATGAGGACTAACGGGACTATTGTGGCCCGTCAGATGATACATCAGAAAACATGGTAGGCCAATTAGGGCTGTACCTTGGTGGTCGTTATCGTCCAATGAGAGTCCAGCCCTCAGGTTGTGCTGAATAACCTGGACTAGGTCACTTCGGCTGTTAGTCTGGGGGCACCAGATCTCTGTAAACCGGTTCCGCAGTGCCGGGGAGAGCTAGGAACGCAGACATAGAGACACACGCAGATCAACACAAGTCAAGGGGTCTGTAGGCTCAGCAGAAAACAGAAAACACGTGGGTCCAGACTCTACCATCCAGGTTTAATCCAGCGGTACTTTATCATTTACCTCCTTCTTGCCAAAGTCCCCTCCAGGGTTCATGGTGGCAACCAGGCGGAAGTTCTGCCCTGCAGTGATCAGCTCCACGTCGCTGTCGTCTCCACTGCCTTTCTCTGCCAGCACCAGAGACCTCTCCGTCTCCAGGACACTGAACCGACAAGAGATGAGGTCAGAGGTTAAGGAGATTAATGAGGCGCTAAGCTGTAAATGTGTGGTAGTGGCTCTACTCCCGTTTACACACTAGCGATGGGCTTTTATAGGGCAGGAACTCTGGTATGCTGGTGCAGGTATTGGAACAACGTGTGTGTGTGAGTGAAACAGTGTGCCTGTGTACACACACACCTGTTGAGTCTTTCCAGGACAGAGTCGTCAGCTAGGGAGATCTCATCCATGAGGAACACCCCTTCTTCCTTCATGGCCTGGACAAGGGGGCCGTCATGCCACTCAAACAACCTGCCGTCCTCAGCATCGGCCTGTACCAAGACAAAACCGCAGGGGGGTTTGTGGGGATGGAACTGTATAACATTATCTGTCTGTCTAAGGGCAGTGGCATCAGTTCCTGGCATGTAGATATACGTAATCACAGTTAACTTTAAATATCTCAGGCCTAATGAAGAGTTTACACAAGCGTTGTTAATGTACGTATAGTACAAGTCAAAAGGTTTGACACACTCACATATTGTGGATAAGTACATCCAAACTGTTGACAGGTAAAGTTCAGGTAACGTTCAGGTAATTCAGGTTGTCATCAGTAATGCAGTTGTATCTACCTGGTGCGTCCCAGTGGGTCTGACAGTTAATGTTCAGGTAATTCCGACTCATCAGTAATGCTGTTGTATCTACCTGGTGTGTTCCAGTGTGTCTGACAGGACGCAGGCCACCCAGGAAGTCAGACGTCTCCATGTGCAGGTGACAGTTGAGGGAGAAGAACTTCTGTCCGGCCAGAGCGGCAAACAGCTGGCATATGGTGGTCTTACCACACCTGGGAGAGAGGAATTCCGGTTTTACATGATCTGGATATCTCTAGGTTTAGTCTACCGCTGGAATTCAGCATTAGGGGAATCATGTTGTGAAAGCAATTCATTTATTTAATTATTTCGTTGGGAAAGACTTCATTTATTTTATGTTTGTGTGGAAATTAACACATTCGTAAACTAGGTATGAACCCTACCCGGTGTCTCCCACCAACAGAACCGATTCACCAAAACGCAGGGCCCGTCCCACCAGAACTGCCAGTCTCCTCATCCCCTGCGTCCACACCACGTGCCGGAACTCCTCAGGCACGCCCCCGATGCTGTCCACGAACGGACCTGCCAATCACAGTAACCCGGATAAATTATTCGGCCACGCCAACCTATCAAAATGGTAGATGCCATTAGCCAGACAAATGGAGGTGGAGTCATTCTAGTTGAACAGGAAAATCCACTTCACTTAACATGAATGTTCCCAAACTATTGACCCGAAACATATCGTGTCCGTGCAGCAAAAGGTTACCTCAGGTCGCTCTCTGTTTCAATATGCCTTTAATAGATACACACTGTTAACAGTTCTACATAACATGCCACTTTATTTACGCACTTTAAAAACCCATAATCGCAGTTCAGAACTTCTAGCATCTCTGACACACTGACTCCATTATGGGTCGTGCGCTGTTGTCGGGTCGGGTCAGGAGGGCCCCGTTTGCGTCTTGTCAAGCCCTACTCACTAAACTGTGTGGTGAGTTGCTGTTCTGAGAACAGGGTGTCAGAGTTCACTGTCCTCTTGAAGTGTTTCTCCAGGATGGACTGGATGGTGGCAACCTCCTCTGACTTTCGCACACGCCCGGCTAGCAGCATGAAACCTGAAACAGGAGACAATACAACAGACAAACATCACCTAAACATATCACCTACACCAAATCAGTCTGGAACAAAAACAGATTGGGAAAGAACAAAGACAAAAACGGATTTGAAGGAAGTTGAGAGAGCCTGTCAAGAATCGTCAACACCTCACCGTCATCAGCCAAGTGCTGCAGCCAATCACGTGTGCTGTCCGTCTGCTCTTCCAGACGATAACGGTCGGCCCAGCGGAACAGATCTCTTAGCGTGATGAAGCCATGTTTCCCAGCAAACACTGTGGATCCCCTGCGAAGAGACTGTACAGACACAGATCCAATCACTGCCCAAAACAATGATCTGGCCAATGAAAGGAGGTTCATTCGGTGCTACTGACCTGGAGATCCTGCATGACTTTGACCAGCTTGGAGCAGTAGGACGGAGGCAGGCTACATCTCTGGTGGAGAATGGTCTCTAGCTCGTCACTGGGCAACTCGTCAAAGTGAAGTTCTACAAAACGATTCCTGAATGCCCTGGACAGCACCTGAGGAAAGAAACACATTGCCGTCACTGAGAGCTCATTTACCAACACAACACACGTCATCTTATTGACTGCCTGAAGGAAGATATCACATTTTACTTAAAGTTTCAAAATTAGATTCCAAGTTTGTGTGTGTGTGTTTTTTTCCTCTCGCCGTTTTTAATGGCGTGAAAACAACCATACCAAACTATAAACCCCAATACGGCCTCGGTGACACACACCTTTCTGCCTCCATAAAGACCAGGAGGATTCTGGGTAGCAAACAACATGAATCTCGGGTGGGCTTTGACCACTTCCTGTGTCTCTGCAACAAACAGCTCCCGGTTGTCGTCCAGCAGTCTGTTGAGAGCCTCCAGCACGTCTGTAGGAGCCAAATTCAACTCATCCAGGATGATCCAGTAGCCTTTTCTCATGGCATCAATCAGGACACCTGAAGGGAAAGCGCACACACACACACACACACACACACACACACACACACACACACACACACACACACACACACACACACACACACACACACACACACACACACACACACACACACACACACACACACACACACACACACACACACACACACACACACACACACACACACACACACACACACACACACACGAGGTTACATGTGACATAATCAACAGCCTGTGTGAGACATGGCCACAGTATGGAGGTAAAACACACCCTCTTTGAAGACCAGCTTGCCCCTGCCGTCAGAAGAGTAGCAGCCGATGTACTCCTGGATGTCTGTGTGCTCGTGGTTGTTGATCCTCACGCACTGGTTCCCTGTGGCTGCTGCAATCCATCGGATCAGGCTGGTCTTGCCCACGGAAGTCTCTCCCTGGATCAGCACTGGGTGGGTCCTGAAAAACCAATACATAAACAGAAAATGTCTGGTCTGGTTAGGGTTTGCATCCATTTCTAGCAGATTGGTTGTCTCGAGTCAGAGTGTAGAGGTCAAGAGTGTAAAGGTCAAAGCGTAAAGGTCCCGTCCCAATTGGGACTTGATTCGCTCTGGACTGAACGAACCTGAATGATGGGCACTTGGGTTTGACGAGTGATCTGTAATGAGGTCATGGCTGCTTTCCTTCACCACCACAATGACAGTAGTGGAACCCATATAAATGTTACGTATGTTAAATAACCATGACCTCAGGAACTAATCTGTGTGTCAGTGGATGAGGGGTCACAGGTGGTGATCAGGTGGACCAAAGAGAGACAGCACAATGGGGGCGGGGCCAGTTTTCGTACCCAGCAGACACCACCCTGGCGAGGTCACGCAGGTTGAGCTTGACGGACGGGGTGAGGATGTAGCTGGGGTCCAGAGCGGGCTCCATCTCTCCCTGGGACACCCAGTAACCCTCCATCTGTGCACAGGTCCGGCCCGTTGGTTCTGGAATGGGCTGTGGGGAAAACACAGAGACAAACACGACTACTGCATTAGCATATTGGAGAATCTGCCACTGAAAAAGTATTAAGGACAGTCACACCAGTCCATCACAGTTAATAGAAAAGTGGAAATGGTGAGGTCATATTAACGAACTGATGTTTTACCTGCTTCAGACACTTGGTGTTTCCCCCCAGGATGTGTTGACACACAAGCTTCTGGACCATGGGATGGGAGCTACGGTCCAGTTGGGTCAGGAAGCTCAGACAGAAGCCCTAAAGAAAGACACCAGAATCTGATCACCACTGAACCTATGGGGGCGTGTCTATCTGTATGGGGAGTGTCTATCCGTATGGGGGAGTGTCTATCCACAAGGGGGCGTGTCTATCCGCAAGGGGGCGTGTCTATCCATACGGGTGCGTTTCTATGAGTATGAGGGCGTGTCTATGAGTATGAGGGCGTGTCTATCAGTATAAGCGCGTGTCTATCAGTATAAGCGCGTGTCTATCAGTATGAGGGCGTGTCTATCAGTATGAGGGCGTGTCTATCAGTATGAGGGTGTGTTTATCAGTATGAAGGAATGTATTTCGGTGGAGGTGAAGCTTCAGCCTGGCCTACCTCGTAGAGAGAGCGCTGGACACCGGAGCAGGGGTTGGCTGCCACGTACTTCAGTGCCCTGCAGAGGGTGCGAAGGCTGTAGTGGGGGTGGTGTCCTGTCCCGTCCACCAGTTTGGAGGTGGCCTCCTTACGCACCGCCAGGTAGAAGCTAAAGCAACAACAGTAACAACAAAAACATGACCAACACAACATTCAACGGGACCTTACGACACTGAAGAGCTCTCGGTCCAACCCCCACCTTATGATCCCGTTGATCACATTTTTGTTGGGATTCAGGCCTTTCAGGTAGTCAGACACCAGGATGCGCAGATCTCCTTCATTCTCCAGCTCCTCCACAAACAGCTCAGTGAACCTGGAAAACAGCAGGAGATCCTGAACAGCCAGTCGGGTTGCCAGATCCTGAACAGCCAGTCGGGTTGCCAGATCCTGAACAGCCAGTCGGGTTGCCAGATCCTGAACAGCCAGTCGGTTTGCCAGACCCTGAACAGCCAGTCGGGTTCCAAGATCCTGAACAGCCAGTCGGGTTCCAAGATCCTGAACAGCCAGTCGGGTTGCCGGATCTTGAACAGCCAGTCGGGTCGCCGGATTTTGAACAGCCAGTCGGGTCGCCGGATCCTGAACAGCCAGTCGGGTCGCCGGATCCTGAACAGCCAGTCGGGTCGCCGGATCCTGAACAGCCAGTCGGGTCGCCGGATCCTGAACAGCCAGTCGGGTCGCCGGATCCTGAACAGCCAGTCGGGTTGCCGGATCCTGAACAGCCAGTCGGGTTGCCGGATCCTGAACAGCCAGTCGGGTCGCCAGTGGGCAAAAAATTTCACCCAAACACCAAGCCAGCCTATGTGATCACCTGTTCCTGATGCCAAGGGGCAGGTTCCTCTTCCCCACATCAGTCGCTGGGTTCATGCAGGCAAAGAGTCGGAAGTCCGGATGACGAACCAGGGGCTCTGTGCACACAGATTTAAGTTACATATTGGCACTAGAAATGAGTTAATAATTGAATCACTAAAGTAACAACATCGTTAATATAAGTTTCACTATGTCATTCATTACATATTATGTAAGAACATTGCAAAGTGCTATGTGATGTGTTTCCATGTAATGTTGAGTGGTGTTAACCTCACCAGTGTCTCCTCGGTCCAGGAGAACCAGGGAGCCAGCGGTTCCCTCCAGGAGGCCACTCAGACACTCCAGAGTCTCCGGTGCAGCCAGGTTTATCTCATCCAGAAGGATCCACTCTCCTTTCTTTACTGCCAGAGCCAGAGTACCCTGGAGAGGAGAGAGACAGAGCACCATTTAAAATCCCACCGTGTGTGTGGGGCAGTGTGTGTGTGTGACAGTGTGTGTAAAGGCATGCTCCAGAGAGGCCTTTACCTCCACGAAGGCAAAGACCAGCGCCGTTTCGCAGGCTCGGATCTGCTGCTGGGTCTGGGCCAGTCTCCCAGCCAGGGCCACCCACTGGTCCTGCAGCAGGGCAGCTGGGGAAACCAAGAGACACTTACTGAGAACCGCCTGGGTTCACACTCACTCACACAACTATGTCACAGAGTAAAAGGCCATCCCAGAAAACAGGTCTGTGTGTTATTTATAAAGGACACGATGGTATTTAAGAAGCAGCTGTCATGAATACATTATGACAGTACCATATCCGATGTTATTCATACCGTTGTTCTTCTCCTGCAGCTCGGTTTTTCCCAGGGCTGACTTGCACACGTGGTCCATGAGCTTGAGCAGATCCTGCCAGCGTTTTCCCCGGAAGCAGGTCTGCACGTGGCCAAGGAAGGTCAGGTTCTGCTTGCGTGAGTAAGTCTGGGAGAAGAGGTCCTCGAAGGCCTCACGTAGAGGCAGCAGGATCAGCTTGTGGTCCACTGGTTTATACCTGCAGAACAGAAGGTATGAGCCCTCATGCCAATACAGGCCAGGAACTTGCTTCCCGTCTGAACACATTGGCACAGGTGAAAGGTCATGCAGGGAAAATGCCATGCCTTCTATTGTAATCCACTCACCCTCCCAGAAGGTCAGCTGTATCACTCTGCTGGTTCATGTTGACCACACGTAACCGATGTCCTGGAGGAGAGGAGAGAGAGGCGGAGCGGTTGGTTTGTGGGCTTCCAGTGTACCATATAATCCGAGAGGCTCTCTGTAGCGGAGTCTTACCGGTCAGTCCTGCCAGGTACTGTACAGTGGACGTCTTGCCCGTTCCAGTTTCACCAACCAGGAGTATGGGTTCCCCCTTGGTAACACACACTGCTAGCTGCTCCAAAAGCACTGCAGAGGGCCGCGTGGCGGCAAATGTCTGCTTCTCACTGTGCGTGTGGTCAGAACAAACGATTAAGATACAGCACGCTCAACGTTCATTTGTTTCAAACCAAGTGAAAATACCAGATATTACAAGAACCAACAGAAAAGCCCTTAACGGCGGTTTAGGTTTTGGGACGAAGGGAAAACACAAATAAAATGTTGGAATGGAAAGATCAATATCTTGTTCTTATTAGAGTTTAAGCAAATCAGAATACTTGCTGTTTTTTCATAGTGTTTAGTTTGGGATCAATTCAATGTTTATTCAATCACCCAGATGGCACGGAATGTATTTGTCTTTTCCCCAAGCTGGGGAGGTGTTTGGTCTGGCAGCCACAATAACATCAATATTATGTAAACAGAGGTTATAGACACAGACTGGCAGGGCTGATTGAGTATGTTTTATCACTGCCAGCTTCCAGCCAAACAGCTAATAAACAGTATATCTGTCCAGTGACCTCACCGACTCACGACACCAGGGTGCATCGGATGACAACATTTATTTCTTTTACACATTTACACTTACTTGCTGATGCGAACCACCTCGTTCTGCTTTCGTTCCAGGGTGGCTCTGCCCACCGAAGCCTTCAGCTCCGTCACAGAGATGCCAGGCTGGTACATCTGGCAGAAATGTGCGGCCTAAGAGGGCACACCCACATGTCAACAACCACCCGGTTTCAAAAAGGTTAAGATTCAGAAACAAGCATGCCATTTGGTACCAGTAACCGGACTAGAACATACAGCCCAACATAGAGCCATACTGGCACATATATAAGGTGTCGTCAGAGGTATCTCCCAGCTGCACTGCTCTTACCTTCTCTTTGGAGATGTTCAGTTTGCTCCCGATGACCTCAGCCATGCGCAATCGGCTGTCTGGTCGGGACACCATGGCCGTGAAGCAATCTAGGGCCTTAAAAAGGGTAAATAAAGAGAAAACGCTATTAACCAAATGAAAAAGGTAAGAGCTACAGGACTTTCATCCAACCTTACCCGATCCCTAACCTTATCACTGCTAAACCACTCAGGGATCCTAATGATTAGTAAGGATTTCCGATTTCCGCCAGTTGAAGCTGGAACAATTTAATGTGTAACCAGAATAGGGCAGAGGGAGACGCCAGTGAAATGGCAGTCTGTAGTAAGCCCACACTCACCTCGAGAAACACATGCTGAGCTGTGGCAGAAGAACTGTTGTCAAAGTTACTGCTGATCCTCTCGCACCATTTCAGCAGGTCTCTGTAAAGAATATGTGCAGAGGATACATGAACATGGTCCAGATTAGGTACCAGGCCAGACACAGACAGCGCTTCAGACACAGATATTTTAGGGAGGGCATGGTTACTGACTAATCTGTGGATAGTATTGTACCAATTACTCCCATCTCATTTATATAAGAAGATATGACATCAATAATATGTCATTGATAAAATATGTGACATGATGGACAGGATGTTACATGCTGTGAATAACTGGGCTAGCCTCACCAGTGTCGTCACTACAAACTCTTACATATTGTGTCTTATTAGTTGACCATCCTTCACACTCGTTTTCTCTGTCCAATACATTTTTTCCTGCACTTTCTTTAAGAAGCATTGAGGCTCCAACGTTGCGTTTGTGGTTGTTTTTTTATATAGGGTCCAAATAAAACATTTCTACTATTCGGATCCCGATTACACATTCAATTTACCCAGTACACACACAAAATAGGCAGGGTCTCTTGACGGTTCATGTTGTGTTTTTTGCTCTGTTTAGCGTACGTCTTAAAATGTGAATTCTAACGCTGCAGCGAGTGGTCAGAAAACAATCCCTGTGTGTGTAAACCGACATGGCGAATAAAGCTGATTCTGGAATGAGTTCAGCGGGTCACTGGGGTCAACTCAAATTAAATGCACAGTCACTAGGCACATTGATCTGCTCCACACAGCAGCTATACCATATTGAAGTGGCCCACATTGTCTATAGGAAAAAACAACATGTCAAATAAAGATTTCTAAACTGACGAAGAAACCCCTGAGCCCAACACGCCGTAACCCCATGAACTCAGTTTCACGACCACACGAGCAGGTATATAGTATTGGATCGTCCCAATGGGTAAACAAACAGCAGTCTCCACCAATGAGGAGGTCAGGATTACTGCACATGGCCTGTCCTGGTGTGACATCTGATATCCACAGAAGGCCGGACCAATCAATGGGTCATCCAGAGCACAGAGCAGCACCCAGTGGAAAGATAATTACAGTCCTGAGGGCTGGCCAATTGTCTCATCTCACAGTGAACCGGTGCAGACGGTAATGTAAACCCCACCACCCTGCTCTGGTCGAATGGATGGGGCTACTGGGATTAACTCTTAACTGGGGCGCGACCGTTAATGGAGATTTTAACATGGGGAGTGATGGCTACACCAACACGGTCCAATGGCAGCATAGAAAAAATTGGCTGTGTCATCGTTCAGCGGAGAAAAAACAAATATCTCTGCATGACCACGATGAGAGGGGTTTGAGGGTTAGTCTTGTTAGCTTTGATTGATAAGATGCATAGCTGTAAAAATCAAAGACCGCTGTTACCTCAGTGACAGTGCCCTCCCCTCCAGGGACAAGGTCTTGTCCTCCAGCCTGTGATGGGACACATCCGAAGCTGGTAAACCCTCCGTGTGGCCCAAAGCCACCGGATCAGAGTGTCTCTCTCCAGTCAGCTGGCAGTAGATATCCAGGAGACGTTCCACCACAACTGTCAGCGTTGGGTACCGGTTAACCAGCACCTTACAAGCAAAGAACAATTATACATACCAGAGCATTATGGGTACTGCAACCAAACTGCAATTGAAAGGGTTAATGCAATAGTCAAATATGATGTATTGTGCCGTTGGTCAGCTCACCTTCTTCAGTTCTTCTCGTGTCATGTTCCCCATTTGCAGTTTGGTCCAGTATTTGTCCAGTAGAGCAGCATGGGTGTTCTGTGGCCTATACCAACCTCCGGCACTGTGGAACATCCTACATACATACGCCAACAGCAGTTATTACAAGGTGTTAAAGAGGACATTAGGAAAGCCACACCCGATCGAATCCCAACACACCTTCTTGTAGCAAAGAATTGAAAGCCGGGAGCAACTTCTATGCAGTCCTCCCTTCCTGGGATCATTAGCTTTTTATTCTCCATCAAGGGAAGAAGGACAGATATCTGCAAAGCACAACCCAAAATATTCCGTACTATAAAAGACCACACCTTGTAGTTTTAGAGGTGCAACAATATTCACAGGTACTTTGTGCAAAATACCCACCACATCCAGAGGGGCGTGGTCAATGTCCTCCAACAGGATCCAACTGCCTTTAGAGACGGCCTGAGTCAAAGTGCCCGGCTGCCACACAAACTTGCCAGGGACATCAGTACAGCGATACATCCCCAGCAACATCTGCAACGAGGCAGTAAAGACATGAGATATTTTACATCTTCATTTTCTCGGTTGCCTGAGTACATCGGGTAACCGTCGTTACCTTGCTGTCCGTTTGATCCCCAAGCTGGACTTTGAGAATCTCTGGTGTTTTGGTATGCCCAGTCACAGTAGCCATAAACTCCACCAGGGCTGTTTTACCGCATCCAATTGGCCCTTCCAAGAGAACAGCCTTCTGGGATGCCACTGCCATAGCTAGCCTCCGCAGGTTGCGGCAGGTTGAGTCGACTAGCACCAGATCCTTAAGGTTGCCCTGGTAACACTGCAAATACAATACCACTGACATCTCTGAACCATATAGACTGTCCACTTTAAAATACAACAAAAAAACCCACGTCTTTATTAGGTGGTCTGTGTGCTAGTTTGTTTCAGCTGTCATGACAACTCCCTATGGACAAGTAGTGGCATGCCAGTAGTGTGTAAATAACAACAGGGAAGAACAACAACATAAATGGATCTGGATGCAGACTAGGCTATCTTACCAGCTCCGTGTGTTTAGCAGTGATCTTAGGCAAAACCACGCCACACACAGCTACCACAGTTGGACACAGGTCCTCTGACACCACCTGGCCCCGGGTGAACTTGTTCCCTTTCTCCTGGTGCCACACCACAGTGCCCTGATTGGCAAGTACCAGTGCCTTCTCCACCTCCATCTGCTGAGTTTCCTCCAGTGACCTATGTTAAACAGACAAATCAAGCAAAGGCCATGAACTGAAAAATGCATTCACATCTGCCACCTGAAAAATAATGCACGTTCACGTTTGGGTTCATAACGTGTGAGTTGATGACAACATGCCAAAGAAAATATATTTGGATGTCCACCAATTAAAAGCAGTTCAAAATATTTTTTTATAGAAATGCGCATACTTTATCTTCATGTGCAGAATCTCATCAGCGGACAGCACCTTTTTCAAAAATATGGTTTTCTGGTTGTCCGTCATGCGAGAAACCAGAGCCAGACACTGAGCTGTGTATCTAAATTGGAAAGAATACAGAAGGTAACAAAACATCTAAACCTCATACTTATACAGACAGTGTTAACATATATATGCAGTGTTAACATGTTTATGCAGTGGTAACATGTTTTTGCAGTGGTAACATGTTTTTGCAGTGGTAACATGTTTATGCAGTGGTAACATGTTTATGCAGTGGTAACATGTTTATGCAGTGGTAACATGTTTATGCAGTGGTAACATGTTTATGCAGTGGTAACATGTTTATGCAGTGGTAACATGTTTATGCAGTGGTAACATGTTTATGCAGTGGTAACATGTTTATGCAGTGGTAACATGTTTATGCAGTGGTAACATGTTTATGCAGTGGTAACATGTTTATGGAGAGGTAACATGTTTATGGAGAGGTAACATGTTTATGCAGTGGTAACATGTTTATGCAGTGGTAACATGTTCATGCAGTGGTAACATGTTTATGCAGTGGTAACATGTTTATGCAGTGGTAACATGTTTATGCAGTGTTAATATGTTCATCCAGTGGTAACATGTTTATGCAGTGGTAACATGTTTATGCAGTGGTAATAGGTTTATGCAGTGGTAACAGGTTTATGCAGTGGTAACAGGTTTATGCAGTGGTAACAGGTTTATGCAGTGGTAACAGGTTTATGCAGTGGTAACATGTTTATGCAGTAGTAACATGTTCATGCAGTGGTAACATGTTCATGCAGTGGTAACATGTTTATGCAGTGGTAACATGTTTATGTAGTGTTAATATGTTTATGCAGTGGTAACAGGTAAACCAGTCATAATGCCAGTCTGTGGCTGGGTCTGAGTGCGGAGATATTGTGCATATGGTGGACAACGCAGGCACACACCCTCGAACCATGACGTCGCTGGTGAGTAGCTGGGACACACAAGCACTCCAGTCCCAGAGAACTCGGAACTTGGCGCAGTCGCTCTGGAGGAAGCGGAGGGTGGCACCCATCAAGTCCCGCAGTTTCATCCTCCTGGGACCATATTGAACAGAAGAAGACTCTTCACTGGTGAAGAAGAGCCTCTGGAAAACCGGAGGGGCATCGTTGAAGTACCTCGCAGCAAACCTGAGAGCCGAAGAAGTGACAAATCAAGTGGGCCAGAGTATTAACTACAGATTGACTACCATCTCTTCTTCGACTTCTAGCTACAAAACACAAATCCTGGTGAGTTAGAAATTAAAAGATACTTACGCCTGCGCATCGGGACTGACGCCAAGGAGTTTACTGAGCGCAACACACAGGCGCTCGTGAAGATCATGGTTGATCCGGCCATCTGCTTTGATCCTCTCTGCATTCCTCTCCAGCAAGTCCAAGATCAGAGACCGGAGGTGGCGGGCGAGCAGCAGAGTGTAGTCTTTTTCCAGCAGCAACTGAGCCAAACAAGCCAAGATGCTCTGTCTGTCCTGCTGGCTCCATATCTACAGACGGAACGTTTAGATGCATATCTCGATTGGCATTTCAATTAACTGTGACTTACGAAGAAATGGTAGGCATGCATTAACTATGTCTTTATTTCCCAATCTCATGGGACCTCCATCAGTACAATGTTACGTTTTTCCTGTGAAAATGCAGTTGTTCTTAGGTTTACATGTATTCAAAATTTGAATTTCAAATGGAGTACAGGAGTAGTGCAATTTGCTGCACTACTACTGACAATGTGAAATATGCATGTGCATTTCCAGTCAATAAGTCGAAACAGACATATACCAAACATTACATTGGACATACAACACATCAATTAGAATGATATATTACCTGTTTTGATAAATATTTGCTGAGTTCGTTGTGACTTTTGTCAATTTGTCTGGATATGGTACCCAGTGATGACAGGCTCAATTCAAAATTTTCCATCGTACCATTTGTCGTTCATGCAAGAGAATTCTACAGCAAAATCTGTGCCAAAGAATAAAGACTATAATATGATGTTATATTCTTCGTTGACCAAATCGTGAGGTACATCACTTGCTTGTCTGTCTAGGTTGTATAACAACACAGCAAACACGTTCCCGTCACTGTTAAAATCCAGTCCACATGTGAGTAAATGAGAAACACTTCCGGGGCGATTTTCCGAACGACGTCGCTTAGATGAGGTCACTGGAAGCGACAGACATAAAAACGAGATTGCGGTGCTTTTTTGGGGTTTGCCTAAAATATATTCAAATTAAATTATGACACCTAGATTTTCTTAAAGCACAATATGTTCACGTTCATTTGCAACGTCGTGTATCACATTATATTGTCATTTTGAACTGTTTTTGTTTGGGAACCCCATTGAACTTGATTAATAAGGAGACAGCAAACGTTTATAAATCAGATGCTGTGTTATCGTTAAATGCCAACCGAGATAACCGAACGAATTTCTGCCAATGTATTTGTTTTGGCATAAACGGGATGCATGTATATATGAACATGTTTTTTTTTGTTGAATGATTCGAGTCCCGGAACTGCAGACACAACAGAGACACTTGCATCTGTCTAGCAGAGACCGCGGGAAAATGTCGTAATTTCCTGCTGATTGAAGCGGTCTGAGTGCTGCTTCTGGATTGTGTAAACAGGTGAACCATAATACTATTGGGAACAACGCTGTTTGTTTTCTTTTTGGTGAGTGGTATTTGTTGAGAATTACACATACACACTGTTTTCGTGACTTTATGTTTCTCCATGTGTTGTTGTTTATTTCTGGTCCTCTATTAAACGCGATGGCTAGTTAGCTAGGCTACGGGCTATTGTTAGCTTGTCGTTTAAGAAGTGCTAGTAGTAGTACTATTAGTACTGTAAAATGACGAACGTGACTTTGTAAAGTAGATATAGGCCTACATGCTTTTTTGGGGAGCTGTTTTCCATCATTGGACGTGTGCACATGCCTACCTATAGCTGAGTCAATCAACAGTACATGGTTACATATATGTGTTTTGTAGCCAAACGGCTAGCTAGCACGCCACATTAGCTAACTCTGACGTCACTCGGTGTTATGGCCGGTGTTGTGCCGAATTCTTACTCCCTGCCAGAATCTGACTGCCCGGCGCCAGCACGCGCATGACGACAATTTGCGTCGCCTCGCCAGCTGCTAAAACAGACATGCGCAAGAAATTACATGATAGCGATTTAATTTGTGTGGTTATGGTAAAGTTTTTACTCCTAAACATGAACATCATCACTAAAGAGATTTGACTTTACTGCCTGCACATTTTCTTTATGAAAACAAAACAGTGCTGCCAAAATCATACTCCCCTATGTAAAATACTTATTATTGAATATAAACACTTGTGCTTTTTTGTAGGTAGTCTTTAGGATGTGATGTGTCTCCAGAATGAGTTATTTGGGGTGTCTGATCCAGCTAAAGTGATTAAGGGTGGGGGGTGTGAATTCGGCAATGCTGCCAAAATCATACTCCCCTATGTAAAACACCTATTATTGAATATAAACACTTGTGCTTTTTTGTATGATTTTGGCAGCATTGCCGAATTCACACCCCCCACCCTTAATCACTTTAGCTGGGTCAGACACCCAAATAACTCATTCTGGAGACACATCACATCCTAAAGACTACCTACAAAAAAGCACAAGTGTTTATATTCAATAATAAGTATTTTACATAGGGGAGTATGATTTTGGCAGCACTGTTTTGTTTTCATAAAGAAAATGTGCAGGCAGTAAAGTCAAATCTCTTTAGTGATGATGTTCATGTTTAGGAGTAAAAACTTTACCATAACCACACAAATTAAATCGCTATCATGTAATTTCTTGCGCATGTCTGTTTTAGCAGCTGGCGAGGCGACGCAAATTGTCGTCATGCGCGTGCTGGCGCCGGGCAGTCAGATTCTGGCAGGGAGTAAGAATTCGGCACAACACCGGCATCGTGGACTGTGAATATCTGGCAATCAAGTGGGATCATGTTATTTTCTCCGATTTGGTGACAGACTATTTTAGTCGTGATCATGCGACAAGTCAGCCTTTCAAAACACGTCAGACATTGGGGCCAATGTTTTTGCTGATCACTAGTTACTACTGTCTGTAGCAATCAATCTCACCAATGTTAAGATTGTGTGCAGTGACAGTAGTTTATTGTGCAACATTTTCCCAGCAACTTTCAAGGCACATCTATGAGACTGTAACTGAGGAGAATGGCTGATTTAATGGATGAAGTGTATGGGGACCTTGGTCCGGATCACCACGGTGAGTACAGTCGTGAGAAGTCAGGTTTTCAGAAGGTTGGTTATTGTTTACATATTTTGCACGAATTACAAGATCTGATATCCACCTCTACTGCCAGCCAAAAGACCAGCACAGTAATTGAGGATTAGGTATATATTAATTTATTCTGTATTCATCCACAGTACTCCTAATTTATGCGCACACCTGAGGAAAATACTCAAAAGACTGTGTCAAAAGACTGTGTCATTACAGTTCTGTTATTTCCTAAAATGAAATTACAGCAGTGCAATTTATGAAATGTAACTTTGCAATACCTCTAGGCAAAGACACCGTGGCAGCTTTTGATGAAGATTCTGTGGATATTTATTCTGGGTTGGAAAGTCCAAATCCTAGAAGTACAGGTATAGCCTATAGCATTTGTTCTTCACCACAAGATGGTCTAATTCGAATATATATTACCTATGAAATAAATGCGTACATGTTTTGACGTTCTCTTTGAATCCTTCACCGTTGTGTAATGTTGTTTCAGAGAGGAACGGCACTCTGCTTTCCCCGCAGAACCTGAAGTCCATGGATTTATATGAAGAGATCATCACACAGGAACAGCAGGAAAGAGAGTCATCATATAATGAGGTCTGTGTTGCAATAGTTGTCTAATTTGTATGTGCGTTTTCTCTAATAGAAAATGGAATATTGTTCCCCACTGACATATCCTGTTAGTTCTGATAAACAGAATGTACCCCTCTCATTGCAGTTGAGAACCAGATACAAGGCTGCAGAAGTTCAAGTTGAGGAATTACTTAACAGGTTGCAGCAGATTGAAACCAAGGTTTGTACTAGAAAGTGTTTTGTTTGTTGTTTTGAAAAACATTCAATTTGAGGAAAAGTTATAGTACTCACATGGGTTTGGTAACATTTAAAAAAACTTTTCAAATGTTTTTTGTGCCCTCAAAATCATGTACGTAATAGTATTTTGGGTTGAAAATAGTCGAAATTGACGAAAATGTTTTGTTTTCAATTGTCAGAATACATTGCTGAACACCGAGAACAGCCGCCTTAAGAAGAACATCTGTGCACTAATAAAAACTGCCAAAATGGAGGTTGTTCGGAAGGATGAAGAGATAAATAGATTGAACCGAAGGTTAGTGTCTCCATACTTCCTATGCCCTGTGAAATCTTAATTATACTTGACAGAGTATGTACAGGAGAACCGACCGATCGAGAGAGGGAAAATATCAATTGCACACATTTGCCCTGGCAGTTAAAATAATATATTGCGATCTAATGCGCACACTCACACACACACACACACACACACACACACACACTTACAGTGGCTCTCAAAAGAATCCACCCCCTTGGACTATACTACATTTTATTGTCACAACATGAAATCAGAATGGATTTTTGATTGTATTTTACATTTTTAATACACAATTTACAATTGTGGGTAACTACAAGATTGAATAGGTGTTATTTCATGATTCATGTCTTAACTTTTATTCCTGAATATGAAACGGGAGTAGAAATACCTAATTAGCCTTGAATGTTTAGGTGTGTCCGAAACGTTGATTGGCATTGTACATATGTATATATTTCGAACAAGTTGTATGGACCCCCAGCCATTCCATATATTAGATGTTGCCCAGAGCTAGCATCAATCAAGTACTAGTTAATTATTAAGCCCCTGTCTGCTTGATTTACTATAGGAAAACATAACCTTAAAACATACCCCAAAACACAATAAAAGACAGAAAAAAATCACTAGGTCAGAATTTACTTCAACAACCATAATATAAATGTCCACATTTCTTTAATTTGCTTCATTTTGTAAAATACATAATTTATTTTTAATCTGTAGTTTTAGGCCAGGGAGGTTTCCTGCTTCTCACCATCAATCTCTGATGGACTGCCGGAAAAATCAAGTTCCAACCAGACTAAATACATCAGGGCCATCTCCATCAAGCCTGACGCAAGTTCCAACCAGACCAAATACATCAGGGCCATCTCCATCAAGCCTGACGCAAGTTCCAACCAGACCAAATACATCAGGGCCATCTCCATCAAGCCTGACGCAAGTTCCAACCAGACCAAATACATCAGGGCCATCTCCATCAAGCCTGACGCAAGTTCCAACCAGACCAAATACATCAGGGTCATCTCCATCAAGCCTGACGCAAGTTCCAACCGGACCAAATACATCAGGGTCATCTCCATCAAGCCTGACGCAAGTTCCAACCAGACCAAATACATCAGGGTCATCTCCATCAAGCCTGACGCAAGTTCCAACCAGACCAAATACATCAGGGCCATCTCCATCAAGTCTACCACCAGAACCAAGACAGGACTGTATTGTTACCGATCTTTGCCAGCACCTCAATAAGGGCAGAAATGTAGACAAACCCTGTTTACCCCCAACAGATGCAACACTTTTCAGACCACCTCATCCTCATGCAACAGATTTCAGACCACCTCTTCCTGTTACTTCCAGGACCTCTGTAGGAGATTCAAATAGAGATGTAGTCCAACCCCCTCTCCCACCGTCTGACGCAACATTTTACAGACCTCCTCTGCCTGATGAATTGGGTTTCAGACCACCTGTTCCTGATGAAACGGTTTACAGACCACCTCTGCCTGATGAATTGGGTTTCAGACCATCTGTTCCTGATGAAACGGGTTTCAGACCACCTGTTGCTGTCACTTCAGAGAGGTGTTTGAGAGATTCCGAAGCTCCTGTACAAGACGCAGATTCTTCTGTTAGTTTCAACAAGGTCTCTCTGAATAGGAATCTATGTGAACTTCGCTTGTCAGACGAGCCCAAACAAACTAAAAGCAGTGAAGTAAGACGTCAAAATACCAGGCTGTCAGATAGGCGGCATAAAAACAGTCCCGTTGTAAATAAGGACTCTCATTCAAATGAGAAGCTCCAGTCCCATGCAGCACAAACACATTCAGGTAAACATGACTCAAAGTCAAGCAAAAGCAGATATTGCTCTTCAGATGTTGAGGTAGACAGGAGATCAGAAAGGGCCAAAAGCCCTGCCTCCGACATTTTACATTGCACTATGTCGTCTGAGCGTACATCTAAAGGCTTGTCTAAAGACAGTCCAGATATTCAGTCTGTAGGTTATGGTCGGCACGGAAAGGAGCGCCAGCGTGAAAAGGACAATATTAGGGGTAGTCGAAGCACTAAAGACATGTATTTTAGAAACAGCAGACACGCCTATTCAAATCAAGCAGGCGTCACTGAACAATCTAGCAAATCTCTAAATTGCCCTACAAAGGACCGCCAAAGGAGAGAGGAGCGAAGAAAAGAGGTTGAAATTGGAAAAGAGAAACACAGATCAGGGGAAAGATCATCAAAACGAAAAAGCACTTCAGAGAGAGGGAAGGAGCTTGAGCCATTCAGAACCAAGGAAGGAAAACCATCTAGTATGAATGTCTCCAAGACCAAGGAAATGGATAGTTGGGTCAGGGTGCGACAGACACGTGCGGAATCTGCAGTTCTCTTAGCTAGGGAAACCAGGCCTGAGAAAAGCTCTGTTGAGGAAAACAGTCCAAACAGAAAGTTAAGTTTCATGGAAACTCTGAACCTCACTCTGTCACCAGTTAAAAAGCCAAGCAAGCGTGGTAAAGATGTGGAACCGGTGGAAGACAAACCGCCTGTTGAAGATCAGTCAGGAAACCTGCCTGGAGACCGAGGACCACCTGGTCTAGAAGATTTACTTGTCTTAGACGAAGTCAACTCTAGTATTGATGAATTTGAAGAGGGTGTTGTGGAGCCAGTAGTGCAGTCCTCTTTAGAAATCCCTTCAGAACCTGAACATTTTGGGAGTCGACAAACAGATAAAGAATCTTGCCGGAATTCAGACAAAGAATCTTGCCGGAATTCAGACAAAGAATCTTGCCGGAATTCAGACAAAGAATCTTGCCGGAATTCAGACAAAGAATCTTGCCGGAATTCAGACAAAGAATCTTGCCGGAATTCAGACAAAGAATCTTGCCGGAATTCAGACAAAGAATCTTGCCGGAATTCAGACAAAGAATCTTGCCGGAATTCAGACAAAGAATCTTGCCGGAATTCAGACAAAGAATCTTGCCGGAATTCAGACAAAGAATCTTGCCGGAATTCAGACAAAGAATCTTGCCGGAATTCAGACAAAGAATCTTGCCGGAATTTAGATGTAGAATCTTGCCGGAATTTAGATGTAGAATCTAGTCGGATTTCAGACAAGGCCATGGATGAGACCATAGTACCAACAGAGCAACTTAAGTGCCATGTAGAAGTAGTAGACAGTACTGTCCACGATGGCTGCGAAGGCAGACCTGCACTGCTAGAGGCCTCCGTAGATCATGGGACGGAAACTACCAACCAACAAACCCTCGTCCAGGATTCTGCATCCTCTCCAGACGGTGGATCTTTTTTGAGAACTCCAACGATAAGCAGACTGGAAAATTTTAATTCTGAAAGCAGTAGCATGCCTGATGATTTGGCTGATGCTGCTGTAGCTTCTACTGAGTTGATTAAGAATTTTGTTAACAATTCAAACATGGATCTTTCTACCAATGGACTAATCCCTGAACAGGCAACTAGTGATTTATTGGTCGTTACTAATAGCTGTGTATACAAGTCAAACCATGAAAGTCCTAGTTTGGTCTGTGAAAGCCAAGGATTTGAAACTGTGACTCAAGATCCATCTGCTGCTGTCTGTGTGGAAAGTTTTGCTATTTCGAATTGTCCAGGAGAAGACACATCTGAACCTCTGCAATTGGCACCTGTCATCCAACATCATGGCCTTAAACAACTGCCTGCCTCGGTTATGTCAAATCTTAGCCTGGAAAACAGTCCGACGGAGGAGGTGCAAGACGTGTCCATGGATGCTGTCTCCAGTACAAGATGTGTAGAGTCTATCCCGAAGATCTGTATTGCATCCGACGTCATGGCCAATGTCACAGAGATAACCAAGGTGTGTGAAGAGGAGAGAACGTCTCCTCTGAGTGTCATTGGCGTGTCTAAAGTGAGCAGCACGACTGGTGAGGTTGTGCCATGTGAGCGTCAGACACCAAAGAAGTCTTTCCACACTAAACCAAGTTACGGGGTGAACGAAGAGGAGAACGTTGAGCCCTCCAGCTCCCTCCCGATGACCCACGACGAGGACTCGATGATGCTCACACTGAGTAGCCTTAAAGTGATTCCCAACCCCATTAGCCCGCTAACGAGCCCTGTACGCCTGACGAGGAAAAGCCTGCAGGCGTGCCGAAGCCAACCTGCCTACGCCAAGAGTCTTAGCAAAGGTAAGCCGACGTGCAAAAATGTGTCACAGTGGGTTTATTTAAGTTTGACAATTGAGCGTTTTCATGTTATTGTGGAGTGATGAATTTGTTTCGTATTTGTTTGCTCGGGGGCATTCTTACGTTACAACTATTTAGATGGATGATTATTTCTTTGTAAATGTACTTTGTATAGTGTGCTCCATCGTATGATTGTAGGCTGTCTTGATGTTCATGCTACTTCTGTAAAACACTAGAACATTTTTCCATTTTCGAATCTCTACATAGATCAGTGCTCCCCAACCGTTTTCAGTTACTGTACCACCAATTTAGATTTTGCTTGACTTTGAGTACCTTTTAAGTACCCCCACATTGTAACTTCACTAGTGAGCCTATTGTGTCATGTTCTCAAGTACCCTCTGTTGATAGGCTCTGTACCCCCAGGGGTCCTAGGTCCGCTGGTTGGGAACCACTGTGTTATAGAAGACTATTAGGAGTCTAATGTGGTGATGGAGTGAAATATCAATACAGTCACATATTGGGATAGTTTTGTCTGGGACAGGAATCTGCCTAGATGTATTGAACGTAAATACAGAATTATGAGAAATGTGATTTGTGTCATATCAGTGCTGTGAACAAAACGGTGTATCGCAAGGCGCTGAATGGTTGACTTAGTCACGCTTACTGATAAGGTCTTAGAGTGGAGGTAGATTGGAAGTGGTTTACATTGTTTTATAAAGGGTCATCTAAGATGCCGAAACGTCTGGTGGTGTGAAATCATACAATTCCTCTTATAGACTGAAGATGGAGATGTGGGCTGTCTTTAATGTATTGTATTTTTTTTTTTGCTGTAGTTTTATTTGCATGATATTGATTGCGCTGTTCAGATATATGCCTACAATATATGGTTTCACCTTGCCTCTAACAAATTGGTTTAGCAATTAATGTTTTGTCTTCGACAGAGTTTTCTTGTGCAGCTGAGGACCCCGGTTTAAACAAGGTGGAAGTGACTAATGATAAGGAGAACCCTGGTTGCACAACCAACCACGCTGCACAACCTGATGAGGACGGGACATCTGACCACCCTTCCAGCGCAGGGGAGGAACTGGAAGAGGGGGAAATTCTTAGTGAAAGTGACGGGGATGACAAAATGGTCACACGAAGTTCTCTAGCCAAGACTTTGAGGCCCATTAGCTCTGTCCAAAATCAAAGTCCCAAGTCATGTTCTAGTCTTTCAGATAAAGCCATGACGAAAAATGTGACGTCACCATTTAACAGCCCCACGTCTAACAAGACTCGCTATAAAATCATTCAACCTACATTACCCGAAGCCCCTTTGTCCACTGTAGAGGAGGTTATGGAGATTTTTGCAAAGATTCGCTTTGAGTGCAGGAAAAAGTATTTTAAGTTTCATTCGGTCTTCTCTAAGAAATCCTTTAGCTCTCTTATGGGCATGTCTCTCGACTCTTTCACAGAATTTGTTGATTCTATGCGCTTTACTAAACTATGCAGCCAAGAAGATGTCCTCAAAGAAAATCTGAAGAAAATCTTAATATATGTTTTGACTAAGTTGGCAGATAATGGTATTGTCAACCGCCTGTTTGACCAGCAGCCACAGAACATGAAGGCAAAACTGTGGGAATTTGTAGATGTGCAGTTAGACTTCTTATTCTTGGAAATTCAGACTGCATTAAGAAGTGTTTGTAAACCGTCAAAAACAAACCAGTCCACAGGAGCAGAAACCAAGGGGAAACCAAGTCTCTCTGGCAATATGTCCCTAAAGCAGCTACCCAAGTCCTCGAAGCTCCAAACCAGGTCCCCCAAGAACCCAGCCATGTCCCCCAGGAACCCAGCCAGGTCCCCCAAGAACCCAGCCAGGTCCCCCAAGAACCCAGCCATGTCCCCCAGGAACCCAGCCAGGTCCCCCAGGAACCCAGCCAGGTCCCCCAGGTACCCAGCCAGGTCCCCCAGGAACTCAGCCAGGTCCCCCAGGAACTCAGCTAGGTCCCCCAGGAACTCAGCCATATCCCCCAGAAACTCAGCCAGGTCACTGAAGCCAGCAAAGACTGTAAATTCATCTGCATCTACAGCTTCCGGTTGTAAAAGACAGCAGGATGCAGTTGAGTGTTTGACCAGATCATTTGGTCATAAAAGACCACAAGAGGAATTTACTGAGTGTGTTGAACCCAACATTAAAAGGTCCAGGTTTCATACTGCCCCCTCTTGCAAAACTGGCCTTGGTAGAGGAAAAAATATTAGAATGTCCTCTGAAGAAGAGGATAAGGACTTGGAGCCTCAAACTTCAGATCAACCTCATATCCAATCACACATCCAATCTCATACCCAATCTCATATCCAATCTTCTTTGCAACGCAGTGTAGAGATTGTACCATCAAACACCACGTCTTCTGAAATGACAGCAGCCTATGTTCGCCGGCTGTCTCAAAATGGTGCATTCCATGACAAGTCTGACTTTGAAATTCTCACAGAACAGCAAGCCTCCAGTCTGACCTTTAACCTTGTGACTGACTCCCAGATGGGAGAGATCTTCAAGTGTCTTCTACAAGGGTCGGATTTGTTAGAAACAAATGTTGCAGCTGCAGAAAATCAAGGTTGGCCCCTTGGCACTCCTCGGAAAGAAGGAGAGCTTTTCCCAGGCATTACCACCCCAAGCAAACTTGTTACTCCCTCAAAACTCATTGCCACATGGTCAGCTATCTCGCCTCAAAAGTTTTCTTTTCCGAATTCAAAAATCCAAGTTCCGGTTAATCCAGAATTGTTAGATGAGAGTTGCATGCTGGAAGTACCTTCTGCCCTATTGGAAAGCAGAATGGCACCACAGTCAAGTGTATTCTCACAAAGGTCATATTCGATCTTGGCAGAAGATCTGGCCGTCTCCCTTACAATTCCTTCACCTCTTAAGTCTGAGAGTCACCTCAGTTTCCTACACCCAGCCATTGGGGAGAAAACGTCTGCTCCAGATAGTGTGATTAGCGCACACTTCAGCGAGGACGCTCTCCTGGAAGGCGAAGATGCAACGGAGCAGGACATCCACCTTGCCCTAGACACCGACAACTCCAGCAGCGCATCAAGTGGTGCTAGCAAGACCAGGGAGCCGCCTGTTAACCCATTGTTTCACTTCAAACCTCATTTGCCCATGCAGGCAGTAGTGACCGAGAAGTCTAATGATCATTTCATTGTAAGGATACGTCATGCAGACATGAACTCCAGCCGCTCCAGTGTCAACTTCTGCAACCTAGGCAACAACTCCAACGGTTCAGGTGAAAACTTGACGAACCCGGCGATCAACTCTACAGGCACAGAAATAATCTCACCAAGCCAAGCAGGCGTTGTTCCAAGAACAAACTGTACGTGGGTGGGCAACTCTATGAGCCAAGCAGTCAACTGCATAGGCCAAAGCGTGGATCCCACAAGTGAAGTCATTAATTATCGGGCTGCCAAGAGCCCTCAAACCGCACCCGGAGAACAACACCATGGGACGCCCCCAGAAAAACATTGTTACGAAGCCACTATATCTACAACCACTCTCCCCATCCACCATTCCTGTCCTTCCACCAGCACTGAAACTGCATCTGAACTGTCTGAGCCGTGCCTCTCCATCGTGGAAGACCCCAGAAGTGGAAAACCCGGGAAAAAGCAGACGAAACACCACGTGGAAACAAAAGCCAAGAGGTATAATAAAGATGCTGTCCCAGAGAAGAGCAAGCACAAAAAGAAGTCCTCCAAAAGTCCCAAAGGAAAAGACCGTAGGAGTTCCAAGAGGGAGAGAAATAAAGTCAGTTCTCCACTCCGATCTACCCCATCACCCAGCAGTCTGTCTGCCAAGAATATCATTAAAAAAAGGGGGGAAGTGGTGGTGTCGTGGACAAGGTGAGTTGTTGTTTATGCATTTTTTGTTTCTGTTGTTGAGCAGAATTCCTATTAGCTGTCATGCGTGTGTCTGAAAAATATTTTCCTCCTTGAAGGGATGAGGACCGTGATATACTTCTTGCACTGAAAACCAAAGGTGCCTCTCGAGATACTTTTTCTGCCCTTTCAGACAAGATGAAGAAGACACCCGCTCAGGTAGACTATATAATCACACATTTACTTAGTTTAGAGATGGTTTTTCCTTTTAAACAAATGGATCTTTTATTCTTAGGAATTGTTTATTTTAATCTTCTCTGTCGATAAGGGTCAGCGTTATTGGTACTACATTCTGAATACTCTATTGGGAGAAAAACTGCACTTATTGTCAAGTGTTTTATTTGGGCAGACAGTGCTCGAAGACCAGGTTGTGAAAGGCAAGACGTGGCTTCAAGATTGCTGTTGTTTTTTAATACTTGGATCATAGACAACCTTCGTCTGTGCTTCGGGACGACTCTTCATGTCAACCCACACATTTTAAATTTGGTTCAATTCCAAAGATTGGCATAGCAACATTTTAATTTTTTACACCTTATGGATTATAACTGCTTTAGACTGCTAGCAATGTCAACCAGTTATCTTAATCAAAAGTTTGAATCTAAAGTGTTCATGTCCTTGAACACATGGATCAGGCGAGACAGTCTGGTCTTAGATCGCTCCCAATGTGTTTCTCAAATTTGTAACGCATATTAGAAAAATAGTCTGTGCTGATGCACAAAATTTTAAAACAGCGGTAGTAATAATTGACTAATATTTTTGTTGAGAAAATGTATTACTAGATCAAGGTATAGTGTTTTGTTAATATTAATTTGTTTCATACATACTTTTTTGCTGCGCCTGACTATGAGATACTAGTGCACGCTCTTTTCAGTCATATTCATTTAGTATTCTTTTTTTTCTAATTTCGATTTGTAGATTTCGGAGAGATTTTCCCAGTTGATGAAGCTTTTCAAGAAGAAAGGGAAGATGGCCAGCTGAACTCGTTGTTGTTTTTTTATTCAATCACAATTTCCTGTTTGTGGAGTTTTTGTCTCTCAGCTTTTGCAAGGCAAAGGCTGGCATCTTAATTTTAAAAGTTGAATCTGGTCACCTGAATCTGATCAATCTTATTGATGGGCGAGGAACATACAACGTCAGTTTTATGAGCAGAATGCAATGCGCTGGATTTATTGTATTTTTTGTTTAATAATGTAACCTGCCATTTTGATTGTAGGCAATGTCCCATCTGTCTCACAGCTGTTAGTATTCCGTAGCAACGTTAAACACAGCTGCGGTCATACATTCAATTTAAAGTCATTAATACGTTTTAACTGTAAATAATAGATTAGTGATTTTTTTCTAATGCTCATTTGAAGCATTGCAGCTTGTGCTGCTTGTACAAAATTTGTACAAAATGTTTTGTTTGCATATCTGGGAGTGGTTTTGTCTAAAAATAAAGATCGCTACTACAATGAAATTCACATATACTCTGCCACATGGAAGAAAGTATGTTTTTACTTTAAGTAAGTCAAAAGTATTCTGTTGGGTATACATTGACTTCAAAACGATCGATTAAAATAATAGATAAATGCACACAGTTTGTGTAAGTGTCATAGTAAGTTATAATATGTTCATAAATATTAGGGTTATTTACCAAGTACACATTTGTTGACAACTTCAATATTTGTTTTTGGATGTTTGTGAATTAATAATTAGAAGTCGTTAGGAAATACACTGTGTATATTGTACATACATTTTTGTTTTGGAAAAATAAAGTTTATTTATTTAACAAGATTTTGAATGTGATGCTGTTTTACATTTTGCCTTGGGTCAGATGTTCACCTTCATAATTGTTGGTACTCATGTAGTAATTTATTATATAAAACTGCCATTATGGAATAAGACAGACAAATATCTATATTGTAATGGGTCGTAAACAGCGCCCTCTAAGTTCACCTTTATTTCAGAGGAATCATATTTTGGTCTACTACCAAGAGTGTCTGTTACCGTAAATAAATAACAATTCATTTTAACTACAAAATGGTTTACTTATCAGAAAAAAAAATACTTGATGTCTTCCTGAGGACGACCATAAAGAATATTGGTCTGGGGATAATCCAATGCCTCATATTGCCCATCATACACCCTGTTTTATACGGGAGGTAACTGTAAGTCATTGATCGTTCTGTCTAGTCCAATAGATTTGGTCGTTCAGTTGAATACAGTTATTCTACTGTACACGTAGAGATTGTTAGAAAAAAATGTGGAAGTAAAAATAACACAAGCTGGGCATAGAGCTGATTGGACTACATGTCTGGCTGTTGACAATTATGTGGTAAAACCAGCCCGAGGCCATTGTCCAGTTGCTTTGTGGATCGATCCTCGCGTTCTATGAGTCCTGGTTGCAACAGATTGGATATACCCTCACTCTCTGACCATGGTCAGAGATGGGCTGTCGACCTCTTCAAAGGGTGGAAACAGAGCTTTAATTCTACAACAACATAAACTGGCCTTTCCGAAGCAAGTGGAACAAATAACCGAGTTGAAATGTAAGTTAATTTGCACTCATATCCTGTAGAACGTCCGGTAATATTTCACACTTTTCCAACATCGCCTAATGTTTAAGCAAGCTAATTGAGAAGTTAATTTTTTTAAAATCTTTAATATGCACATGAAACCTTCATGAAATACTTATTCTGTTTTACTAGTTGCCATGCAAAGGTCCTCTGCTATAACTATGCCGTGTCTTGTTTTCCAGCTTAAGGATATGTGGCACAGAAGATGGGGGACTGGAACCTGCTGGGGAGTATTTTAGAAGAAGTCCACATACATTCGACCATTGTGGGCAAAATCTGGCTCACCATTCTTTTCATATTCCGCATGCTGGTTCTCGGCGTGGCCGCGGAGGACGTCTGGGACGATGAGCAGAGTGAGTTCGTGTGCAACACGGACCAGCCCGGTTGTAAGAACGTGTGCTACGACGACGCCTTCCCCATTTCTCTCATCAGATACTGGGTCTTGCAGATAATTTTTGTGTCCTCGCCGTCCCTGGTATACATGGGACACGCGCTCTACCGCCTGAGGGCCCTGGAAAAAGAGAGACACAAGAAGAAAGCTTTCCTGAAGGCGGGGTTGGAGTGCTCCGACCCCGTTCACGACGAAAGACAGAGGATCGAGAGGGAATTGAGGAAGCTGGAGGAACAGAAGCGGGTGAGGAAAGCTCCGCTCAGGGGCTCCTTGCTTCGTACGTACGTTTTCCATATCTTGACCCGGTCAGTGGTGGAGGTTGGCTTTATCGTGGGACAGTATGCCTTGTATGGCATCCGGCTGGACCCTTTGTACAAATGCGAGAGGCTGCCGTGTCCAAACAGCGTGGACTGCTTTGTCTCCAGGCCGACCGAGAAGAGCATTTTCATGATTTTCATGCTCGTCGTCGCCGGGGTTTCTCTGTTCCTGAATCTCCTCGAGATATTCCACCTGGGCGTGAAGAAAATCAAAGAAAGTATCCACGGCATTAAAGGTGCAGACGATGATAGCTTGATTGTTTTCCGGTCCAAAAAAACCTCCATGGCCCAGCATGCGTGTGTCCTCACAAACTCACCCCAGGAAAGGATGCAGCTCACTCAGACGGCCTACGCCGTGGTCCCGGAGGGCCAAGTGGATGCGGTTCCCCTGTACATGCCCTCGGCGCCTCCACACAACGTCCGCAGTGCCAGCGGGTCAGAGCGCTACCCCAGACAACTGAGCGTGACCAGCCAGCCCGAGATTCAGCTCTGTGCCGTGGAGCACGGCTACGCCCCGGACCAGGTGAACCCGTCGTGCAGCAGTGACGACTCCAACGGGCCTAAGTGCTCGGGCGTGCTCCGGCATGTTGGTACACAGCCACGGCCTACGCTCACGGCCGGCCACATGGAGATACCCGCCGCCCTGCGCGACCAGCTGCTCATCCAGAGCCGGGTCGGCGCTCCGCCGGACCACAGCGAAGCCAGTGACACGTCGGACAGCGGCCACTATCCCACGGCAAGAAAGGGTAGCTTCATGTCACGCGGACTCTCTCAGAACAACCTGGCCAGTCCTCCCGATACACCCGACACCGGGAGCGGACCGGACGCCGAGGCCAAACGTATCGCCCAGGGGGAGAGTCCACCCATGACTCCTCCTCCGGCTGGTGGACGGAGAATGTCCATGGTAGGTAGACTGGTTCCACAAATGGCTTATTAAAAAAATTATGTATTGTGTTCGATAGTGCTACGACTAGGTGATGCTACGACTAGGTGATGCTACGACTAGGTGATGCTACGACTAGGTGATGCTACGACTAGGTGATGCTACGACTAGGTGATGCTACGACTAGGTGATGCTACGACTAGGTGATGCTACGACTAGGTGATGCTACGACTAGGTGATGCTACGGCTAGGTGATGCTACGGCTAGGTGATGCTACGACTAGGTGATGCTACGACTAGGTGATGCTACGACTAGGTGTTGCTACGACTAGGTGTTGCTACGAATAGGTGTTGCTACGACTAGGTGTTGCTACGACTAGGTGATGCTACGACTAGGTGATGCTACGACTAGGTGATGCTACGACTAGGTGATGCTACGACTAGGTGATGCTACGACTAGGTGATGCTACGACTAGGTGATGCTACGACTAGGTGTTGCTACGACTAGGTGATGCTACGACTAGGTGATGCTACTACTAGGTGATGCTACGACTAGGTGATGCTACGACTAGAAGCTCTGTGTGACGCTTGACTTTTCACTCTTTCAGAGCATGATTCTGGAGCTGTCTTCAATCATGAAAAAGTGAGAAGTGGCTGAGTGACTAGAAGCACACAGTGACCACCCCTTCTGATGCCTAATTGCATTCGGAATAACATGTGTGTTATGGACTAAAGTGAGCAAAGGATAGTGGCCTAAGGAAATTATATATTTTTAATCATGGCTACTAATTAATTATGCATGCAAAACACAGGGATTGGATAACTACCCACCAATCACGTCTTATAACACGCCTTTTGTTGTTGAAGCACTTTGATATTATTTGTCAGACGGAAAAGTTAGAAGGGCTCTTCAAATTTCAGCTGAATGGAATTTTACGTATGGAAAAGCTCTTGAAACAGTTAAGGATGCATTTTCAATCCAGAATAAAGTTGTCACCACTTCAATGTCTTCAAGTGTTTTGATTGTTTGGAAATATATAATCTGTCCAATTTGCTTTGCATGATGTATTTTCTTTTCTAAAATATGCGGTATTAAATGCAAACATGTATAATTCCTTTCTTCCAATCTGATATTGATTAGAATGGATAAAATAACATCTGAGTAATTTCAAATTAAATCAAAACTGCAAAGATAGCTATAGCAAAAAAAGCAAATGACAAAATGTAAATGATATGTTTCTTTATTTCATAAACAGAAATGGTGTCTAGACAAAAAATGTAATTCATATAACACTAGCAATTTAAATGAATGAAAATGGGGTTTGCACAATACTGTATGTACAATGGCAATTAAAGTCATTTTAATTTGTTAGGGTCTGTAGCATTTCAAACTAAAAAGATAACAACTCTTATTAGAGAATAAGCAAATAACAACTATTTCAAATTGACAATATTAACACAAAACAGTCTTCAAGATAAACGAGAGAATCACTACTTTGTGGCTAGAAACTTAGAAGAAGAGCTAATACATGAAAATTATACACCAAAATGTACTAATACAATAATCCATATTATCTGTGTAAAAAGCATGTAGAAAAACACCTGATGCAGTTTGCTGATACAGTCATTGACCAATTATGAGAGGTATGAAGGATTTCACAGGTAGATACGTGTGAGAAGGTCCGCACTGGTGGAAACTCAATAAGCCCAGCTCCCTGCATACACTCACTTCACTGAATGTGAACTACGGCCTCTGCAAGTTCTAAGGCAAAAACTGGAGGAGCACTTATATGTAACTCTGAAACATCCGCAGCTGAATGTAAAGACGAGTCCGAGGAGACGCATAGTTTGTCCGATTACAAATGTAAAAACGATAACCGCCGGTCCAATTTATGCCTGTCCGTAAGTTCTATTTACATGGCAAATGTTAGAAACACATCTGTAATTGTGACACCTTTTTGTAAACATGTTTTACTTTTACTCCTAAAATGTTCTCAGCCTGTGAATTCAATCCAGATACCTATATTCTTTGTTATAAAGTTGAGCAATTTGTGAAAAAGGCAAGTTTTGTTAATCTTTTCAGAAGAACAACCTTTGGAGTTGGAGAGCCAGTGTTAGTCTTTTTCGGAGAAGCAGCACAAAAATGAAAACATTAAAAAACTATAAAACTAAACAAGTAGTTTTACTGTTTAGTTTTACAATGCTGTAGGTAACTGTAGGTTTACAAAATGCTTATGCTTTAAAAATGTTCATTAAATGCACCTAGCTTTACAACAAAACCCGACAACTAAAAATCAGCACCAACAAACCAATTCGAATGGCCTTTTTCATTACATTTTTTGAAAGCTTGGGTTCGATAAGGAAACTTCCGAGAGAATTCAATGCTATAAAAACGGGTTAGAAAATGTATTACCAAAACACAATGAAATTATTAAGATACTTTCAGTTTTCTTTGCAGCTATTGTTGGGTTTGATTGTGCAAAGCTTATTATTGTATTATTTGCACTGGTAGAACATGGCGTTGGGAGTATAAAAGCAGAAGTTAGAAGTGACACTCAAAGCAAAGCAAAAAACATCCAAGCAAACAGAATGAAATGTAACTAGCTAAAGAACCAGTTTGCTACCGATTCAGAAATGGAGAAATAAAAAGCTTGGCACCCTGAGACAAAAAACAAGAGCGACTGTAAAATTGACTAGACTCTGTTTCGGCCAACCCGGCAAATCAGCGTGTGATTGAGATGATGACACACAGTGACCTCACCTGTAATCACTGGGGTGATGGAAGAGGTGTCAACGCACCATGGTTACAACTACTGGTTACCACAGTGGGCCTGGACTACTGACAATGAAAGCCCCTAGACAATTTGTAAAACCTTCCATGGGCCTCGTCAGATAACCGTCACTGCGCATGGATCCGGGAGTAAGATCTATGTCTTGGAACTCTACATGTTACACATATTAAACCAGAAATATGCTATGCGCTCAAACTATCCAAAATAATCTATAATAATCAGAGACGCTTACTGAGGACATCTAAAACAAAACATTGAATGATATTCTATTGGTATAGCTTTGACGGAGGACAAAACAAACGTTATTAATTTAAGCCCCCCCCACCAATTTAGGCATGTGTCACGAGCTCTGCCTAATGAGAGGGCCTTTCTAGTGGAACTTCGTGCTTTGCACACTTACTTCAAAACAAGCAAGACAATACATGTATTAGGTCTTAATTGCATATGTTTGCATCCATTGGTCTTGACTGTTTTGTACCTGATAATGGAGACAGATGAATACTGTTCAACAGTGATAGCATATGTGCCCGGAGCGACGCCCAAGTAGAACCAAATGACCAAACACTAACAGAACTAGCGATCACACATGCTCGAGACTTTCTTTACATGAGGACGTCACTGCACGCGTCATCTCGAAGTGCAGTCGTCTACAACTCTAGCTACGGTCCTTCGGTTTAATAACCGAATGGATAAATAATAAGCCACCAGGAACTAGACCACCACAAAGCTACACTCTCTAATATAAGAGTTAGTCATTTAAGACTGATTGGAGAACAACACATCTGTGACCAATAGGGGGCGCCAACATGCCGCCGTGGATAATTGGCAACACCCATTAGAAAACATATCTGATCTCCCACAGTCACAGACTGTATAGCTTTTTGTCCTGAATCAAGTTTACGTGATGACTAAAGCATTGTAACTCAATCGAATTCATTCCTCATAGTGTATGGCTCTGTTTCTGATTACGCTTGAGTTTCTGTACATTTACATTTTAAATGTAAATATTGTTCACCAAAAGAGACAGGCTATATTTAGCTGAGGGCTGTTGTTAAAAGCGAACAAAAGCTAGACAGACCTACTAGGTAGAAAACAGTCAGCATGCATTTAAATCACAATATATGATGTTTTGAACAAACGTACAATCAGGGCGAACATGTTACAATGTCATTAGAACTGTTATTTTGCTTGACAACCACACGCACACTGTCTCAATTAGCTTATTGAATTATGAAAGGCGCATGAATATGACATGTGAACATTCTGAACATTACAATGCCAGCTTCCTTTCGTTTATAAACCTGTTTACCGTAGGTTTCTGAGATAAACGTCTTCCTGGAGATATTTATATCAACGTCAATTAATCAGTGAAAATGTTTTCATTCGAGTGCCAATTTAAGTGCTTCGGAAACAGAGTTTCTGAACCATGAAGTGCTACTAGATGACTAGTTAAAAATCTGGTGATGGAAGGAAAGTGCCGAAATTGAGATTCATTGGAGAAAGTAGTCATGAGAGATATCTCGTGTATGTTTTTTGTCACTCACAGAATATCTATTCCTCCGCTTGATGAATTGTTCGCACACATAGTCCTTGTCAACATCGAAACATAACACTGAGAAAATTCAAAGGGTTGTCTGTCAGAGACTTTCACAATCATACATATGTATACCATCTTTAAATACTGATAAGAAGAAATAAAGTTTCTTAAAAACACAAGCCAAGCCGCCTTTTCACATTTAAAGAGGTGTCAAAGTTAGAATCAATGTAGCTCGTGCCACAGGTTATTCAACCAACAATACACTGTCCTCACCAGCAAAATCTAATTTTCATGCAAAGGGCTTCAAAAATTTTTATGAGTGTGCGTGTGTGTGCATGTGTGTGTGTGTACCAGTGTGTGTGTATATCAAGCTGATTTCCTGAGTTTCAGAACACCCAGCCTATTGGGGAATTTTCCTTTGGCCAGGAAACAGCAAAGCAAATGTGTTCCTTAACAAAAAGACGTTTGATATAACCCCAGTGAAAAGGAAATGTCTAAGTTTCTACCTGTACAATACTACATTGACAGCCACCATGCTCCAAACTATATACATTATACGTACTGTCCAACCAAGCACTCGAAAGTTACCGATCCAACGCACAAACAACAATGGTATTGCTGATTTCTGTCAACGTAGCTATATAACCACCTGCCAAATTGTTTGTTGTTCTCTTTCATTTCAGTGCTGAGGAAGGCAAAGGAGGAATGTTTTTGTACTCTCTCTCTCTACACATCGTTTTGCTGTACAGAAAATGCTAATGAGTTATGCAGAAGACATTTTTTTTGCATATGAACATTTAGAGTCAAACCGCTTCATGAAATCGCTCATGTGCGGAAGCCGTGTCCTTATTTCAATGGATCATGTTGAACATTCAGAATATTTTTTTTCCTGAGTTGGGATTGCTGTGACAAGGGCCACCGAGAGAGAGAGAGAGAGAGAGAGAGAGAGAGAGAGAAATAGTGTTAGAGGTAGAAATAGATTGATAAGAAAGAGAGACATATTGACTAAAGCTGAGATACTGTACATAGATTAAGGAAACAAAAAGAGCTGCTGTTAGGTCCATTGAGGATTTAACTGAACATTTGATCGTTGCCCGTCCCTGTGAGTTATCTTCAAAACATAAATAGAGGGAAGTGTCTGGCTGCCTGGTTGTGGTGTAGCACCATTCTGAGTGGGGTTTTGTGTGAGAGGTTCCTACTCTGTAATGCTTACAGAGAGGAGAATACCTGGAGAACAGTATTGCTGTTAAGACAACTGTAGTGTTGACCTTTAAAAAAAAAATACACACATAAATACGTACAATCAAAAATAATGTTTGTCAAAAAACACTGGCAGAGGCTGACCATCTCAATAACCCGCAGAAAGGGTTTGTCAGGAGAAAAAAAAAATTAAATATTAAAAAAGGTAAAAACAACTGTTACTAGGTGCACTCCTTCCTGGGCAGTTCGTCCGTTGTACATTTATCTGTCATTTCCTGACAGAAGTCTACCGTTACGGTCTGATTGGACTGCTCGTTGTTGAACAAAACCCCCTCCTCCGTGTACAAACTCATCCCTCGGCCCTCCGTCTCGTGGCCGGCCACGCCCCCGTCGGCCCCGTTCCCCATGGCCGAGTCAGGATCACTCTCCAAGGCCCCGGAGGACTTGAGGAAGCTGCGCTCTGGGGTGGCCGAGCCGGAGTGGCTGGTGAGGTCAATGCTGTTGGAGGCAGCATTACTGGCAGTGGTGGTGTTGGTGGTGACGGGCTTCAGGACAGACTGGACTTGCTCCGGGCTCAATTGCACGTCCCTGCACACCTCCTGGGACAGGCAGGAGAAGTTCTCCCAGAGCTCGCCCATACACGCCTTCAGCTGGTTCCTCTCCGTCAGAAGCTTGTCCTTCTCGTTCACCTGGTGGACACAATAGGGAACATAGAGGGATGAGGACACTATTCACTTAACCACATGTGTCATTATAACATACTAACTGCTTGAGCGCCTGCCAGGCTCGCATTCATTTCAGGGAGTTTGCAGACGTTCGGCAAACGACAAACATTCTGTACCTGAGCTCAGCCCAGCGCCAGGCGGTACAATTTCACCGCGATGTACCTGGACCAGATCAGCATACCCCCCCCCCGTAAATGTAATACCGCCCACAATGCACAATATTATATATTATATAATATTTGATGCAGATCCTTCGCTTTATTTGGTCTCAGAAAGCGCTTCCTTTAAAGTAGGCGATATATATGATAAATGATCCCACTGACCACTGAGATTATTATTTTTTGTCACTACAAAGTCAGAATGTTATTTGAGTGTATTTATTACAATGAATTTCCTAAATAAATTATAATTCAATGTACCATGATTAGATAGCGAAATGCATTCTGGGATATGTTGTGAAAATACTGTGTTTCTTTTCGAAGTGTTTCATTCATCGTATTAAATCAGTTCAGCTAGCTGTCAATATTAAATTACAGATATAAAAATCAATACAAAAATGGAGACCAAAAGATGAAGGCTAAAAGAAGGTATGAAACTTAGTTGAGCTAGATTCCTTTTTTAAATGCAGTTAAAGTGCAGACATACCCCAAACCATGTAGCGTGGCCATAAGAGGACAGTGAGCACAAGCCAGGTCAGACACACTATCGCCTGGCCGGGCGGTGAGAAAGTGGAGCTGGACGAGGCTAGAATCGTGGTGGCTGACGAAAACAGGTGAGTGTGTATAGAGGAAATAAAATATTTGGGAATCTTTATTGAGGTTCATTTACATTCGTCGTCAATCTACGACGTTGAGCATTATTGCAGAATAAAGTGTAACGTTAGCCAATGAGAGAAAGAGCCCACCGCGATGTCATGGAAACACTGGTTCAAGTGAGACGTAGAGACAGCACTTCACTAGGGAGGCCCCACACCGACACACCAGCGCTACCATGGCAACGTGACAGCCAGAGGGACATCGTCAAAGTAACATTTGTTGGAGGCACGTCATTGTCATTAAGTTCAGGCGTACTTTTATATAGATGCCGCCTTCTTCTGCTACCCCGCGGTATACAGGAAGCGACGTGTGACTATGAGAATAGCCTACGTGCGAAAGAGGCCTCTGGCAGTGTGAATTACCTTACGCAAATGCAGTATGCCACCATGCACAGTACTGTGTAAAAGTCTCCGGCACCGGAACGTCAAACCAAGCCATTACCTTTTTTCAGAGCACTGTACTTTAAGGACATTGGTTCTATTACTGTGCACACTCACCAGTTTTCTGATCTCACATTCCAGGTTCATTATACAGTCCAGCTTCCTCTTGCGGCAGCGCTGTGCCGCGATACGGTTCTTACTGCGCCGCCGGACGTCGTGTATGAACTCCAGCTGCTCCGAGGTCAGTTTGTGCATTTTTACCATCATTTGGAAGTCGTTACGTGGAAGATTGGTGATTTGATCGACAGGGAAAGGAAGCTTCACCTGTAAATGAGGCAAACAAAAATTTGTTTCAATGATGATGAATGAAAAAAAAATTATGTGCTACTTTTTTATATTGAACACTGAATGAAAACCAATGGTCTAGTTTAATTGATGAACTAGTTTTATTTATGAATGCTCGGTACCTGTAAATGCCAAAATATACCTCAAGATGGCGCCAGAGCACCATAGTTGGGTTGAATACATACAATGTGACTCTTTCCTGCGCTCTCTGGACCTCAGATATGGAACATGTGACCTAGTCCGCCTCAGAATAGGTCATATGGAACATGTGACCTATTCTGAGGCGGACTGATACAAGGTGATCCTACAAACACATGTCTCTCCATTGATGCCTGTTGGCTTGGGGAGGAGCTCTGGTGACAAGAGAGAGAGAAGAGAAACACAGATGTGGACTTGTCACTCTTCTCCGTGGGCGATGTGCGGCGGTATCTGGATGACACGCGTAAACATCAATACTATCAGCCTGCAATACTCCTCTGGGACTGGGGGGGAACAAAAGAAATGCAGGGCCGTACATTATCTGACATGCAACTTGCAATAGCACAAAACAACTGTTTCCAACGATCCACTGACAATATCCAGAAGGTTGTGTTTTATTCTCCCGCATGGCGTTGATCGTCTGGTTCCTCTTCCTCCCTCAGGTGCTGGCAAGCCTTCTGATAGCCACACACAACCCCCCACCCCCAGTGGTATCACAGAACGCCAGGGAGCAGCCGTTTGAGGGAGTCGAGAGCCACGTGAAAGGAATAGATGACAGGAGGAATAACAAAGAGCCAGAGGAAGACAGCATGAGAGCTTGGCAAGATGAGAGGACCTGCTGTTCTCCTTTACTCGGCTCTCTATGGCTACGGGAAGGAGCGAGGGAGAGATGGATGGAGGGACGCGGGGTGAGCGGGAAACGGCTGCTGAACTAGGCTGCTGAACTAGGCCCAGGGGGTCCTGGGAGACTGAGCCCCCCACTTGAAACACCTGCAGTAGGTTACAAAAAATGGACTGGGCCAGAAAAACCTCCCCACAGTCATGGGAGATATATATAGCATTACCCGGGGTAAGTGCTCCACTTCAAGCGAACAAAGCAAGGTGCCCGTTTGACCGCGTCGAAGTCGCTCTCCACCCGAAGAGCAATTGTAGATGTCAACTTATCTCAGGGAGAGAGGTTTGAATTTCCTCATTAGACGCCGTTGGTCCACAGAGGGCTGCTGTGCCCATTCCTCGTCTCCCCTGCTTGGCTCGCGTGTGTGTGCATGGAGCAACATGAATAAATAATGGACTCAAGCTCAAGGCCACACTGGGGTCCTGCCTACTGCCTGCTGCCAGCCGGCTCTGTGTGATCCGAACCACAAGAAGGTGACTCAGTCCGAGACCATGTTCGAGTGCCACGGCCGGGATATATTTACCCGCTCCGCCAGGAGAACCCGTCCAGTAACCGGGCCGAGATGACAGAGTGCGGCCCCAGCGGCTGTCGTTAATTTAGTCCCATAATGGATTCTTACCGCCTCTCCGTTCCTTTCCCCTCCTCCTGTGCCCCCGTCCTCGCCTCATTCTTTCTCTGGGTCATTATGTCGCATCTGAGTCTAGACCGAGAAGTTGGGCTCATCTGTTATCACTGTGTGCTGGCTGTGTCAGACACACACACGGGGGGAGAGCGGGGGGTGGGGGGGGTTGAGTCGGCGGCTTGCAGGTCCAGACCTGGGCAGAGCCCCGGGGGTCGGAGGGAGAGGAGACCCGCAGATGACGGACGTTACCTGGGGTCAGCGGGGTTCGTGTAGCTCGAGTGTTAACCTGCAGGGCTGGTGACCCCGGTTGAACCCCCTGTTGAACCACAGAAAGGAGTGAAACACCGTAGGGCACAGGGATCCCCACCTACTGCTATGTTCCTTCCTAGCTATTGATACAAGACCCGAGGCTGTAAATACTTTCAATTATCACAGCAATTTCCTTTGAAAGACAAAGCAATGTACGCTCTCAATAGACTGCCTGCTCCCTGCGACTAATTCTTCAGGTCAAATGCTCTGCCGAGATTTACTCCCGTTGGCGATTGCGGCTCTATGTCTGCATTGGAAAAAAAGCCTTAACAGACACGAGTATCAACACAAGGTTTTCCATAAGCATATTCTTTAAGCTCTCGACCCCATGGGAAACAACCCTGCTTAATCTCACATATGCAGGAGGGAGAGCGTCAGACGTCCTATGGAAATCTGCTAGAGATGACAATGTTCTGGGTCGTCGCTGCTTCCTGTACTGTGAACAGCCGTTATTACCATGAGCCCCCATAGAATATGGCTTTGATGAGCACCGAAGTGACGCTCTGGGTCTGTAGGTACCGGATGATGCCAAGTCCCAGGCGAGGGCAACATGGCACTGTCCCAGCTGGCCTTGGGGCTGAGCCAGATCTCAGCTGCCAGCCTCGAGATCCGAGTACCCCCCCGGCCCTCCCACACACACACACACACACACACACACACACACACACACACACACACACACACACACACACACACACACACACACACACACACACACACTCACTCTTAAGGCATCACAACAACAGCCAACCACAGCCTGACCCGCTACTCACTTTGGCTGCACATCATACTAAACAACTAAACCTACTGGGCAGTAGTTATCTGTGAACATCACATTATCTCACTAACTTCAGTTTGCTTAGTGAGTTAAACACAATGGACAAATGACAGCAACGTCAGTGGATGACTGAGCATACTTCATTCACTGTCTGTTGTCATTGTTCATCGCAGCCTTTAACACAATGCTGCATCAAATCGTGATGGTTGATGAATAATGTCATGAGTGGAATATGGCATTTTCGATTGTAGTAGACAGTTATATTTAGGACTCCTGTATGAGTCACACGCTCGTTAAGTAGGTGAAGCGTGGTGGTGGGGGAGATGGGAAATATTGTGCGGCCAATATAGCTATGATATTCTTTACAATCACTCCCACAAAGCTCTTTCAGGTCGACGTTTGAAATGTACCTTGACCAGATAATGTACAGTAGATTCATCTCAACACCTATACAGAGTAAGATCAAAGATCAGCATTCCTCCTTCGAGATGTTTTCTGAACCTAGGCCCTGGTGCAGCTTACAGAAGGGCATCTCATCTCCGGGCACTGACTTGGCTCGTGTCTCGCGGATCGCCAGGGACACCGTTAAAAACAGTCGAAGTGTAAAATTGCAACTACTAATACAAATTTACTTCAAAGTATCGCGCTGTCTGCTGTGTGTCAAGGCGTTGCTAATGTAGGTAGCATGACTGGGTTTCTACACAACAGCCCATTACCACAGTACTGGTGAAGTGGGTGCGCTAGAGAAGACCCGGTGTGCTTTAGTCTCCCTTCCAACGGCTATTTCGTCCCTCTGTTGCTTTAGCCTCTAGTTTAACTACTTCCTTCCCTGTCAAAGTTCATTGTTTCCAGTGCCGGGGCTGTAGCTATTTTTACCGCCGCAGCGGTGGCCCTGGGCTCTCGCTGTGCTAGCCTCTGCCCGACCGGGGCTTCGTAACGCCTGCCGGTTGCTCGGCAAAAAAAATAGCACTGGCGTGGCAACACTCAAGGCTGTGTCTTCTTCCCCCCTGAACCCGTTAACTGTGTTTGTTTTTACGGCTGACTCGTGGGGCGGTGAAGAGGGCCCCAGGAAGCGTTAGGTAGCAGTTTTATGATCAGATAAGGCTGTGCACGAGCAGTGCGGGATCTGTCCTCACACGAGGCTCATTTGAGGGCTCGACTATGGCCCACGTACACAAGAGTGTGTCCAAACAAACCTATTAAGAGAGAGCTTTCTGAGACCAGACAGCCTCATACTAATGTTACCGGCAGCATGTGATAGTAGAATGCCGGGTCAATATCGTTCTGACAGGAGGACGTTGCGTGCTTCTGACTGAGCGCACTGGCTGTCCATCCACGCCAAGGCGCACGAGAAAACAAAGCAAAAGGTGTATCTGCAAAGTGATTCTTGAGGCTGCTTTCTCCTTCCTCGGACTGCAGTTCGATCAGCTGTAAATCAATTGTCTATAATTTACAGCCTTGGCGTTGAACAGACCTGCTCCTAAATTACTGGCTGTGGTATTAATTACACATTGCTGCGTGGGCGGCTCGTCTCCGCGCTTTCTCTGTTTGCGCACATAGAACAAGTGACTTGGATTGTTCCACAGTCGAAGGCTCAATCCTGTCACGGCGAAACGGACTAGCAAGCTCTGAGAATCCAATCGCCATGGCAACGCACCACTTTCTCCCCCCCTCTCTGCCTCGTTTTTTTTCCTCTTTCAATCCCCCCTCCCCTCCTGGCTCCCATCACACTGCTCCTCTGCCCCTTTTCCTTCAGGCAAATAGAAAGCGAGTATCCCGACAACAAAAGAGAATGCAACTGATGCAATAATTGCAGGCACCAGCTTGAGGTGTTTGGTGTGAATAAAAACATGTCCAACTGTCCCTTAGATGGGAACAGAACAACTTACATTCAGATTACAACAGTGACACCTTTTGATCAGCATCCATTCATTTCTGTGTTCAGTGTTTGTCGTTGTAGACAAACGAAACACTGTCATGAACGAAAGGAGTGTTCTTCAGTCTGGGCCAAGAGTCAGTTGTCTGGCCAGGTGGATTAGGGGATGATTAGTGGATGATTAGGGGATTGGTGGTGAGCCTGCAGATTCATCATTTTACAACAGAGCCCAGACCCGGCACCCCCCCACCATACACTCACATGATCACTTATGACACAACACGGCGAAGGTGTATACCTAACTGGTTACACAATTTAAGCCCAGCTCGGTGTCTTGGGAATTGTTAGCACATTCTGGGTTTGGATTAGAGATGTGATTTTTGTGGAGGGATAATATGAGCTAGGAGGACAGTGACAAAGCCACAGGAGAAAACCTTCAGATCCTGCCTTAGAAAGAGTCCTTTACCAGACGCGACTGGGCCTATCTAGAACCTCTCAGATCACCCTGTGAAACAAGTACTTCTGTCCGTAGGATCTATCCAATCAATACCCTTGACTCCACCATCGCCATTACATTAGTGTGCTCGTCCCAGGTGTGTGTTTGTCTCAGGTGTGTGCTCGTCCCAGGTGTGTGTTTGTCTCAGGTGTGTGCTTGTCCCAGGTGTGTGTTTGTCTCAGGTGTGTGTTTTCTCAGGTGTGTGTTTGTCTCAGGTGTGTGTTTGTCCCAGGTGTGTGTTCGTCCCAGGTGTGTGTTTGTCTCAGGTGTGTGTTTGTCTCAGGTGTGTGTTTGTCCCAGGTGTGTGTTTGTCCCAGGTGTCTGTTTGTCTCAGGTGTGTGTTTGTCTCAGGTGTGTGCTCGTCCCAGGTGTGTGTTTGTCTCAGGTGTGTGTTTGTCTCAGGTGTGTGTTTGTCTTAGGTGTGTGTTTGTCCCAGGTGTGTGTTTGTCTCAGGTGTGTGTTTGTCTCAGGTGTGTGTTTGTCTTAGGTGTGTGTTTGTCCCAGGTGTGTGTTTGTCTCAGGTGTGTGTTTGTCCCAGGTGTGTGTTTGTCTCAGGTGTGTGTTTGTCCCAGGTGTGTGTTTGTCTCAGGTGTGTGCTCGTCCCAGGTGTGTGTTTGTCTTAGGTGTGTGTTTGTCTTAGGTGTGTGTTTGTCTCAGGTGTGTGTTTGGACACTCCTATTCAGACAAATTACTCAGATCTTTTGCAGTGCGCTAAGCAGATTAATAATATCAAAGCACATCTGTAGCACATTTCCGTTGGCTGCTGTAAATGTTTTATCAAACACACACCAATTGCATGATCATTTAATTACTGTGAATAATTCTGAGCGGTAAAATGTTAAGGTCACAGGGAGATGGTGCAGATTACTTGTCAATGTGACAAGGTGTGACGTAATCGGTGTGACGGTGTTAAGGTGTGACGTATTCGGTGTGACGGTGTTAAGGTGTGACGTATTCGGTGTGACGGTGTTAAGGTGTTAAGGTGTGACGTATTCGGTGTGACGGTGTTAAGGTGTGACGTATTCGGTGTGACGGTGTTAAGGTGTGACGTATTTGGTGTGACGGTGTGACAGTGTGGGGGTGTTTAGGTGTGGCGTATTTGGTGTGACGGTGTGACAGTGTTAAGGTGTGACATGTTTAGGTGTGACAGTGTGTGGTGTTTATGTGTGACGTATTTGGTGTGACGGTGTTAAGGTGTGACATGTTTAGGTGTGACGGTGTTAAGGTGTGACGTATTTGGTGTGACGGTGTTAAGGTTACTCACCTCTGGTCCCTGCTCGGCCCGGCACGACTCGCTGTCGCCTTCCGAGAAGGATCCCGACTCATCGCTGGAATTGGTGCCATACAATTGCTCGCACTTGATCTTGGGGCGCACCTGGCCGAAGAGGGCGTCCCCCCCAATCCCGCCCATGTCCTGCGGGTCGGCGACGAGACGGAGCGCCACGTTGGAGCACGGCGAGGAGGAGAACTCGAACTGGGGCAGGCTGCAGGGCGAGCCGCCACTCCCGTCCTCTGGGTAGGAGTAGGAGGAGCAGGAGCTGGAGGTCCGCGTGCGAGTTTCTGAGGGAGGAGAGCGCGGGCAGACCTTGATTGGCACTGGGCAGCTGGTGTTGGGCCGTGGGCGGCAGAGTGCGGGCGGGGGGTTGGCGGTGGCAGAGGTGACGGAGGGGGCACTGCTCGGGGAGTAGGTCTGCGGGCTGGGGAGGGACTGGCTGGAGCCGGCCCACAGGCCTGTTGACGTATGCTCCGATAGCTCCGCCTCCAGAGAGTTCCCCCCTGGGTAGGAATGTGCGGGGGTGCCCAGACGGTCACAGGCCCCAGAGGAGGAAAAGATGACACTGCGACGGTCAAGCTCCACTTCCTGTTTGCAGACACCGTCGCAGGAGGCCGACTTCAGTGGCGGCAGCCTGGGCGCAGGGCTGTCCACTTCTTTTGGGGGTGTAACAGACAGGCCCAGTTCTATTGCGGCGAAAGACCCCAAGTCTTTTGTCCTGTGATCTCCCTGAGTGGTTCTTTTGTCTAGGGGGCAGACGCCGGCGTGTCTGTTGACCAACAGATGCTGTGACGCCATGGGCAGACCCGGAAGGTCCACCAGCGGGACACTGTCCAATTCCATGGGTGTCACAGCATCCCTAATCTGGTCGTCGTGCTCGTCCTCTGACAGGCCCAGCGAGACGGCCTCTTCCTCGGGCTGCAGCTCCACTTTGATTTGGGTGACCGGTGGCCTGGTCTGGGCCCAAACCGCCCCACCGCCGAGGCCATCACTGTTCTCCTTTAATAACAATGTGCTTGGAAAACCTGAGGTACTGGTGTGTGAGGAGGTGTCGTTATTGTGCTTGTTGCAGGCCCACTGGTACTTCCTGTATTTTTTGCAGCGAGGGAGGTCCGACGAGCCGTGCCTGTCGAAGTCCAGCGGCCCGTCGCTGAAATCGCTGTGCACGGGCAGCCGGTCCTCGTCCGGGGTGCGCCGCAACGATCCCAGGGCTTCAGCTCGCCGCCGGGCCCGCGGGGAGGCGGCCTTGGTCGCCGTTTCAGACTGCATGATCTGGTCCTCGTCGCGGCGGTCGCCCTCGGCCGGCGCCCCCTTGTGGCCCAGCAGGAGGCCGTCCTCCTGGCTGCGGAGCTGAGCTTCCAGGAAGCGGAAGCACGAGTCCTCCAGGTTGTGCATGCGCAGGAATTCGGCACAGCGAATGACCTCCTGGATGTTTTCTCTGCTGAGTAACAGCTTAGCAGTGTAGGCAAACTGCAACAATGGGGCGAATCCCCTGGCAGTGACCTGCGGGAAAGAAAAACAGGGAAATTGCCAGCATTACCATCAGCGCGGCCATTGTCCTGAGCCCTTGGACTGTGGTGAGACAACCCGACAGCTCTAACGACCATAAACAAACACTGTAAAGTACCAGTTAATCTTTTATGGGGTCAGCATCGAACGTTCTATACAGACCCGGTTAAAAGAACCGCACTTGTGCCGGGCCGATGTGTTGGCAGCAGGTTAGGTGTCCGGCCGCCATTTTTGTAACAATATATTTTGTGACATTGTGACATTCCACATGCCCGGCCTACCACACTCCGTCTGCCCAATGGGCCGGCGCTAACCTGTCTTAGGTTGAACTACTGTGTACAGTAGTAATGGAAACAAATGGATCCCAACTCGGTTGCCTGCAGCCCCTCTGAGGCGACGGGCCCGTAGAGTCTGATGTTTTTTTATAAACGCGGTTTATCCCCATTGCAACCGTCTGTAGTAGAGTCGGAAAACAGGGGCAATCCTTCCATTTAGACTTAATGCTGGGTAATTAGGTTAACTCCTGAGCCCGCAGAAGCCCGGCCCGCACGCCGCTACTGTTGTTCTTACAGAGAGACAGGCACACGAGAGAGGAACAGAGTTAGCTGGCTGCTAAATGCCATTCAGCTTGGCGTTTTGTAGAGGGAAGCCAGTGTGAAGTTCAGTGTCAGAAAGTCACCCTGCGCTCAGACAAAAACACACAGTGCTGATTTACAACAGTCTTTGATGAAGAATGCACCCCTGCCTGGCTCTTGATTGAGGACTGGCGTGGCAAATACACACAAACACACACACACACACATATACACACACAAAGCAATCAGACCTGGGTATGAAACCGCTCTCTCAAATGCAATTATGGCATGCTCACTTTGAATTGGGGAGCGGGAAAGTTAATTCAACAAGGCCGTTCTTTTTTCATTGGAAAAGTCTGCGTTAACCGACAGCACATGGGCACACGCGTGTGTGTTTCTAATGAGCAGGGAGAACGCTTCGGCTGTTCTGCTTCCCGTTGTTGGGATGAACAACCCAACATGAATAACCCAAGCTAGGTGGTGTGAGTGTCTCCCTCTCTGGGAGTGCTAACACCAGAGGCCGTCGGAGGCTGGCCACACCCCTTGCTCCGTGTCAGGCTAGTGAAAAAGGATTCTCCCCCCTCAGAGACCAAGTTACAAACCACAGAAATTTGCTTTGTGGATGTTTCTGTGTGGAAAAACAACTTTGTAGCGTAGGCTGGGGAAAACAAAGACGGCGACGGAGCCTGAGGTAATCTGAATCCTTCCTGGTAGAATGGCTAGGTTTGTCTTGAAACTTTTTTTGGATTACAATACCTGAAACCGAATTATGCTTTACCTGAACTGTAAAGTACCCCCTGATGTACATTTTTCTTGTGCTTTTTTAAGTTCCCCCTGTGGATAGGCCATGTACCCCGATGGGTCTTGGTCCCCCAGATTGGAAAACCATTGCTCTAGTCTGTAATTCCTTTCACTGTGAAGAACAAAGAGAAGCAAGACAATATCCTCTGTGACTGTCTAGTCCAGGGGCTTGTGGGATCTTAGCCCAGCTTCATGTCAGACCTCTTTCCTTCTCAAAATCTTTGAGGGGGAAAAATAATAAATAAACACCCTACAATGACCTGGTTGCATAAGTGCTCACACCCTCTTATAACTGTGAGTGTGGTCTGTGTTAACCAATCACATTCAGACCCATGTTGACTTTTATATCCACTGTACATACATACGCACATACACACACCCTCACAAACGCAGTGCAGTGCTTTAAAACAGGAGCAATACACACACACCTAACGTAGATACAGACGGCCATCTGTAAATGTAAAAGCAGTCTGAGCTTGGAAAGGCTGGGCGGCTGATGAACAGACAGTGAAGAGCTGCTGCTGGCCTTGGGGAAATGTGCCGAACCTACCCTGGGTCTATTTTCAGCTTGTATCTGCAGCTGCTGCCTGTGGGAGCACATCTCTATGTGTGCCCTGCACCATATGTGATGATTACTCCAGTGCTACAACCAACACTGCAGCCTAATGAAGGCAAGCGGAAAGGGAGGCAGATGGAGACATGTAGAGAGACAGGGAGAGAGAGGGTGAGAGAGGGTGAGAGACATGGAGAGAGGGTGAGAGACATGGAGAGAGAGAGTGAGACATGGAGAGAGAGGGTGAGAGAGAGTGAGAGAGGGCGAGAGACATGGAGGGAGAGAGAGAGAGAGAGAGACAGAGAGAGAGAGACAGAGAGAGAGACAGAGAGAGAGAGAGAGAGGGTGAGACAGGGAGAGAGAGAGTGAGAGGAAAATAAAGACAGGTTAGAAGAGGGAGAGACGGATAGAGAAGCTTTTTGGAAAACAGGAATAAGGAAGAAAATCTGTTTAACAACAAACTTGAACAGGTCAAAAAAGCGAGAAATATAAAGTGCGTCCTAATCATTACTGACTTTGACACTTTGACTTTGACATAAAACGTGTTTTAGGATGCTTTATGATCAAAGTAATAAAGATTACATCCAAGTCATTTCAAGCTAATGTGGGCTTGTAGGTGGTGGTTCTTTATGTCTCGGGAGCGAGGAGATGCCATTACAGAGAAGGAAATTAGAGCAAAAAAAACACATGAGAATCCTGACAATTCATATCCAACTGTTGGGAAGTCTGCCATAATCCTTTAATAAAGAGTCAGTGTGGAATATCATCTCTATTCCAATAACATCTTCTATTTATCTGTCTCTAACATCCCCCTCTACTCCTACAGACTATCTCTCTCCACACACGTTGTCTCCCTCTCTCACCCTCCAGTCTCTCCCTCTCACCCTCCAGTCTCTCTCCACACCACGTTTCTCCCTCTCTCCCTCCAGTTTCTCCATCTCTCACCCTCTATTCTCTCTCCACACCATGTTCCTCTATCTCTCACCCTCTAGTCTCTCTCCACACCACGTTTCTCCCTCTCACCCCCTCTCTACACCCAGTTTCTCCCTCTCACCCTCCAGTCTCTCTCTACACCCAGTTTCTCCCTCTCACCCTCCAGTCTCTCTCTACACCCAGTTTCTCCCTCTCAACCTCCAGTCCCTCTCCACACCACGTTTCTCCTTCTCTCGCCCTCCAGTTTCTCTCTCCACACCATGTTCCTCCTTCTCTCACCCTCTAGTCTTTCTCCACACCACGTTTCTCCCTCTCTCTCCCTCCAGTTTCTCCTTCTCTCACCCTCTATTCTCTCTCCACACCATGTTCCTCCCCTTCTCCACAACCTGTTTCTCCCTCTCTCTCCCTCCAGTTTCTCTCTCCACACCCAGTGACTCCCCCGATCGGAGCACTCGTTCTGCTCTTACATCGGCCTTTTGCCCCCCTCTGTAGTACAGACGTGTAATTTATGCAAATGCTCTTCAGTGAATTCCTGCATGTCATGCATCCTAATGAGGCTGTGCGTGTGCTGACAATGGAGATGTACGAATGTTTTCAGGAGAAATACATCCCACGCCGTACACTTTAATATCATATCCGCTGAGTAATCTGACATTACCTGCTGCCGTGAGAGGGGATGAGTCACAGTTAATGCAGGGAGGTACATTATGGAGGTACAGTATGGAGGTACATTATGGAGGTGCAGTATGGAGGTACTGTATGGAGATGCAGTATGGAGGTACAGTATGGAGGTGCAGTATGGAGGTGCAGTATGGAGGTACATTATGGAGGTGCAGTATGGAGGTGCAGTATGGAGGTACAGTATGGAGGTACAGTATGGAGGTGCAGTATGGAGGTACAGTATGGAGGTGCAGTATGGAGGTGCAGTATGGAGGTACAGTATGGAGGTGCAGTATGGAGGTACAGTATGGAGGTGCAGTATGGAGGTACAGTATGGAGGTACAGTATGGAGGTGCAGTATGGAGGTACAGTATGGAGGTGCAGTATGGAGGTACAGTATGGAGGTACATTATGGAGGTGCAGTATGGAGGTGCAGTATGGAGGTACAGTATGGAGGTGCAGTATGGAGGTACAGTATGGAGGTACAGTATGGAGGTGCAGTATGGAGGTGCAGTATGGAGGTGCAGTATGGAGGTACAGTATGTAGGTGCATTATGGAGGTGCAGTATGGAGGTGCAGTATGGAGGTACAGTATGGAGGTGCAGTACGGATGTGCAGTATGGAGGTGTAGTATGGAGGTGCAGTATGGAGGTACAGTATGGAGGTGCAGTATGGAGGTGCAGTGGGGAAGTACAGTATAAAGGAAGAGCAGCTGCTGGTATCATAATGGGAGACAGCAATATAGCCAAGGCCATTAGTGAATCTAAAAAGCCATTAATTTGTATAGTAAATGAAGAATGCATAATGTCTCAACCGTGTTGACAGTAAATGAAACGTGAGGTTATTCTGCAGTAGGTCAGTGGGAGGGCAGTGAGGTGTCAGGCTTTCTGTTGATCAGACCGCTCCTAGACAGTGTGGATTTAATCCGATACTCTGCTTTCTAATCCTCTAGTAGGGCAGCTTACTGTTGATGTAGAGACACTGGACGGGACATGACCCTGTTAACAGGACGCTTAGCTCTGACTTTACACACTATCCCGGTCTCAGTTGTAGACCGAGCCGTCTGTGGTTTCTCCGCAAACGGTCGGACTCTTCGGAGCGTCACTGCAATCCCCCGTTTAAGGCACTCTGTGTCTGAGAAGAGACAGTAAAAATATAGGGCAGCTAGCACTTAATTATCTGGGTCTCCGGGGGTCAGATTCAGCTACTTCAAACACCCAGGGTCACATGGCAGCTCCTAGTGGCTGTCTGGGTAGGAGATATATAGACTGCTCAAGGTGCTTTTCTCAGAGCAGACTGCTGGAATGGAAGACAAAGTTTAGCCTGTATCCCTACGACGAGATTTACGCAGGGTGCGGGGCCTGTGCGCTGGCGAGGAGGAGACCCCCTGTCGTGATCAAGGGGCGTGTCCATCAACACCAGGCGGTACCAATCACTCCCTCTTCTCTTTCCCTACCACTCCCCCTTTTCTCCTGCGCCGCCCCCACCATCCGTAAGAGGCAGATCTGCCCCGGTGCCTGGCTCCCTCCATCTGTCAAATAAGCTGTAAATGTGTTATAGCCTCTCACTCGTGTCAAGCCAGGCTGTTCGCCACATGCAACATGACAAGACACGCCTCTCACTAACATGAGGTTTTAACCTGAACTTAAGCAAAAAAAGCTACCTAGTCTTTTTTGTATTTTGATAATAAAACGGCTATGAAATCGAACTGTGGAACACAATGGCGTTCCCTCTCACCCCAGGTTAGTTAGCTTGGCTTCAGCTTGTCCCAGCCTGATTCTGGGTCTGTGGCAGTGCAGTGGATGTCACATAAGCCTGTCAAGGCGAACTACACAAGTCTACAGCCAGTGTCCGTTACACCAGGGACGAACACTACACTTCAGACTGACAAATCGCTCCCATCGAAGTGGTGTGGCCCGGGGCATTGTTTTCTTCCTTCACAGCGGACAGCGTTGGAAAATATGCACTCTCCATGTGTCATGGCAACGGCAAGGGGAACTGACAAACAGGAGGTGGTTTGAGGTTTGAGCCGACGTGCCCTCTGCTGATTCACAGTTAATAAGCGTCGTCGGTGACACCCTACACCCTACACAGTACACTACTGTGGCTGGCGGGTCCTGGTAGAAGATAGGACTAGGGATAGAGTGCAACTCCAGAGTCAACAAGAGGCCAGATATGGGCCACTTCTCCATCAGCGGTCTGCGTACAGTCTTATTCACCATGGTCAGAGCTGCTTCCCCATTCTGGGGTGAAACAGGACTGTGCATGGATATATGTATGAGTGTATGCGCCTGATTGGCTAATCGTGTATTGCTCATTATCAGAATTCCCCCGGTAGTAATTCCTAGGGTATCGTATCGATATGGAAACCAAAGGGAAACGCTGGCACCATTCCAGCTCCGCTCCAGTGTGACGGTGACACGGAGTCAGACCTAACACCCGGTTTCATCATGTCGAACAGCGGCTATGAGCCGACTGACACCGACGCCTCTCCCTGTCGTAGTGCTGCCGTCGGCCGTGGCTCCTCCTCCTGGAACGTAGGCGACACGCTGATCCGTCCGTATGAATCCACCATTGTTCTGGCCCCGTAATGTGATGTGTGGAGAAATGCTCTGCATGCGAGTGACGCCTTCTGTCGCCTCGGAGTCCTCCGTTTATTTATTCGCCGCAGCTTGGTAAAGGGCTACGTCACCGACGAGAGGGAACAAAACAGGGTTGTTCATCATCTGCTGTGTGATCCCTAACAAAGACCCTGATTAACAGGACACATCGCTCCCCCTCTGTCCCTGTCCCTCTCAAACCCAACGGGATTAAACGGGCGATGAAATCACTAACCCACCGCAGCTCCGGACGCACAAGGTCGTCTGGGAGGAGTGCGGGGTGATGAAGGGGACGATGAAGGGTTGTCGCTTTGTTTCACGTTTCATCTGCAGTCTTTTTTCTGCCTCCCTCATCCACCCTCCAAACATCTCAGTTGCCTGCTCTGGTACATAGGTGGCGGCCGCTGGCAGCGCGAGCAAACACAGTCTCCCTTCCTTCAATCGTATCCGAGCCGGAGACACACGGGTGTCATGGAGATCTGCTGCTGCATTGCTGCTGACACGGATTAGTGGGGGGGGGGCCAGGAACCGACCAGGAAGGGATCTGAAGAGCACCAGCAAGTCTTGAAATCGTTATAGGCCTACCTATGTCTAGAAATAATGCAAATAAATACTGGTCGAAAACCATTGCCGTTGTTTTTATTTCACCAAATAGATTGTGAATGAAGTACAACTTGGCTAGCTCAAAACATTGCAAACGCTTGGCGTTGTAACTGTAGCTCTTTTTGACCGACTTTCCTGGCCAATGTGGCAGCCATTTGTCACCGTGAATGTGATGATATGGGACTACTTAGCTCTGGTAAAACTAAGCGCATGCTTTCCAACCGATCACTGTCCTCACCCGCCCGTCTAACTAACATCGCCACGCTAGATGGGCCTGAATTAGAATGATGGATACATACAAATACCCAGGTGTCTTGTTAGACAGCTCTCTCTCCTACCTGCCGCACATAAACAAACTCAAATCTAAAATTAAGTCCATGATCGGTGTGTCCTATTCTGCAACAGGGCCTCCTTCACTCGTGCTGCCAAGCTTGCCTTGGTGAAGATGACTAATATACCAATGTTTGATTTTAGTGATGTCATATATAGAACTGCCTCAAACTCTGGATGTGGTTTACCGCAGTGTTATACGTTAACACCCACCCCTGCACACTTCACGCATTAGTCGGCTGGCCGTCGTTAAATACTTGACGTTTAACTCACTGGTACCAACTCATTTACAAGTCTTTACTAGTCCCACTGTACCCAAGCTCTCTAGTCACCATTGCTCTACCCACCCGCAGTCGACGCTCAAGCAGGTACATTGCTTTAGTCTCCCCCAAAGTCTGCACAGCATTCGGCCGCCAATCCTTACAGTTTTCAGCCCCCGATGACTGGAACGAACTACAAAAACCTCTAACTTGAAACCCTTACCTCACCTCTCGCCTTCAAACTACATCCGTCTTAACTTTTGTCCGATCATTATACATGCAAACTGTCGTTTGGTTTTCATGCACACACCTTGGTTTTCATGCACACACTACTTTTTGTCATGCCCAATTTGCACAGTGGATACTATTCACCTGTTTTGCTGTCATACCTGTTTACATTCTTTGTATTATTCTATTTGCTCAGACATGCTCAAATGCTCTTGCTCCCACCATCGCAGTCATACAGTTGGTGCCCACTAATGACCCACGGGTGCTTGTGATTGATTTATTGTCAGGTGTTTCAGCGGTGAGTGATTGTGCACTGTATGTTAGAGTATTGTTAAGTCACTTTGTGTAATCACACTTTTATTTCAGTGATCTATGTATGTAGTCCGGATCAGTGTTTCCTGTTTGTTTTACTTCGAACTGAATAAACACCACAAACGGATTTACGCTCTGCATCTCGCTCTTCTACACCTCACCTATGGACAGTCGTGACAGTTATTGCTCGTATTAACTGTTTATTGACTCTCCACTTGACTCTGTATTGTAATGTAGAATCCCACTGCTATTTGCACTTGTGTATTCTGCGTATTTATTGTGTAACTGTATGTTGTCTCGCGCGTTTTCGCGTTTAACACAAGGTTAAATAAAAATAAATATCACAACAATATCCACATTGTTTTCTTGTAAATATAATTCTACTTTACCAATGTTGTCATATTTCTAAGCACCTATAATATAATTTAGGCAAAGACGTAATCAGCCCCTGTTCAACCGAGCGATGGAGGTATTATCTATGAACAGAGCAGAGCATTGTGGGTTCTCCTGCGGGGGTGGGGGGGGGAGGTGCGGGGTCCTGGTGAACCCTCTCACACGTCAGTGTGACAGAGCACATTAAACGTGAGTAATGACATCAATGTACGGACCATATCTCCGTTATAATAGTGACCCGGCCAGACAGAGATTTATTGAGTGTGTCCCAAATGGCACCCCAGAGTCCACAGAGTCCACTGTGGGCTCTGGTCAAAAGTAGTGCACTGGAATGGTCCAAGGGTGCAATTTGGAACAGTACAGCAACATGCTATCTCTTCGATGGAGCTTTTTAATTAACAGGGTCTGTTAGGTGTATCTATGTAACTTCGTAAACCTGAGAAAATGCACGTGCCTTCAATATGAGTGAGTAGACGCAATGCTTTCATCACTATAATTAGTTTGCATTGCCTTTATGTAAAATTGTTAAGTTGATTGGCACTTTGATAAAAGGAGACGAAAGGCACGTTTTCGAATAGAGTCTGAATACACAATATTCCATGACGTTACATGAACACAGGCTCTCTGAAACCAGGACATTCACGCTAACGCCTCAGCTACTCGCCCAGCATACTGTGTGCGTCCCAAGTACGTTCGCCGGACAACGGCACAGTCGCTCGATGTTCGGTGGACGTCCCAACAATGCGTTTGTGTTTGCGGGGTCACCGTAGTGTTAATGAAAGGAACGCTGCTTCCCAGATGCAACTCCAGAGTCTCTACTCAACACACAATGCACATTCCCATAAATAATACAGCGACGCTCAGATCTTCCCAGAGACATTTCCACTGAAGTGGTGAAGATGATGACATCTTTTCAAGCAAGGGAAGCAACAGTGAAAGTGTTCCAGCAGGTGTTAGGTTATTAATGTTCGCCAGCTCCAACTCCATGTTTGCTCAGAGCCACACGGCTCCTTGAAACATGTGGTGTGTGTCCCAGTTTTTTTGTGTGCGCAATGTGTGAGTGTGTGACATTAATACGTCAGTGTAGAGGTTTAATCACTACGACAGATCTGTTCTATGGTGGCTGGGGGATTAACGTGTGTGTGTGTCGGGGGGGGCGAGTGCTGGGAAGTGGGAGGGGCCATTGGATGTGATTGAGAAGACTCTGGGGAGTTTAGGAGTTTCAGTGTGTCACATCTCTTTCACACTCTCTGCTTCAGCTGATAAACTTAGGGAGGTCCACCGGTTATAGTTGTCATATCCTGGAGCAATACCAACCAATTTAAAATAGCATGTAAAAAACGTCAATACTTTTTTAACTACAAACACACTTTAAAAGGGTTGGACCATCTGGACCCATGTCATGTTATGTTGGTTGGCATCATGTTATTTCATGTTGGTTGGCATCATGTTGGCATCATGTTATGTTGTGTTGGTTGGCATCATGTTATGTTATGTTGGTTGGCATCATGTTATGTTGTGTTGGTTGGCATCATGTTATGTTGTGTTGGCATCATGTTATGTTGTGTTGGTTGGCATCATGTTATGTTATGTTGGTTGGCATCATGTTATGTTGTGTTGGTTGGCATCATGTTATGTTGTGTTGGCATCATGTTATGTTGTGTTGGTTGGCATCATGTTATGTTGGTTGGCATCATGTTATGTTATGTTGTGTTGGCATCATGTTATGTTATGTTGGTTGGCATCATGTCATGTTATGTTGGCATCATGTTATGTTGTGTTGGTTGGCATCATGTTATGTTATGTTGGTTGACATTATGTTATGTTGTGTTGGCATCATGTTATGTTATGTTGGTTGGCATCATGTCATGTTATGTTGTGTTGGCATCATGTTATGTTATGTTGTGTTGGCATCATGTTATGTTATGTTGGTTGGCATCAAGTCATGTTATGTTGTGTTGGTTGGCATCATGTTATGTTATGTTGGTTGACATTATGTTATGTTGTGTTGGCATCATGTTATGTTATGTTGGTTGGCATCATGTCATGTTATGTTGTGTTGGCATCATGTTATGTTATGTTGGTTGGCATCATGTTATGTTGTGTTGGTTGGCATCATGTTATGTTGTGTTGGCATCATGTTATGTTATGTTGGTTGGCATCATGTCATGTTATGTTGTGTTGGCATCATGTTATGTTTGGTTGGCATCATGTTATGTTGTGTTGGTTGGCATCATGTTATGTTATGTTGTGTTGGCATCATGTTATGTTGTGTTGGTTGGCATCATGTTATGTTATGTTGGTTGGCATCATGTCATGTTATGTTGTGTTGGCATCATGTTATGTTATGTTGTGTTGGCATCATGTTATGTTGTGTTGGTTGGCATCATGTTATGTTGTGTTGGTTGACATCATGTTATGTTGTGTTGGCATCATGTTATGTTATGTTGTGTTGGCATCATGTTATGTTGTGTTGGTTGGCATCATGTTATGTTGTGTTGGCATCATGTTATGTTGTGTTGGTTGGCATCATGTTATGTTATGTTGGTTGGCATCATGTCATGTTATGTTGTGTTGGCATCATGTTATGTTATGTTGTGTTGGCATCATGTTATGTTGTGTTGGTTGGCATCATGTTATGTTGTGTTGGTTGACATCATGTTATGTTGGCATCATGTTATGTTATGTTGTGTTGGCATCATGTTATGTTGTGTTGGTTGGCATCATGTTATGTTGTGTTGGTTGGCATCATGTTATGTTATATTGGTTGACATTATGTTATGTTGTGTTGGCATCATGTTATGTTATGTTGGTTGGCATTATGTTATGTTGTGTTGGCATCATGTTATGTTGTGTTGTTGTGTTGTTGGCATCATGTTATGTTATGTTGTTGGCATTATGTTATGTTATGTTGGTTGGCATCATGTTATGTTGTGTTGGTTGGCATCATGTTATGTTGTGTTGGTTGGCATCATGTTATGTTATGTTGGTTGGCATCATGTTATGTTATGTTGTGTTGGCATCATGTTATGTTATGTTGGTTGGCATTATGTTTATGTTATGTTATGTTATGTTATGTTGTTGGCATCATGTTATGTCATGTGTTGTGTTGGCATCATGTTATGTTGTGTTGTGTTGGCATCATGTTATGTTATGTTGGTTGGCATCATCATGTTATGTTGGCATCATGTTATGTTTGTTGGTTGGCATCATGTTATGTTGTGTTGGTTGACATTATGTTATGTTATGTTGTGTTGGCATCATGTTATGTTGTGTTGGTTGGCATCATGTTATGTTATGTTGTGTTGGCATCATGTTATGTTGTGTTGGTTGACATTATGTTATGTTATGTTGGCATCATGTTATGTTGTGTTGGTTGGCATCATGTTATGTTATGTTGTGTTGGCATCATGTTATGTTGTGTTGGTTGACATCATGTTATGTTATGTTGTGTTGGCATCATGTTATGTTGTGTTGGTTGGCATCATGTTGTTGGCATCATGTTGTTATGTTGTGTTGGCATCATGTTATGTTGTGTTGGCATTGTTATGTTGTTGGTTGGCATCATGTTATGTTGTGTTGGTTGACATCATGTTATGTTGTGTTGGCATCATGTTATGTTATGTTGTGTTGGCATCATGTTATGTTGTGTTGGTTGGCATCATGTTATGTTGTGTTGGTTGGCATCATGTTATGTTATGTTGGTTGGCATCATGTTATGTTATGTTGTGTTGGCATCATGTTATGTTGTGTTGGTTGGCATCATGTTATGTTGGCATCATGTTATGTTGTGTTGGTTGGCATCATGTTATGTTGTGTTGGTTGGCATCATGTTATGTTGTGTTGGTTGGCATTATGTTATGTTATGTTGTGTTGGCATCATGTTATGTTGTGTTGGTTGGCATCATGTTATGTTATGTTGGTTGGCATCATGTTATGTTATGTTGGTTGACATTATGTTATGTTGTGTTGGCATCATGTTATGTTATGTTGGTTGGCATCATGTTATGTTATGTTGGTTGGCATCATGTTATGTTATGTTGTGTTGGCATCATGTTATGTTATGTTGGTTGACATTATGTTATGTCGTGTTGGCATCATATTATGTTATGTTGGTTGGCATCATGTTATGTTATGTTGGTTGGCATCATGTTATGTTGTGTTGGTTGGCATCATGTTATGTTATGTTGTGTTGGCATCATGTTATGTTATGTTGGTTGGCATCATGTTATGTGGCTTGAATACCACAACTTTGCCCCTAAAAACAGTGCAGTATGATATTGCTGTAGCAATGGATTTTCAAGGAAACAGTTTGTTGTCATATCGATCAATCTGCTAAGCGTTAACATTGGTGCAGGTTTTTAAGAATACATTTTATTAAACGAATGCAGCGATAGTGTAGGCAAGTCTTCTTTTCAACTTTGTGATTTTGTGTGTTTGTCTTCATTCTTCATCTCTTGGTCACCCATCCTCGTACTAATATCTTATGAATAATGGACTATCGAGGTTGCAATATAGATTTTTTTTGCCCAATCACCAACAAAAAACGGCAAAAAAACAAAACCTGAATGACAGTTTAGAGTTAGGTTCAAGTCAGCATCTAATTCGGAATAACTGCACCGCTCTTGTTAACGTGGATACATACCTCCACAGGAAGGCTGAGGACGAAGCCATTCTCCGTCTGTCCCAGCAGGGCCTGCAGGAAGTACTCGGAGCAGGCGGCCAGAACGGCCCGGTGGCCGCGGAACTCCTTGCCCTCCACCAGGACAGTCACATCACACAGGATATCCTGTGTCCGCTGGTCGTTCAGGCACAGGAGGATGTTGGTACAGTGAACCGTGGACTCATACACGTACATGGGCGCTCCAGACTGCTCATCCACGGACATTCCGCTCACACCCTGGAAACAGGAGCACGGCAGCATGGTCAGTGTTCAGGTGAATATGCAGGGTCCAGTTGGTCGTGCTGGAGCATTGTGCCAAGCGTTCATCAGTTGCTAACACCTCACATGGCCCAGACATGTCCAGCCCAGACACGGCCTTGCACAGCCCAGGCACGACCCAGCCCAGACACGACCCAGCACAGACACGGCCCAGCACAGCCACGGCACAGGCCAGACACGGCCCAGCACACGGCCTTGCCTAGCCCAGCCCATTCCTCCGAACACAGTCAGCTCCATGACTCAAAGTAGAACCATGACCAGATTAGTCTGCAATCACTAAACTCAGCACAGTTCCTTCACTTCCCCCTTCCTGGAATAGCAAGGAGATACACTCTCAACAAACTTACACACACACACTTTCAAGTCTCAAGCAGCAAACACACTCCCCCTCAGACACACATATTAACCCCCCCACACACACACACACACACAATACACGCACATCCTCCTTCCGACACACAAAAACCTTCATGTAGATTCTTCTTCCTGTAGACAGCCCACACACTTCTGACCACATACTCCCAGGCAAGTGAACATGCAGATACACACACACACAGAATCACTCACAGTGCCTACCCCACATGGAACCCCACATGGAACCCCACATGGAACCGTGAGGCTGCAGCTCAACAGAACACACTTGTCCATGAGGATCTGTGGCCTACAGGCAGACGTTGTACATACTGGCAGACGTTCTGAATTCCAGTCACAAACACCAGAACCTCACTGCTGCTGGGTCAAACCGTTCTGGGCGTCAACAGTTGTTTAGTTCTGTTGCTTTAAGCCCTCAGAAGCCAATGCGTTTGGCTTTGGTCCTCGCAGTCAAGTTGTTCCGCCCACTCTAGACGCGTGGTGTCGAGCTACGCTGAAGGAAAAACGGCGCTTTCTGCCAACGATCTGACTTGATTGAATAAGTGACTCCTCAACATAGAACGTCTGAAGTTCACTCCAGATGATCGAATTAAACTGCCGTAGGTTGCCACAGCAACCAACTAATGAAGACAGTGACCGTCTGTCTTGTTTCCATTAGCCAATTCATTTTTACATCTGCAGTGCTTGCCGTTCTTACTATATCAGTGCTGCCTGACTCCAAACACACACACAATCAGGAGAAGCTCCGCACTGAGCCAACCAGTCGGGGCTAGCCCAACTTTCCTCACCTCTCAGCCAATGGCTGTTGAAAGGCTTGCAGCTGTCTTTCCACGAAGCAATCATATTAAAAGCACCCAGCCAAGACTGCCCCAAATGTGGCAAAGTCTCAAAAGGTCAAGGAAAGTATGTCCTGGCCAGGCACAAGAGACTCTGTTGAATGTGACTGATCTCCTATGCATGTAGTCTGTGTGGTCTGTGTCGTACGACTATACTAGTGAGAATGGTGACGCCTCCTAGCAAACACAACAGGTCTATTGGTCAGAATAGACTCATCCCAGCTAACACGACGTGACGACTCTATTGGTCAGAATAGACTCATCCCAGCTAACACGACCCAACAACTCTATTGGTCAGAATAGACTCATCCCAGCTAATACGACCCAACAGCTCTATTGGTCAGAATAGACTCATCCCAGCTAATACGACCCAACAGCTCTATTGGTCAGAATAGACTCATCCCAGCTAACACGACCCAACAGCTCTATTGGTCAGAATAGACTCATCCCAGCTAATACGACCCAACAGCTCTATTGGTCAGAATAGACTCATCCCAGCTAATACGACCCAACAGCTCTATTGGTCAGAATAGACTCATCCCAGCTAATACGACCCAACAGCTCTATTGGTCAGAATAGACTCATCCCAGCTAATACGACCCAACAGCTCTATTGGTCAGAATAGACTCATCCCAGCTAATACGACCCAACAACTCTATGGGTCAGAATAGACTCATCCCAGCTAATACGACCCAACAGCTCTATTGGTCAGAATAGACTCATCCCAGCTAATACGACCCAACAGCTCTATTGGTCAGAATAGACTCATCCCAGCTAATACGACCCAACAACTCTATGGGTCAGAATAGACTCATCCCAGCTAACACGACACAACAGCTCTATTGGTCAGAATAGACTCATCCCAGCTAATACGACCCAACAGCTCTATTGGTCAGAATAGACTCATCCCAGCTAACACGACCCAACAGCTCTATTGGTCAGAATAGAGAATAGAGTATGTTGTGAAAGGTTTGTTTAACATTGCGAGCTATGCTTTTCAGTCGGACGTGCACTTTAAAGTGAAAAACCTGTCTGCGTTAAAAATGGCAAGTCTAGTTTTCAAAATGGAGCTGGATAGAGTGGGTTGGCATGGGAACCATGTCTTTTTAGCTCTGGCACTATGGTCCGAGAAACTCCATACTCTGTGGCTCTGACAGGATGGTAATTTTGAAAAATAAGTAATGAGAATCAGATAGTTTCCGTCAGGTTTTTAGCCCAAAGAATTTCTAACTTGTCCAGAATTAAAAAGAAAAATGTGTTTGATCTCATTTCACTGCTGTTTTTGCACTGGGAGTCAGTGAAGGCCCTGACACTTTTCTTTGGTATGCTAGGTCCTTAGCCGCCGCGCGTGGGCAGGTTACAGAACCACTGTCCAGACATATACAGTGGCAGTTTGTGTGGCCACTCCCAATTATAGTGCACCTCATTTCAACCAAACTCAGTTGGCCTCACGGGATAATGGCTTGTTTTCCAAGAATAATGTTTCCAGATGTGGTTGCAAGGTCCATAACAATCCAAACATGCTATTCCGATCCCTGGAATGTGCAGTGAGTGGCCCGGCTTCCATTTCAGATGTCTGTTTTGTCACAGCGAAGGGAAAATACAAGCGGGACACACACACACACACACACTCGTGCACCGCAAAATAGCTGGTTATGTTCTGATGATCTGCTGAGGGATGCAGAGATTTGGTCATCTTGTTTCCCCCCCGTGCAGCTCCATGCGCCAACCAACACACAAACCAGAATGGTGACAAACACTCGCAGATCAAAAGCAATTTTTCAAGTTTTCAACCCCCGGGAACGTTGCCTGACGGCAGGGCTTACAAAGACCCGATGCTCCTGGAGGGCTGAAACGCTGAATTAAGTGGCCCTGATTACCTGACTGTAGAGGGAGCAGCTCACAGCTTGTTACAGACATTCCCGTGCTTATTTCGCATTTCATTATGTACGCATTTCATTATGTACACAAACGCAGGCAAGCATACATGCAGAAAGTGCACAGTCATCCGCAGTCATCCACAGCCATCCGCAGCCATCCACAGTCATCCACTGTCATCCACAGTCATCCACAGCTTCTCATCATCAGTACTTTCCCTACAGACACCTTATTGGTGGCAGCTCACTGTGGCTGTCATGTATGAATGGGCTTGTTGAGTGGTTGTGGACGTAACGCGCAAAGACCATCAGCATGCTGGCTGTAGTAAACGACTCTCCTCTATACTGCCGCTTAATCGTTGTAACGAGGCAAAGTACCAGCCTACACAACTAAATCTGCTCAGCTCTTTTCAGGGTCTGTGGGGTTATACACACACACACCGCAGAGCACAGCAAAGCAGTGTTGAGTAAACCCTTTATAGTAGGGCTCGACTGGGACAATGGACGGTTTTACTCAACCTAGGACACGAGGGTGGGAGTGACAGCATCGTCATGGTTTCTATAATGTGTGGCCTCTCCACGATCGGCGCCCCTTTGAGGAGCCGTATGTTGAGGCATGACTGACAGGAAGGGGGTGTGGCCTCAGCAGGAACAGCTCCCTGGCGGTTCTCAATGTCTCTCCCTCTGTCTTAGTGTTTCACAACATATCTCACCGTCTCTTATTCGCCATGTTAATGTTTCTTTAATTATCTCGCGGTCTCTTATTTCCTGTCCTAATGTTTCTCTATATCAATGTCTCTTATTCTCTACCTTAATGCATTTCAATTTAAATGTATCCCTAGACAATATTTGACAGGGTTTGATAAAGAAAATGTTCACTGACTTGGAAATTAAAGTGTTTCGAGACAATCAATTGAATATTGCCAAAACACATCGGCGAAAGATATTGTGCCCCGCTGGTGACAGAATTCTATTTCCGTCTGAGCTAATGAATAAATCATGTTCAAGTTGTCAATCGTGGCCTATAAACTAATCTCAAATGCAATGCCCCATGCGCAAGTGCTCGCTGGTGGAATGTAGGACACATGAAGGATAAAGTTCCAGTGAGCTGTCTTCTGCATCCCAGTTCCCCCGAAAAGAAAGTTAATTTGGATCCTGAAATCCAAAGCTCCAAGGGACTACGTTTTACGCTGCCTTATTATTTAGGGTGATTAAAGCGGAGAAAGAAATTGTCAATTCACCTAGAGAGTTATTATTTGTCTAGGGCTTTCTAATGTAACCTACATATCCTATATGTATGTCTGGAGAGTGGAAACCAAAAAATGTGCCGGTCAGATTGCAGCGATGTGTAACATTGGACCAGATACTCTCTTCCTCCAACCTCTCTCGTAGGGTAACTGGGCCCAATATCACTCGCTTCATCTCTATCCGTCCCGTCTTTTCCCCGATACAGAACAAAGCCAAGTGCCAGTAGGTCACATGTCTTCTGTCAACAGCAGGACCCTCCGCCTCCTGACGAGACCCCTCCCCCACACTCTGGATACCATGACAACGCACTCCTCTTCATATGCACACACTCTCTCTCTCTCTCTCCACAGCCGTTTTTTACGAAGCAGAAGATGACGTGAGGTTCCTTGCAGAAAACACAAAAACAGGCCTCGCCGAGCTCATTTGATTGGTAGGAAATGGCAGTCGAGCACGTCGCGAAACATTTCCTTCAGCACTTCTGACACAGGAACAGATTCAATGGCTCATTACTTTCGAGCTACACTGGGAATAAACCGTGAGCCTCCAGGACAAAATGCTTGAGTTCCTCAAAGCCACAAACAGAAACTCACAGTCATAGGTATCTTATCGGCTTCCTAGGCTACAATATAAAGCCGTCATTTCTCTGTCATCTTTCATCCAAACCCTGAATGTGCGTGTTGCTACGGATCTGTTTTGAAAGGGTTGAATGTTACTCAAGAAATGCACATTTGCAATTTGTAAAAAACAACAACAAGCGATCCGTCGTCTTAAAGGTCTAATGTTTTATTGGTTGGATGAACAGCATGAACTGTATAGCAGATGTTATCAAGGCTTTATGTGAGAAGGCCTGTGGCCCCACGCAGAACAGAACAAGCTGAGGCAGCTTTTGTTAAGTAAACCGGAATGAAATAATCAGAAAACATTACAAACCTGCCTCGTTTATCGTCCACTGGTAACTTATCAACATGTTTAGATGTTTTGAACGTACGAGCGAGTGACAGGGCTCACAGAGAAGAAAAATAAAAATTCAGTCAGGTAGGAAGGTGATCTGTTTAATTATACCAACGCTTATGCAAACTACTTGTTTTGGTTTTCCCTACCAATTTAAACACTGGGAACAGTATTCCAACCACAAACAATGGAACTACTGTGCTCAGTTTCAACTCCCCATTGCTTTAGCACCTTTCTTGATGCCAGATGTCAGTAATTACTACCTTTCTTTGACAGTACAGCCTTAGGTCTCGAATGTGATGTCTCTATTGCAAATGTGACGCAACATCTAGTAGTACAAAACTGGGGTCACATGACAGGAAGCAAACAGGACGTTGAGACAATGTTCTGAAGTCACTGGACGTCCCAAATGCTCCCGTAATCATACAACACACTGTAGTTTCATTCAGAAAATCAGAATCCTTCTCTCTCTCTCTCCTCTCATTCTCTCTCCCTCTCTGTCTCTCTCTCTCGTATTCGCTGGTCGTAAACTACCCTGTCTCCTTCAGTAATACTATTAGGGCTGCATCCCAAATGGCATCGTGTTTCCTTTCCGGCAGACGGTTTCCACCTGGCTACAAGTAGTGCACTACCAGAAACAGGGTGCCATTTTGGATGCGCCCTGGCTCTCCTGAGCAGCAGGTATTGAATGGTAGCCAGGCCGTGAGGGATGTTAGCCAACACTTTGCTACAGGAGAAGGCTTGAAGCCAGATGTCTGTGATTTTTCAGAAGGATAAGCGTGGCTTTAATGGTGAATTACCAAGTTAGTAATGAGACACTAATGCTTAGGGCAGTATAGCAAAATATACAGCTGGTGTGGAAAAACAATCGCCTGTAAATGTTCAGTTAGTACGATATTTGGCTGTAACCAAGGTGGCTAATATCAAGACAGACACACACACATAGAGACTGACAGCTGACAGGCTGACAGAGTGCTTTCTGTTGCTTCCTATAAATGCATACATTCATCTTTTCACACTTACTCTGATATAACGGGGGGCGGAGCCTTCGCTTGATTCAATGAAGGTCAGCCCAGATGAATATTCCCATTATACTGTACTTAAGAGAAATTCCCTGATCTCATTTCTCCCAGACTCCTTTCTGATTCTCCTGACGCGGTTCCTTCTATTCTCACGGGGGAACCACAGTTACGCTTGAACCTCCTGGAGGGACCCACAGGGCACTCATGATGTCATGGGTTCACAGGGTAATCGTTCAACCGTTTCATGATGTCATGGGTTCACAGGGTATTTGTTCAACCGTTTCATGATGTCATGGGTTCACACGACGGAGGAGAGAGCATGGAGCAGCGTAGTACTACGTGTCCTCCTGGCCACCTGAGGTATTTATTACCTCGGCGCGTTAAAGCGATTTAGTCTGGGGCTTACCGTAAGCTAATTGTGAAAGATTAAAGAAAGCGAATCACTGACAGGCGCCGACACACAGATATCTGAGAGCGGACCGCTCAGGCAGCGCCAGGATTTGTAGAGTTGTCTCCTGCCTCAGTTTAAAAATAAACATAAGTGTAAAACACTGGAAAACGTATTTGTGAGATACGTAGGTCTCGTTAATATTCAGCATGAATGTGTGATATGACACCCATGTGATGGTTGAAGCTAGACTGCAGCGATCATCAGTTAACCACTTATGGTGATGGGTGCAGGATTGTCTCACACATTTGTTTTTGCTTAAAATCCCGCATCGTAAACGCTTCATGTAGAACCACGGATCTTTAGGAGAAGGACATGATCGATATTGGGATTACTAGCAGTGGCAGGTGAATTTCCACGTGAGCGCACTCGATCTGACCTCAGATGTCTCGACCAGTCGTCACGTGCTCCTGCTGCCAGCGCATTCGCCTATTATGACAAACATAAAGATGTCTAAAAGAGAAAACGAGAAGAAACAGGACAGAGGAAGGAAGGATGTCTCCTCCGCATGGGGCTTTCCAGTTGACGCTCTGTGAAGCGCGGGCAGATAACACAGTGACTAGAGCACCTGAGAGACGGTGTTGGTCTCCAAGGCCAGAATAACGAGAGACAATCTGGCTTTCAGCGGGTCAGTGTACAACCGATAAAGATCAGAGGATTGCACAAGCTCTCTGTAATTCACCAGAATCCCTGTTGACTTTCAAAACGATCGAAACGTCGGCCATTTATAGTTGAAGAACCTTTCTGGAGTATTCATTTGGTCTCTTCCTGTTTATATGTGTGTCCAGATTTTAATTCCACGTTTTAATTTAGATTGTTTACTTCTGAAACTCTTCCAATGAATATTGCTGCCAGTTTGATGCCAAAACAAAGACAATAGATACATTTAAAGTAGAAAAACATATATTTATGATATTAAATGTTAAAAACTTCATATAAAAAACAATGGTACTCGCTAAGATATTGTTTAAAATTGTTGTACAAAAAGACATATTACATTTTTGCTCATATTTTAAATTATGTTGAGTGTGATATAGTAAATGAAAGCACCTGAAATACCCAAAGGGTCCACAAGATGTCTATTGACTATACAGAAACGCAAAGAAGAAATGGAAATTCCCGTCTGTCCTGAATTTGATTGAGCTATAAGAAAGAAATATAGTTCACCTGTGAACCATTCAAAAACACTGACTTTACCTCGTTTAGCCCATTTAACATGGAGCCACTTTGGTTTCGCTTTGTAACAGCATTTTCCTATGATTTCTGAAATTTTAACATTATGCTGCAGGATAAATCACGCAAGGGAATTCACAATGATACAGTCAATGGGAGCTGTCCTTGTGTATGTGTATGACACCTGCAGCTAATAGAGGAATGGGGGTAACCCAGGGTCTCTAGGGATACAGAAGAGTTAGAACATCCAGGCAAGACTCGTGGTGTGGCTGACCTCAGGGCCAATGTAAACAGCTAGGCAAAACATACAGTCAAGTCAGGCTATGCGGATTTGCCACACACGCACGCACACACACACACACACACACACACACACACACACACACACACACACACACACACACACACACACACACACACACACACACACACACACACACACACACACACACACACACACACACACACACACACACACACACACACACACACACACACACACTAGTATATGGGACAGATAATCCCAAATCAATCCGCAAATGAATCCAGAGCCTTCTTTTCATATTGCATCCCCATTCAGGACCAAACAATAAACTCCATTTCAGAGATGGAGCAGGTGTGCCGACATTTGAAATATAAGTGATTGTGGTGCCACATGTAGTTTGATTAGTTGCACTGAAATTCAGTGTAAACGTGATTACTGGACAACTGCAGCGTTGCCTGGCCCGGTAATGGGACAGTGTTTTGGTGTAAAGCCTACGGGTCTGGACCTGGGCATCACCGCAATATTGCAGATAAAATACTCAAGCTCTCGTCTACCGATATTAATTAACGGGACCTACTCTGCACCTGGCGGTTGTGAAAGACGGAGGAGAAGAAGACACAATGATCTAGTAGAAACGAAAGAAACGATGATCTAGTCACATTTTAATTATCTACCAGAGTACTTGGAGTCTTTCATAGTGGCACCATTAAGTGATTTACACGCTAATTAACATCTGTGGCGGTTAGCATCTTATCGTAGTCAATAGCATACTCTATTGACAATAGCATCTCATCTGTTTAACCTATAAAATCACTGTTGACCAGGTTCAACTGTTCCCGTATTGCAGTGACAGGTACAGGCGCTCTGGGCAACGTAACCCATGATACAGGCGGGCGTCACACAGAGTTATCCCGTGTAAAACCTGAGTCATCACCTCACGTCGGAAAAGAAAACATGCGTCACATGCACAGTATCCCTCTGCTGCTATATCTGAATAGAAGGACGGACTGTTACATGAATCCAACCAGAGATCTGTAATTCCTCCACATTCCTGCTCACAGTAGTGCGCCAACGTGAGCAGTAGCAGCAACCGACGATCGTTTTTTGAAGCGGCCCCCAAATTTGGCCGAAGATATGACAGGGTGCGACGTGATTGCTCAGCGTCTAACAGTCATTCAACTGTGGAATCTGAGACTACGGCTATGTGGCTGGCCCGAAAAAAAACGACACACAGTAAATCTTTACACCACTTCCTGACAGAAATGCAAGTTACAAACATCATGCCTGGAATGCATTTACACAATATAGAAACGTGCTAGAATTACCTCAGAAGAACTTCGCCCGCCCGGCCAGTCATTCGGTTACTCTCCTAACTCAAGAAACATTGTCATGCCTCGCAATCTGTTGCTAAGTACATCTGTGTATATGTGTGTGGGTGTGTGTGTGTGTGTGTGTGAGATGGCATACCAGAGTATTTTAAGCCCTTGCCTGTTTAAGCTGCAGCCTGCATGAATCATGAGTTCCCACATAGTAGGTCAGAAAGTGGGGTGAGTCATAACGTTGTCTTATATGGTAACAGACTGTGTGTTATTGAAACAAACAGTTATCTATAGACCTGAGCTATCTAGTCTGCAGCCATTTCGATGTAAACAGCGCTCAAAACAATTCTGTATCTAAATCATACTTGGGTCACGCGTGTTTACAGTGCATTTCCCCATACATGTGTAGTGGGGGTGGGGGGTGATCTCAAGCAAATTGCTGCCAAATCAACCTTTTAATTTCATTCCGCGCGACGCCCACCTTGTGTGGAAAAATGAATGGAACGTAAAGGAAGTGATACTTGTGTTTAGTTTGCTGCTAAATTAGAGTTACGCCACGGTTGTTGTAACCACCAGTTGTAATCTGTGTGAAGGTACATAATGACACAAGTATTTTGAATAGGAATCCAGTAATCCATCAACCCAGACGATGACTGTGCCAGAATAATACAGGGGACCTTGATGTTAGATTCGGTAGAACGAGCTCATTTCAAATCGGATCTATTCTGCACCTGAAGCACATTCGACTCACCATTTAACCCCTCCCTGTCTCTGGCAAACGAGAGCAATCATCAAATAACTACATCTACCAAAACTTCACAACCGCAGACACCTTGGCTATATCGACCACACAAAACTTTTGACGCGTGAAAAAAACGACTCCCACCATCGCCATCACGGCACCTCGCAAGTCTGGTGGCCGTGAGGAATTCACGCCGTTGCAGCACGAGGCCATGCAGACCGTGCCATGATTGGTGATTGAGCAGTTGCACTTGGCGACCGCGCTCGTGTGGGCTAATTAGGCAGCGTGATTGACAGGCTAGAGAGCCTGCTGGGAGTAACGTTTCAGAGGCGGGACGATACCCTGCATTTTAAATGGGACCAATAGAAAGGGATGTCTGATTGGCTGAAGGTGTTTTGATGGGGTTGTGTGTGGCACGTGGCCAGATGGAGGTTTCACAAAAAACAACAACATAAATACGGTCACGGTGAACAAAGGAAAAAAGGAACACGTAAAAAAAAACGCTGACGTGATATTTGGTTGCAAAACAAAACAATCTTCACCCACTCGTGAAAAACCCACCTGCAAGTGGAAACTTTATGTAGGAACGAGTTGACAAACACATTGAGCCCACTGAGCCACCTACGTAATGCCATCAGAGTCTGAGAGTGCCGTACTGTGCCTCTGTGTGTCAACATGTTGCGTCTGTGTGTGTGTGTGTGCGCGCGTGCGTGTGTGTGTGTGCATTGGAACGCGTGCATCCATATTTTTATGGAAGTGAAAAAGCAGCTCTTCACACATTGCGCAGCCCACTTGAGGTGTGATATCTAACTATCTAGCGTAAGAATAAATACATTGTTAGGAGTCCTGTGTGCATGACGTGGGGCCATAAACCACAGCCATGTTAGAGATATCACAGAGTGATCTAGTGTGATGGCAGATTTAAAACAACTAGGTTGAACACTAATTAAGCAAACAGCACACTATTCACTACACTGTGCACTCTCTAGGGTCCTTTAAATAGGCTGGCATAAAGGGGCACAAACAGAAGATGGACAATAGTGATAAATATTCACATGACAGTCCTTCCTGTTTCTAGGGTTATTCAACACTGCTACATGTATGCCTAATTAAGTCACATTTCCCAGGATGTAATCATGGTAAGATATTAAAAGTCAATTTATTTAGTAATTTAAAATTTACTAATAGGTATTCAATAGTCAAATAAATAGATACAAGGTATGTTAATGACAGACTTGATTATTGTCACACACATTTACTGTCCCCAGTTACTGTTGTTACACCGGCAGTACTTCCTTTGTTGAAATCAAAGTCAAAGTGGCACAAAAGAACAAATGAAACACGGTTCCACCAGCGGAATAATCACAAACGACCGATAAAGACTTCCATGGCAACCATAGCGGGCTCCGTCCACATGTTATATAAACAGATGTCATTCAGGGCGTCGTCTACTGGCTCAGCCGCTGTCGTCAATCCATGGTACCGGCCACAGTGAACGGAGCATTGTCACATTAGACTGACCCAGGGAGCGTCCACCAGTGTGGGCCCCAAGTCAGCTGACCTTCTGGTGTTAGGGCCACTAACTGGTGTGCAAGTGAGAAAGAGCTGAGGTAAACCTGGGACACTGCGTGTTTGCTGTTTCTCCTGCGGGCGGGAGAAGCTGACCTGGCATAACGAAACTGGGGCACCTCAGGACGCGATCGCGTCTGAAACGACAACTCGGAGGAGGAGCCTCGCGACACAACCCACGTGTCTAATATAAACTGAGAGCACCGGAGACAGAAAGGTTAAGGGTGGAAGTAGGTGCAGATGTGACACATTGCGGTTACTGTGGGTATAGGCTGTTGGTGACTCAGAACTGAGAAGAGAAAGCCGAACGCACACGCTTATTGTACGGCAGAGAGGCTAGAGATGGCCTGGAAATATTCTGAAGGAGGACACACTGTGGTAACATCGTGTCAATCACTGCCAGTGGCGGAACATTCTTCAAGACAACCCGTGGAAATGTAAATGCAGTGTGTGAAGTGGGTGAGGGAGGTGCGGTCTATTCTCAGACACTTCGGTTAAGTGTGATTTGGTCCTTTTTTAAATATATGCGTCAAACATCCGTTCTGAGAAACGTTGTCCACTTTTGTTTACGATGATCGTCTAATCTGAACTTTCCCCAGATCCAGACAGTTTGCCCTTTAGAAATCCCTCGAGCGTCTGTGTTTCTAAACCATGACAGCCTCAGGTTGTTTACATGAGCATCGCACAGGGTCAATAGCCAAATGACTCTGTTACACGCTTGGGTCTGAAAGATCAATAAATATCTCCGGAGTTATTGATTTCTGCTTGATTAAAACACTGAATCTTAACACATCCTCCACACCAGACATGGGAGGAGGGAGTGAGGTGGTGAGGGGGGAGCAGAGGCATGGGGAGGGTTCACTGAGTGCACTATAGGACCATAGACTCTTGGGGAGGTACTAGGATGATATCTACATCACGGAACAGGGAGGGACACAGGGAACGGACACAAAGGCCGTACTCAGGTCACTGGAGGTCATTTAATGTACAGAAGGAGAAGGGAAGAGGTGAGGAAGGAATCAAGCTGAAAGGACAAACCCTATTCGAGGAAAGGCAGCGTCAACTCTGGGGAATCCTCCTTGTTGGGGGTTTTGGGAAGAATGAGTATTGGTGGTTGTACCTTGGATGGAGTATGCAAATTCCTGGCCATCCAACTCCAACCTGCTATCTTCTCTGGCTCATCGTCTGTCCTCAAATACGTCCCCTGTCAAGGCCCCAAGCTATCTAGCTAAAATGAAATGGACTCTTCTAAACGTTCACTAGCTAGATAATACTGCATCTATAACCACTGTGACATCATAACGATGGCGAACAGTTTAGCAACAAATGAAAGATACCATTGTGTGTACACAACGAGTGCTGTCGTCAATACCGAAAGGATCAGTTAGGATCAGTTAGCCATCAGCCCCAAAATGAACGCTCAAAACGGTATTGTGACACCAGGAGCAATCAATCCATAAATAGTAGGCGAGTCAGAGAACTGGAACATGTCCGTTTCCTTTTTCATATTGATTCCGTTAGTGATGTAACCACGTTGATAATGATCCACAGGAAAACAATAAAAGTACCGTATAAAATGGACCCAACCGAGAAATAGGAAATCGCATTGGTTTCTACACATTGCCGGGTTCGAGCGGGGGTGGACAAACAAATCTGTCTGCCTTCCCCTGGTTTAATATGTCACTGTGATTCTGCACAGACTAATATGGCTGGAGATGCTGAACCATCCATTCTATGTGAAAGCCAACAAAGGAATTGTATTCCAGTCTAGCCTTGTCAGTGACTCACGTGTAGTTCTCCGACTACACATTTGAAAGATCTCACATTCAAGCCTCGTGTAATTATAACTTCCCTGACACAATCTGTTTTTTTACGTTTCCTCCATTAACGGAATAAACTCTGTCCGAATGTAAGCACGCAGGCGAGTTTATTTTTATCGAAGCAATTCATACAACGAAGCAATTCAATGTCCTTTACAAAGGAAAAAAGAATAAATTATAAAATGCATGCATTTTATATTCAAAGAAACCAGTTAACTGGCATCATGTACATTTCAGACATCACATCTCAGTAGTAACTGTGTACAGTTCACATCTGTAAGACTGAAAAGTTCCCAGCATCAACATCAAATGATCTGCTAGCCGAGATTATATAATAAGAATTGGACAACTTCCAGCGGCTACAGCTGTCCAATGTATCTGTTCATATTTTTTTGTTTCATGCATGTTGACAGTCAATAGAAAGTTATTCACATCCAAATACCACAGAACAATGGATTGTGGGTGTGAAGCGCACAAAGACCTCTGAGCTAACTTGTACCAACAGGAACATGGTTCAACGGTCCTAATGAGACCAAAGAGAGCATTTGGCCAAACCCTAAACCCAAAAGCCCAAACCCTAAGTGATATTTTTGGAGCTCGCCGAACAGCACTTTAAAGTGAATAGACTTGTCACATGTAGACACTGACTCTGGGCTCGGTCTGACTCTGGCCCTGGTTCTGGACTCGGTCTGACTCTGGCCTTGGATCTGGGCTCGGCTTGCCTCTGGCCCTGGTTCTGGACTCGGCCTGACTGTGGCCCTGGTTCTGGACTCGGCCTGGCTGTGTGCCCTCATTAAGGTCACTCTCCATTTCAACTGAAGCTCTGTTTTAGGATAACTGCAGAGCACAATGTCTGATGTATCAGGCCACGGTACGTTCCTCCTTCAATAATGGACCTCAAAAGGAAAAAGTGCACAAGTCTGTTGCTACTGGCTAGAGGCTGGTTGAAATGATACGTTGAAGCCGGCTGAGGTCTGTGGGCAGAAGGGACAATTGCTTTTCTCAAAGACGGCCGTGGAGTTCAGGGAAGACTATGATTGCTGCGCTCCGTCTAGCTGTGCCAGGCTCTTGAAAGTATTTTTGCGCAATCTGTAGGCTAGCCGAGGCACCCACACACTGGACACAGCCTGTCTGGACACAGCCTGTCTGGACACAGCTTGTCTGGACACAGCTTGTCTGGACACAGCCTGTCTGGACACACCCTGTCTGGACACAGCCTGTCTGGACACAGCTTGTCTGGACACAGCCTGTCTGGACACAGCCTGTCTGGACACAGCCTGTCTGTACACAGCTTGTCTGTACACAGCCTGTCTGGACACAGCTTGTCTGTACACAGCCTGTCTGCTAGGAGGCCACTCTTCCGACTCCCGGCGGGATTTTTTCTATCTCCGCTGCTTCCTAACCGCCGTCGACCCTGGAAAACCACAAATGACACCCTGGAACACATGAATACTGGGCACGAGAGACTCCGCTTGTTTGTTTATGGTTTAAGCTGCACAGTAAGTCTCTCCTAGTAAGCAGCTATTTGTAGCCGTCTAATCCGTGAATGGATTTATAATGACCCAGACTTTACAGATGAAAAAAACATGAATAAAAAAAAGCTTTATGTTAAAGTGTATCCACCCAGGGTTTTTGTCTGATCTTTCATTAGTCCTGCTCCGGAAATATCTCTGGTTTTATCACGGTGAAGTGTGCAAAGCCCGGCATCCTGCACCAAATGTTTCGGTTATAAACACTCTCGTGTTTAGATAACAGATGGCAGAAGCATTATCTAACGTGAAAACATTTCCAGGACGACTAGCATGGCAATGATGAATCATCAGTGTGTGGAGATTAGCGATGTCATTGGCTGATACTCTGTTCACTGGAGGCTAAGCCCCCCACCCACCCACCCCGAGGTCCCATTAAATCAAATGGTAGCAGCGACGTAGCAACATGTTCAGCTACTGCGTGTGTACATCTCCCCAAATGCCCCCAGTCTGCTGATAAGTGTCCTCCTCTATTGAAGCGCCGAATCAAAATGACCCCGCACAAACAGAATACGGCTTGTCGTCCGCGGCTCCATAGGCTTTAATTAGGCACGATCTTGTCCCACCACACATGAAACACGGCCCGAGGACACAAACACACTTAGTGACTGGCCCCAGCCTCTCGCCCGCTTCCTCCAGCTCTAAATGTGAACAGAGACAGAAATACAGAGCACCGGCTCGCCGTGGACATCCTGGCTCTCGGAGCCACTGCCTGTCAGTTCGTAAGTCAGCCTAATCAAATAGAAAACTGTCTAGTCTCTGGGAGCAACTCTCACACACACACACACACACACACACAGGACAAGGAATAACACGTAGTAAGGAAGACACAAACAACCCCGCTGTATCTGCGTCCGTGTCACAGCAGCACCAGGAGACTGCAACACCAGTCCTGACAAAAGGAGTGTCGGGTTTACCTCGGATCTGTACTCCAGTCTACCCCAGCTCCATACCCAACTTGCTATATGAAATGTCACCATACTATTCATAGCTGTGGGCGTTGTGCTGAGCTAGGTCACAAGTACTTTATATTGAGTGCCGGCTCGGGAAGCCTTCACCTGTCAGAAAGGTTTTCTGACGCCTCTGACGCCGTTCATATGAAACAGCCGTGTGCGCTCAAAACCCCCGACTGGGCTCGATACCCCCACTGGGCTCGATACCCCCCACCGGGCTCGATACACCCCCCGCTGGGCTTGATACACCCCCCACTGGGCTCGATACACCCCACTGGGTTCAATACCCGCCACTGGGCTCAATACCCCCACTGGGCTCAATACCCCCACTGGGCTCAATTCCACCGACTGGGCTCAATACCCCCTACTGGGCTCAATACCCCCTACTGGGCTCAATACCCCCTACTGGGCTCAATACCCCCCACTGGGCTCAATACCCCCACTGGGTTCAATACCCCCACTGGGCTCAATACCCCTACTGGGCTCAATACCCCCACTGGGCTCAATTCCCCCAACTCGGTTCAATACCCCCACTGGGCTCAATACCCCCTACTGGGCTCAATACCCCCACTGGGCTCAATACCCCCTACTGGGCTCAATTCCCCCCACTGGGCTCAATTCCCCCCACTGGGCTCAATTCCCCCCACAGGCTCATTGCCCGCCATCAACCAGCCTAGCGCTCTGTAAGGACTCAGATAACAGTCTGCCTGACCTGACTGTAGCCCCACCTCAGGAGTACGGAGGCCTGTGCACACAGATGCGGGGCTCCACTGAAAACGGTGACAAGGGAACGAAGCCAGTCAGATGTATTAGCATGTTGTGACAGACGTGCCACTGACTGTATGACTGCACCCTGTGAACTCTCTGAACCGCGACTGTGACACTGGACTTGAATGAACGCTTCATAACAGACCAATGTGGTCGGGGGAAAAGCACACTGACTGTGTGAGCTAGTCGTGACGCAGAGGCATGTGTCAGAACACCACTGGATCAGAGAAGGGCACATCACTCAGTGAGTCTGGGTGTCTAGTAAATGGTACCCTATCCCGGTCTAGTACACTATATTCGACCAGACCAAAGTAGAAGGGTACCACGCAAGCCCAACATCTCAACTGTGCAAGCTCATTAGAGAAGCAAGGCCAGTCTCCATCTGTCAGGGCACTAGCCGTCTGTGAGTCATGGCTGGATTCATCTCTGGTCTTCCAAAAAGTGAAGGTCATCCCAGGGAATGTAAGGCTGATGAGAACCATTTACTGTACTGGTGTTTATGGGGACATGTACTGTACTAGTGTCTATGGGGACATGTACTGTACTAGTGTCTATGGGGACATGTACTGTACTAGTGTCTATGGGGACACTGTACTGTACTAGTGTCTATGGGGACATGTACTGTACTAGTGTTTATGGGGACATGTACTGTACTAGTGTCTATGGGGACTAGTGTGTCTATGGGGACATGTACTGTACTAGTGTCTATGGGGACATGGACATGTGGGGACACTGTACTAGTGTCTATGGGGACATGTACTGTACTAGTGTCTATGGGGACATGTACTGACATGTGGGGACACTGTACTAGTGTCTATGGGGACATGTACTGTACTAGTGTCTATGGGGACATGTACTAGTGTCTATGGGGACATGTACTGTACTAGTGTCTATGGGGACATGTACTGTACTAGTGTCTATGGGGACATGTACTGTACTAGTGTCTATGGGGACATGTACTGTACTAGTGTCTATGGGGACATGTACTGTACTAGTGTCTATGGGGACATGTACTGTACTAGTGTCTATGGGGACATGTACTGTACTAGTGTCTATGGGGACATGTACTGTACTAGTGTCTATGGGGACATGTACTGTACTGGGGACATGTGTCTAGTGTCTATGGGGACATGTACTGTACTAGTGTCTATGGGGACATGTACTGTACTAGTGTCTATGGGGACATGTACTATGGGGACATGTGTACTAGTGTCTACTAGTGTTTATGGGGACATGTACTGTACTAGTGTGGGGACATGTACTGTCTATGGGGACATGTACTGTACTGTCTAGTGTCTATGGGGACATGTACTGTACTAGTGTTTATGGGGACATGTACTGTACTGTGGGGACATGTACTGTACTGTGTCTATGGGGACATGTACTGTTTATGGGGACATGTACTGTACTAGTGTCTATGGGGACATGTAGTGTCTATGGGGACATGTACTGTACTAGTGTCTATGGGGACATGTACTGTACTAGTGTCTATGGGGACATGTACTGTACTAGTGTCTATGGGGACATGTACTGTACTAGTGTCTATGGGGACATGTACTGTACTAGTGTCTATGGGGACATGTACTGTACTAGTGTCTATGGGGACATGTACTGTACTAGTGTCTATGGGGACATGTACTGTACTAGTGTCTATGGGGACATGTACTGTACTAGTGTTTATGGGGACATGTACTGTACTAGTGTCTATGGGGACATGTACTGTACTAGTGTTTATGGGGACATGTACTGTACTACTGTACTAGTGTCTATGGGGACATGTACTGTACTAGTGATGGGACATGACATGTACTGTACTACTGTACTAGTGTCTATGGGGACATGTACTGTACTAGTGTGGGGACATGTACTGTACTAGTGTTTATGGGGACATTTACTGTACTAGTGTTTATGGGGACATGTACTGTACTAGTGTCTATGGGGACATGTACTGTAGTGTCTATGGGGACATGTACTACTGGTGGGGACATGTACTGTACTAGTGTCTATGGGGACATGTACTGTACTAGTGTTTATGGGGGGACATGTACTGTACTAGTGTCTATGGGGACATGTACTGTACTAGTGTCTATGGGGACATGTACTGTACTAGCGATGGGGACATTTCTATGGGGACATGTACTGTGGGGACTAGCTAGTGTCTATGGGGACATGTACTGTACTAGCGTCTATGGGGACATGTACTGTACTAGCGTCTATGGGGACATGTACTGTACTAGCGTCTATGGGGACATGTACTGTACTAGCGTCTATGGGGACATGTACTGTACTAGCGTCTATGGGGACATGTACTGTACTAGCGTCTATGGGGACATGTACTGTACTAGTGTCTATGGGGACATGTACTGTACTAGCGTCTATGGGGACATGTACTGTACTAGCGTCTATGGGGACATGTACTGTACTAGTGTTTATGGGGACATGTACTGTACTAGTGTTTATGGGGACATGTACTGTACTAGTGTTTATGGGGACATGTACTGTACTAGTGTTTATGGGGAATAAATCTACCATTAAAATTCTAGACTGATCATGACTTTGTCCAAAACCAGCAGAGGATCAAATAATCTCTTCCTTTACTGTATATATTGTATAAATATATATGTAGCACACTCAGTCACTCTCAATCAGTATGAAACACCCCCCCACAGACACACACACACATCTGATTTTAAATTAAAATAAGGAAGCCAGGAATGAGTCAGAGAATGTTCCACAAGTCTACTAATACATTCTTATAACAGCACAGCAGACTCTCAGTGGGTAGTTGTCTTTCATAATGGTAAATCTGTTATTTTAGGGAAAAGATTACAATCGCTGTCAATTCTTATGGCTGTTATTCGCGGCATAATGCACGAACTGCCACAGCACACGCAATTATCTCCTCATGACACAAGCGAAATCATAAATACAGCTTTCCGTTTCAACAAGCCTCAATAATTAGCATTTAATACATTCCCGCAAAGCTTCAACAATACATAATATGGCAATACGCCGTAATATTAGCTTTCTCTCTCGTTGAAATTCGCGTCCGTGCTTAGAAAATAATTGGCTCTGCAGATGAAAGAGAGGTGTTAATTGTTAAGGGGTAATTGCTGCATTGAGAGGCTCACGGAACGTGCGTCGCATCAAAGCTCGACCAATTAGACCGGGTCTCCCCTGATCCACACACGGGTGGGGTTAGGAGGTTGGGTGGAGGCGTGGCTTTAAACACCCCTCATCAGGAAGCAAGGCCTCTCTCCTGGAGGAGGCCTCCTACAGCCGAGGCTGCCTCTCAGACGTCAGAAGGCCCACTCCTTTACCATCATATCATATCAGCGCATTGTGGGCCCGCGTCAACACATTTGGGGGAAGTTATGACCTCCAAAACGGAAATCGTCCACCACCAGACCGTGTTGTGTGGCTGTAACGGTGGGGTACAGTAGCCCTAACCCTGTAGAGGCAGTGTACAGTAGCCCTAACCCTGTAGAGGCAGTGTACAGTAGCCCTAACCCTGTAGAGGCAGTGTACAGTAGCCCTAACCCTGTAGAGGCAGTGTACAGTAGCCCTAACCCTGTAGAGGCAGTGTACAGTAGCCCTAACCCTGTAGAGGCAGTGTACAGTAGCCCTAACCCTGTAGAGGCAGTGTACAGTAGCCCTAACCCTGTAGAGGCAGTGTACAGTAGTCCTAACCCTGTAGAGGCAGTGTACAGTAGTCCTAACCCTGTAGAGGCAGTGTACAGTAGCCCTAACCCTGTAGAGGCAGTGTACAGTAGTCCTAACCCTGTAGAGGCAGTGTACAGTAGCCCTAACCCTATAGAGGCAGTGTACAGTAGCCCTGACCCTGTTAAGGCAGTGTACAGTAGCCCTAACCCTGTAGAGGCGGTGTACAGTAGCCCTAACCCTGTAGAGGCGGTGTACAGTAGCCCTAACCCTGTAGAGGCGGTGTACAGTAGCCCTAACCCTGTAGAGGCGGTGTACAGTAGCCCTAACCCTGTAGAGGCAGTGTACAGTAGCCCTAACCCTGTAGAGGCGGTGTACAGTAGCCCTAACCCTGTTAAGGCAGTGTACAGTAGCCCTAACCCTATAGAGGCAGTGTACAGTAGCCCTAACCCTAACCCAAATGAAGAAGAGGTGAGTTGTGTTCGGCATCAAGTACAGAGCAGTTGGATGGAGGAGGAGCTGTGAGACTCGTACACCACCCAAACGCCACGCTGCTCATTTCCCCATCTATGGTACTCTGAAGGAAACACATTGCCATTTAGCACGGAGCAAAGGGAAAAGCCTCCCCCCAGAGCCCCCGCTCCTCCTCCCGCTGCAGGGGGATTTCGGACGTACTGTTTTAACTCAACGCCGGCAGGAGCCACGGGAGAGGGGAGGCCATCCGGGCCTACAAGTGCAACGCTGTTTGAAGTGCGGTCAACTCCGGTCGTGCCATTCCCCATCACGACCGGCGTCGGCGCCGGATGCACGGTCAGGAAACCACGGTGGTCGCGGGCGGTGAAAGCGGCCTTTTGTTCGGCGTGTTTTCAGGAGCCCGAGGGCGTCACGGCGCTCAAGGTATCTATGTTTTCCTAACGGGCCCCTGGGAATGAGCCGGGCTCCGCGGCAATCATCCATCGTGACGGAGCAGCGGACATTCCTGGAATAATCCAAACCAAACATGAAGCACATTCTCGTAATGTAACTCAAGCCAGATGCTTGGGGTCTCATGTCACATGTCAGAGCGTTTGACTCCTCAGCTTTTGCCGTGCCAGCGGTTGATACCTCCGGTCCGAACCACACACGTCGGTCTAGATTTTAGTTAGCGCTGGTAATCTTCACTAAGGAGAGTATTCATATACCTGCAACATATGACCCCTGTTACATTCTGCACAACTACCACTACATCTGGTTCTATAGATTCCCCACAGAATGTGTTCGTTCTACTTGATCCTTCTGAGGCCACAGAGCATGCAGTTGACCACGCCTGTATTCTCCAGACGTGCACGTCTTTCCTCTGTATATTAGTAACAGCACAATACGCTCTACGTCCGATCTTACCGAAAACCAGCGCTGCAGGTCAATCTGTGTGCAAACAATCTGTCATTGTGATATCGAACCGTTGATAGAACAGACATCGGGTCGTTTCTAGTCTCTCTTCCTGTTTTCCTTCTTCGGACACCCGGGGACAGGTAGGAATCCCTGTCAGTGGAACAACTCGTTGGGATCTATTTATGCCCCTGTAACAATGGACAGTAGGCTGCCTGGCCAGAGAGGTCAGACAAGCTCGTTAATGACTTCCAACGGGACCCCGGGGGCCCCTGTTTACTCAGGAACAGCAGACAGGCAACAATGGTGACCCCGGGACTAAGCTCCCGATGATGATGTCATATCGTTCACCCACTCCATTGATTAGGCTGATCTCAGCCTGCAGGGCCTAATCAGACAACCATTGTCTACTCTCTCTCTCTGTATCTCTCTCTGCTCTCTCTCTCTCTGGTGTTGTCTTTTTCATTCCCTCCTGTTCTCTGAGACGTGATGTGCTAACATTGTAACTGCATCTAATCTGGGGTGCACATTACTGCGTTTTAATTAATAAACGGGTAGGCGGAGGTGACTGTATGCCACACACACACACACACACACACACTGCTCAGCCTCAGGACAATATATACCTGTAGACGATCGCATAAACCACGGTAACGCATGTGTCACTCTGCTGTACAATAAACAAACACATCGGACCCAAACGTGAAACTGACCTGTTAAAAACAGACAACTGCCTCGACTCTGAGTCCTGTTTATGTCCACGCTGCTAAATGATTTTCCTTTGAAGCCAAGTTGTTAATCCAATTTGTCAACAGTCTGTGGGAGGTAGCTAGCCGTACAGTAGACGAGGGTGTCAAACAATCCAGCCAAGAAAATCGTACACACAAAGAAATTACAGTCTCACAAGTGCCTCATTCGTTATGTGGAAAGTCTGAATCACTGAACAGTCGCTTTAAATGACAGACAAAAATGTGTGTAAACGTGGGCTGTGCTCGTACCCCTCAGCGTTTCCACAGAGAGAAAACATCTGCAAGGATTATACTACGATCATAAAATAATAAAACATTATTTGACTATGGAGATGTTTAGCTCCACGGGCGTGAACTAACGATGAGTAACCAGACAACCTTTGCAGCGTTTCAGTCTTTCCACGCACATATTAGAACAAATATAAACGCAAACACCCTCCATCTTTATTCCGTACATTAGTCGTCAGTAATATTTCCACAGATTTTGAAATACAAAATCACTGGACGAGTGAATTGGGGACAGTGTGAAAGGTGAAATACATTTGTGTATGATATTTAATTGAGGGTTAAAATGAATCCTACATTAACAAATTAGCTGTATACACAGGGACCTTCACAAACTTCAGATTATTGCAGTCGACAGGGAAACTAGGAAAAAAATGATTGATGCACATGATCTGATGACTTGGGATATATACTTGATTGAATGTTTAACCCTGTGTTGACTTTTTGTATATATAATATGAACATGACGCGTACTGTCAACAAGTGCAATTATTTAGATAAAACACAAACAACATTTAAAAATATTTGTGTTAGATCAATGGAAATACATTGTTCCTTTGGTTTTGTTAGCATAGTTTACTATTAGAAATCTAATTATTTACAGACATATATATATAGACATGTAGACATATAATACTTTAGTACGTTCTTGACAGGGCTAGTTAGGTGTAAGTAACTGTACCACACAAGTACACATTGTACCCCCAGCCTAGTCTCGAGTTTCATGTAAAGTAAGGTGTGCCAGATAGAGCATTGGTCATCTTGTGTCTGATCGATTCCCTCTCCAGATGCTACAAATACTGTGGGGAAGCCCAGGTAGAAGGCAGGAGGTTGACATTGGCACTGTCGATAACTCATACTGACATTCCCAAATGATTGGAAACAAGGAAGCAGGCTTATTCCAATACAATGTTCTTCCTTCCTCATGGTGTTTAGTGAAACTTCACGTGTTCAGTTGGGAAACAGAAAACTAGTCCGGCCTGCTTTCACAACACGTTGGTAGACTGCAATGGGATCAGCCACCATAAAACTCTTCACTACAGACCTGTAATAATCTCTCTCTCTGTCTGTCTGTCTGTCTGTCTGTTGATCTGTCTGTCTGTCGATCTGTCTGTCTGTCTCTCTCTCTGTCTGTCTGTCTGTTGATCTGTCTGTCTGTTGATCTGTCTGTCTCTCTGTTGATCTGTCTGTCTGTTGATCTGTCTGTCTGATGATCTGTCTGTCTGTCGATCTGTCTGTCTGTCTCCCTCTCTGTCTGTCTGTCTCTCTCTCTGTCTGTCTGTCTGTTGATCTGTCTGTCTGTTGATCTGTCTGTCTGTCTCTCTCTCTGTCTGTCTGTCTGTTGATCTGTCTGTCTGTTGATCTGTCTGTCTGTTGATCTGTCTGTCTGTCGATCTGTCTGTCTGTCTGTTGATCTGTCTGTCTGTTGATCTGTCTGTTGATCTGTCTGTCTGTTGATCTGTCTGTCTGTCTGTTGATCTGTCTCTCTGTTGATCTGTCTGTCTGTCGCTCTCTCGATCTGTCTGTCTGTCTCTCTCTCTGTCTGTCTGTTGATCTGTCTGTTGATCTGTCTCTCTGTTGATCTGTCTGTCTCTCTCTCTGTCTGTCTGTCGATCTGTCTGTCTGTCTCTCTCTCTGTCTGTCTGTTGATCTGTCTGTCTGTTGATCTGTCTGTCTGTTGATCTGTCTGTCTGTTGATCTGTCTGTCTGTTGATCTGTCTGTCTCTCTCTCTCTCTGTTGATCTGTCTGTCTGTTGATCTGTCTGTCTGTCTGTTGATCTGTCTGTCTGTTGATCTGTCTGTCTCTCTCTCTCTCTGTTGATCTGTCTGTCTGTTGATCTGTCTGTCTGTTGATCTGTCTGTCTGTTGATCTGTCTCTCTGTTGATCTGTCTGTCTGTCGATCTGTCTGTCTGTCTCTCTCTCTGTCTGTCGATCTGTCTGTCTGTTGATCTGTCTGTCTGTCTGTTGATATGTCTGTCTGTCTCTCTCTCTGTCTGTCTGTCTGTTGATCTGTCTGTCTGTTGATCTGTCTGTCTCTCTCTCTCTCTGTTGATCTGTCTGTCTGTTGATCTGTCTGTCTGTTGATCTGTCTCTCTGTTGATCTGTCTGTCTGTCTGTCTGTCTCTCTCTCTGTCTGTCTGTCTGTCTGTCTCTCTCTCTGTCTGTCTGTTGATCTGTCTGTCTGTCTGTTGATCTGTCTGTCTGTCTCTCTCTCTCTGTCTGTCTGTCTGTTGATCTGTCTGTCTGTCTCTCTCTCTCTGTCTGTCTCTCTCTCTCTCTGTTGATCTGTCTGTCTGTTGATCTGTCTGTCTGTTGATCTGTCTCTCTGTTGATCTGTCTGTCTGTCGATCTGTCTGTCTGTCTCTCTCTCTGTCTGTCGATCTGTCTCTCTCTCTGTCTGTTGATCTGTCTGTCTGTCTGTTGATCTGTCTGTCTGTTGATCTGTCTGTCTGTTGATCTGTCTGTCTGTCTGTTGATCTGTCTGTCTGTCTGTTGATCTGTCTGTCTGTTGATCTGTCTGTCTGTCTGTCTCTCTGTTGATCTGTCTGTCTGTCTGTTGATCTGTCTGTCTGTCGATCTGTCTGTCTGTCTCTCTCTCTGTTGATCTGTCTGTCTGTGCGTCTCTTTCACTGCCTGTATCTGTCTGTCCCTCTATAAGCCTGTCTCACTATAAATATATAGCTGTTTAATTATTTACCTCAGTGTCAACCGTGTAGCAGGTAAACAGAATGTGTAAGGACCTGTCTTGCCTGATTGTACTCTTACATGTTATGTTATTCCGGGCCTTGACTTGATAGTCGTGTCTTCTGTGTTTTTTTTGGGGTTTCCACAGGGGTGTGGAGGAAGGGGTCACAGAGCAGTTAAACTGAAAATACGCCTTCTTTATCCCTGGCACAGAGGGAGAGACCGCGAGAGAGAGACAGCGAGAAAGAGGAACAAAGAGAGAGCGAGAGAGCGAGTGGCACAAACCAGTCTGCTAGCAAAAAGCCTGGTCTACCCAGCTTGTGGAAACAGATGTCAAACAGGAACTCAGTGTTTAACGTCTCCTTTGCAACCAGTAGACAGACTTGTCTCCCGTACTCCAGGGGCCAACCGCCCTTCAAACTGCTGTCTCACACTTACCTTGGATGGCCAGTGACCAACTCTCAGCTGTGCTGTGGAGGGTCCTAAATACTAAATAAAATAAAAAAATAAATGAAAACCCTCACTCCCTATATATATAACACCTGAGCCACCAGCACAATAAACACCCTCACTCCCTCCACACCGTTTAAACCAATGCATTCTACAGTGGCTCACAGATGGTCTGCTGGGGACTTAAGCACTATTGAAGAGCCACGATATTGGAAGAGACCGTCTACTAACACACAGTAAGTAGAATTGAACGTTGAATTGTCAGTTATTTACATATTTCGGGCAGAGGGGGAAACCCTTTGTATTCCAGAGCAAACTGGCATCCAGCACTGTTTGTTGAGTCAATCAGGATCCTCCGACAGGTTATTTTAAACGATGATCTGGTGAGCCAAGTCTATCGGTGTGTTTGTTTGTCACCCGTCTGCCCGGGAAACCTCTGTACCAGCCTCTGGCACTGGCTAGGCACGGCATCGATTTGTTTGGATGGTTATTGTGCACATTACACGAGCAGTAAAACACACAGCATGTTAACTACTCAGCAGTCTATACGAGGAAAACAAGGAATTCACAGCCACAACCAAGTGAGGAGGTCAATATCACAATGTCAGTCATTCAGCAGGGCCTCAGGGCAAAACAGGACAAATGTGTTTACTATTACTCCTATAAATACATACTTTTGTATTGTATTATTTCATTATTTCAGACGATCTTGATGACAAAGAAAACAGCATCAGATAGCCAGGGGAAATGGATTAGGGGAGTTCAAGGCCAGAGGGCTGTGTTCAAAGCCTAACATGAGCGCAGGACACAGTGGTTTAAACAGATAGGAATTCAGATACACCGCAACTGATCGCAAAGAAGTGGACCTGTAGCAGAGGAATCAGATGTTGGGTGGAACGTGGATACTGCACTGTGGACGTTACTGTGCACGTTAGTAGAGCGCACGTTGATTGAGCGCACGTCTGCAGCTCCAATTATCCCGGTACCTGCCAGCCAATGACCCTGACTGGATAAAACCCGACAACGTTTTCCCAGCGACTGTGATTGACAGTCACACAAGCGCTGACAGGTTCTCCGAGTCCGGGTTTCTCTTCAGATCAGACGGGAACAAGCGGCCGCCCTTACAACATTCTGTCTGGCATTCTGTGATGGCTGCCCCTCTTGCTCTCCCAGTTCTCTGTCTCTCTCATCCATTAAATGTATCCTATTGTCTCTCTCTCTGGATCTATGATGCACTAACAAAAACAAACAGAGTGAAACCGCAATCAGATTGAACCTGGAATTGATTGTGGGGGCTGCCAATTAGATATTCACCATAGGGTTTGGTTACATCCAGGGATAGAGATTTAGCAAACTGCAATAAACACTATATATTTTTACAAAATAAAAAAATGTGTATCATTAGGTGCATGGAAATAATAGAAAAAATTGTAATCAGGATAATTTAGAAACTGAAACACCAAATCAACTGTGTAAATAGAGGTATATTTAATGACTTGATGAGAAAAAAATTAAAGCTTAAAAGGAAACGTATAGCCCGAGAACATAAAGAGAACAAAACCCTGATTGTAGGTTGATGCTTTTTAACATTTAATTAGCTATGATTTTATTTTTCAATCAAAAAATAATTCACATTTATTTTATGAAGCTCTTTTACATCAAGGTTGTCACAAAGTCCTTTGACAAACACCCAGCCTGAACCCGACAGAGCACATATCAACAAGTTGATACAAGTTGATACACGGCGGCTAGGAAAAACTCCCTGATGGGGATTTCTAAAGTTTATTGTCTTATTGTCCCACAGATTAGAAGATGTTACAGCTAGCTCCAATATAGTTTATATGAGTGTATATGAAGTAAATAAAACAGTATGTAAACAGAAATATAGTTACCAGGATGTAAGCCACTAGTTCCTCTGGGGCAGACTACATGAATGTAGACCACGAGTTCCTCTGGGGAAGACTACCTGGAAGTAGATCACTAGTTCATCTGGGGCAGACTACCGGGAGGTAGACCACTAGTTCATCTGGGGCAGACTACCTGGAAGTAGACCACTAGTGTCTGAGGGGCAGACTACCTGGAAGTAGACCACTAGTGCCTAAGGGGCAGACTACCTGAAGGTAGACCACTAGTGTCTGAGGGGCAGACTACCGGGAAGTAGACCACTAGTGTCTGAGGGGCAGACTACCTGGAAGTAGACCACTAGTGTCTGAGGGGCAGACTACCTGGAAGTAGACCACTAGTGTCTGAGAGGCAGACTACCTGGAAGTAGACCACTAGTGTCTGAGGGGCAGACTACCTGGAAGTAGACCACTAGTGTCTGAGGGGCAGACTACCTGGAAGTAGACCACTAGTGTCTGAGGGGCAGACTACCTGGAAGTAGACCACTAGTGTCTGAGGGGGAGACTACCTGGAAGTAGACCACTAGTGTCTGAGGGGCAGACTACCTGGAAGTAGACCACTAGTGTCTGAGGGGCAGACTACCTGGAAGTAGACCACTAGTGTCTGAGGGGCAGACTACCTGAAGGTAGACCACTAGTGTCATGTGCTAGAATTCAGTGAGTGGCTAACTCAGTCTTAAAGCAGATAAAGTTGACTATCTTGTTTGGAAAAATAGTTTGGAGATGGTGGGCACACGGCCATATCCGTCCTCCACACTAAAGATCAGTGATCAGAAAGCAATAGATAGCATGTGTTCCACATGTCAGCGCGTGGTTAATGCTTTGCACTGTTCTTTCCACTGCCCCGCGGTGGTGGAGGAGTGGGTGGGAGGGGGTGTGTGGGCAGGGTTGATTTTGACAGCAGAGCAAACAGCCCAGCCAATAGGCGTGCAACAGTCTTGTGAATCAATCAGTGATGGGGGGGGGATGGGAAACGAAGGGGCGGCCTCTTCGCCAAACGTGGTGGAAGAGACTGGTAGGGAAGTCGCTGACTCAGGCAGGGTTCATCGGGTCCAGCTAGTAAATAAGTGACTCGCTCAGAGTGCATTCCAAGGTCCCACCTCAGCCTCGTGCCCAAAGTCTCGTCTCTGAGGGATCCCTGGGGCCGCTCTCTCTCTCCCTCTCTCTGCTTTCCGCTGGTATGTCAACATTTCCAGACCGACTGCCATTAGAGGGCCTGAGGTCCTATTCAGTCTAACGTAGGGGCCTGCCCTGTCCCTGACAAAAACAGTCAGACAGTCCTAGTCACTGAGCTCACCACAGCATCCCTTCAGAAAGCCCACACTTTTTTGTTCTCTTTGTGTGATATTCTCATTCAGGGATGTTTGGAGGTGCACTGCCACTTAATACACATTGCCTGAAGCGGCACAGAATCTGGCCGTGGTGCCATCTGCCTAGGCTTTTGCTAATCACCTCGGCCAGATGGGTGAGCAAATCTTGGAGGGGAGTTGGCAGTACTGGACCATTAACTAGGGTGTCTGCACAAACAAATAAAGTTCCCCTTTAAATGGAAACGATTTCAGGGGCATTTGATTGGATTGCCTGCGAGAGCCATTTCAAGGTAACATGACTGCTGACACTGTTAAACACACGGCTGCTTCTTCAACGGAAGAAAGCGCCGTCTACAAAGTGCTAGAGTCATTGATTTCCAACTTTGATATTGAGATCAGATCCAAAGTCCGCTTGGCAGCGAGCAAGAACGGAGCTTATGAGCTAATAACCAGCAGGCCCGGTCCGCCGAACACTTAATCAAGCCGCTTTGACGATTCAGTTTGCTGTATGAACAACACTTAAACAGTGAAATGTGAATATCAGCAAATCTGTCACGAGCGAAGTATTCGTCAATTCATGTGGGCCTTTTGCCGTGTCAGCGAAGAGATGTGTGGTAATCCAGGTCTACTGCGTGGCCCACTTTACTTGCCTGGAGCACCGAATTGAATCCACAACCGGCGGCTGCTAATCCTGCCTCACAACCACACTGCTGGTCCACAGAGATAATGAAGACAGGTGTATTTCTCTTATTTCATTAAGAGAAACATTTTTTTTTTGCAAACACCCTAAAATAATTAGGTGTGTCTCAATACGGATCAGAGGTGTTTGAAAGTTTTTTACCAGCCAGCTGAGATATCCAATTCTCCCCTGCGAGACGAATAAACAGGCTATATGACACATGCACATTCTTGAGCAAAGCAGCCAACTGCAATTTGCAAAAGAGCAGGCTGGAGTGAACTATGTCTGAGACAATGGCTTAAGGTTGAAGGTGAATGGAGTCGAGCGGTAATGTATGCTGACGAGATTTCCAAAGTGGTGCAGCGAAGGCCCCACGTTATGGTTTTCATGGCAACCAAACATAAAGATCCACGACTGGAACCCTCTAGTCGTAAAGGTTACTAGTGCACTTTACAACTTTTTTGTGTTTTATGTGTTTTAGAAAATATGTCGCTGAATTTGACATTTTATATGTGAATTTAACAAATTCAAGGCCAAAATATTACTCTGATAAATTATAAAAAGGAATGTAAAATTGTTTTTAATTTCATTAACACTTCTGAATTATTATTTCGGACAGAAAAATCGATGAACAACACCTAACATCTTTCCACTTACTTATACGGGGAAATGTTTTGTTTAATGTCATTTTTTATTTAGTATGATGAGCAAACTCACATTGGCTGAGAGAAAAAAAATTCTCCTTTGTCTCCTTGTTTTCCATTCCTGTCAGAGTACGTCTGTTTCCATGAGCTGTGGCCGTAGCCCCAGACTTCCAATAACCAGTTTCCCAAGGGCATCCTTTCAGCCCAGCCTCCAGATCTCAACAGGAATATCTATGCATCAATGGAGGTCTAGGACTATACGAGAACGCGCCCTGGAGATAATACACAAGCTATAGACACCCGAAGCCAAAGAGAAGGTTACTTTATTTTTATTCATCTTAGCGTGCATCGGTTCTATTCGGAAGATCTTTACGCTCAATTAGACTTCAGCTGATGTGGGTTTAGAGGAAGCACATTGAATCTGCAGTGCCGTTTCGGCGGTTCTAAATCTCCTACAAACAAATTGACATGCAACAGAGCATTGGCAATGGCTTTATCGGTCTGCATTAGGGTCTGTGGGAGTAATGCACGATCAATTCTAAATACACCGGGAATAAAATGGCCCAGAGAGTGATGTAAACAGATTCTACACACAAGGACAAGCCCTCATTCTGGGTAGGGAACCTCACCGGGCCTGCATTGCACAGCAGCCAAGCCACCAGGAGGAAGGGTACCTTCCCAGCACGCGTCTCAAATGGCATCAGTGCTGAGCATACACGGCACCTTTTACCTACACAGATTAAACCTAATCCTCAGCGGGAAAAAATCTGGCTCAGCTGCGCACTTGTAGTCCTGGACTATGCTTAATCTGGGTCGTCGAACTGGGTCCTTGGAGGACTGTGATTTCCGGGTCGATGGCCTGACCAATGTGTGTTCTGTTTCTCGTTGCCAGTGTGAATAGAAATCCTCAATTGCATATTATGTTACTGCTATTTGACTTAAAAGTGTCGCCACAACAATTTATCAGATCTAAATAAGCCCTCAGGTCAGCGTGTACCTACCCATCATGCACCCTGCTGTGTTATCCTACACCAAAAAAAAACTTCATTTGACAGGTGTTAAGGTGTTTCCCAAAACATATTACTAAGGCACATTTCGTTCTCATATTTGTATAAACCGTTCATAAGGCTACGGGAAGATGTAAAGGCCTTTAACATATTAACAGATATGTACACTACATGTTTCTGTTTCATGTTTCTGTGTTGCAATATTTGCACATTATTTACTTTGGGTCTTAGATAAAACTGGATCCAGCAACGGCTTCCTTTGTATTTAGGCTACTATGTAAACACAGCAGAATTCAACTGGGATTTGATCTGAGAATCTATAACACGTCAGTATAAAAACTCTGCGTTCGATTAAAAACACACACACACACACACCTTGTGGGCAACCGGGGCACACAGTGACCCCTTTAGAATAACACCAGATAGCAGCAACACCTTCCGAATGTAGGCTTCACCGCGACGCTCAACTCCAGACTAACATGACGAGTCCATTTCGGACCGCGGGGCTGCGAACTCAAAACATGCCGGGGAATCACTCGTTAAGCACAGCAGAGCACCGCGGAATAACCCCAGACAGCCAGGCCAAAAGGTCACCCAATCCCAATGTGCAGATTAATAGTGCAGATTAAACTCTCCGGTCAAACTTGCCTCTCTGTGTGTGTTTTTGTCGTCTGCGTTGGTCAGTGGTATATAAAAACTCCAACGTGGGATGGTGATCCTGGGTGTGGCTGACACAGAGCTGGCCGTCCCTCCCCTGGCCTCTATCGCCCCACTGGCAGGGTATTAAAATAAATCTGTGCACACGTCCCTCCCTAGCATGTTCACCAGACATTACCTTATACAAGGCTTGCTCCACCGCATTCCTCACCCCACCTCCCCTAGTCCTCTACCCCAGGTCCTCCCCCGTGCGTCGGTGTCTCTCTCCCTTTCTGTGTGCATGATCTCACATGACTCAACAAAACCCCGGGCTTGAAGTGGGCCGTCCGGACCTTTTCCCAGGAGGGGGAAGAATGGCCGTGGACGGGACTGGGGCTCTGCCCTCAACGTGGTTCAAATTACCAGCTTGTCAAGCTTGATGGATTTGGCCAAAAAGAAAAGAAAAGCGAGGCCCATTCTGGGAGGCTGAATGAGCCCCGAAGTCCCCTGTTTCAATAACCGTTCGGCGCGCCGCCTCAGTTTCTCCCGTCGCCAAACAGCGTCGCCGGGAGAAGCCGCTTAGTTCCGAACAAAGATGTTGAGCACGGCTGGGAGGGAGAAAGAGGGAGGAGCGGAGAGGGAGAGAGGGGGGAGAGCCGAGGGTTGAGGGAATATCTGATGAGCCAAAGCGAGTGGGAATTCCTGTGTTATCAGTCACTCTCCCCATCCACCCCTCCCACACACATTCCCTCTGCAAATTCAACAGACAAATCACTCCAAAACACCACAGTCATCTGAGAGCCTCCAGATAAGGCAGGTCATGATTCACCCCAAACAAAAAAACGTACTAGACAGGCCAGTAGACGTTTACTGAGGAATTTAAAGAGAATGAAGTCACCCCTAATTAGGACCATCTATAAGCCCCCTCTTCAGAGTCGGAGGAGTAGCAGGCTTGGCTGCGATCAAAAGACCGTTATGGGTCGGGAATACAATAAGCAGTGCTCCAGTGGAGGGCACTTTTAAAACGATGCTGTTTCTGTTGCCCATATGGTTAGTTCCAAGGGAGTCTGCATGGCTGTTCCAAACCATCTGGTTCCCATCTGCAAACCTTAAGAGCAGACGCAGTGGAAGCACCGGTGGAGGCACTGGTAGAAGCACAGACCTGGGAAACAACGTGTCATGCCCAGACTCCAACTTGACACATGGGCAGAAGACGGATGTTTGCGGGGAGATACCACCAAACCTTGCTACCTGAACACTTCTCAAAATGGCAAGAGTCTGATACGACAGGTTAAAAATGGGTCCCTGGTGGTCATTCGTTGTGATCTCTTCAAACCAATCTTGGTTCATACCGCTGCGGGGACTAAAGGATGTGGTGTTATGTTACCATTATGTTACCGTAATGTTACCGGAATGGTACCGTAATGCTCATAGACAGTGCATTGGACTGCCTCAGGAGAGCTCTAGCCTCCACTGAGACTTGCAGGGACCTTCTTACAAACACAATAATCACAAGCCTATCTGGGGCTAAGACTCTGGAAGCACACTGGATTCAGCCTTTTCAAATGGCAGTATTAAAATCTTTCGTATATCAATGTGTTGATACACAGGACATGTCGCCATAGTGACGAAAATCAAAACATTACATCATACTTGAAAAATCTGAGTGAGAAGTTAAGCCTTTTGCAAATGTGGTCTACTACGCATCAATCAACGCCTTCCAAAAGAATGGAAAGAGAGAGAGAAGAGAGAGGCCATGAAAGCCAATGGTTTTGTCAAAGCATTTGCAGAAGACTTGATACAATAGATCAGACATTTAAATTGCACATTGGAGGTTGTCTAGTTACACGTTTCTTGTGTAAACAACAAGCACTAAACAATGTTATAATACGAGCCATTTCTTGTGAAGGATATGAATTTGACATTTACCACGCTCTTAGTTTCAACGAGGGAGCTAAGTGTTTCCATCATTATTGTTTCTTTACGTTCAAATAGAAAGAATATGTATGTTTCAAGCATCTGTGCCGAAGTGTGCGTTTTCCTCAAAATTACACCACAAATTACAAAATATTTACTTAATATTTTTACTCTTGGTATCCTGTAAATAGGTTATAGCACAACAAGTGAACAACTCAAACCTTTTTCAACACATTTCTAATGAAACACATTTTGTCTACATCAACAATTGATCGATTGAAAGACGTTCCAGATGTATAATGAGGATAATTTCCCACTCAGTGACATAAGAGCAACATGCCTCAGAGTGACACGAACAACGGACCCTTTCATTTCCTTTTTACCCGCGCTCGACGAGGTGCACTCTGGGAACTGGGACAAGCAGCCAGGCTGACTGCTTCTTGTACAGTAGGTGCACGTAGGGTACTCCAGAGACATTAAATCAATCCAAGTGAAGGCTTGTCACCTGAGCTAACGGGAATTGGCACTTGAAGCCTAAAATCACTGGCCAATATGTGAGCATAAATGTAGCGCCTCCGATCTCCAGCTACCGAGTAACGCAGATCACGTTAGCATTAAACCGACGGCACTGCGGAACTTCTCTTACACCTCGTAGAATCTAAAAAACAAACCAATAATCAGTACTTAACTTTAGAATGGGATAAGCCCACGGAAACGAAGCCAACCAAGACCAAACGGTTTCATTTATTGTTCCTTTCGGGTTAGAGACCGAGAGACAAGTTTTGACGCCAGGCCAGACCACTGTTCCTGAGACAGCGGCGTTTGCTCGGAGCGTCACTTCGCCACGCTGCAGAGCAACCTGTTTGCTCAACATGTGGCCTGGGGGGCTTTGTGCTGCTTCTGGAATATTCTCAATATGACGTTAACTACGACATCAGGCCTCCGACATAACCCTCTATTATGAGACTCACAGGAACAGAATGGACAAAACTCTACTGCGCTGCCAATTGTTCACTTATAAAGACTGAACGTGCACCCTGACTGTATTTACAAATCCCATGGACGTAACACCCTGACTGTATTTACAAATCCAATGGATGTAACACCCTGACTGTATTTACAAATACCATGAACGTAACACCCTGACTCTATTTACAAATCCAATGGATGTAACACCCTGACTGTATTTATAAATACCATGGACGTAACACCCTGACTGTATTTATAAATACCATGGACGTAACACCCTGACTGTATTTACAAATACCACGAACGTAACACCCTGACTGTATTTACAAATCCAATGGACGTAACACCCTGATTGTATTTACAAATACCATGGACGTAACACGCTGACTGTATTTACAAATCCCATGGACGTAACACCCTGACTGTATTTATAAATACCATGGACGTAACACCCTGACTGTATTTATAAATACCATGGACGTAACACCCTGATTGTATTTACCAATACCATGGACGTAACACCCTGACTGTATTTACAAATCCCAAGGACGTAACACCCTGACTGTATTTATAAATACCATGGACGTAACACCCTGATTGCATTTACAAATCCCAAGGACGAATCACCCTGACTGTATTTATAAATACCATGGACGTAACACCCTGACTGTATTAACAAATACCAAGGACGTAACACCCTTCAACAACGGGGATGAGCTGTCAAAATTGACAATTAAGAAGTCCTAGGTCCCCTTGTTGCATAACATGTGTTCAATGGAATCAGTTGGATTTAAATATTTAAATAGAGTTTACTGAAGAAAAAAGCTACAGTTTGTGAAAACAAATAAATGCACCGTGAATAGCTTTAAACTGTTGCTAAATATTTGGAGAAACACAAACTACGCTAATATTGTTTCGTACATAAATTTGGGAAAACAAACATACAACCGGGGAGTGAATGTCACAAAAGGAAGCATTATTTTCTTTGCATATTTTGTTAAGATACATAATTAAACTCATTTAGACACATCATTGTTTCGTTTGTCTGAACATTGTTAGGACTGAACTCTGGCAACTAACACCTCACAACTCAGTTTTACAGAAATTTACAGAAATTCAGAAAGTCTATAATTATACGGCTTTGAGGCTCCCTGAAAGACTTCTGTCGTCTGTGATCCATAACTTTAGAGAGACGTATCTGATTCAATTAATGTTGTTTTGAATAGTTTCAATTCAGGGAATGGAGGACACATTTACCACCACATGTACATCCTAAACACTGTAGCGTAATACAGGAACATCGAGTAACTAGAATTTAGATAAATGTAATCTATCAACGTTACTGCGCAAGTAGCTGTGCAAAGTAGACAACATACTGTGACCACAAAATCCTTTTGGGGTCTATTACACAAAAATACAACAACAGCAAACATGGAATTACGTTGGGTACTCACAGGTCTGTGTTTCTATGGCGATCAGTGTCTCATTCACCTGTGGCAGTGACTGTGACTCCAGCGTTTACACCAGTAGGGTGACTAGTCGTGACTATAGCTTTAGCTGAACAACCTCGAGATATCATTTCAGTCCTTTGATTGGCAGCTCAGAGGTCTGTAGGGTGGGTTTCCCCAGAGACAGGAAGGCCCTCATGTATCACCTTCACCCACACATGCACACATACACTCAGACAACTCAATCAGACTCTGACGCACAGACACACACACACACACACACACACACACACACACACACGACACACACCTCCCTGTAGTACTTCTTATAGGCTTATGGCCCAGACCAATGAATACTCGCCACAAAATATGCTTGATGTCAATCTATCACTGAAATAAAAAGTTCAAACTCAAATGCACATAAATAAAGGTCACAAGGGGTGTGCGCGTACTATGGGAATATGTATATAACCCATTAAAGTAAGCGCTAAATGTTTTCAGAGTTTCATTAAACATGCCCTATAATTATTTACAATGTGAGTGAAATTGTGTTATTTGTCATCATTTACAATATGAGTGAAATTGTGTTATTTGTCATTATTTACAATATGAGTGAAATTGTGTTATTTGTCATTATTTACAATATGAGTGAAATTGTGTCATTTGTCATTATTTACAATATAAGTAAAACATTGTTCTTTATCATCATTTACAACATGGGTGAAATAGGGTTCTTTATCAGCATTTACAATACGAGTGAAATAGGGTTCTTTATTATTATTTACAATATGAGTGAAATATTGTTCTTTATCATCATTTACAATATGAGTGAAATTGTGTTTTTTCTTAATACATGTGTGGGAATGATCTGGGTATTAAAAATGATTACAAAAAAGCTAGAAGACCAACTGCCATCTCATTCTTCTCTAGTCCTCTGATTGGTCAACTCATCCTCCTTAATTCTCTTTGGCATTCTCGAAAGGGCTTGGTCAGTGCTACTCCAGGAAATGCAAAAAAAGCAATATCGACACCCAAATTCGACACATTTCTCTCTTTATCATTCAGCAGATGCTCTTAAGTATCTGCAACATACTTTTTTTTACACTTTTTGGTCCTGACCCTCAGAGGAAATGTAACCTACAGCCTTATGCTCCACACTCTTATCAATTGAGCTGCTCAGGACATCACACAACTTCTTCGAAACCCAAAATCTAATCAGTGCTATAACATTATCACATTTCATCAACAAAATATCTAAGTTGAACTAAACAGTTTCAAATTTGACATTCACCAAGGACGCATGAAAGAAATGGCCAACGAAACGAACGATCCTTTGAGTCAGCTCTTTAACCGACTCTGTAACATTTGACATTGTTGACCGTGCATAAAAAACAAAACCACTCCGCCAAGGATGCTGCTGAGAAAGGCAAACGTGGCCACAGTGTGATGTCGTTCTCAGGGCCACGACTGTATCTAGATTGATGGCAATCTCTTGATGAATCACACTGACTCTGCAACGCCACAGAGATCCTCATGCGCAATAACCTGGATTTTCTGTGTCGATGACGCCCACGCTGCACATACAAACATTAAAACAACCAAAGAACGCAGCGCTCAGAATGAACTGACAGACAGGCCCTATAAAGCGAACGGGAACAAGGTAAACGATGTGCGGTGTACGATGTGCGGTGTACACGTTCTGATATGAACTACTGTTACTTTTTAAAACAATGTGTAATGATTTGCTCGGAAATACAGTGCCATGCTAACCACAAGATGCATGCTAAAGATATGGACTAATTTGCTTCCCCCGTTCACACAGTGTATGATAAAATTTTAAAACAGGTCCTATGGAAAACATCAAATGCTGCAATGGTCACACATACAGTTTGTGAATTGTTAATCAATTTGTGACTATTCAACAACTCAAAGGAGTATATTTCCTCGTGCAGCATTTGTGTTGATAACGACGCAGGGATCGATCACATATGACAATAACAAGCGTTTAGTTAAAAAGGGTAATAAGGAATTGTGGGGTTTTCAGATCTTGCAATATATACTTGCAGATGACTCAACGCTGTGATTGCTGTCAAGGCACATCTACTAAGGACCAAAATGATGGTCTGAATATTTACAATATGTACTGGCAGTGCACATGTCAGTATTTAATTTTCAAAATATTAGCAAAATGTTTCTTGGGGAAGATTAGGGGCGTTTTATTCAGATTGAATGTAAAACATTTTATCCAATGAAGTATTCATTAAATAAACGGTATAAACAGCTACATGTGGTTTAGGTTAATACGTGAATACTTTCTGAAACCACTGTAGGTACAATAAAAAGGCAGTGTGTCTGTGTAGTCTGTGCCATAAAGAGTTTTTTTCACTTAATAAACGGCCTTTGGCAGTGATTTCCCACATAACCTTATCCATGGTATGCCTAAGTACTTATTAGAACAAGGCTAATGCAGTTTATATATTCCTAACATAATTTACATCACTATTTCCATGTTAGTTTAAGTTTTCAGCGGAATATTCCGTTTTTGTAGCATGCATTCATTGGTAATGCCAATAACTTCATCAGATACCGTAACAAAACATTCAGAGCTGATCAACGGCTGTGACGACAGTTTGGATATTAAAATCCTGTCCATCCTACTTCACGGTTCATTACAATAAACAATACCCATTACATTTTAAATGACAACAAGTGGGTACATCTGTTTTAACTGTCAAAATTATTTTGCCAAAGCCAAATATCAAACTGCCAGCGTTTCCAGGTGAACCCCCTGGCACCGAAATTGCCTAACAGTGTGTGAACAACATCTGAAGCCTCCATGGACTTTCACTTGACCGTTTTAACCTGATTGCTATGACTTTATTATTAGATGCGTTTCTTAATACAGGCTCTGCTCTACATTGTAATACACCAGAAGTTGTTTACACAATGTCCATTGGATGAAACAGTGGAGTGATTGACACATTGAAATATGTATGTGTGAAGTACATTGGTCACAAACTAACTGAGTCTTTTGTTAATGACACTGTAAGCGGGGATTTGAACAGACGAATGAGTCCAAGCACATGACACACAGACTGTTTGGATACTCAAGACATTGAAGCAGCACCTCAATGTTAGATGTAGTCACTATACTGCACTAGTTCTCCTCATCCTGATAGGGCAGAATATGGGACGGCACCGCCGAGGGACAAATGGACAAGGTTAAAAAAAATACTCAGCTATTACAGCCGCATTCCAAGTGTCAAACTCTTGAGGTGGATTGCACCATGGGTTTTTGTCTCACTCCACAAGTGAGTGCAACTACGTGGAAAGTGTACAGCCAAATGATTGCATCTGATTGCATTATGGATATAACAAATCTGTGTAATAAAGCAGACAAGTTTTGTTGTTTTGTTACAACACAGTTACGTTATGAAAAAAAACGCACAATGTTCGACGCACAATAATCGTGAGCGCCAGGCACACTAAACCTCACCACCAAAGCATACATTTGTGCGCCAGAGAGAGAGAGATTGAGGGAGAGAGAGGGAGAGAGAAAGATGGGGTAGAGAGAGATTGAGGGAGAGCGATAGGGGGAGAGAGAGAAAGATGGGGTAGAGAGATGAGAGAGAGAGAAAGATGGGGTAGAGAGAGAGAGATTGAGGGAGAGAGAGAGCAGCCGCAGCCAAGGCAAATGCTGTTGATCTGGTTAAAAGCCAACTGCTTTACTGTATTTCGACAGGAAGTGGGCACTACGCCCCTGCTCCTCCACGCCCACCATCTCCTCCACCCCTCCCTCCTCCCAACCACCTGTGCAAGTCTCACAGGATGCCGATCCCCCAACCTCACTCGTGCAGCGCAAATGTTACCGACTACAGCTGCGCTTCACCCCAAAAACAGCAGTACCTTCATGCTTGTGCACTTTTACACTTGGCTGATTTCAGCGGAGACGATTTGAATTCAAGTATTTCTGTTCGACGCTCTTCTATTGTCTTGTGTTGCGGAACATTTGGACGGCACGCGGATTAACGTGTCAAATGTTTCTTGATGACGTGATGAATAAAATGTCCACAGTAAAACCTCTTCATCTTGGATGACAGCAACGAGAAATCAGACCAACACAATAGAAACAAATAAAGTTGCAATAATCCAAATGAAATATTCACTGTGGAGATTCTCTTGATTCCGACAAGCCGACCTGACGTGGAAACCAGTACAAATAAATCTATCTAGGAGGAATTGTGAACTTTGCAAGAGTCGATGTTACCTCAGAGTTCACAGTACTGGTTGGCTGACTCTGGCTGGCTGACTCTGGGCCTGACAGGCAGACAACAGCCTGCCACGGGGACATCTTGGTTCTCCCTCTCTCTTACTGTTGCTCTCTCATTCTTCCTTCCTCACTAAAACAATGATCTCACTGGCCTTACCAAGAATCCGCAGATTGTTTTAAATACCTTCCACTTGAGTGCTTGACAGACCGTCGCTACTTTTCCTACTGAGAAAGGAGAAAACGGGGAAAACAAAACGACCTTGACAGGAAACGTCAGGCCCTCTAGTGAGCCTGGGACTCGGGTTCATTCAGGCTCTCGACCAATATTTCCTTTAAATTGCCGACAACGATGACCAAGCCCTCGTAATTCGATAATGTAATATGAGAGGGGCAGATAGGGGCGGGCGCAAAGACGGGAAAACATCCACAGATTCACAGAAGCTGTTGTTGTTGTTGGCAGAAGTGTGCCGAATAAGGAAGTGAAGGAATACCTCAAAACCTCATCTTACAGTCTCTCACATTTGCAATGTTAACATTCACAGCAGTGTAATAACGTAAACCAGAAGCCCTATTGCTCCCTGCTCCACTACGTTCTCTTTTGTGTCTAATGAGAATGTCATGTTTTCCACCTCGTCCATGCAGACTGCGAGGGCCCCTAGACACATAGAGCATGATGGTGACATGCAAAAACCTGTATGACTCATGTGTGCCGACTGAAGCCGCTCTGCTCGGCTTGTGTAGGTGCTGCACACGGTAACGGAGCTTAACTCCACTTAATGCTCACAAATTAGCTTTCTGGCACACCCTTGTTGATGAGCTGTATGTTTCTGCGCCGGCAAAAATAAGTCCTGTAATGCTGAACGGCAGTTGAACAAAAGAGACCGTCGAAGACAAAAGACTAAGGATATGACCTCGAACTAGAGAGGAAAACATGACAACAGCACTCTTTTGTTAGAGATCGTGTCAGGCTGTGGCCTAATATAATCACTTGGTCACACAGAGTTGGAGGGTTATCATTGAGAACACATTAGCCCCGGATCACTGTATTAACCATACTGAGAGAAAAGCTGTAGCACAATAAAATAAAAGAAGTGCTGACTATGAATGAGTGAAAAAAAAGGTGATGTCCAAACAATGTAAATGGTCCATGTTTACATATTGCAAACGGAATATGTCCATATAATATACATGGATGTTTCACTGGACAATGAGAGTTCACTGGACAATGAAAGTTCACTGAAAAATTAGATCACACTGGATAATGAGAGTTCACTGGACAATGAGAGTTTACTGAAAAATTAGATCACACTGGATAATGAGAGTTCACTGGAAAATGAGAGTTCACTGAAACATTAGAGTTCACTGGATAATGAGATGTCACTGGATAATGAGAGGTCACTGGATAATGAGAGGTCACTGGATAATGAGAGGTCACTGGATAATGAGAGGTCACTGGATAACGAGAGGTCACTGGATAATTATAGTTCACTGGATAATGAGATGTCACTGGATAATGAGAGGTCACTGGATAATGAGAGTTCACTGAAACATTAGAGTTCACTGGACAACGAGAGGTCACTGGATAACGAGAGGTCACTGGATAATTAAAGTTCACTGGATAATGAGATGTCACTGGATAATGAGATGTCACTGGATAATGAGAGGTCACTGGATAATGAGAGGTCACTGGATAATGAGAGGTCACTGGATAATGAGAGGTCACTGGATAATGAGAGGTCACTGGATAGTGAGAGGTCACTGGATAATGAGAGTCACTGGATAATGAGAGGTCACTGGATAATGAGAGGTCACTGGATAATGAGAGGTCACTGGATAATGAGAGGTCACTGGATAATGAGATGTCACTGGATAATGAGAGGTCACTGGATAATGAGAGGTCACTGGATAATGAGAGGTCACTGGATAATGAGAGGTCACTGGATAATGAGAGGTCACTGGATAATGAGAGTCACTGGATAATGAGAGGTCACTGGATAATGAGAGGTCACTGGATAATGAGAGGTCACTGGATAATGAGAGTCACTGGATAATGAGAGGTCACTGGATAATGAGAGGTCACTGGATAATGAGAGGTCACTGGATAATGAGAGTTTGTTGGATAATGAGAGTTCACTTTGGCTCTAAGTGGGATGAGACAAAATCCTGTCTGCTCTCAGCTTAAAGTTCACAGCTAATGGGACCTAACGTGGTAAGATTTGTGACGTGCACACATACACACACACACACACCTGCACTGAGAGAGCAGCCTTCCTTCCGACGCCCCAAGGAATATACAACACCTGTAACCGAGAAGCATCAAGGAATGCTGAGGAACAAGAACAAAAAAACTACCGGGATTTGTTGACAAAAAATTACCCAACTTCCACCTAAACACACTGGGTCAATTGCTCTTTGGCCGTTCCCAGCTGTGTCTGCCATTGCTGTGACATCTGACGTCGGACTGTGCTGCTATTGACACAGTCAGACACGTGGGCACAGCTGGAATCCTCATGTGGTTCCTATGGCGTCATTTTTTTCAGTCACCTCTCGCCAAAGAGCTTGGATGCATCGGAGCAAAGGGCCACGCGGTTATAAGGAGTTATAGGGGGTTATAGGGGGTTATAGGGGTTATAGGAGGTTATAGGGGGTTATAGGGGCTGCCCACCACGAAACGCTGAGCTATGAAAAGCATGTGAAATCGGTAATGACAAGCACGAAATGTGGAAGTGAAAAAAATTGTTTAATTCATATCGAACTGAACAGGAAAGACAAAACAGAGGCATCAGATTTCCATCAAAGTAGCACGCTAGGCACTCAACAGAATTCATGTACTGATGTGCTTACATGGTGACTGGAAGTTAGTCCTTCTGTATTAAAGTCACACCAATGTACTGCCACAACAGCTGTTCATAACCAATGTATGACCAATCTATGGCCTCTTCTGTTGTCTCTAAGCAGACAGGGCACTCCTGTATCTGCAATTTTCATATGCCAAACAGACCACGTCCAAACTTCTACCACACTTGCCTTTCATACTGATACACTACTGTCCCCGTTTTATTCAGGAAACCAGGATATTCAACACCAAGGACACCTCTAAGGACAACACTGTTGAGCCGGGCGCCAGTCAGAGGGAAATGTTTCGGTGTGATCCAAAAGGCATTTGTACCAACTCTCCATGAATGTTTCAATTCAGAATTCGGTCACAAATTCACTCTTCCTACAGCCTACGCACCGTGCTGTTAAGACCAATTCGCATCAGCTGTTACAAACTAAGTTCGCTGAAATCCGTTTTGCCCAATTATAAAGTAACCTATGACCCCTGGATGAGTTCCTTATAAACGTTAGGTTCACTGTCTACAGGGGACCAACCCACCATAAGGCCAGAGGCCACAACCTGAGTCTCTCATTGTTTTGAGTCGGTCGCCCTCAATCCATCCATCCATCTGACCGCGCTGTGATTTAGGAGTCTTGGTAATCTATTGCAGGCGGTATAAAAACTCCCAACAAAACACCAATCAGTATATTGCCTGTAGAGTTTTGGAGGTGATAGATTTTTGGCATGTTGTCTCTCCCCGTAGAGAAAAGAGAAAACAGCAAGAGGCAGGAGGGCTGTTCCAGGAAGGGCTTTCAGTAAGCACAGACAGAGCTGGTTCTGGTACGACGAGGCAGACTGATTTCACATGGTGAGTGATAAAGGCAATAAGCATCGCTGCCCCAGACAGTGACGGGAAAGAACCGATTCACCTGGGACAGAGGTAGAATATGAGAGTGCAAAAAGAGATAAGGCAACAAGCGAAAAGAGAGAGTGAGGGAGAAGGAAGAAAAGAAGGACTGTCGCTGGTCTGAGTTGTAGGGTCTCACGTTTCTCCCAGCAATGCTGTCATACTGGCTGGAGCCCGTCCAAACATGCCTAGGTGCTGACGTGGGAAAACTATGGAACATGTTTTCTTCTACTTAAGACTGTGATATGAGAAGTTGAGTTCCCAGTGGTAGACGTCTTCTCGAATATCTGCAAACGATCCCTTAATCATGTAAAAAACAGAGATATACACAACGGTTCAAAAGTTCGGGTCATCTAGCAATGTTCTGTTTTTTTTTTAAATATTTTTTCTCCACAATAACATTAATTTTAATCGGAAATACCATGTAGACATTGGTATTCTAGCTATAATGGAGAGGCCAGCACAGTCACCAGATCTCAATCCTATTGAGCTGTTCTGGGAGCAGCTGGTATGGTACGTATAAAGTGCCCATCAAGCCAATCCAACTTGTGGGAGGGGCTTCAGGAAGAATGAGGTGACATCTATTCACATTACCTCAACAAATTGACAAGGAGAATGCCAAAGGTCTGCAAGGCTGTTATTGCTGCAAATGGATGGTTCTGACATAAGCAATGTTAGAAGGGAGCAATTGTTATTTTTATTACGAAACATTTTGTCTTCATTTTGCTATATTACCTATTTAAACTAATTTCATGTATGTTTTCATGGAAAAGTGACCCAAGACATTTGAACAGTATATGTTGCAAAACTTGCTGGGAACAATAGGTTCCCAAATAGGTTTTTAACTGATTATACATTTCATCTATAACAATGGAAAACGTGGTGAAAGCAAAGGGGTCTGAATAAGTCACTGTATGTCACATAATGTAACATTAACCTGCTGACAGAGTATCACAATGCAGTATTTAAATACGTTGTAACACTCCATCTAGTATCTATACTTAGTTACTTTTAAATCACTCTGTCTAATATTTGTATATGCAATACTCAGTACTGTGCCAAATCTTTTGGCCACCTGAGAATGGTTGTTTGTAGATATTGTTTAAGCACACAATTTACCTCATACCTAGATGCCAAAATAAGGACAGAACTGCCAAATATTAGTAATAAATATAGTAAATACTAATAAACATAGTAGGTTTTCAGGAATCATTAACTTTGGGGTGCTCACTCAGCTTGGCCATGAGAAGTTTTTTGCACCGATCAGCTTTTTTGAGGCCAATATTGATCGCCGATCGTATAATCTACTGGACATGTCGATCACAGGCCGATACTGGGTTACTGATTTGTGTTTTCATAAGTTAAATCAGGTGGTCTGTGCGGATGGAGCACTTGCCAAGAATAACACACATATATACATACCCTAAAGCTCAGAATGTTAAGTTAGTTCATGCATTTTTTAAGCAACGAAATATGCAAAAAGATCCTTTTATCCACAATGTGTATGTTCTTATTGTTGTTTTAAATAACATGGGAGACAACTGTGCTTACTGATAACACAGCTACGGAATGTGGCATGTTATACATTAGGCAATATTAGAATAGAATATTAAGAATATTTAAATAATATTGAACTAAAATAAATAACTAAATTTAAATGTAGTACCTATACCAAAACAGTTTTTACAGAAGCCTATGGGTTTTTGGGGGTTGGCGCAAAAAGATTTTCAAAAGAGATGGCTTCTAACTTTAAAAAATCGAAAAATATCTCCTGACTGCAAATTGAAATTGGGACATATACATCATTAGCGTTGGTTATGATTGATATAGCCTACTGGTTGAGAATAGATGTTTTGTGTAGTCACGATATGTTATACCTTTAAGTTACACGTTTCTCAATAGAGCAAGTAGTGTGGAGCCTCTAAGGGCCTACACAAATAGCAGGGGTTGATAACAGACTTGACATTACAACCTGCAAGTCCGCTTCAAGGCGGTTCTCCAAACCAGTCATGAAAAATCAGCCAATTGACGATTGATTTTAAGCGAAAAATGACAGATTCCTCTCACTATTCATAACGTTTTGGCTCTTTAGGGACAGGGTATATACTTACATCCTCCAGGAAAATGGTTTAGATTATACTGAGAGGAAACCGTTGGACTCGCGAGTAAACTCCATTGCGCATGCGGGTGTGAACTCCATTGCGCATGCTCCTTCCACGTGTATACCAAGAGTGCCACTAGAATGAATTGACTTATACTGCAAGAGTAGATTGGCCATCTTGACTGCCATCAAATTCGAGATTTTGTACTACACACAAATGTGTTATTAAGATATGTCATTGACATATGAAAGACAGCTTGTTCAATCTCTAACTTGAACGGTTCAGGAGATACCTTTATAGGGTTCATCAACACACATGCAAGTTAATATTGTCACAGTCGACAAACATGTTGTAATTTCAGGGTGGCACAGCCTAAACATGAGAAAACATTGTTGATTTTATCTCACTAGCACGAGTGATTAAAGATATACTCTTCTAGGATGAATTATCACAAATTATGTAAATTATACTAATTAATATAGTCATAGTATTAAACTATTAATTGGCATAGATAATAAGTGTAAAACAAAGTTGATTTAAGCTCTCTAGCTGTAACATTTCAAAAGATACTGTTAAAGTTATGCAAATTAGACATTTCACAATAATATAGTAAAGTATGTTTCAGTTGGGATAGCCAGCATAGTGAAACAAAATTGGATTGTTTATTAACACTTTAGTTCAAAATATGTTAAGGGTTAATTAATACTATGTCAATTATACCAATTATATAATATATTGTTTATAATCGTTCAATAGAATTTTAAGCTTGTATTGTCTTAAGGGTTTAACGTTTCGCATTGAACTTGCTTCAATTGATTCAAATTATTGGTTCTTCTTCTCCAATCTAATGAATTGGGTGCTTGTGACAACATTACTATAGTTACAAATCTCTCCAGCAAAACGAGTCCCCAGGCAGCCTGAATATTCACAAGTGATGTCATGTTAAAAGCTTTCATTGTTTGGGCTCGGGAGCGGGCAAAATAATTGGAACAATAACAACACCAGAAGAACATTTGCTTTGAGACCCTGTTCGACAGTCCAAATCATGAATCATCACCATCAAACGGGCACGATAAGACAGTTTTGTGATCCCATGGAATCAGCATTTATAGGTCCAACCGCACTAGAATACGGAATGTCATTACAAGGCATAACGTGCTGTATCACTGCATTAAAATGTCAGCAAATTTCGGAACGAAACGTTTATTCTGTTCGGACATCATGTCATTTTGCAAAAGATATTGCAGCTTTTAGAAATAATTTTGTCATTATTTTAAGACTCAAAAGAGCCAGCGCATGCCAATTCCAGGGCGCAGGGAGAACACACTCGGATGACACCTTATTATTACTGTAGCATCGCGCACTAAACGTGCGTGCCTTTGTATAGGTTATAGCGCAGCTCTCCGTGCGTAAACAGGATCAGGACAAAGCCGCCAAGTCACCGCACAATAAATCACATCTCAGTCTAAAATAAAACGTAAACAACAATACAACGTATTCATAATAAGCGAAAACCACATTAATTATTGCAGTATGTCCATATAGTCTAATATATCTAATGCCAATAATGCGGTGAATGATGACAAAGCAGCGTCTGTCCGCATATGATGTGTGCTTGGCTTGATAGCTGCCCAGTACACATCGCTTCTCATGTACAATTGGAGACACAAACAAACTTGACTAATATCACACTATGTAAATATACAGGGGGGATCAGGTACCCCTGTTGTATTCCGTGTGTGCTCGGGTTTTTAAACGGGTGACTAGTCTACCCCTCAGGCTTACAAACCCATCGCGTGCGGGGCAAACTCGCAGTCCTTACACAGCGAATATTGTTTGCGGATTTTATGCAGATTATTGGTGCATATTGTATTGTAATGGCTAGTTATATGATCAGTGCTTTAAGTGCACGGTCGGACAAATAGCTTAAACTAATCATGAGTAGCGTCGCGCAGTTTAACCCTTTGTGAGCAGACTGACTTATCGCCTATTTATTTGAACGTTCGTTGCGAAATGCAATTAAAAGCGAGCATAGCTATTAATGCCCCGTAACGCGCCGAAATAAAACGGCTAATTATCATGTGCATTTTATCATGTGCATTTTATCATAGGCAGCCTATGGCGACGTGTATGTATTATTTATGCTCATTTTAAATTGAATTGCGTGGCACATTTCAAACTACTAGTGAAGTTCATTCATGAATGCCAAGCAGTGAATGAAGGCGGGATTCGGGGACTTGGGGGTGCCTCTCCCGTGGCCCCCTTAATCAGTCAAGTGACAGCTTCTTTTCTCCGGGAGAAAACAAGAGCGATGCCGGACCCCAACCTTCACTCGGAGGAAGAGCCCACAGCACTGACTCAGATCATAACAGGATGTCGCTGACTTACGTTACACACTCCTAAATCGAGTAATCACTCTCCAAACAGCTATACCATCAAACTGAAAAAAAGGTACGTGGCCAATCATAAGAGATTTACGCACGGATTATCCCTATAGCTGTAAACTCCACTCCACATGCAAGTTAAGAACTTAATTCGCTGTTATGATCATGATATATAATTATGCACTAAACAATAATTCCACAATCAAGCCATTCGATAACATATTTCAGTACAAAACATGTACATATATGCATGCAGCTCACCTTTTAACTTTCGCCCTTTTCCTTGTAATCCAGCCCTTTTGTGCGTTAACCAAATATTGCTTTTTCACATGATGACTTCCTTGCACTTTCCTAAAGCCCAAAGGCGCAGGGAGACAAGCATCTGCCTTACACTATTCGTTTATTTATTTATATATATATAAAAAAAATCAAGTTTCGCTTCTAAAACGATTTGCCGCAAAAAATGTTGTTGTTCTTCAGCAGAAGTCACAGTGTGTGTGTGTGTGTGTGTGTGTGCTGATCCTGTGCAGCGTGCCGCTCCGTCTGCGCCTGTTTGTTACACTCCAATGGAACGCCTACTTCCAGTCGCTACATTGTTGACATTCGGCGACTGACGTCATTTCGCCCCTCATTCACAACATTACGCGGTGCACATTGCGCTGGGGCCCGGGGCGGCAGCAGCCTACGCAAAAGAATGTCCGTAGCCGGCGTTCGTGAATAGCTCGTATACGCGCGGCCCCTCTCTCTCTCTGCATGCTGCCGCGGTTGTACATGTTGCCATGACTAATATAGGCTACGAGGCATTTAATTAAAGAACAGACCAACACGGAACGAACGGACACTGTTGCACTGATCACGTTTCATGTTTTTTTTTCTAAAGGCACTGCAATACATTGCAAGTGCATACTGTCCATATTATCACTTCATTATGTATATTTTGTAGCTATGTATATTCTGTATATTGTTGTAATTCTGTTTTTATTTTTATTCTTCTAACTCCGTAGACGTTGCTTGCCATGTCACAAGAATGTCATTGTGCAGTTTGATGCAAGTCATTCTGTACACATGACAATAAAATACTTTGACTTTTTTTACTTTTTGACTACATGAAAAAAAAACATTTCATTTGAAAATCCGACTGTGTGAGACAAAAAAGTTATGTTGTTAATTTCAGATTGCCGCACGTCACTAGAAACATCACGTCACCGATTCCCTCTCCACATTCTACGGTGGCACTGAAGACGTGACGTCACATCCCACGCTGCTGCCCCGACCTGTCTTAATAGTGGCACCGGCACGAAAACACTGTCAACCATCACACATGTGTTAATGCAACAGCATTATGGGGAAACAAGACAATGTTTTTTACAAGTGACATGTGACTTAACTTGGAAAACAGAGGATAAGTGGCCTACTCAGGAAGGTGTTCTGGGCCTGGGGGATCTTTCACACTTTCAATAGCACAGCATGGCATACAGTGAATGATTGTCTGAGAGTGACATCTCTGGTAATGACTAAGGATCGCGTAGCAATGGAATAGTTCAGCTCGCTCTCACGGGCAAAGACTATTGATTACAAGCAGGAGGGATCATAGCAGCCGCCTGCCAGACTTGCAATGTCAAGCTATATAGAAATTGCTACTTTAAAGTAAGTACTACACTTCATGTGAACTATGGCCCTGTCAGGGGAAGTTTTCTGCTTTCACAGTTGAGGCGTCTATCCACCACTACCACCCGTTGGTGTTTGGAGTTTGTGTTTATTAACCCGGTGTCATTATATGAAGCAACACGCACACATACAGGACTTAATCCTCTTATTCCCCGGACAAACAATGTAAGTCTTTTCTGCCTCTGGCCGTGACAAGGGATGTTTCTGAGTCATGCAGTTGTATAGACGGATGAAGCAACAATAGCAATTTATCATTTCGCTGTCAAATTTGTCTCAAGCGTTGAAGTTACAATTGACATAAGGAACAACGCATAACATAAGAGTATCCGGTTAATGTCAATAGCCAAAAACTGAACTAACCCCCGGCTAACGAAGATACGAACAGATCAAGTGGGACCATTTTGTGAGGAGAAGGCTGGAACATCCGTGAATACTTTTGTAGGGCCAGAGACACACTGCCTGAGAACCCTGAACTAATCCAGCAGATTAGGGAATACATTCATATTCATATTTATCCACAGAAACCGTCGAAAACATCTGAAGCCTTTAAACCCATCCACACGGTTAAGCTGAGCTCGGGGCCTCCTTGGGCAGTGACTTCCACATCATAGAACAGACAGACAGGCTTTTTTCACTCTTTTGTCTCATATGATAGAATTGACAGACAGACAGACAGGCATTGCTCACTATATGGTCTCGTATTATAGAATTGACAGACAGACTAAGAACACGCTAAGAATGCTGAAAGTGTATGATAATGTCACATCATAAATCGTCACACACACACACACACACACACACACACACACACACACACACACACACACTCACACTCACACTCACACTCACACTCACACTCACACTCACACTCACACTCACACTCACACTCACACTCACACTCACACTCACACTCACACTCACACTCACACTCACACTCACACTCACACACACACACACACACACACACACACACACACACACACACACACACACACACACACACACACACACACACACACGCGCGCATGCCCACACACCAGGGGAGTTGCTGCACTCAGTACCTCTATCTGGGGCATTTAAACCAGGCCAAGCTGGCAGAAGTGGGCGGTTTATGTCAAGTGGGGCGAGGGTGAGGCAGAGGTGAGGAGCCCACAGCTTGGCAAGGCCAATGTTTCCCACCCACACTGCAGACAAACATTGTGGTTTCATCATGCCAAGAAGTCATATTAGAGTAAATACAAAACAGCTTGTTCAATGGCTGATGTTCGAGCAGGACATTCAAGATCTGGTGGGAAACTACAGAAAGGCCTGAGTCAAGTGCCCCGGAACAGAAAGAAGGCTGACTAACCATGAGCTATCAGTTGTGAGGACAAAGGCAGTTGCGCAGATTGCTCAACAAGGAGGAATGTTGTTTTCGTCGAGTTGCAAAAACAATAGGCTGAGAGTTGGCCATTATGAGAAAACTATTTCCACAAACTGTAGCTCAGCAGATACAATGCCGCTAAATCTTGAAAAGCATATTTAAGCTCTTCTTCATGACACAGTCCCGGTATTATGTTGACTATGTGGATTAGCTGAGGTATTTCCGAGCAGTCCAGACAGACCACACAGGAGTTTTAGTTCTAAGATGAGGGAGTCACCTTGCAGCAATGCAATGCTGAAATTTAAATTCCTGGAAAAAGCAATAGATACACAATGTAATGTCTTGCTTATCGATAACGTGCCCGAACGTACACTCTGTATATCATGTAATTTACCTGGTCTAAGATACTGTTTAGATTACTGCAAGCATACCCGCCACATGTAGAATCCTGCATTTCACCGAAACGAGTGACTCAAACCAAAAGTGCTCTAAATAAAAAAAAGCTCTGCACAAACTGAGAGGCGACTCGGTCAAAGAGTCACGAACACGGATGGATGACTCATTTCAAAGTGATCTGGTCGGGTTTTGTGGTTAGGAGCGATAGGACTTTGAGCCAGAAAACATCCACGAATTCGCTGGCTAAGGGGAGCGGCAAGCCTAGACAGAGGCACGGAGACGTAAATTCAGCCTTGTTGTCAACCAGCAGCCAGCGTGACACCCTAAGCAAAATACAGTGATTACGTCAATTACTGCAGCTCTAACTGTGCCTGGGGGAACGTTCTAACCGCCATTCACAACAAAGCACGCCGCAGACCAACTTCCCAGGATCAGGTTACTTTCAGGACAGGTAATACACAAACACGTAGTGTACAGCACATACTTACACAATAACACCTTCGCATTAATATCCTACTGACGACGGTTTGGTCCCCCCCCCAAAAAAAATATTAATTTGAAATACAATTTCCCTAATGCGCTAATCTTAATATGCAAATCTAAATGCTAACACAGAACACCCTACCCATACATTAAAAGTCAACCTTCCTCTTGTCTTGTTTAACTACACTTCCAACAACACGGAGTGTTAGTTATAATATGTTTTTATCCTAACGCAGAACAGCCTGTGTCAAAAACACACCAGACATATCACATTGCTTATAAACTAGCAAACTTTTCGGACTTTCAACTTTAGACGGGCTACTGCTGTTTTGAGAAATATTTTGCGAGGCCCTCTGGTCCTCACAAGTATAGTAACATAGGTAAACAGCTGCTCTTCTGATCTAATCATTTTCCATTTAACCAGCACTGCCGGTTAAAAAAGTTTAAATACTTCAGTTCAAATCGTGCCTCAGGCCTGCTTGTCTGGCAGTTGTGGCTGGTTTTAATTTTTCCACTTTCAGATGGAAAGATGAAAGCCAGAAATTGCACGGCTGACAGTTTGTTATTTTTATGTTCGTCAAGTGTGGACAAGTGTGTGTGTGTGTGTTGAGTGGACGGGGTGGCAGGGTTCAAACCTGCGCCAAACCAATTCCTTGGCACGTAAGCATTGCCCTCAGTCACCCACACTGCGTATATACAAATCCACACAGACACACAATAACCGGGCTTTGTTTACTGCCAAATTTAGCCACTGTTCTGGCCGGCCAGAGAGAAACAGGAACGAATTGTTTGAATAGCTGCCAGGTCCTCCCTGAGGTCTCAGACCATATAGTCTGGCGGGAGAATAATCGCCACATCTTCAGTATTGAGAATGACTGTATGCACTGTTGCTTTTGAACATCTCATTGCGTGCCTAGAGTGTGTGTGGGAAACACAAGCTCTGTTCGGTCTAGACTAGCCACTGCACTGGCTGTTTAAATGAGACGCAGACCTTCATGATCTGTGCTTTAAGCAGCTCGCCGTGTGGCAAAACAGGTGAAATCCTTTATGATGGACCATCAGCGCGTGCGAGACAGACAGTACCTGATCACAACGTTGCTCGCGTGTTGCTCCGTTGAGTATTGTAACGGAATAAACAGAGTGATTGCACTGTGTGAGATGAGTCATCACATCTCAACCCCCCCCCATCTGAATGCCCAGCTCCATCTGAAACACATCCGCCTTTTTGTCACCACAGGCACATTTGAGCAATTACCTTTCGTCCACATGCTATCAGTGACATGGAGCTGTAATAACAGCCTGTCAAACTGTTCCGCTCGCTATACAGCCAATAGAGCAGGTCGCTTCTCCACACCACCTTCTCACTGTCGCATACGCCGCCTTTGGGACGGATTAAAACCCGGTCACGTTGCCCACATTGTGATGCACTAGCCAGAGTTGAAAAACGGATCACTTTGAGATTTTGTGTCGCTCCGCTATTTTGAGAATGTTTTGTATGAAAACTAAAACACAGAAATGTCTCAAGTAAACACTTTTCTTTTTTCACATATCATAGGTAGTATGGCTCACTTTATACAATCACAGTGTTTAACATGAAGTACTGTACACCACACATTCAGCTGTCAGTAAGGGCCCTCAGTCGAGTGAATTTCAAGCACATATTCCACAAGTCCAGCTACGTTATTCAAAAGCTGATATTGGACAGGCACTGCTTGGTAGACTGCTAAATTTAGAAAAGCAGGCGAAATATCAATAACATGGTGAAGTTATTAAATAGGTTTTGGATTGTGTGTCAGTTTGTCAGTAGAAAGACAGGACTCTTCCAGTTCACCTGGTAACGAACTTCTTAGGGTTTTATATGATACGGCCAATAATTATTTTACAACTGATGGCAGAAAACAAAGGACAGATCATCAAAATTGCAGTGACAAAGTGAAAACAGGGAAGCCCTTACAGATTCTATTCCAAAACATGCATTTCTATTGAATAAATCTATTGAATACAGTCACTTAAGTTGCAAATGTGGCAAAGAAATAGCTATTTACTTTAGATGTTGTCATTTTCATTTTGGTCATTGGGTATAAATAACCAACCAGGCAGGATTACAATTTTTAAAAATCATCATTTGTACACTTTCAGAACTGCAATTACACTCAACACATTACACACAATTATGGTTTTGTTCTTATTTTACCCTCCAAACCAATGTCACGACATCCAATTGTCCAGCCGTCACAGCACCTCTCACGAGCTAAGAGACCAAGACTGCGTCAATTCTTCATCCATGCTCCGACCCACGTTCCCCCGATGATGCAAATCCACCAGGAACCAGTCAGCTCCTGCTCTGCCACGTTCACTCAGCTGATGCCATCCATTAGCTCACAGGCACTGTCCTACCGGAGGACTTACGCACGGTTCCAAATCTTGATTCTAATGACAATTTTACTGCGGTCAGCTTTCTGGGATGAAACACTATGATGAATGAAAGGCACGGGAAGGCAAGGGAATGGTGGATTACCATCCAGCTAGACGTATTCCAGCGCCGGGTCCAACTGATCGGTTGTCTCGGTTACGGCCACGACTACTGGAACACTCAGTTTGTTTCTTCACATTGAAAACAAACAGTAATAATATGTTATTAGGCATTTCCCAGGTTCTGATATTAAAAAATGTCTGTCGTAGAAACACAATGCAAACCATTTTCTCTGCAGTCTCTGTAACAATGTGTAGCTATATGAGAGCATTGTCAATTTCAGTTACACAGTAGGGTGTCTACTTAGCAACCATTAAATCTAACGATAACAGTGAAATGCTATATCATTGTTCAATATCTTGCCGCTTATGACCGGGTTTGTTTGCTAAGCTGTCTCTGATCAACTAAGTAATCAAAAATATAACTGGCTGTGTATTTTCAGGGTAATACAAGTCAAAGTTAACTTTATACTGTTTGAACACGTCGCCTTCCATGCAACGCACCAATCTGTCAGGTACCATGCAACCAGACAACACAAATCGGTCATGTTTGATAATGGCCCACAGCCGCTCTGAAGGCAGACCAGGGATTGAGACAGATTTATAGAATACCTATCTGACACAGTGCAATTTATAGAGCAACATATATACGTTTTGGTGACCTACATTTGGCCCATTATTAAAAACGGCCCCATCTCTCTGTGTTTCCAGCCTATTTATGTCACACTGTTTTCATGACAACCACAAGACAGATCAGATCAATTTGCCATTTCAAGTGAAACCTTCACACGTCAACGTGATAACAAAGCAGATCGACAGCAACGCGAGCAGCGGTTCACTCTCAATGACCATGTCTACACACGGCAGAAATAAACAAGGTCATCCGGCAATTTCGTTTCATAGTAAAGGCATCTGTTTAAACTTTCACAACAGCCAACATGCCAATCACAACCGTAGTAATTCAGCAAATGGAGATAAAGACAGAGTGAAAGCCTGGTGATTGGATCTATGGTCACAGCAACACTGGTCGTCTCGAAACACAAGATGTGGTGTTCCACATTTTCTCACAACGGATGCCCTGTGGACAGAACGGTCCTTCCAAATCAAACGAATCCCCCTATGAAGATTAGAACATATTGGATTCATCCTTGGAAACCAAAATGACACACCAGAGAATGCCATGAGATCAGCATTTAGGCAGTGGGGAAAATGTGCACGAACACCCAGGGAGCTTCATTCAATAGTGCCCTATTAAGAAGTGCCCTATTCAGGAAACAGGATGCCACTTGGAAGACACACTAAAGACGGCATTCTTTGTTTCCATGGTCACACAGCCTTTCACCGCTCATTTCTTAGACTGCGGACATAGAAGCCCGACAAAGTGAGAATGGCCCGGAAAGAACAAAGCTCCAGAGCACAGGGCAGGCCGGCTAACAATGCGTTCACTTCCTTATTTCCACCGGTGCTACGCGGTTCACGGAGGGCATGTTGGTGGGCCAGCACACAGTACAATACCTGGCTACAGAAGCAAGGTGACATCATTTCTCCACAACTCAACCATGCATTGTCTTCTCTCTAGCAGTCAACTACAAAAACACTAGATAAACCCGATTGCACGAGCGGTGGGAAAAAAAAATGCAGGATCGTTTTAACGGGAAATGTAAGAACCCTGTCGTCTCAATGTTCGTTTAAATGTTGTTTTCTCTGCGGCATGTTTTTTTTGCAAGACATCAATACTAAAGACAAATACCAAATCTACTTTGTTAGAGACTTGTGTGACAAGTTCCATTTCTGCGCCCTATAAAAACATTATTAAGACACGCCATAGATTAACTAGGCTACCCCAGACTGTCTGTCCTCACACAATACAACAGGTCAGGTTAGATATCCATTATTGCTGCATTGCACAGGGGCAATGGCGTTTCTTTGTCTGTGAAAAACAGTCTTGGCTCCTGCACCGGGAACATATGGCCATGTGTAGATGTTGTACGCCATCTAGTGTCTGAAAACAGAATGACACTGACATGTACGCTGTGTAAAACAATGAACTGTAATGATTCAACACAGGGCAGAGATCATGGCAGCCAGACATCAGTTGTCTGTCGTTACCCAAGCAAATGAACAGGTGTCGTCACTGCAGGTGTGAACACCGTATGCACAGAAGACGTTTCCATGGTTTCCCGGGCCACTTAAACACCTCAAATGAAATCAACATAGGCAGGGAACTGTGCACTTTTCAAATTGGAAATATGTTTAGGCATTTTTGTAGAACCGTAAACCAGGAGATTATAAACAAACACAAAACACACAGCACAGACAATCTGCTAACAAAAGATAAACCATGTTCGAATAATACAATTCCTCCCTGTGTAGTTTATTTGTCGAGACTTCCCTTCTAGGTGCGTACATGTTCCCAAGAGCTTAAGAAAAATGTTATATACAGTAAATGGTCAATACAATTATAAGAAATATAACTTACAAGTAAAGAATAGGGAAAGGTTTCAATTATCATAATGTGCATTTCAAAATAAAAGTGTTCAGGTACACATGATCAGGAAAACCAGATGATTGTGCAGACCATTTGAAGGATCGCAGCTTAGTATAGGTCTGCTGTAAAGAAAAACCAAGACAATATCTTAAAGTAATTTAACGTTTCAACTGTAGTTGTCATAGCAACTTTCTTTCAGCATGGATACTTAGAAGCTACCGAGACTCAAACCCAGTTTTAGGACAAAGCAGTGACACATTTCATACCGATTCCCTTTGCATAACTCATTTAAAACGGACAATCAGCCCCATGGGAAACCAGGGGCTCAACAGAAAATCATTAGTCAAAACCAAAAGTAGCACCATTCTTACTGACAGCTGATTACATTTAAGCGAGGTGCCAACACATTCCTACATTAAATAAAGCAAAGGTACTTTAAGAGCAGCGATTTAAATTCTAAGGCAACATGTGAACTAAATACATACACCGTCTGGGAGAGAAATACAGCTCTCTTTCCTGCATATATCAGCATTCTCAGATTAAAGTAGAACTCTTAAAACAAACAGGATGTATAGTTCATACAAGGAATAAAAAAGATAAAAACACTAACGTCATGATATATGCTGCACTGTCATCTCCACCCATCGTTCAGTTAACTTAAGGTAGAGACAATTCTCACATCTTCGATTTTGCGATGTTTTGTTTCTGAAAGCTGACTATAAATATTGGGGTCATTTAGGCCCCATATACATTTCTATACAGGTTTAACATTTTAACGAGACATTTTTTTTGTTATCCAGACATCATTGATGTGTAAAGCTAAAGTGTACACTCGTTTGAATGAATACATTACATACTTTCAAAGGAGTGTCAGAGAGCGGACACTTTCTTTAAGGGGTTATCTTGACCTACACAGGGCTTAGAATGGAATATACCCACACTAATTAGTTAAAATGGTGGCGATCTTGGCATAAAAGGTTCAAATAACAAAACCAAAAAAACTTAATGAAGTGATCCAATAATCTGAATTAAACTCTGCTTGTAATTCACGCATTGTCCAGACTGACAGTTTTTTTTCACATTTTCAAGGAACCAATGGCCAACAAGGAGCACAGGTCAGGGTCAGACTGACCAATGGGAGAAGCAGACACTGACCAGGCCACCCTGGGGAGGGTCAGACTGACCAATGGGAGGAGCACACACTGACCAGGCCACCCAGGGGAGGGTCAGACTGACCAATGGGAGCTCACACTGACCAGGCCACCCTGGGGAGGGTCAGACTGACCAATGGGAGCACACACTGACCAGGCCGCCCAGGGGAGGGTCAGACTGACCAATGGGAGGAGCTCACACTGACCAGGCCACCCAGGGGAGGGTCAGACTGACCAATGGGAGCACACACTGACCAGGCCACCCAGGAGAGGGTCAGACTGACCAATGGGAGGAGCACACACTGACCAGGCCACCCTGGGGAGGGTCAGACTGACCAATGGGAGGAGCACGCACTGACCAGGCCACCCAGGAGAGGGTCAGACTGACCAATGGGAGCACACACTGACCAGGCCACCCAGGGGAGGGTCAGAGGGGCCCTGAGAGCAAGAGAGTTCCCTGTTCCCTTAAATATGTGAGTAACACTCCGCCTCATCCTGAATGACTGCACACACCTCCTTGTCCGTTTAGCAACATGCAGCAAACAGAAGAACACAGGTCTCCTTACAGTTCAAGACAGATCCACAGGAACCTAGATGAGGTGAGAGACATGGGTGACGTGGGTGTGTGACAGGTTACCTGTTTGTGACATGGGTGACGTGTGTGTGTGACAGGTTACCTGTGTGTGACATGGGTGATGTGTGTGTGTGTAACATAGGTGTCGTGTGTTTGTGACATGGGGGTTATGTGTGTGTGTGTGTGAGACACAGGGTTTTGTGTGTGTGACACGGATGTTGTGTGTGTGTGTGAGACACGGGGGTTATGTGCGTGTGACACGGGGGTTATGTGCGTGTGACATAGGAGACGTGTGTGTGTGACATAGGAGACATGTGTGTGTGACATGGGACTGAGAACAGAGGGGTGAAATAGTGTCAGTTCAAGTTAGGGTTTGGTTTCAGAGCAGATTACACACCAGTAATTCAAATAGTTTTTTTTCCAACCACCAATCATGTGGGCAGAGCTGGTTGAATTGGTCAAACGTCTGATTAGCTGGGCATAGATAAGAACAGTGTCTGTGTCATTGCAGCCTGCTTGACCGGGTCAGTAGATCAGAAGGACGTGAGGAGGTTAGATTGGGGAAAGTTTGAGTTCCTCAGCATCATCCAGGTGACCCAGGAGGTGACCCAGGAGGTGACCCAGGAGCTGACCCCGGAGGCGACCCAGGAGGTGACCCAGGAGGCGACCCAGGAGGCGACCCAGGAGGCGACCCAGGAGGTGACCCAGGAGCTGACCCAGGAGGCTCATCATGACGTTCCCTGTCTCTTCTGTTGCTGGGCTCGGATCAGATCCAGCTGCTTTTTGCACTTCTGGAAGTAGGTGGACAGAGACTTGTTCTCCTCCAGCAGCTTCTTATGCTCCTGGACCAGACGGGACGTGTTCTGTTGGTCCTTCTCATCCTGGTCCAGTTCAGCGATCAACTCTTTCCTGGAGACGTAGATTGGTTTAGTTAGGGACACACACACACACACACACACACCACACACACACACACACACAGACACACACACACACACACACAATGAGCCTCATTTTTACATTTATGAAAGAGACGCAACACATTCACTAAAGCCCTAAGCAGTGTCTGTGAAAAACCCAATGACTTCACAAGCAGAGGCAGATTCCTCTTGTCAAACTTGTTGTCTATAAATACAAGATGAGCTATTTAGCCAAACTCCAGTTGTTCCACCACAGTCAGAAAGCCCGCCTGCTTGGCATTTGTCCTCTAAATTCTGTAATTGCTTTCAGGTGGCCTTTTTCCTGATAACAACCAGACGTCCACGTAGAAAACCCATTTCACATCATGTCCTTGTTGTTGACCAGAAGACAGCCCTCTCTTTAACCCACAGAGACACGTATCTGCATAGGGCAGGTGCGGGCACATGGTGTGTGCGGGCACATGGTGTGTGCGGGCCTACAGAACATAGCACTGCTAATTACATTGGACATAAAGACGAGAGGAAAACCAAATGCCCATTACCACAGTACGTATGTCTGAATACTTGGCCGACTGTAAAATGGCCGAGTACACCACTTACTTCCTCTGGATCAGCAAGGCGATTTCTGTCTGCACTTTCAGGTACTCCTGAGCCATTTTACAGTGATGCTCGAACACATCCATGGACTCTTTGGAGTTTGGACAAGGAGCGAGAGGCTGAAAATAAACCATGCATGTTGTCATTCATCAATTCAGGGAGCTTACTGCCAGTCAGACTCAATTACGTTTATTTTTACCAGATCTTAGAATCGTCTGAACTAAAAAAAAACTAAAAAACTTACTGCATGTCTCACTGCAGTTGCCAATGGGTATTTATACAGACAGTGTAACTATCACTTTGAAAACTCAAGTAATCCCTTTCCTAATTGAGTTAACACATTTAATTTGAACTGTCCTTGAAAACATTTGAGTGAAAACATGGTCCTTAATCAAAATGCCAATAGGCGCACTGTCCCGGCACACTGTCCCGACGCAGACGCACTGTCCCAACGCAGACGCACTGTCCCGACACACTGTCCCGACGCACTGTCCCAACGCAGAAGTACTGTCCCGACGCACTGCCCTGACAGTTTCACAAAAACACTTGAATGGGGCAGGATTGAAGATGCCGAAATGCATCAGAACAAGGGCAAACATTATCAGGCCTGAGGAGGTCCAGTATGAAACAAATCCCTACCTGCAGCTGGTGGTCCAGGGTGAGATAAGCCATGGGAATGGAGTTGTCTGAGCCGTTGGTATCTGGGGCAAGAGAGGGAGGCAAGAGAGGGCCAAACGTGTGTTTGTTTATGCTCTGACAGGGACAGCAGCAGCCAGTGCAGACACAGTCCACTGGACAGTTATCAATAGATACTAGAAGCCCTTAAACAGAAATAGAGCCTGGTCATCTCACTCCCCTCCCCCCTCACCCCCAGCCCAGGCTCTGGGTGACAGGAGGCTAGCGCCCTAAATCATTGATGAGGATTACATCATGTCTGCAGAGCCCGCTCAACTGATTTACAGACCCATGCACAAAGGCACAGAGGACATTTTAGCTCTGTGAGAGGGTGACATGCAACTGACAGGATAGGCTGACTTCATATAATCAAACTGTTACAAATACACAGGTTAACTAACCCGACTGCATATACTAAACTCCCTGTGTAACAGAATGTACTAAACTCTGTGTAACTGCATGTACCAAACTATCTGTGGAACTGCATGTACCAAACTATATGTGGAACTGCATGTACCAAACTCCCTTTCTTACTGCACGTACCAAACTCTCTGTGTAAAGGTAGCGATTGAAGGTATTTAGTGAAAACAGCATGTTTGTATGAGAGGATGACTGGTTTACCAGTGGGGTCATCGGGGGAGAAACTGTAGCTTCTGATGCTGCTTTTATCAGGTGGCATCATCCTCACACCGGGACTAGAGGACCTGCTGCTGTTCCTGCTCCCCTGTAATAGGCCAACAACACTTTCAATCACTCATACAGCCAATCAGACAAAACCAGTGCTGGCAGGTCTACAAAACCTGAAGTGCGTGACACACAAGTCAGAAATTGTCAGTGGCATAATTGGCCATACTTTGCAGAACACCCCAAATGAGCCTTTCTACAGAAAATATAAAACTAGTACAATAAAAACCTAAAATTGGTCCGCGTACATCCTAGTTTCTGATTAAACTAAAAAGAACAGGATGTGCCTTTGAAGACATTATACAGCAGAAACAAATTGCTAGAAATCCTGTCAGGAAGCTGTCACAAATCTCAGAAGGGGTCTTTTATGATGGTCATCCATGGGGAAAAAGGTAACATTCTTCCGACACCTGTAATATAATTAATTTTCTATTACTTCCTGTATCCCCCCCGGGGGACACATTGTTTGACTGAGCATGTATCAAATCCACTGAGAGAAAAGATGATGGGCGCCATCCATCAAAATGTCAAGCAATTCACTGAGGGAGCAAACATGCCATACTGCTTCATACGGAAACCAGAGGAAGTGCCAAAACGACCAGACACCTATTGAATAGAACCTTATGAGAATGCCTTCAGAACACACACATCCCAACTGCACAGTGCAACTCCACACAATCAGACTGAGAAACAGCTTACCTGGCTGGACTCGGAGACCATCCCCGGGAGATCCTGTACAGACTTACGTCTCAGCGGATCACAGGTGGCTGCAGGCAGGATGGAGACAAACGACAGGGGAGAGTAAACACGGAGCAGGGTACGGGGAGGGAGAGCCAGGGGCCGCTACGGGAGGTCGAGATACGGGGAGGGAGAGCCAGGGGCCGGTACAGGAGGTCTCGCCTGTTTGGGTATTCCTCAGTTGTGGTAGGAGGGCGGATCCAGTCCACAGGACCACAGAGACATGGGACAGCTGCAGGTTTAACCCCCAGACTCCCTCGCCTGTCAACATGTGTTCTGGCTCCCCCCCTCTCCCCAGTTCACTGACACGACACACACACACACACACACACACCTACCAAACGAATTGCTAAGACACACAGTCACGTGTGTTTGTGCAGATTTGCCTGTTAAGTTTTAGGAGAACAAGGCTATTTCAGGACTCCCTAACGACTGTGGGTACTAAGGCAGGACATGACCAACTGGCAGGCTGTCCTTGATGATCTGTATGTCGTGCTCAGATCCCCGGTTCCCGTTAATTTATCCCTAGCCAAAATAAATGTGAGGTCGCCCATGGCCTGCCTGGCATCTTTACAACAACAGAGGACAATCCAGCCTCAGGTTTATAGTATCATTAGGATCATCTCTGTTGGGGAACTTTGAACAATGTCTTCAGAGTCACGTCTTCCAGTTGAAATATCAAGCTGCTGGCGATTATCTGGCGATGAGGGCGTTGAGAACATTCTGCCCTCCAAACACGCCTTGCTGTCAATCTCAGAGACCCAGAGAATAATACTGTGGAACATGTTTTAGGTGGATAACCAAATAACAACGCTGGGAAACCTGACGTCGTTTGGAACTTGACTTTGGACTAGGACCAAATCTGATGTACAACAACAGTGCAAATGCATGACAAGGAATCTAAAACTAGCTGAAATATAAAAGGTTTGCCAAAAACCACAGAGAAAAGGGATTCCAGTATCACGGTTATGTGATAAAGTCAGTAACTAGCTGTAAAGTCATTGTCTTCAACCTATTTAGACATCTCTAAATTCCAAACAAATTCATTGAAATACTTGGTGCTTTTCATACAATTGAACAAATCACACATTAAATTTTTCTTTGAGACAAACAACTTCCCTTGTTAAACGGCTAATAATGAAATCAGGCGCACCAGGTAGAATCAATCGAAAACCAGTGCATTGTACAGGGGGCTGGAACCGGTCACCTCAGGACCGTCTGGCCTTCCATAAAGAGTAGAAACCGGGTCTGGTATGCACCTTGAGCGGTAACATCACGCCAAGATCAAAAGACTAACCCTCAGAAGAATATGCCCATGAGTCTGGGAGGGGTTACAGATCCGTTCCACACGTTCCGACAGCCCTACATCCCTCAGCACAGCCAATCTGACCACACATTAAGGCCAGGAGCTGAGTGAAAGATGCTCAAACTACAGGGACATACAGGCAGGCCTCTATTGCCACTCTCAATGTGAAAGTGTATGAGTCAACTGTCACCATGAGACGGCATACTCATGGCATCTTAAACTATTATAATGTCAGGACATGACTGATGTTTGCCAGACAACACCTGGGTAAAGAGCAAAACATCGGCCACTGGACTGATGAATGAAGACACTAATTGCGTTTCTGTTAATTTGATTAATTAATGATGTTAAAATAATTAGATAATATATGCCCATTACATTGGGATGAAACAGGCTGTTCCCTGTTGCCTGGCAGACAAGCAGTAACAGACAAGCAGTAACAGACAAGCAGTAACAGACAAGCAGTAACAGACAAGCAGTAACAGACAAGCAGTAACAGACAAGCAGTAACAGACATCAGAGCCGGCAGTCAAAGCGCAGACAAAGCAACCCGTTGATTCGGTTGGGTCAGGCTAGTGAACCCCAGCCCCCCACGGCACCAGGTATCCCTCACTGGTACCTGTGACGAAGATCTTGGGAACGTCCAGAATGGTGCCAAATGACGCCGTTTTACGGTGGCCTGGTTTGTACTGGGGACGTGCTGCAACACATACACATGGACACACAGCTGGGCAAACACATGCATGCAGACAGTAGGACGAGCATCTAGCCCCCCCGCCGCCCCCCCCCCCCATAGAGCACATACATGTACATGCACATGGATTAAGCATGCGTCCTGTTCAGTGTTCAGGGGTTAGTTGGATGCTCCGGCAGCAGGACACTGGCGATGCCACTTTAACCGCGGGTGAGGAAATCTTAGCCAAGACAACATTCAGTCAACCAGTGAGCTGGAGCGTTCAAATGAAATGTTAATGTGACGTTGAATAGTCGATCGGACTATTTCCCAGACACGGAAATACATGTTAACTACAGAGTAAATGATTAACTAATGAGGGGCACTCCGGATATGATGTCACTTAATGTCATTCAAGCTAAATGCAAGGCTTCTGGTGACATTCAAATTGTATTATATTCCACAACCTCAATTTGACATTGCCATGTTAAATTATTAAAAAATTGTAACAGCATAAACAAGAAAATCTGCAATCATTTCAGTCCACAGTCACTCAAAAGTAGGCAAAAATGAAGTGATGAAAAAACCTGGGGAATGTAGACCTAATACCAGAAAATTCACATGAATACAGATTCATACAAACATGTTAGAGGGGCATTAGAAGGCAACAGCACACCAAACCAATAAGAATATCAATCAATCAATCATGCGGTCGCCTCCATAAGAATAATATAGACATGACAGGTTGGATGATGAAGACATGGCATTCTGTCTGATCTGGGAGGAAGGGGAAATGATTGGTTCCAGTGCTGTGGGCCGTATGGAGGAGCTTTTATGAGGAGTAAGGACGTAACGCAGCTGATGAAAGCCAATGAAATACAGCTCTGTGGATGCCCCCCCGCCCCGTCACCTCCCCCTCTCTCGCCTTTTAAAACCCACTTCAGTAGCAGACGATAGTTAATGTATGTATTTCTTATAGACCGCCGTGGGCCTTTCATGACGGATGTTTGCCTTTAAAGACACTATTGGTTTAGGCCCGTTTTAAAGGGGTCCATCTTCATACATGGTGAGGGTTAATTATAGGGCAGCAATTGACAACAATTTCAATAATCAATCCATCTGTCGAGTGCTACTGTGATTAATTACATAGACCACTCTTACACAACCATCTGGTGTCACCAAAAACATTCACAAATAAGAAAAGATAGCAAAATTAATGAATAAAAGGTTCCAAGATGCAACCTTGTTTAGCTGGATCATTCTGTGTTTGCTATTATTTGTTATTTTAGTATTTGATATTCATGACAAACTCACAAATTGATAATGAAATTTGAGCCAACTATTTTAAATACGGGCGTTACTGACTGGTTGCTGCAGCTCTTTTAGAAACAGTGCAGCCACTGTGGGGGTGTTGGGTGGGCATCTATCAGCCACCGTGGGGGTGTTGGGTGGGCATCTATCAGCCACCGTGGGGGTGTTGGGTGGGCATCTATCAGCCACCGTGGGGGTGTTGGGTGGGCATCTATCAGCCACAGTGGGGGTGTTGGGTGGGCATCTATCAGCCACCGTGGGGGTGTTGGGTGGGCATCTATCAGCCACCGTGGGGGTGTTGGGTGGGCATCTATCAGCCACCGTGGGGGTGTTGGGTGGGCATCTATCAGCCACAGTGGGGGTGTTGGGTGGGCATCTATCAGCCACCGTGGGGGTGTTGGGTGGGCATCTATCAGCCACAGTGGGGGTGTTGGGTGGGCATCTATCAGCCACAGTGGGGGTGTTGGGTGGGCATTCTGAGTCTACCTGCAGGAGCGAAAGACATCCTATGTTCCAGCTCTGACAGGTCTGTGCTCATTCTTTTGTTGTCGGAGGACACCAGGCTATGAGTGCGTCCTGACAGGCTCTCAACACTGCCCCCTCTGGACAGAGGCAGGCTCCGCAACGGATCTCCCTGATAAGACCGAAACAAACAGGACATGGCTATTGATCTATAGTTTTTCAGAGTATATAACCTTTTTATAGTGTGTACTGATGTAAGATGTAACTCATTTAGGTCATCGCGTCTCAGCCTTCTCCCGGTCCGATCCAACACAGAGCACTGTCTCACCTTTGGCCTAAACTGATGTCTAATCTTGATGGTGTCGTTGCTTCCTTGAGAGTCCCCATGTTCCACATTGGTGTCGGTCTTGTTGCTATTGTTGGTGTAGTCCACATAGGAGCCTGGAACACCCCAGAGAGGTAACGAGACAACAGAGATGAGGATGAGGATACGGAGACACGACGACAGCGCGTACCATGTTTAGCATGCAGAGGTGCGCTACAGCGGAGGTGCGCTACAGCGGAGGTGCGCTACAGCGGAGGTGCGCTACAGCGGAGGTGCGCTACAGCGGAGGAGCGCTACAGCGGAGGTGCGCTACAGCGGAGGTGCGCTACAGCGGAGGTACGCTACAGCGGAGGTACGCTACAGCGGAGGTACGCTACAGCGGAGGTACGCTACCTGTGCTGGTGGCCGAGTTGCTCTGTCCGTCGTCTGAATACTGGTACTGCAAGGGTTCCACAGATCCCGGGAAGCACTGCAAGAGAACGGTTCACAGGAAACATATATAAGTGCCCCGTCCAACAACGCCATCTCACCACGATAGGATTCTGTCTATAGAACCAAGAGTCTATCTTTGTTAAGTTCTATCTTTTGTTAAAGGCATTTCTCAGAGTAAGTGTGTTCCGGGGGGGCGTACCCTCATTAGGTGAGTCATGATCTTCACGATCTCCTCCATGGACGGCCTCTGGGAGGGGTCTTTAGACCAGCAGCGAGTCATCAGGCTCTCGATGGGCTTGGGAAGGTTCTTGATGAGCGGTGGTCTGGTTCCTGAACATTACCCGTACACAGAGCCACCGTAATTAACACCAATATCCATTACCGTCAATGCAAACACTCGAAAACAGGCGGAAATCTAATGACTAATAAAAGAAGTCACAGTTCGTACAGTCAATCAGTTAAAACCGTGTCCCACTGTGCACATTTTACCAGAGTTTTAATTGAATGTGTGTAGACAGCCCCATGGCGGCATGCTACGGCTACAGCCAGACACGGCAATATGCCCACGAGTCCTCCCGGCTGTGTGCGGTTAGCATTACGCCCCATCACTCCGCTCGACGGAGGGCACAGCAGGGAGGCGTCACACAGGTGAGCTTGTCTTTATGTTGCTCTTCCCTGTCGGCCACGTTACTCATTTACTCCCACAGCGCGCAGCCGTGTCTCTGACGCGGCGGCGGGGTGATTGACAGGCCAACACAGAGATTATCTCGTCTCCCCGACGACTCACCGTTATGCACCGCCCACATGATGCGGAAGGCCGGCCCACCGATCTCATCAAAGGGCTTCCGGCGCGTGATCACCTCCCAGAGAATAATGCCCCAGCTGAACACATCGCACTTCTCACTATAATTGCTGCCTGAAAGCACAGGGAAGGAGAGAGCTCAGCTTGAGAAAATGTTTAATAAAACAGCACCGGGCTTAACATACAGTAGCTCTGACTGACTGATGAAAGGCAATTTTCCGAGGCACTGTTGTGTAATGAGTGCTGGGAGGAGGACGTGCTTGGGAAATCGCAGTAGTGTCTATCTTCTCCGCGCCTTAAGAACACAGGTCTGATGAAAATTAGACGGTCATATTTCAAGGCCTCTCCAGAGATGCTTGATTAAGGTGGCTGTTATTGCAGAATTAAACTGCTGTTCAAACAGACATTTTAGGTGGGCCACATCCCAAACGGGACACTGTTCCCGATTTAGTGCACTCCATTTGCCGTGAGCCTAGGACGCAGCGCATAGGTAGTGTGGTGTGATTTGGGACTCAGGCTGAAAGCTGGTGCTCAGCTGAGGCCTTATAAAATCAACCTTTCTCTGTGTGATGCAAATGAGCTTTAAGGAGGGTCATTTTGGGAGCACTTTTGAGCTGTTTAATTGCACGGGAGTCATGTTACTCCCACAACAAACAAGATAATGACCAACTCCTCATCTGTTTCTGTATGACCCCATTTAAAAGAGGTTTTACACTATTATGGGGGTGGGAATTGCCAGGGACCACACAAGCCAATATTTACCCGCTTCTTGGGTCATGAGAACACTGGGATTATTTCAATTTTGCGATATTATCATCTTTTTAATTTTACTATCCAATATTCCCTCGCGCCATGCTTTGTTCTCATTGATAACTAGCCCAGTAACAAACTTTGAAAACCTTCAAATAATAAAACTGATCCTGGGCTACCTGAACTTCTACCAAACCACTACTTGTGTGAAGTTTAAATGCAGTCATGGGACAAACACCTGTCAATAAGAAAACCGATTAGCCAACAAATAACAAATTCTACAAACAAACATTTTTATTTTAAATTATCAAAACAACAACTAAATATGTATGCTGTCTGTGTAATAATTACACTTTCTTGGGAAGGAAACCCAGGCTTGAGCATTTCCTCCAATATTATTATTTTGTCCATGTGTCTGTACGAAATAATAATGCATACCAAATAGCACGGGAATGACTAAATAAACCGAATGCTGGCGTCAGTTTGATTAATCCGGTTCTGACATATCTAATGGCTTCCAAAGATTAAGTAAGCGTCAAAACCAAAGTGGACACCAATCGAGTGAATGAACACGCCAACACACAGGGACACGACCACTCACAGACACGCCCACCCATAGACACGACCACTCACAGACATGCACTACTTCACATTCTGCTCTCAGTAACAACCTCCTCACAACACTGACAACGCTAAAGTGAACACAGTGGTGAAGTTTACCGGTGTTCAGGTACCCATGTCCGACTCAGGCTCATACTTGCCTTCAAAAACCTCCGGGGCCATCCACGCCGCGCTGCCTTTGTTGTTGGTCATGTGGGTCTGGATGTCACACGCTGTCCCAAAGTCGCATATCTTCAGCACGGTGCCGCCGGCAACGAGGAGGAGGCTGAAACAAATGAATGAACAGCGATCTGTTAAACGCTGGACACGTGATTGGCTGAGGAGCGTGTAAGTCAACGTCAGGTCTGCTAGCAGTGGGTTGTTTTTACCCCGGCGGTCCACAGGTATACATAATTTAATTGTATCTACCCTGCCCTGTCTCACAGGAAAGACCCCGAACCGACCCGATATTTAAACACCACGACACCTCCACCTAAGAGGCGGGCCGGGCCACACTGCCACCAGCAGCTGCCACTAGACCATATTCATATACTAAACACAAGGCCAATGCCGGTACTGATGATGACATCTATGTACATGTGTACCCTGGTATAGATGCAGAAAAAAGGTTGATTCAGATGATACCTCAAATTTCAAACAAATGCTAATTAATTCATACGGTTGTTATTTTTTTATTTTCTTGTTTAAGTTAGCTTCGTTTCTCTTTGATCGCGTGTGTGTGTGTGTGTGTGTGTGTGTCAAATAACTTGGCAGTGTGTTCTTTGTTTCTCAAATTCCACATGAAGACTATAGCACCAGGAGCTCAACAACCCTAAGAAGCGAGTTATAACCTGCCAGATTATTTATACATAATCTGCATTTATGACCAGAGCCCAATGCTGTGGCAAAAACGAGTGTATTGTACTTGGACTAGGGTGCCATTTGGGACCCAACCGGTAAGTGGTCCGTAGGCCTCACGACTATTTATCATTATATAAAACAATGCTCTTCCGGTCGACCAAAACACTGCTTTGCCATCGCATGACGTAACACATCCCATAGCTATCCAATTAACCTGGAGTGGGGGAGCACTTAAAAATGCAGTGAAACAAGAGAGAGCTGGTGAGGAGGTGAAGGAAGGCATACTTGGGTGGCTTGAGGTCCCTGTGTATGAGAGCCTTGGGTTTCATGCCGTGGAGATAGGAGACCCCCTGGGAACACTGGTAACACCAGCTCATGGCATGGGAGGCTGAGTAACAGGGGAGGGGGTCGGCATTGTGTAGCACTGTGGAGAGAGAACACTGTCAATGGCAGACACACCAGAGGACACACACACAAGCACAGCCACACACACACAAGCACAGCCACACACACACAAGCACAGCCACACACACACACACACACACCACAGACACGCCAGATGAATCAGTCAAAAGACAAAATGGACCCACGAAATAAATCACTGTTACAGTGAACAGTGTTTCAGTAGAGATGTAAGGGGACATGTCAAAGGGGACATGTCAAGGGGACATGTCAAGGGGACATGTCAAGGGGACATGTCAAATGGACATAGTGTAGTGCGTGAAAGTAAGCTAGCCTATATACCGGATACTCACCGTTGTACAGAGACCCCCCTTCTGCATACTCCATCACCAGGCAAACCTAGATGGGGAAATAAGTGTGGCCGAACATAGTGTTTCAATGTATTGTGATCCTTTGTTAACCTTGCCATCTGTGTCTATTACCATAGTTACAGCTACTGGCATTTACAAAACTGCAAAAGAAAACGTAGTGTATAAGAAAAAACACCAGCATACAAACATGAATTTACCGGATTACTGCATGAGCCGTACAACTTCACAATGTTCGGGTGATTCACGCGTGAGAGCTGTCGCAGCTGGAGTGCGGGGAAAGAGAATCAAGAGACGGATCTCTACAGGTTGGAATTACCGCCCTGCTATAACTTGTTAGAATATTTCTAATATCCCAATAAAATATATGACATACGATACCTCAACGGTGAATGCTTTCCTTTCAGATTCACTCTCTATTGTCTTGATGGCGACATCTTTGCCTCTCCATTTGGCCTTGCAGACGATGCCAAACGCACCTCTGCCCACAACCTGAATGAAAGCAGGTAAAGTTACATTGACATTAAAAAGTGCAATGTACTCATTGCTATTTGCCCGTCATTCTCACATTGCTACAAAAACTAACTTCCCTTCCACCTAGGTATATGACTACTTAGCTAAGTAAAAATACTTATTGGCAAGTTTCACCACAAATCAAAAAGCATATTAACAAAACTGTGCATGGAATGTCAATGGAGCTAATTAAATGATCAAGTCTGAGGTCTCAAGCTTGTGTGGCTGATAGAATTTTATAGTTGGGATCGCCTTAAGGGCAGTGCAACTTGGTAGCTTTTCAAAATAAAAGCGTCCAATTAGTTAAACAATAGGGCCCAAGGCGTGTGTTTGATGGCTAATATACCACAACTAGGAGCTCTGAGGCGCCACGCATTGCGGAGTGCCTGGAAACAGCCTATGGTATTTAAGGAATGCCCTGTACCCCAAATCCCCTAGTGCCTAATTGTTTTTATTTACCTGGTAATTACAATAGTAAAAAGTGAGGTGATGTCATACCCGTGGTAAACTGTGTCATATACCATATCTACCAGCCAATCAGTAATCATAACAATAATAACATGGCAAACAGACCATTCTCCATCACGTCTACCCTGTCTTGGATAAATTCAACGTTAAACCGCACAGCTTAACTGTTACTTAACAGTCATGTTTCATTAACAGGTGTAACTTACTAACGTTAGCAAAAATATATATACAAATAGTATGCAAAATAACAACAAGCATTATGCCCATGGCAACATGATGTATGCGTCATTACAAACATCAGAGGATCACATTACACGTACCAGTAATATTGTAATGTAGAGATACTAACCTCCTCAACTTCAATATCACTGTACTCAATCTCTTCAAAGGGATATCCAGGTGGGGTTTCGATCATATCGGCGGATGACAGAGACATTCTGAACTGGTGGCCAACTAGTTACGTAGTCTACTCATTAAAACCAAATGTTTAAAATAAAACAGATAAAACATGAAAGAAAGTGCGCACTCCAGAACGTGCTAAAATATTAAATACGTGACAACTTGCCAACAGACGAAGCAGTAAACAGCGTAAACAGTATTGCATACACTTAAAAAACGACTTCTGTGTTAACGTTTGCTGCTTTAGCTAACTAGCTCAGTCCAAACATTGTATCTCTGGTTTCCAACTGACACAAGCAGCTAGCCAGCTAACATGGGTGCACGTCGCCAATTCCAGCTAAAAATACGTCGTTAAACAACGTAGGAATCTCGATATACAGTTGCCACGATTTGAAAACGGCTACTTTTAATTGCCATAGCGTGATGTACGTCCACGACGTCTGTTGACAAAAGTAATCCGGTAAGCTAGCAAGCTAACACAAGCAAGCAGGCCAGTTAGCCCAGTCGGACACTTAGGGAGGAAGGCACTTCACTGGGCCGCTTCACCGGGCCGCTCGCTGGCCTGGATATGCCAGTCCGCTGCCGCCGTAGACCCCGCACTCCACCGGCCTGGTGGCTCCAGACATGGGCGATTGGTTTCCTTAACATTTAAAAGACAAAGAAGTGTCCGTCGTTCGCCCTCTGCTTTTTTCTAAACATTTGACTCGCAGACATAATAACTTTAAAGTAATGCCATTTCTCCCATTTTTTACTTAAGTTGTCCCCCAGTTGTTTTGCATGGGTTGCATGCAAGCCTCAGCTCCAGGAAGTGTGTGTGAGTGCTTCCTTGACTTCTGCCCCAGCAGCGTTGTGCAAGAAATTGCATACACACACTGGTGCAACTCCTGTGTAAATAGGCGAGCTATTAATGCAAGTTTCGTTGTATTATACTCTATATTGGATGTATTATCTGTATGTAGATGCAGATAATAACACAACGGACTGACTTAAAGTACATTTTGTGTATTACAAAATAGCACTTATTGGTTAAATGGAAGCAGACAATTAAAGGGCCCATGGCAAGTGAAGGACTATTCAAAAAGTAAGGTGAAAAAGACTGCCAGAGGTTGACTTTGTTGTCTGGTTAAAAAAAACGTTTAGAAAAGAATATGCTTTTGAAGAATGGTTTCAAGCAGGCTGATAATTTGTTAGTTTTGACTTGTTTATTATTATCCATGTTTTGACAATGTAATTACTCATTGTAATTGCCTTCCAGGTTTCCCTATAAATAGGTCTGATTGTTTGTCCCAGAGCTGTTGTTACTGTACCATTTACATTTGAGCATTTTTTGCATAATAGGTTTTTGCTGTTCAACCAACAGAACATGTTTGTCAGCTATTCAATATTCCAAATAACAACGTGTGTCTATCATGAGTGTTTGATCAAAAGGTCAGGACTAACCCATTACATAGCCACTATACTCCGTTACGTCTTTGCACATACACTGTTCATTTAAACATAGGTCAATGTGTAAAGTTTTTTACAATTATGTTCTGATATATGTTCTGAGAAGTTAGTAAAATGCATATTTGATATATATATATATATATTTACAATTGTGTTATATATATATATACCAGAACATAATTGTAAAAAATGCATATATGTATGCTTATACCGGTAGTCTATTGTTAGTAAAATGCAGGTCAGAAAAAGTTCACAGCTGAAATGGAATCAGTGATTCCTCAGTATAGATAACTCCACTAGGAAAACAACACTCTTAACAAAATATAAATGACCCGGTGGGCTTTGTAATATAACAAACAGAGCTCATGATGAACTGGTACATTCACCCATTTACAAACGGTAATAAAATAAGTTCCCACGGGGGGATTCGTACATCACATGCAGTCATTACTCATGGTAATGAACATAAATTATTCGCTGCATATTGAACTAAAGCAATCCAACTCCCGCTGCAATACACAGGCAAATGGGAGTTGACTAAATTAAAACTGTAACTGCCTTTAATGGTAATGTCCATGCCTTTCTCCCGTTTATTACGTCCGACCAGCTCTAATGTGGAGCTCCTGTGTTTGGTGTAGTGTGCTTATACCGCCACATGGTGGTGCTGGTGTACTTTCAATAGGAGGCCAGGGTCTCTCCTGGGTCTTAGCTTAAACAATTGCTGCTACCTTCCTGGTGTAAACAGCGAAAAAAATATGACATATTTGATTTGTTTTTATTAATATCATTTATGCCCGGATCAGTGCTCTCTTAGACTGAAAATAACCAGTGCCTACCAATAAGTCATAAGCATGATTACATACTCTTATTCTTGCGGGTGATTTGTCTTGTGTGTATGTATATGAGTTGTCACCAGAAATCCTAGGTAAGCACTATGCATTTTCATCTACTCAATATCCCAAATACGAAGTTACATTGTTTAATAAATTGAGTGGTGTAAAAAAATCTCTAAAATAATTGTGTGTAAGTAGAGCAATTCCCGGAGCTGCATCCTGACATGTAAATAGTTTAGGCTCCAGGGACCACAGGGAAGAGATTTTGCTAAATCATTTTAACTTTATTAAAACGCTACATCCATTCATGCAGAAACAGACGACGTAAATCAGCAGAAACAAAATTCTGTAGTCTAATTTGTATTAGTCTGATGTACACCGCCTGCACAGCTGAAAACACAAAAATAATATGTTGATTCAACATACAATTGTCAGTTACCCAGCTGCAATAGGATGGTAACTTTGCACAGCAAAAGGGTTGTGGAAGAAACTCACCTCAAGAAGTTCCTGCGTGTGAACATTTTCTCGAGCATACTCGCAATCCTTTTGCAGCTGGTAGCCATGCAATTGTGTGTTTATAAAAATGGTTCATCTTATTTGTTGTATGTGCCACGGCTGATGAACCAGCTAGAATACAGTAGCCCTGTGAGTCAAAGTGGCCCTAGTGAACGAAAGCCTAAAGCTCTAGTCTGGAGCTGTTAGATTATAGCAAAAGAATGGCCCAGAGAATAATATGGTCCAGACTGATCTGTATCTTCAGGCTTTTATTTGAAGCCGGATTCATAGACCGTGTTATTTAAAGTGCCTGCCCTCCATTCTAGCTCAGCGGTCTGATTTGAATCAGACTGGCAGGGCCTCCTGGCCGACAGGTGACAAAGCCGCTCTCTCCTCTGCCTTGGTGCTGGTTGCTGTTTCCTCCTCACAGATTGACTGCTGCGCCGGGGACCAGCTGAGAGTGACCTTTCACAACGGTTCCATGTGGGTTCTGATACATCACGCTTGATAAGTGCCGGCGCTGAGCGTGTGGGCTGAGCGGCCTGTGCGATTACACCTCCTCCCGGCTCCGCACCGCGACTGCATCGTGTCACGCCTCCGCCTACGCCTCCGCCATCCCGGGGACGGGGGCCTCCATCCATTGTCTCTCTGTGATCGTCTCTCAGCTCCACCTTAAATAGGGCAGAACTGAATGGAACAAGTGACCTTTATCGTCTTGTCGCAGCGAGTGACTTTTTGAAGATGGCCTCTCCTCTCTGCCGCCGACATGCTGCTAATAATTTATCCTCTGAGAAGTTAATAAAATGCATATTTGATGGGGGAAATGCGTGTGCCGTTCTGGTAGGTTTTTCTCTTCACTTAGGTCAAACCACTTACGCTTCCGTTACAACATATCTGCAGTAGTATCCGTTCTGATTGGTTTATATGATTCACTCGGTTAGCATTGTGTTGCGTACAGTCAAACAGCATTTAAGCAGGCTAATCAATGCTTTTTTTTTAATCGGTAAAAATATGTTTATTAATAGATAGGTTTCTACTGTTAGGAGAACACAAATGCCCAAATTCCAAAAGTCTGGGCATCGCTGTTATCAGACACATGTCGACCACGTTTGCCTGTTGTATATCAGACTGGTGCTCTGGTCTATGTGAAAAACGTCACATACTTTCTTCCTTATTTCCTCCGTTTAGTTCAGCGCACGCAGATCGGATTTCAAAGAGAATCAATCATATTTCAAGTTATTTCCAACTCACGGATAGTGTCAGGACATGTAGATAAGCCTGGTAAAGGTCTCCCCCCGGGGTCCATTTCAGTAAACAGCCCGTTCATTTGGAGCCATGCAGGTCAACATATCGGTCTGTGATTTTATTTAGGCTCTACGATTATAACGGAATCAAATGACTCATTTCCTTCAACGGTGAATGCAGAATTCACATGTTGTGTTTTTATTGGAAGTGTTCGGTGCCATTATTTCAGGCCTGGTAGATTGCATCGCCTGAAAGAATATTCTATAATTGAGTCATAAAATGAGATCAAGATTACATTTTCAGAGCCTCTGATAAAGAGTAATTTATCACACATTTGTTGACTTGTCTATTTCCAAGACCTGCATTAATATACGAGCCAGAAAAGACAGACTGGGTTTTCGCTTAATGAGAATATGTCTTTTGGATCGCTGTGTTTCTCAGACGCACCTTGGACATCTCCTGCATGGCGCTTCGCTCCGAACACATTGAAATGTATGTAATAAATGAGGTCTCAGAAGTGACTGGCGTATGGTAATGTCTCTACCCCTGAGCCAGTAGGACGGACAGGCTTACCGGTGGAATACAGTGTCACTGAGTACGTCAGGACGATGGCCGGGCAGGATTTAAGAATGTCCTTGTTATTATTTCCGATCACTCCTCTAATTGTTCGCTGAACTCCATTTTGGTAGTAGTAAAAAAAAACTGTTGTAGAGCAGAACGTAGAGCAGCTCGGAGAGAAGTTGGACCCTACGAAAAATAAATCTGTACAGAGCGGGGAACTAATTTATTTTCGGTGCCATTGGGTCAGGTATACAAGCTCCCAGGGATTTGTGGGGGATTATGACCTACCCTTAGTACCAGCTCTCTGTCTGACCACTGGCTTTAACGGCGGCGGTCTCAGCAAAGCCTCAGCTTTTCCCTCTCTACACACTCGGAATGTGGATATGTTATCACGGGAAACGTTCGGAGCGGGGGAAATGGGGGCACGTGTGCAGAACCTCTGCTCTCCATGCTGATGGGACGGATGGATTGGAAAGCCCTTCTGGAAAACGAGCTCCATGAGATTGGCCCGACCATATAGGACGTATAGGGTTGGACAGTGAAGCTCTGCAGGTGGCTAGCTCTCACGACCTGCCTTGGTTGTCAACCTTTTCATGGAATTTTGAACCCCCCCACACCCTTTTCCATTACCCTCTTCACTTCCCCTTGCCAGTACACATCGTTCCTTAATTGTTTTAGCTGTTTACTATATATACATCAAAGCTGGAACCTGTAGCGTTTTTTTTTAAACAAAACAACAACATTTTGACCCTCGATTGGACATTGGAGTACAACAGAACTGCCCAGTGCTCCTCTGCCCTGTCAAACACCAATCCAAACAATAGCAAATGTGATTGGTGCATTAACTGGCACTGTTTCACCTTCGTGATCCTAAATGACCTAAAACAGGGATTATTTACAAGGATTAAATGTCAGGAATTGTGAAAAACTGAGTTAAATGCGTTTATATAAACCTCCGACTTCAACTGTATGTCTATTGTCTGTATAAGTAATTTTTATATCCACCCTATATCCAAATAGTATGAGGTAAAATTATGCTGTAAATCAAATCTCATTACATAATAGGTGCATGGGCACTTTTCTCAATAGGAATGTCTCAGTGTTTTCTCGTCTACAGCTCTAGTGCTACTGAGCATTTTTCTGCCAGCTGTTTATTTTGTCTCTACCGTGGCATGGTTTTATGAACTGTGACAGCTGATGTCTGAACAACCAGTCAAAGAAACTGCTTCTAATGAGGAGTCGGCTCCTTGAGAGACAGATGCCAACATATCTCAAATAAAGTTATTCCCCTGCTCGCGTTGCGGCATAGCGACTCTGACAGCCACCGTATACTGCCTGTCTGCCGGAGACGGTCACCTGGGAAGCAATCCGGAGATCCGCTTTCTGTTTGTTTTGGAAAAAAAACGGAATGGGAACAAGATGGGATGTGTCTGTAATAATTACCCAGATGCTAAGTTTGCTGATGAGGGAAGGCTGAGCACAAGAGATTCTCATGCGGAGGGTTCATTTGCTTCCCGTTTTTCATTTCTATACATTGTTCGAAAAGTTCAGGTCTTGCGAAATCTGCACGTTAAATTGCCATACTCTGCAGCTGCCTGAGCAGTTGAAGTCTATTCCGGCAATGTATTTAGGAAACGTACATGTTGCCATGCAATTTATAATTCATCCCGGTTTACTGCAGCCAGGGCATGTCCACTTAGAACCAGATTTAGGTTGACATGGGAAATTAATAAAGGAAATTGAGATTCATTAATATACGGCAGCCTTAGCTGCACATAGCAGAACTGACAGGCAGAGGTCCCATACCACAATGTCTATGTGGAGGTCCTGAGCCAAGTTCAGAACTGCCCGCGATGAGGTCAGTGCTGTCTGTTGTTGGTCAGCACGTGTCTGTCTGTCCCCCATGTAAAGGTGCCGATCGGCTATTTGAAACAACCCGTAAAGCTTGGCTTGTTGTAAACAGTCGGTTAGTATGCAGGTGATGTAAATCCCCACTGAGATAGCATACATATATTTGTGGTAGCTGAGCAAAGATCACATATGATGTTTTGATGTACATATATCAAGTCAAAGGCTATTTGGTTTTATGCCTCTTGGAACCTCTTGCGTGGATTCTCAAATGTCGTTAATTGTGGATGGTGATCCAAATGTCATCCTATATTATTCATAGTGCACTACGTGTGACCAAAGGTATCACACTATATAGGGAATTGGGTGTCATTGGGCCATGATTTTCAATCTATCTCGACAATCCAACTTGCCTGATTGCATATATCTGACCTTTAACTCCTCTTTGTTTAACCAAACAAAAATGTCTCCACTCCAAAAAGAAGTAGATTATTTTTTCTCTTCATTTTAAGCAACCGAATTTACCATCCAAAAGAGTCTGTTTCAATTTTGTTTCTTCTTTCAGTAACATCACCAATAATAAACTGCAGGGGAGATCTGAGCAAATGAATGAATAAATTAAGGGAATTCATAAAAATATTTAGTGAGGAAATTAATAAAATGTACAAAATCAAAGAAAAAGTCTAAAAATAAATAAAGAGGGAATATATTTGTCAGGTCAGTTTCTCCATCAATTAAGATCCCAATGGGACTCTGTACGGAAGGTGGAGTTGGTGAGAAATAATCCACCTTTTTTCCCAAACATATTACAGAAGCAACACGATCCTCACTTAACAACATATATACCTAGTTCTGTTCAAAACAAGTAATACATACACACACACACACGCTCTGAGTGCGGACAGACGTTATCTCCATCCGCCATCCGTGATCCTCGGTATCGGCGCCCCACAGGGGTGTATGCTCTGGCCCATGTTGTAGCTCACCCATGACTGCATGGCCCTGTACAGCTCCAACTCCATCGACACATTCACTGATGACACACAACAAGTCTCAGGCCTGGTCGCCAAGGAGATGAGTCAAAGTGCTGGGAGGACGATAGCATGCCTGGGATGCCAGGAGGACGACCTCCCTCCCTCGGTGTCTTCGAAAACAACAGCATTGATTGTGTTCTGCAGGAAGACAGAGATGAGTGACCACGCCACGGCAGTGCAACCCGACAGAGGATCCGGCTGCTCTTCAGAAGACGGCTGGGTCAGCCCGGTGGGCAGACCGTGGCATGTGGCTGATACCTAGAGGATTTACATTTACAAGACACCACTCCACAGTCTGCTGGCCTCTGGGCCTGTCTAATAGGCAGGCCAGTCCAGACAATCACAGCCGTTTGATGGAGACACACTGAGGTGGTTCTTCCTCCCGGAAATTTGTCTGATGAACTGCCCTACTGGCTGGCTCAGTACCCACCTTAATCTCAGTCCTTCACTTTAATAATACCCCTCTAGTATGCAGTATACCCATCAGGTGAAACTCTAAACCTAATTTCTCAACATATAGTGAATGTATATATTGTCACTTGTGACCGTCTCTTCTGAAGCAGCGCCTTACTCCTGTTCATTTTACGGCATTAGCTCATCTAACTTATCCACGTTCCCAACCGCCACTAAATGCTCCTATTTACTGTATGTTTATTGGTTCTAGAGATCTGCATGTATAACTTCTCATCCTCCCCTCTTGATTTCACTTTTACTGAACATTTTTTTGCTTCTCCTCATGGCTTGACGTTTGTCTTTGATTTCTTCTTACACAATTTTTAGGAGCTTGAGACACAAGCAGACCCTAATCAGTACATCCTTTCTACCTTTCACCATAAATTATCAATATATTTTGATTTGATGTCAGTTAGCTTTAATGTATAATTGTTCCAGGAATACTTGACCTGTTTGAACCAATGCAACGGCTTTAAAATGACAATCGTTGAAGTGCACGAGCCGTCTTTAATGTCATAATAATGTCATAATAATGTCAACTGAATGTCGGTAACTAAGGCGTTCAAAGTACTTTGAAGTACGTCATGACCATAATAAACGATATGTGTGGCAGTCCGCGAGCTCACCTCCTTAGCTCCTTGAATTCGGTCTTGACTAATTAATCGATTGGTTTGTTGTGCCTTCCACGACGTATGATGAAATAGGCCGAATCAGCACCAGCTGCCTTCGTTATTGATTGTGGAATACTGTGTCTTCCTAATCAATGCTTCCCAGAGTCTAACACCGGGTTTAAGACCTGTCAGTCTTTCTATCCACCCGTGTTCCAGAGCTTTCCGGCTCAGCACATACATTATATCTGAGACAATCTAGTGCCAGTCACTCGAAACTCACCACATTTGGACAGAGACGCACAGGAGCTCAATTCACAGCTAGCTGGGCCCAATTATTCTCTCCAGAGTGTTGTTAGGGTGCGCGTCTGGCTGCTGTACTCGCTGGCCCACACGAGCGAGTGTCTCTCTCAGACTGGCCACTTGACTTTTTAATGCAAGCTACGAGGCTGTCAAATGGCAGACTGGGAACCCATAGCAGGCCCTCAATGGGTGTGCACAGGAAACATTCTCTCTAATTATTCCCAGGCCTGGCCTTACAAAACGGAGACTATGTAAATCAGTGTTTGACAGTTTCCTGAGCGCCTCACGCGTGCGTAGGCAGATGCCCAGCCGAATGCACTCTGTTCAGAGGGTCTTATTTGTTGTTTTTTAAAGGGACAGTACACGGGGGTGCAGACAGTGTTTCTTTGGAGCATCTCCCCTGAATTTAAATTTAGCTGTATCGTCTCTTCCTTGTACGATGGCGTTTCTGTAATGAGACAATCTAAAACGATTTTGTGTCAAGTGATATGGTTGGATAGATGTAGCATAATTGACCAATCCGTATCTCATTCCAACGTGAGGCATATACCATCGCGGAAAAACAAAATAGCAATTGAAATATGCCCACTGGCAACCAGCAGAACGATGTCATTGATATATTTGCATGCCAATGCAATGAATGCGCTGTCATAATCTATGCCAAAACATGTTCCTCCCAGCATTTTAATGTATTTATTTGTGAAAGTTGCCAGCTGTATTGGTGCCATTATACGTCCCAGAGTTACAGTACAGTGTAATTATCAAAACAGATGTGTTTCCCTTTCATGTCAACTTCCACACAATTTGTTTTGGTTTTCAAGCAAATATTCTATAATCAGGAAGCGAGAACATGCCAATTTCCCCACCTATAGTGTGTTCACATCTGCAAAAAAGGGTAAACTGATATAGTAAATGTTCCATTTCTGCTATACATCAGATAAGATTATGCTACTTGTGTTGGGATTTAGGGCACAGAATTTAATTTTGAATGCAATTATGTCAACACCTAAAGTACCACTTATTACTGTAAGTTTACCACTTAAGTCAACAATTTTTTTTATTTACAGCAACAAACGGAATAACATTACATAAGGGTTAATACAACCATTATGCTCTCATACTTTTACATTTAAATAAATACCATGAGCTTTGACATGCTAGCTTCACTGTAACTAATAAGTACTTATGGATGGTCAACTACTATCGTCAACTCGCTCTACTGACTCTTCAACTCGCTCTACTGACTCGTCAACTCGCTCTACTGACTCGTCAACTCGCTCTACTGACTCGTCAACTCGCTCTACTGACTCGTCAACTCGCTCTACTGACTCGTCAACTCTTTCTACCGACCATTCAACTCCTTCGACTGACGCTTTAACCCCCTCTACTGACTCATCAACTCCCTCTACTGACTCATCAACTCCCACTAACGATCTTTGAGTCTCGGCACCCCCCAATCTCACATTGTTTGTCCTCACGTGTTCGTTGACGTGTGTCATCGTGACACTTTTAGATACAATTCGCTTCTCGTTTGCCACGTCACTGTGAAAATGTTGAACGCATTGGGCGGTCTGCCTGTTTCCAACACCAAACAGCAATCTGTGGATCACAGTTACACTATCGTGGGGAGGAAGAGGGAGTGAATGGCTCATACAAAAGAGACACAAGCATAGGTTGATATCAGGACAAGAATGATTCACATTAACGTTTGACCAAATCTTGAAACTCTAAATATATAAACTGTTAGGTGGCGCTGGGGCAAGCAATTATAAAAAAGCCATTTAGTTCCACTCTGGAGCACTGCTCTGGGGCATCCCCTGGCACTGGCAGAATGCCCAAAAATGACCCTGCCGAACCGCAAAGCGTTGACGTTGACCAGTGGGGCAATTAGAGCCCTTTAGGTGCTTTTTGTCTCTGTCTTAACCTGATCTGGCCCCTTGCTGCCACTCGGGTTTACAAAGAACGCCGGCGACCTCGTATTGGTCGCCTCACTTGATTGCCAGTTTTGTCCTCCAATAACAACCGATTCCTATCAAACAAGCTAGGTTGAATCCTAAGCGTTAGGTTTTTGTTTTAAAAGAGGAACAGAATTTCTCTGTCATAGGAATGAATGGAATTAAGGAAGCTATGATCAATTATGCATACCAGTGTTGGGAGTGTTTAAACCTTATTTTGTAATTAACCTTGCATTGTTGAATGTTTTCTATCAGGGTATATACTTAACAAATAACCAATTATCCAAAGTGTCCACTTTTGGGTAGATTTGGAAACAATCTCGGTGTCCTCTACTTCATTGTGCAAATTTTCACTGGATCAAAGATTTCAGTTTGTTTTTTAATTTAATCGTATTGGAAAAAGTTCTGACAAGTTCTGACATTTTTCTCTCATTCTTTCACATCACAAAACCTCGCATTTTAATAGGGGTGTGTAGACTTTTTATATCCACTGTATATGAAATGTTGGATTTTCGATTTACTTTTTCAGTCATCGAGACAAGATTGACGTACGCATTTGGATGTGTTTTGCCTTGAAAACAAAATGTTTCTAGTTTTACTCTTTAAACATTTAAGTAGCAACGTAAACTTGAACTAGAGCAAGTCATGTGGGAATTAGAAGATGGTTTAAGGAGGAGTGAAAACGATGCAGTGAAAAAACGTTTTCAGTATGTTCTGTTGATCTGTAAATAATCTCTTGATAAACGAGGCCCAAACTGAAATTCAACTGAAGGATTAGATCAAATATGGCCTGAGAAGAAACACTGCTGTTTAAATCTTTAAAAAGTTAGTTCTCTCTATGTCTCCTGTTTCGAACAGCGGACCAAAAATAGGAGACCTGGCGATTTGTTTCTTACGTCGACAAATTTCACAGCGCCAAGACACTTTTCATCATCCAGCCACATCGAGAATGACAGGGAGATTGAGGGAGCTGGAGCCTGTGGAAATTGTCTAGGATTTAGCCTTGAGGAACATGAAGGAAAACAATGACACAGCCTGGAAATATCCTGAAAGCCACACGGGTTAACCTGCGTACAGGGCTGCGCACACAACCCTTTTAATCTTTGATGAGAAGAACAGCAATGACAACGGTGCGAGGTGGAAGCCATCGCAATGAGCGAAGATGAGAAGAGAATCCTCCCTCTCTATTGCCCCTGCGATGAGCCAATCGGCTTGGAGGATTTCTGTTCTCTGCCCACTGAAGTGATGAATGACACCCCCCCCACCCCCACCCCATTCCCAACAAAGACATTCCCCTTTCTTCTCAGATGATGTCATTCAGAGTGCAGCAAATTCTTATGAATAATATTATTTTTTTGGTCTGCTTGTCATTTCTCACGTGTCACTGATATTGTATGCAAAGACGGAGATGATAATCATTGAAACAGCAAAGGACAGAGTCGGGGTATCTAGATGTGATGTTCCGGACAGTGTTTATCTGAGGTACATATGGGATCCACAAACATGGAAAACAATGAGCCTAATGGAATCAAGTCAGTAATTTAACAGTTCCAATCAAATCTGTTATTGTAAAATCCTCAAAAACCTAAAGCACCTTTAAAACCATTTCAAAACATGTACTTTCGAGCCGTGACAAGAATTTTTCTCTGGGTTCTTTCACGAGGTAACTTAGCGGAACGACAGGGAAGCGCAGAACACCCCTACTGCCCTAATCTCACCGTCCTCAATGGGAACAGTTGAGCTAGCGTTCTCTCAGCAGTAATGATGGCATAATTTAATTAGAGAACACTCCCTGGGCTATGGTGTGCCGGGCTGTACTGGGCTGTACCGGGCTAAAGCAGCGAGCTCCACTGTAATGCGCAGAGCATCATTAATGCCCCCACTCATCTCTTGGCTGTTACATCACACTCGCGGCTGACTGAGAAGACAATGAAGCAATTAGGCAGTTTTTAACACACGTTAGGAATTATTTACCATTTAATTTCCAAGGATGGAAAGTGTTTTGACGGTGGAAAGTGACTGAGTGTTGAATGAAGGGGTGTTACCCTGGTTTATCGACGGGGATTATTAAACGGTTTAATTGGCTCAACTGACGTGACCTTTGACATTAAGTATTTACATATAGAGACCAAATAACAGACTTGAACTGTGCTGTGACGGAAAGGTAATAATACCTACATGCAAATTAGAATTCAGATTGTTGTCCCGCTTGGTAAAAATGAATTCAATGTACTATTTAATCATATTAGGGTTTAGGCCTGTAAACATTCCAATACAAGAGGAATTGTTAACAATGTCAGGAAACAAAAGTCTACTCAAACAATTTGCACTGTTCATAAAATCCAGATCAACTATCCACAAATGGTCCAGCAGGACAATAAAAACTAAATGGTTCCTAATTGCAGTCTAATTGCATTATAAAGGTATTCTATCAAGACAATTTGAAACTGACTTTTATGTTTTCACATCAGGCTGTTTTGTAAAGTTTTTGCTTCCATTAAATTGCGTAGGATTTTTCTTTGAGACTAACAGGTGTGGAGATATTAAGACACTTTTTAGGAAAACGATGGAAAATGCAGGTGCTGTTTGCAGTGAACCTCATCCAATTGAACTGAAACAACAATTTTGCTCCTATTAAGGATTCTCTTGAATGATCTAGCTAACGTTTTATATGCATGTAACCAGTTAACAATTTGTCTGCAATGTACCCGTGTGCCAACCTATAATTAATCAACAAAAAACAATACTATCACAGTCCTTTAAATTGTCGTTTATATCATTTTAACAGAATTGTTTATTTCGGTCATTTGTGCCGTACAGCATTTACGGTTTAGTGCCTCACGCTGGGGTACATCAACCAACGCAACAAAGCATGGGCTACACGATTCAAACCAGCAGAGTTTTGGTAACTCTCCCGACACTTTAACCACATATGCCCACATTGCCCACATTTACTGGCACATCTGTTATACAAATTCAACATTTCCATACATTTCAACTCCAAGTGCAATCAGCCAAAATTAGCTCTTAATTCTCGGTCTTGTGATTACGAGAGTTCCTCTGACGAAGGCAAATAAGGAGTCTGTAGTTGTCTGTTGCCAGGCAACATGCACTTGGTAGCTGAATAATGTCTTTATGGTGTCAGTTTTTCTAACTGCGGGTCAGTCACGAGAATGCATGAACGCGCGTGTCCCGAGCTCTGTGTAAGCTGGCAGACAGTAGCCGTTAAACCTCTGCTAGTTATGGCCGTTCCCACAGAGCGCCTTGACATAACTATTTGTCTGAGAGGAGCTTGAGCTTCGGCCTTAAAGGCTGCAGTTGGGCTTTACTACTGAGCACCGACATGTAGTAAAAACGGAGAACTCGTCTGGAAGGGGTGTACTGTAACGCGACGCGAGAAGCCAACGAAACAAGTTTGTTCGGGTTTGCATTGTTCACCCAATGGGAACCACAACGAGAATATTGGGGAATAAATAACGCTACCTACCCGGAGGCAATCAAAATAGCATCTCTGTGAAAAACAACATGGCCCACGGAAAATGATTGCCCACGTTTTTTGTAGGAAATGTACTCTTAGCGTTGGTAATTTTCAGTTCATCCATACTGTACAACGAGAAAGCCAGCAGAAGAAAATATGTTTTGGAAAATTGGAAACTGTGTCCAACTACTTGAAATGAAAGGCGACATGAGTGTAAATACGTCAGTTATGTTTTGGCCCACCTGACAGTGGAAGGTTTTAAACAAAGGACATTTTTATGCATGTTATCTTTTGACGATCATGCCAATTTAGAATTGTAGAACATGAGCTTCCCCCATCTAATATGCAGCTAGTGTGTTAACTTTTAAAGCCAAAGCCATTTTGTACAGAATCTGATATGATTTGGAAGTGACAACGGAGAGCTCAGCAGCTTGAGCCAACTCAACAGTTTGACTGGTACAAGTCCTCCGTGTCCCGTTTAATCTGTTAAACAAGGGTGATGACAAAAACACAGGGGACATAATATATACACAATATTTTTTACTTGTGAATATAAGAAACCAGACAGTCTAATCATTAAATGATTCTAATCAAAACTACGCATGGGTATGGTTGTTGGCAGTAGTGGCAGCCTTGGCAAACTGGCATCACCCACAGCTCTTAAAATATATCTGAGACACAATTCAAAGGGCTTGTGTAGTCCGGTCTTTACTGGATATCCATTTTCAAAGTCCTGCGTGTTCTGTCATTCCTACTTGTTTTTTCAAATGCCTTGCTAGTACAGCTGGGAGTAACAAGATTGCAACAAACACCAGCCACTTTTCTGCAAACAAGATTTTCTTTCAGCACAAAGTAATTACATAGTGTTTTGACAGAAGGAAAAAATAGGGCAGGGTGTTTTTTTGGTTTCCTACGTTAATGCAGAAGACTAACAAGTGCCATACGACTGCCTGTCTGCTCGCACTAGCCGGATGGAGCAGATGTTACCGTTGCGAATAGAGCAGGAGCCACAGGAGATCCTGGCAGACTGACTAGACCTCCCCCACCTCACCCAAATGAATTTTACAGTAATTGAGTGTGAGGCGACAGCACTCCTCACTTCTCTACCCGTCCCTGTCTGTCACTCTACATTGCTTTGACCCGGCTCCATTCAGCCTGTGTGGCAACTGACAACACCAGAGGCTCATTGGGAGGGAAGGCGCCCAAACAATTCTGTCCAAGGGCCCTCTGTCCTGAGTCCACAGGTGTCTTACTCAATACGTGACCTAATGCTAATATCAGCGTATTTATTGTTAATTAGTTTATCTATTATTGAATTATGAAATGTGTGGTTCAGAAAATTTAAATTAACATATGCTCAGTTATATGCTTTCAATTCCCACATCTATTTCAGTGATTTCTTAAAGTATTCACCCCGTGGACTTAACAACATGAAATAAAAAATACAATTAAAATTAAATGAAAAACATGCATGATACATTAATTAGAAATACAAAACAGAAAACAATTGATAGCATCAGCATTCAACGCTCTTTTTTTGTAAAGGCATCTTTAGAGGCAGCAATTACAGGCATGAGTCTGTATTAATTACTCTCCACCAGCCTCTCACATCTGGAAACCACAGATTTTGCCCATTCTTCTTAGCAAAATTGCTCATGCTGGATGGGACCTCTGGTGAATGGAAAAGTTCCACTGTTTCCGGATATTCTTAATTGGAGAGAGTTCTGGGCATTGACTCAGCCACTGCAGGACAGTGCCATTTCAGTTTTTAAGCTACTTCAGTGTGCCTCTTGCCCCGAGTCCCAGGTCTCTTGCAGACTTCAGCATTTTTTCTCACTGGATTTCTCTATACATTGCAGTATTCATTTTGCCCTTTATCTCCACAAGCTTCCCAGTCCCTGACGCAGAGAAGGAAAATGCAATTTGTGTTCATCAGTAGACAAAACTCCTAATCAAATCCCTTTAATTATCAAATTTTAACAAAACAAACTGAAAGGAAAAGTCCAAGGAAGGTGAATACTTTTGAGAGTCACTGTAGATAAAGTGCTCTGATGAGGTCAATTAAACTTGAAAGCCATCTGTAATTTATAGATGCATGTATAGATCATTGAGGAATAGTTCATTCCAATATTTACTCACAGTCGCCAAAATGATGCCAACATTGGGAAGTCACATTTTATTTTAAACTTCCTTCCTTTGTCTAAATCCTAATATTTGTTGAGGTTTGACACCAAGTCCCTTGGGTCACCTTTGTTTTTTGACTGGTATTCACAAAGGAGGAGGTGGTGGGAGATCTTTAAGAAGGGACATTAATTAATGTGGAATGTCCGTTAACATGTGACATACCAGCACAAATGCACTTGTACACTGTGGTAGGCTAAGGCCCTGATGCTAACTCAATTCACAAAACACGTAGTAAGGGCCTGATGCTAACTCTATTTCCAAAACACGTAGAAAGGCCCTGATGCTAACTCAATTCACAAAACACTTAGAAAGGACTTGATGCTAACTCAATTCACAAAACACGTAGTAAGGGCCTGATGCTAACTCTATTCACAAAACACTTAGAAAGGACTTGATGCTAACTCAATTCACAAAACACGTAGTAAGGGCCTGATGCTAACTCTATTTCCAAAACACGTAGTAAGGGCCTGATGCTAACTCAATTCACAAAACACTTAGAAAGGACTTGATGCTAACTCAATTCACAAAACACGTAGTAAGGGCCTGATGCTAACTCTATTCACAAAACACTTAGAAAGGACTTGATGCTAACTCAATTCACAAAACACGTAGTAAGGGCCTGATGCTAACTCTATTCACAAAACACTTAGAAAGGACTTGATGCTAACTCAATTCACAAAACACGTAGAAAGTGCCTGATGCTAACTTTAATTAGAAAACACGTAGAAAGGCCCTGATGCTAACTCTATTTACAAAACACGTAGAAAGGCCCTGATGCTAACTCTATTCACAAAACACTTAGAAAGGCCTTGATGCTCACTCAATTCACAAAACACGTAGAAAGTGCTTGATGCTAACTTTAATTACAAAACACGTAGAAAGGGTCTGATGCTAACTCTATTTACAAAAAACGAAAATAGGGCTTGATGCCACTTTAATCCACTGCCTTATCTTGACTGTGGGACATTCCTATATAGTCTTTGTGCTTTCTAGAGGAATATGCGTGTACCCAGAGGCTCTTTATTCACAGATCAGTTCACTCTGCCTATTATACACCAATAATACACTTTTAGATGGCAAGCAGTGGCTTTTTTCAAATTGCGCCTTTTTGAAGATTTAATACATTTGTATGAAAGAAGAATATCCTGGGATCTTTGTTCTTTTTGCCTGGTTTGTTCTTTTTATGAGAAAATAATTTTTGCTGTTTCAGCGGGTCAAATCTAATGGTAAAGCTATAAACCTATAATAAAAATTGTATTTCAAAGTGCCCTTTAATGAAGTGATTGGTGTTCCACATTCCGTTTGAAGCAACTCAATTTATTTCTGCAAATTTAAAATAATATTGTAATAATCAATGATAATGTCCTTTAGAAGTTCTTTGTCAATTGCTAGTTGTTATTTGTACCGCTCTACTGTGAAGAAAACATCTTATGACACGAGCTGCTGTACATTTATCTCGATCTAGCCGTACATAAGTATTCCCCCAATGGAATTTCAAAGAGCCCACCTGCAACGTCAGTGAATTTGTCAGTATCTTAACTTCCTGGTTTGGGTATTATCAATAGTTTGTGGTAAGGTTTTCTGTGGTTAGATCATAGACCTTTTGTTCTATGAGATAATCTTCCCATCAGGTTGATTATGGTTGTTATCCAAAGCCAAACAATATGTGTTCATGGGTTTTTGTTTATACGGGCAAACAGAAAGTATAATTTGGCATAGAACAAGTGATTCAATTGTAGTTACATTTCTCTAAGAGTCGCTTGTTTTGAGCACACAATAGCCTTGTGATTCGTGAAGGTCGCGTGAACCAAATGATTGTGCCATCCCAGTGTTATCCTCAGACGTCCTTTAGGTATCTGAAAACCTTATCTTTTCCTGCAGGTATGGCCAACGACGCACCGGCAGAAAAGGGTAACTCATGTCTGTTTTTGAACAGTTGGCAACCTCTATTACTGTCTCGCCTCAATTAGCTGCAAAATCCCCAGAGTGAGAAAGAGAGCGATAGAACGAGAGAACAAGACAACAGAAGAGAGGAAGAGAGCGCTAGACAGATTAATGGAGAAAACTCGGTGGCTCCAGGATGTAATATGAAGCATTGCCCCAGATCAACACTGCAAAACTCTTCATGTCAGCATTTCCAAAACTAGGGGTTTTGATTTATTTTCGGACATAGTTGCCTGATTTGAAAATGCTTTTGTGTGAGAAACTCTAAAGGAATGTCACATTGGTCATTGAGCTGGAGTCATTCAACCTGCATTCACTAATACTTTTCGGATGCAGTGCAGTGGCAACAATACAATTAAATACTGTATGCACAATGCATTCGAAATTTATACACACACACACACACACACACACACACACACACACACACACACACACACACACACACACACACACACACACACACACACACACACACACACACACACACACACACACACACACACACACACACACACACACACACACACACACACACACACACACACACACACACACACACACACACACACACACACACACACACACACACACACACACACACACACACACACACACACACACACTTCCTCCTTTATAGGGCACCATCGCCTGTCATAGCATAGCTCTAGTCTCGGCTCCTCTCAACTCTTCCCCTGAGCAGCTGCTGGGGAGACTTTTTTCATCTCCCCGGACGAGGTCCCAATGGGTTTCAGCTGCGAAGGGGTGGGGCTGGCCCTACCGGCTGCCTCTGGAAGGATCTGGAACTCCTCTGGGACGTTTGTTTTGGCGCAGACGCAGCAGACAGAGGCGCGTTCAGGCCACAATAAATATAGACGTTTCTCTTGTCGGCTATTTAAAACAGCAACATTTCATCCACTGGCCCAACCATTCAACCAGCAGGCTATCTGGGGCTCCGTCCTTGTCCCTATAAAAACACCCGACACACACACACACACACACACACACAAAAACTGTACTAGCTTGTGAACCGCATGCTAACTCTGTGCCTTTTATGGCTTATATGCCCAGTGGTTGTGTGAATAATTGGTAAATATTTCACTTGATGTGGGCACTAGACGACTTCAATTGCTCTGCGTCACAGAGAAATGAATCAAAGACAGACGACCAACAGCGACACGGTTTACTTGAAGTGAACAACATTTTTGTTAGGGATCCGTATCACTTTGTGTTAGCTTGTTAGCGAGACTGAAAAGAGGGCATGACAACACAGAGGACGTGGAGTGTTTGTGTTGGGGAGGGGGGAGGCATTTACTCCGATGTTATTTTAAGATTCCCCAAGCCAATTACGAAAAGTCATTTAAATGCTAAAAAGTTCAATGAGAGAGTGAAATAGAACTAAGCTCACTCAACCTACCAAATAATGCCTGTGATCAGAGGGGGAAAAGGACTCAGTCCAACTAAGAGAAAACAGTTCAGATGTTCAGAAAGGATTTTAAATGGCCTTATGACTAGTTGTTTCAAATCTGGGGGATGAAGTTATAGTTCTGGGGAATTGGTGAAAGTAAGAAGTAATGCAGAAATAGTTCACCACAAAGCACCTGCAGTTTCTTTTTATTGTACTGTATTCTCAAAAAATTAAGACGTGTATTTAGTGTTCGTCTTGAGGGGAAGTTCTGTCAGTAAATTGCTAAAAGTTCTATGCACGCCATGCAAAAACTATTCAGCATTACACAACACTACTTAACGCTACGCAACTCAGCGCTATGCAACACAACTCAGCGCTACACAAGTCAACGCTACTCAACGCTACGCAACTCAGCGCTACGCAACACAACTCAGCGCTACACAAGTCAACGCTACTCAACGCTACGCAACTCAGCGCTACGCAACACAACTCAGCGCTACACAAGTCAGCGCTACTCAACGCTACTCAACACCAGTGCATCTCCTCGGCTGGAGGATTGAGCCAGTGACACGGTATTGGCGTAGTAGTGGGATATTGAGGGCCGGCTTTGACTGAGCTGTTTCTCATTAAGTGTTTTGAGCTGATTAATTGGGAGGCCGGATAAAAGGTGTTACTGGGAATTGTGCGCTGGGAGAATAGAGGTGTGAAGCAAGAGCCATTTAATTAAATATTGAACACTCTCAGATGGATGTCTACGTTGGTGACCCAAACCGCGAGCAATGCTAATTAAAATTTCAGTTCTGTCTAGGGACCGAGGTACACCCTGCCGATGTGCCTGGAAAGCTGCCTGCTTACCTGTTAAAGCATCGATTCCTCCACACAAACATTAAACAGTCACGTCTGGACGCTTAGACGGTGCTTGTCACAGCTTTTTTTAAAACTGACAACGGGAAGACCTTGGGTGAAGTGTAACTTTTTGGCATTGACAAGCAAAGGGATGACCTGAACTAGCGAGTTCTGCAGTTGTTTCTGTGAAACTTAAAACAATTGCTTGGCACTGATGATCAGATGACTTGACTTTTTTCAATTGAACACATCTTTCGGGGTCCCTAGACTGTCAGAGGAGCGAACTAACTGTACAGACAAGGCACTACACCAGGGAGTAATAAATAAAACGGCAAAAAGACACAAACTGCCTAGACACAATTTTTTTTGCCTTTGCAGAACCAAAGTGACAACTGGTGTTGATAATAAAAAGTAATAGGCGAGAAACGCTTGCTAATCACTTTGGGAAGCAAAAGTGGCGAGCGAGGTGAGGCCAGCCCCGCAATCTCGGCACGGTGTATGGTTAGAACTCTGAAAGTTGCTCAATCGTAGCCAGTCCCAGAGGGCATTGCAAGAACCTCACCTGATGACAGGTACTTCACCTTATGAGGGCCCCGCTTGCAGCCAGCCACATGCCGCCTGGGTGAGCCTGCTGGAGTGCAGAACAGCGTGCAGCCCTGTAAATGGATCCTGGAGGCAGAGCGCTGTCACGGTTACACCTCTGTTGCCGTGACCTCTGGAGTAATCAGTTTGACGGCGAAGGCCACAATTCGACGATGTTGCCGTGGCACCGTCCGCACTGTCTGTTTGTTATGTTTTCTTAGAGGCCGTTAAATCAGTCAAATACGCTCACGTTGTAACCAAGCACCCAGAGATCCCACCACGTCTGCCTCGCCAGGCGTACAATAGCCGCACGCAAGCGAGCGCACGACGTCGCAGAGCAATAGCTGAACAGGATAATTATCTGCGAGACGAAACAGGGTGATTTCAAACACCAACCAAAGACCCTAGCAAAAAAACAAAGCGGCAGCTCAGTCCTCAGGCCGCCAGATTTGCAGACGGCTAAAATCTGCCCAAGAGCAGCGGAATTAAGATGTCAGCAGGATGCAGAGGAATTCAGCGCTGTGTCTCATCAGAGATGTTGGTTAGTAATGAAGAGAAAGAGAGAGCAGTCCTATAATGGTTACTGGGTGACCTCCATTAGATCCACAAGGCACATTAGAGTCTGAGGAACACAGACCCACATAATGACACTTCAGCTTTTACCTTCATTATTTATTAAGCCTGGAAACTTCAATTTGCATCACGCTGAGATCAGCGGCCGCAACGTTGTCCTTGTTTTTCTTCTTTTTCTTCTTTTCTTCAGAACCTCCAGGCGGCGTCGTCCCAATATGGACTCTGTGAGTCTGTGTTTCTCCAGGACTGGGTCTCGCCCAGGCACTGTATCTGGGCGACGGAGAGCTTACGAATTCACTGGAGTAACAGAGACGAGGTTGAAGGCAGGAAGGGCAGGTAAGCCCCGCAGCACTGGACCAGACCCAGACGGCGACGGGGATCCGACGCTGGTGGAGAGTTGACACCTAATGAAAGAGGTGGAGAATTATCTCATTCTCCACCGGGGCCCAGCCTCCTCATGAGACACATGGATACTTCCTGGTTTATTATACTCTATAGAATGTGGAGGTCCAACAACACCACCTGCCCTGTCACATTTAACATATATTGGCAGCAGAGAAATGACACTGACTGGACTGACTGACAATAGTTCACCAGCACATTAACTGGGCAATGATTCCAGAGAACATGGTCTTTTAGCCAAGGCATGTTAGCATTGTTCCACAACATCCATGACCTACAATTGTATTTTATTTATTCATAGCAAAATTATATTTAAACTCTTTAAACTACCGCTAGTTCCTATGAAAACCCAGTGGTCCAAATCTTATGTCTTAGTCATAATCCGTTTCCTCCTTGTAAGATGGACAAAAATAACTTGACAACAAATCGACAAGTGGTCAGACATAAGTGTGAAAACCCGCGTTGCCTTGTCAACAGATCTCAGTTTTTATTATTGCTTAGAACAGGTTATGAAATCCTTTTTCATATAATGAAGTTGAAGTCAGAAGTGGACGTACACCTTACCCAAACACATTTTAACTCAGGTATTCACAATTCCAGACAAATAATCCAAGCAAATATTCCCCATGTCAGGTCAGGTAAGATCACAACTTTATTTCAAGAATGTGAAATGTCAGAATTATAGTAGAGTAGAATTATTTCACCTTTTATTTCATTCACCACATATCCAGTGGGTCAAACGTTTACATATATTCAATTAGTATTTGATAGAATCGCCTTTGTCAAAATTCACCAAATAACAGTGTCATTCTAACCCAGGTGAACATTTTTTTATATAAAGAAAATTGCCTTCTTCATAACAAAACAGATATTTATTTACCAAAACAATAAGGGACTTCAATCAAATAAACTATAACGAATATATTAATGTTTATAACAGCAAAATCTCATTGTCCAGTGCATTTTCTTTTTACCTTTAAGCACTATTCTTTTGATTCAGACAGCTTTTTGTCTCTTCCAGTTTTCCGTCATCTGCTTGCATCACATTTTCTTCAAACCGTGCAACATTTAAATATCCACCCAACGCAAAGGATCTCTGGGAAAATGCCTGTTGAGACATTTTACAGAGCTTAAAAACAATGGACCCACATTCAGTGTAAATTACACTTTGGATGATTGTAGGTAGCCTTTTTTCTGTTTTTTAACAATTCCGGTGTATTAAAACACATTTTATAATGCATTCATACACACACATAAAACACCATGCCTCATTTTGGCTGCACTAGATTTCCTGGTCCTGGTTTAACTTAACATACTGTGCAGTGTTTTTAGTCTTTAACCCCACCCACGTTGCCACCCAAGTGCAAACATCACACAGGAATAGAAACAGATCACTTACTAACCTGAGGCAAGGCCGAGAATTACCCAGAAAGATAAAACTCACCACATGATTCTGAAAGGGTGGTGGGCTGGTCAGAAAGATCACGTCAATGACTCAACTTACTCATGTGAAACGAGGCAGAAAATCCTGACATATGTCCTCCTAGGTATGGCGTGGGAGACCTGGTGAATAAACCCCTGTAACAACAACAGATTAAAATAAAGGACCCGGACGATTCAATTCATGTATGAATGCGAAGCATTCGGCTGGAATTTCCTCTTTCAACCAAATATGAGAAAAGCCCACTGGCCGGCAGTGGAGGGATATCAAACAGTAGGAATCTAAGCCGACTGTCATGGTGCCGGTTGAGGTAGGATAAAGGTGCAGAGCTGGTGAGAAACACAAGGGTTATAATGAAATTCATCCTTTACAAAAACCACGAACAATAGCAGCAATAGACAACATATACAATGAACCACAACAGCGGTGGGAAACAAACCCAATCTAAATAGGTTTCCTAATTAGAAGCAACCCAGCACAGCTGCCTCTAATTGGGAACCATCAAAACCTTACCATAAAGTTGGCTAGAGGCCTCCCTGATGTAATGTCCTTACACCACCTCCAGGCCACTATAGAGATGCCTAGAGTCCTCCCTGCTGTCCTGTCCTAACATCACCTCCAGGTCACCATAGAGATGCCTAGAGTCCTCCCTGCTGTCCTGTCCTAACACCACCTCCAGGCCACCATAGAGATGCCTAGAGGCCTCCCTGCTGTCCTGTCCTAACATCACCTCCAGGCCACTATAGAGATGCCTAGAGTCCTCCCTGCTGTCCTGTCCTAACACCACCTCCAGGTCACCATAGAGATGCCTAGAGGCCTCCCTGCGGTCCTGTCCTAACATCACCTCCAGGTCACCATAGTGATGCCTAGAGTCCTCCCTGCTGTCCTGTCCTAACATCACCTCCAGGCCACCATAGAGATGCCTAGAGTCCTCCCTGCTGTCCTGTCCTAACATCACCTCCAGGTCACCATAGAGATGCCTAGAGGCCTCCCTGCTGTCCTGTCCTAACATCACCTCCAGGCCACTATAGAGATGCCTAGAGTCCTCCCTGCGGTCCTGTCCTAACACCACCTCCAGGTCACCATAGAGATGCCTAGAGGCCTCCCTGCGGTCCTGTCCTAACACCACCTCCAGGCCACCATAGAGCAAAACAGCTTTTTTCACTGCAGTCCCGCTCGGGTCAATTGAGTTCACCCATCGCATTCATTTAAGCCATGTTTGAGTAAGGGAAAGTCCAACGTCCGCCAAAACAGGTACTGTCGCTGGACAAAGGGATACCCGTTTACCAAAAGTACATTTATAGTTACGTTTTTTTTTATTCGCTTTGGTACTATTTTCACAAGTATGTGGTAAAACCTCACAACTGTTAGTACAAAACTCAAAGCAGATCATCAAAAAGTCTGTTTTTTCAAACATGTAATCACATTTTCAATTGACTAAGTACAATGCACAAAATAAAAGAAATACCTTTCATATGAAGTTATTGTCTTTCACAATGCAATGCTCACAATACTTTTGAAATGCTTCTCATATCATTTGCGTAAATACATTTGACCAACACTTAATCCAACTGATCTTAATGGTTAAACACTGAACCGTTTGGTAAACCAATATATTTTAGTTTCAGCAATAAACAGTATCGATTTTGAGAACTACAGAAATAAAATGTGTTTTTGTACAAACGTATAAATTAACCACACATGATGAATACTCGTTATTGCTAATTGATTTCACTGAAATGAGATGTGGATGAGAATCTATGGCCAAATGCTCAAGACAGGCTTGATCCAAATTACATGCAATGTAATGTGTGCACTACTGTAAATGTTATGTTTTGTTCTAATTTAGTTACATACGTAATAGAAATTATACCTATGTTACAATTATATCTGAAAAATACGTAAAAACTAATTTGCCCAAATGATTGTAGAGGATGTCTTCATTGATCCTTTACATGTACTTGATTACACATAGGATGGATATTTTGGAAATTATAGATTATGTAAATGTAAGTACGGTAATGTGATGTGTAGTGTGTCTCGCCTAATGTGAAACTGTGTAATCTGTCTTTTTTTTTCTTTTTTGACTTTGTCAGTATAGTACTGTAGCATATTAATTTCAGCACTTCTAAGGCCCATTTGAAACATGTATCATGCATTGTTTGCTGTTGGATGAACTGATTGTTAAAAGTACTAAACTGAAAGAAGATCATACTGTTGTGTTTCCGTGATTAAACCAAATGTTCCCATTACATATTACAATAATATTGTGTTTGAAACAATGATTATGTGGACTGAAAGCATTGAATCAGGTTTTGAAAGAATGACTAGGTGCGTTACAAGTGTGTTCAGTTTGGATCTTTGTACTAAGAGTTTTGAAAATGTACACCTTACTTGTGAAAATAGTACCAAAGCGAATAAAAAAAACTGTAACAGCAAAATTTTAAATTCATCCGTAAGCCTCAAAACAAAATTCTACAAGCTGGTTTCAGCACTAGTTCCAGTTTAGTGCCTTTCTGGGTAACTGAGGAGGAGAGCATTGCCATACTCTAATCTAGTGACAAAAGCTGGGATTATCTTTCCTGCATCACAGTGAACCTTGTGTTGAGTATTACATTACAGGATTAATCTGTTACCCTTCTGAGTCACACAAGGCGACACTTACACATTCACTGATGCCTGGTGATGATGTCAATCTTGTCAATGATAGGCAGACACATTTAACAAAAACCAAAAACAACGTGCCAGTGGATGAATGTGGTACACCATGTGTGCATCTATTAACCCTTTCTAGAGACGTCTGGGGATCAAGCTATCGTGAGAGAACTTCATCCTGGAAGCTCGAGGACCAAGAGGTGAAGGGATGAGTGGAGTTAGATCAATTTGATACACCTGTTTTTACTTATGGCTGTTTTGTCTTTACCCGGCTTAAGTTTTACCTCAGATGGGAGGTTCCCTTCTCAAATGAACAGCCACTGTGAAATGAACAGCAAAGCACAGCACAGCACAGCAAAAAACTGCACAAAGGATAAAACAAATATCGATATTGCCTGGCTTTGCTAGGTTTTGTGATATATACATGTTCCCTTTCCAAGTCTAAGTCAGGTAAAAGTCTAAGTTTGCATTTTCATCACACCATGGTCTAAGACCAGAGACTCAATTTTTTTTCCACCTGCACAACAGATTACTTTTTTGTTATGTTCTGCTCCAAAAGAATGGAGTAAACAAAAGAAACTCTCGTCATCAAACAGTTTGATAACGTTATTTCAACCCGTAGTTTCACACCGCAAAACATCCCACTACGCTTTTCAGAGGATACGATCAGGGCGTGTGACGAGATCCCCAGATTAAGCTCTGAGTTTATTTCCTTTCCTTAACAAAGTTTGCAAAAAAAGTTTGTTCCCGTTCTGTATCTCCCACAGCTGTGCCGGTTCCTTTGTCAACCTCAGGACCAACCAGCTGTGTGAAATTAAAGGCTGTGTGGGGAGTACCTGATGGCCAGTTTCACCCATACAACACACTGTAGCGAGCCGGCTCCATGGTGATAGTAGATGGGTGCGTTATTTATTAGAAGCCGATGCCACTTTGTGAAATATCGTCACCGGAATGCGTATTAGAGGAGGGTCATTCTCCTCATGGAAACCATCAATCAGAACCAACATCTGTTTCAAATCCAACGCTTTTCTTTCTCAATCCCTTTTGGCTAAACCCTGTGTGTCAGTGATAGTCTTTTAGCTGTAAGCAGTTTATTTCACGAGTTCCAGGAAGCAGGGACCCCAGCAGAAATATTTTTTTCTTTACAATGTTCACTAATTTGCTTGCTCTGTCTACATATTCAGTCTCAAACTGAGGCGTTTTACATACCAAAAAACCTGTAGCGCTCATGTTTACAATGAAAAATAAACAATACCTGTAAGTACAATGTAGGTTTGCTCTGTGACAAAGGAATATCCAACCAGTAAGTAGAAACCATGTGGTGCTTTGACAGCAGCTATATGTAAGCATACTGCAGTATTAGAGACACTATATCTTGGGACTTCCAGTGATCTTTTATGTAGAAGAACTCTTACTTTCTAGCTAAGACCACAGAATTTTTTTGTGTAAAAGAACCGCCTCAGGACTCCTTCGGGATCTGTACTCACAAACACGGCTGTGGCTCATCTTTGATTAATCAGGCAGACATTGCTGGTAAAATCAGATCTAGAGGAAATGGGCAAATCCACAACTCTTATGTCTGAACTCAAACACACATTTCTTCAGAGTTAGAAGCACTATTTCACACTGGTGTGAGCATTGGACTTGACTGAAAAAACATATTTTGTGTAATTTTAGGTCAAAATACTGTAGCGTAACTTTTTACCGTTGTGGTCAAAGAAGAGATAGATGGACTCATCCATCTTTTGGACCAGTTGGAGCATCTTTGGACTCATTTTGTGCGGACCAGTAAACAACAGGGCAGGTGCAGTAACAAGCAAACAGCATCAGGTCTGGATTCAGCCGGGCGCTTCGAGTGCTAATCAATGAACAAAGTGTTTTTTTCTCTCCCCTGGGACAATTCTTTAACAACACACTACAGGAACGCCAATTAACAAATTAAGATAAAGTAATTGATTAATTAACGTTAGAGGTCTATTCATTATCTATGCACCATCTCCGCCATGGGAAGATTCACTTGTAACTTGTCACCATAGTGTACTAACTTAGAATCCATGTGTGTGTCCGTGTTTCGGCACCAGCTGGTAACAGTGTATCTTCTAACCAGTGTAATCTGGGCCCACCCAATAAACACATCTCACGTACTGTATGTACACTTGGACCGGAGAAGCATAATGTAAATTCGGGCCGGCTTGTTAAGTACCTGTGCTCTCCCCGCGGTTACCAAGTGTAGCTGAGAGACCCGAGGAGAGCAGCCGAGTCCCACAGGCGTTGGGCTAATGAAGTCGTTTCCTGCTCTTCCCCTCCGACCCTGACTACTGAGAGCTGCCTGATAAATGTGTACTGGAATCCATACACCCTGTCAGACCTCAAAATAGACATTGTGGAAAAAAGCAGCTACTCAGCAACCCGCTGTCAGGCAGCTCCTCTCAAGGTGTTTTCGCAGGTGGGGAAAAAAACAGTGTAGGCTTTTCTTTCACTTTCTCACACCAGCCTTCGCCGCGGGTCTGTGTGTCTCTGCCGCTGGGTCTGTTTGCCGGTCCTTCGCTTTGGCGCTCTCCGGTGTTTGCGTTGACCGATGGGAGCGCTCTCCCTTCAGACTGTCTCTGCATTATTCACCTTGTTGAATCTGTGAGCCTCTCTGTTCTCCCTCTCCGTGTCTTCATCCCTGCCTTGACCCCGGCTACATTCGCGGGCTGACAAGACTTCATTTGTTCCTGGTCGGGAGAATTAGAGACACCCAGACGCGGTGTCACGCGTCCTCTCACCGTGTGCCTCCACCGTGCGCCGGCTGACTGACAAGCTCTCCAGCCCGCCCACTGGCTCCGGTCCGACACACAAAGCCGCGCTTCAACGTTTGACGGTTGCGGTTCACCGAGATGTCAGGACTGCTAAACATGTGAGGTGGCATTATTTGTTCTGACAGGCAGCAGGGATTCTGGACGCTGATTGCGGAGAGCATACAAAATGGCGTTAGCGCTGTCACCTATATGTGTTTGCTGACAGCTGTGGTAATACGTTTCGATGTATTGATTTCGTTTTTATTTTTTGGTGTGATCTGTGTTCATAGAGTGTTTCCCCGGGACACAATAACTCTCTTGCCATCTCGAATGCTCTTTATCTTCGGACTTTTAGCGTGTACTGTGCCATACCGTATTCCGAACGCATTCCAAGGTCCCTACATGCCTGACATGTGCTTGGAAATTCTTCTCACCAGGAAGGGTTTTTAGAAAGTTTAATGGGGGTTTTACAGCTCTCCTGCACAGTCTCTTCTTTAGTTACTGTCTTCAAAATGTCTTACTGATCACGTCGGTTTAACATCGGTAATATTACTTGATCTTTTGAGAATATGTGGGGACTGTGAGCCTGCAGGAACTGTCTGCGAATCCTCTGGGCCATGGCGATTGGCTCGTTCTGAACCAAGAACCTCAAGAACAATGTGTCGGAGGGCCAAAAATAATGACAACTGTTGAGTTTTGACATTGAGAAGTGGTTTCTAATTGATAACAAGAGTATCATATATCCTGCTGTGTCCATAGTGATCAGTTCAGAACCCTTTAATCAGAGTTTTCTGGTAAAAATTTGGGAGAATTTTGCAATTTTGGCAACATTGGGCGACCCCCGATTTTCCAGACATTCAAACGGGGAGAAGGTCTGTCTGCTGGTGCTCCCTCTCACATCCCTGCTGAGGTGGAGAGTCTAAATTCACATACCGCAACCAGGGCCCTCTGCCAGGAATCCTCACGAACCGCTGAACTGAGTTCTACGTTAATACAAAGCACTTTGCAGAGGAGGGCACAACCAAAAGTCTTTTCATTTCATGTTAGATTTAGGATATTCACTGCACAATTACTTTCTGCCGCTTTCAATTTGCGAAGCGCGTGTGGCTCAGTCACACGGAGGGTATTTCTACTTCAGTCACTGAGGGTTTATTGTGTGCCCACAGACTCATTCAATGCACGGATGAATCTTTCAATGTGCTAAATGATGGATTGGGCGGCTGGGAGGTCGTGCCAGAGCTTTATATCGTACAGATCACGCTGATGTGTGCTCAGCTGAAGATCAGGCCACCGTACTAAAGTGCCCATTGTATCACACACTCTAAAAACAGGTCGTTTGGACACCCCTGAAAAAATACTCGTGTGGAGGAATGTGGTGTTTTTGAGCTGCTCGAATTCATTTCATTTAACGTTATAAGTGATGTGTGAATGAGGTGGGCCGGCCAGTCCGACGAGCGTGAATATGTGATGTGCCCTGTCAGGTGGTGATGCAATACCACAATGGTTAAGCTGCAGAGTTGGTAGGAATGAATGAAATTGGAGAGAAGCACTGTACCAGGGCCTGTTTCAAAGGCTCGCCGATGGATGGCTCTAAGGCTCTTGCTATGAGCGGAAAATAGAGATTCACGCTATATTTGTACATACGTATGTGAATACAATCAAAAAAGGTGCTGGCGTTGAAAGTGTTTCACGTCCCGACGATCATTTGAACTTTTCTTTGATGTTTTTCCTGCTTGATAATGCTGAATTCCAATTAAGTATCTGACAAATATCGGATTAAGGCGACGCTTCACTGCGACAACTCGCGGCTAGCTCGAGACAGCCAACGAGAGATGTGTCTCCCGAAGTACAATTAGTGCCGTTCTACTTCATATCACGGTGTTCACTAAATCAGGACGTCTCAAACGGGATCCTCGTGCGCCAGAAGGACATTCTACGTTGATTGGGCTCACAAGCTGCTGAAAAGCAGTCGCTAGACCGTGACCCGGCTACTGGCTCCTGGATGCTGGTCTCTGCGGAGAGGTTTGAGATCTCCACACAGCAGGTTGCGCTACGTGCCGATTACAGACCCCCCCCCACTTGTTCGAAGGACACCTTGACATTGACGATAATATAATTACTATCTCCTGGCCGTCCAATCAGTAGTTCTGTATCCCCAAACAAACATGGTGAGTTGTCTCCACTGTATGACGGCAGTGGCTTGTAACTTCAGGTATATCTGCGCGACCATGTGAATATGCCGCAGTGTGAAACCGCAGTCGACAGATCAAGAGGAGCTCCAAACCCGCATGGGAGGGGCTGGGCGTCTCTGTCACGGCACCTGTTGTTGTTTCCACTCTAATCAATTAGCTTTGTTAACCGTGAGCCACTGTTTGCTATTCGCAGTCCCCAGTTACGGAGTTAAAGAGAGTTCATCCTTAGTAGGAATTTATTTTCTCCCCGAAGAAAAGAAAATCACACCCTGTTTCCGTTTGATAAACCAATGTTGCCTGTCTCAACCGTAGAAATAAAAAAATGACCCGACTCAAGGTAAATGTCCAGGGAAGGATCTGGGAATGCTTTAATGTGTCCAGTCGGTATAAGCATACATGATATCAAACAAAGGCAGAAGCAATACACCTGCTGTCCTATAGGGGGCACACTATGTACAGGAAGACAGAAACGGATTACAAAGCTGAAAGATACAAGTGGAATTCATACATACGAAATACTGTGTCCCTGTTTCTCATATATTGGGACTCACCTCTGTTTGATTCCTATTTACGGGCGTGGCGGTGGAGCTGTGTAACAGGGACAGAAAATAGACGGTGTCACTGTGGCTCTGTGACCAGAGCACATCCCATTAAATGATTTGTCAGAGCTGACAAAATGGATGATATGGCCGCGTGTGCTAATGAATGCATTCTGTTACTGCGTTCTGCTGCTGCAGCAGTGTGTTCTGAAAGTTTGAGTGTGTGTCTGTCTGTCTGTGTGTGTGTGTGTGTGTGTGTGCAACAGGAGAGAGATCAGTCTGGTGTACATGTTTGTGTGTGTGTGTGTGCAAAAGGAGAGAGATCAGTCTGGTGTATGTGTTTGTGTGTGTGTGTGTTGTGTGTGTGTGTGTGTGTGTGTGTGTGTGTGTGTGTGCAAAAGGGGAGAGATCAAGCTGGTGTGTGTGTTTGTGTGTGTGTGTGCTAAAGGAGAGAGATCAAGCTGGAGCACGTGTGGTGGTCTGTGTGTGTGTGTGTGTGTGTGTGTGTGTGTGTGTGTGGGAGTGTGAAGACGGGATGGAAAAAAAGATAGAGAAGAGGAGGGACAAAAAGCACGAGCGATATTGAGGTGGGACTGAGATTGCCAGAGGGAGGAGATCGTCACCTGAGGTTGATTAGGAAGGGGGGAAAATGCCTCCGTGTCCTCCCCTGTCTCATAAACATATCATTTACAATGTTGCCTTACAAATAAACAACCTAATATCCACTTTCCTCACCACCCCCTGACTGGATCCGTCCAGCCACAGAAGCATCATGTGCACGCGGATGAATTACTCCAAAGGTCTAATCAGTTATAAAATAGAGCGCCCCCCGGGAGCCTGGAAATGACCGTCCATTTTCCCAGGTAATTTGCTTAATATTTCCTTATTAAACTCATCACTGTGACACTGTTCTCGGGGCGTCATTTGGCTGGCAGTCACGCTGGGTTTTCACACGGAATACGGCCAGCTCCGGTTTCCTCTCGGGTCTGCTTCCTGGTGGTTATAATTCAGCCCAGGATCGCTCATAATTATCACAGATTTAAGATTGGACTTCGCAATTAGCAAGATGCTGCCAGGGCTCACAGCAACCTAGCCCGTCTGCCTACTGTAGGGAAGGGGCAAACGGGTCCTTTATGTCCACGGGTTTTACAACCAATTGACGCAAACAAACCCGAAATGCGTCGTTAATGTTTCTCTCGTGGTTAAATAGTGGAATGCGAGCAGAGAGTGTCCGAGGCCTGGTCTGGGGCCGTGTCAGTGGCCTGGTCTGGGGCCGTGTCCGGGGCCGTGTCCGGGGCCGTGTCCGGGGCCGTGTCCGGGGCCGTGTCCGGGGCCGTGTCCGGGGCCGTGTCCGGGGCCGTGTCCGGGGCTGTGTCCGGGGCCGTGGGCACTACTGAAGAGCCCCACAGCTCCACAAGGACCATCACGCTTATGGCCCACTCGACTGTGTTGTACGTCTAGACAGGGGTGAGGACGGTCTCGGAACCACAGGCGGAAGGCACTGAGGTCTGGAATAGAAATACAAATGCTGTGCTACATTGTTTAATTGATTCCACTGCTCCTATTGGTCAGGATTCAAACGGAATGCCAGATAGGAGCTGGAATAGTTAAGATGGACAACCTGCCAAAAGTAAAACTAAAAGTAGACTAATTGTGAATATCTTATTATGTATACTAATTTGGTAATAGTCACGCACTTGTCGCTGCTCTACAGTTAATACCCAGAGAATATGTTGTATGTAACTCTCTGAATGTTACTAGTAGTGCCACAAGAGTGGCTTTTAAACACACGTTGATTTTCAAAAAAGGCCTACTGCACACGCCACGATATGAAGTTCGCGGACGATAAGGGCATTTGAGTAAGCACTTCACTGAGTTTACGATTGCAGACATGTAGCAATAAGCAGATAGTGGCTCTCGCAGACATGGGGAAGGCCGACAAGGTGTAGTGATGTATTTGTATTCACAGCGCCTTGCTCTGGTGTTCAGAGAGCTACTGTAAAGCCTGCCAGATCAGCTCCGCTGGTAAAGAACAACAATGTTTTGTCAGGGATAAAATTGTATCGGACCTCCGCGGGCACAGAAAGCCATTTAAACCATTTAAACAAAGGCAGAAAAAGCCATGTAGCACAGAATGAAATTCCAACAAAGCAATATTATGAAACTTATTTCAGTGGATGATTTCCCCAAATCTCGTCCGCCTGCCAGAATTCAACAGCCACTGTGCCAGCGAATAACACTGAAAGGACATCATGGTTATTTGTCCTGCTGCTGCAAGTATACTTTATAAAATGTCTGAGGAGGAGTAACTGAAGTGATAATAGAAATGCTTCAGCCGCAAAAGGAACTAATGCAGTTAGGTGACCAATATATTCATTACATGTTTCCTTCCCAGAAATGTCTCTTTGACAACATCCAGGGATGATAAAACTATAGCTTCATTTGACATTAAGCGAGCCAATTTGAAGGCCTCAACTTCGGTGACATTTCAACTGTGATAATTAGTGGGCCTGTCCAGATTGCTGTCCATGCGTCAGGTGCATGTTACCTGAGCCCCCCAAACCCCGTCTACCCGTCGAGCAGAACTACAGAATCATGCTCTGGTCAAGGCCTGCTTCTTTTGAAGCTATCCCAGGAGCACAGCCTTATTTCACTTTGAATAAAATTGACTTTGGTAGCGGAGCTGTTCAATTACGTGGCCTGGCAGTGACTTGGCTGCAGGGGAGCTCAGTCTAGGAGACAAGGGACACACCACACATTTCTCACAGAGCATGTGGAGATGTAAGAAACCTCACTCAGAGAAACAAGGGACACACCACACATTTCTCACAGAGCATGTGGAGATGTAAGAAACCTCACTCAGAGAAACAAGGGACACACCACACATTTCTCACAGAGCATGTGGAGATGTAAGAAACCTCACTCAGAGAAACAAGGGACACACCACACATTTCTCACAGAGCATGTGGAGATGTAAGAAACCTCACTCAGAGAAACAAGGGACACACCACACATGTCACACAGAGCATGTGGAGATGTAAGAAACCTCACTCAGAGAAACAAGGGCCACACAACACATTTCACACAGAGCATGTGGAGATGTAAGAAACCTCACTCAGAGAAACAAGGGCCACACAACACATTTCACACAGAGCATGTGGAGATGTAAGAAACCTCACTCAGAGAAACAAGGGCCACACAACACATTTCACACAGAGCATGTGGAGATGTAAGAAACCTCACTCAGAGAAACAAGGGCCACACAACACATTTCACACAGAGCATGTGGAGATGTAAGAAACCTCACTCAGAGAAACAAGGGACACACAACACATTTCACACAGAGCATGTGGAGATGTAAGAAACTGATTCTGGACTTCATTTTAGATTTGATTTGGTTTGTTAATGTGTGGCTGGAAGGAGAGAGAGCTGTCTAACAAGACACCTAGGTATTTGTATATGTCCACATGTTCCTAATTCAGACCCATCTAGCGTATTGAATACACAAGCATTAAAAAAATTAAAATGTAAAAAAATAAAAAGATAAAGAAATTAAAATTAAATATAAAGCTCACATTGCTACAGTCAATATGACCCAATTTCAAACTGTGTTGCCATATGCATAGTGGAACTTTGCTGATGACGTGTCTTCTTTTACGTTGGCAAGAGACATAATCGCTGCACCAATAGAAAAGGGGTTGCTTTTCACATTAGATTTTAAGCTAGCTGGAGGACATATAATAGAAATCAAGCCAAAAGGAAAGTACGTATTCTAGCAGCCCAAACCCTGCAAATAAGGAAGAACTTTAGAGTGAAGCACTAAACCAAGGTACAACAGCTGATTTGTACACCTGGTATAGACAATCATAACGCAACCATGATACAGCTCTTCTCCCAACTAAAGCATCCAGTTAGAGACGAGACACTACAGTATAGAGTCAAACCGACAGCATAATGTCGGCCCCTGAATATGAAAATATTCATGCATTGCTTATTTCAGATAGTCAAACAGTTTCCTTAATGCAAAATAAATGTTAGAAAATGGGTGTCGGTTCTAGTTATTTAAAAAACAGGATCTTATGAGTGAGACAACAGATGAACATCCAAAATAACATGGTTAAGGTTAGGGATTCACAGCTTAATTCATGAATACTGTGTTTTCAGTTATTGAATCCTCTTGGTGTAAAAATATTTTGTTTTATTATTAAATAAATTAGCTGGCTAGCCCTTTGACCCTGCTCTGGGATTGTGGCTATAATCCTATTGCCCTCAACAAGAGATACACAGATGATTAACTAAATTAATCACATCAAATACTGTCAATGAAAATATGCTTAACTCTCAGGCTTCTCACAAAGAAAAATACAAATACACAAACGTAAAATAAGTTATCTTATAGAGGCATGCAGACCAGAAAATAATATACAAATTGAACGTAACATTGGCTGTAAGAAGGATATATTAACACAAACAAGTGCCTAAAACAAGCTTGGTACTGTCTCTGCTGTGTGCCATATTTTCTCCACTTGATGATGACTGCCTTCGCTGTGTTCCATGGTAGGCCTATATCTAATGCTTTGGAAATTATTTTGTGCCCTTTTTCTGACTGATATCTTTCAACAATGAGATCCCTCTGATGCTTTGGAAGCTCTCTGCGTACCATGGCTTTTGCTCTGAGATGCAACTAAGAAAATGTCAGGAAAATCCTACTGGAACAGCTGACCTTTATTTGTGATTAATTAGACTCACTTTAAATGGTGGCAGGTGTGTAATGACTTCTATTTAACATGAGTACACATTTTTACCAGTACATATTTACATGTAATATATTGGCACTTACAGTAGCATTTTCAAGACACGTTTTATTAATACCACAGTATAAAGCAGGTGTGAAAAGAAGTGTGAAAAGAAGTGGAAAAAGTGCAGAACTCTGTCTTGTGTCTTGGTGATGGTCTTGTGCAATAAGTCCTGTAAAGATGTTCGATCCATTATATGAATTTGTCCCCAATTTTCAATTTCTCTAGGACTGCAAAAATGTGAAAACATGTAATATGTTCAAAGGCCTTTTGATCGTATTATCTGGCCACCGTTAAGTACGTATTGATGTGATCTGGTTCCTCACCCTGGAATTGATCTGAGTAACACAATCATCCATGGTTCAGTTGTCTTTCAACAGCATGTTTGGGTATGTTTTCCTTTGTGGTTAAATCTAAGTAACAGCAAACCAACATATCTGTAGCTTGTAAATGAATAAAGCTTTATCATGGCCCATAGATAATGTTCAGGCTGAAAAACTAGAAGAATCTATCTAACTTCAGCACAACAAATTGCGAATTGTTTGTTAAAACAACGCGATGAAACATAATTTGACACAGCAGCGCGGCATCTGTAATCAGAACCAACTTCTTTATATCTTAAGATGATCTTGTCCAGTTCAGTTTGAACGTTTAACGACAGGCACAAAGGGTCTGTTATCTGTACCAGGTTTGCTTTCCTTAATGTATTAAAGGCAGACCGTTCACGTGGGTATCTATTTTAACGAGAAACATTAACACAAACTGTTACCATATTACTCACCATTAAGAAGTTGATTGGGTAATTAACATGAGCGCTGAAAATGTAGTTTGGCGTTAACAGCCTTTATTGGTTTCTTGATAAGTGGTGTGTCACGAGGCAGCATCCCAGTCGAGGTGGCGTATTGTGATGGTTTTCCTGGGCTGGAGGAGAGAAAGAAAGAGACAAATCGAACACACACAGGATTGCTTGCAAATAAAAGGTTGAGACTCCCTGGGGTGTCAACTTGCCGCCATTATGATCCCAGAAATGAATCATCTGCCATCGATTCCCCCTCACAGTCCTACACAAGCGTATTTATCACCGGTCGATTTCTGCAGCTTCCCCTTTTTTTAACATTTCCATAAAAGCCTTCTGATTGATCTGTAAATTGCAACTACATTTCTTTCACTCTTGTTCTGGTTCCAGGCTGTTTCAGGATCTGTCCTTTGACTACACAAATCAGCAAGCCCGTGGCTTTGATTAATTTCCAGCCTAATTGTAACCTATGCACACGTTATTGATTCGCCAGACATAACTTTGCCCGCAGCAACAGATTGATAATAAAATCCCAAGACAAATGCGTCTCGCACTAAAACAAATACCTCAAAATGTTTGCCTATTATAAAACCAATATTTTTTACAGAGGTAAATTATTGCTTTTCTGACAGAACTTGCCCCCTTTTCACAACCCCTTGAATTTGACAAGCAAGATTAAACCCGGGCAGCTGCAGCAAGCCGTATTTCTTATTTCAAGCTGAATTTACAAGCCTGGTTCAATTCATTGCCTTTACCTACTCCCCTTGAGGGCCGTAAAAGCATTATTAAAAAGAGACTGACTGATATCACAGTAATCTAAAATGGATGATTTCAGATCAGATGTGCAATTTTTCGGGTAGCACGATTGTTTATTATAGGTCTTTTGTACTATTTAGGCCAGTTTGTGATTTTTCTTTAGTCCAGGACACGACTCTGCGTCTGTGAAACCGGCCCACAAATATACTCATCAGCCATATTATAAATCATTTGTTTGTTCATTCTGTGGGACATCCACGTGAACATTATCCCTGCAAATGTTATAAGCTCGTTTTAGCGGTTATATTGGTAAACTGCCATCATGTCAAAAGTAATATAGCCTGAATAATCTATCCAGCCGAAATGACCAAAGAATGCCGTCACTTGTCATGAAGTTGGTTCCGGTCCGTCCTATACATTCAGTCAGGTAAAATATAACACACCTATAGACACCTATAGTTCATTGAAATTCCTTTATATGGGATAATAAAATACCTCTCACAATAGCGTTGGTTCGCTTGACTAATTGGGCCTGCCTTTCCCTCTGGAGACAGCAGTGTTCCTGTCAACTCCCAGTCTTGAGGTCGAGCAACATGCCCATGGAGGTGATCCAGCCTCCAGGCCTGTGTCGTCAGCTGATCATGGGACCAGGGAAGGCCGTGAAGAGCGCTTGGACTCACGACACAGCGTCCCAAGCCTCTCCAGCCCAGACAGACCCACTGTGAGGATTAATGGGAAACCTCTGCTGTTTTCACCTGGTATTGGCATTCGAGCTCCTGTCGCGTGGGAGGGAATTGGCAGCTTTTGTCCTTGACGTAACGGAACTGGAACCATCAGAAGTGTAGATAATGGAAGGGAGGGGGAGAGAGAGAGAGAGGAAATAAGCGATTGACCAATGCCAGATTGCCTTAGCTCAGATACACTATTCAGCTGGAAGACGTCACGACACCTGAGTGGAAATGTTGCTGTCGTGCGTTCAACGTCCAAAAACAACCTCGCCGTTGGTTCCAGTTTGAAGCCAATGTTTGGAGTGTTGTGAGCCCGGCAGACGCATGACCTCATCAAATTAGGGATCAGATTACCGAAACATGGCAGGGACAGAGCATTTCTGTGGAGATGAGGAATGGTGCGATCTTATCAAGCTTGTTCCGTCTTCCATGAAACCAAAAGCCTGCTGATATGTAAATTGACACCCGGGTCTTTCTGGTCTTCCTGCTCCGACTCTGTGATGTTTTTGAATCGCTCCACATTCCTCCCATCACATTTCCTCAACTTTCATATTTTGGGAAGAAAAATAGCAATGCTACAAATATGACAACAACAACAAAAATGTGTGACACATGACACAGAAGTTCCTGTCTTCCTTACCTGTGATATCAAGTCACTTTCAAAATTGTGAAGTCTTCTGAGTTCATGTGGTCACTTCTGAAAAATTCAAGTCAAATTTGCCACGTCTTTGACTTAGTTGGTAGGGTTTCATCCTGTGGTGTGGACTGCACTGTGGACTAAACCCTGACCTCTCTGTCACCTCGGACTGTTTTTCTCAGGCTGGTTAGGACAGCTGGCATATCCAAAATAATATTTATCCTTTTTCTCTTTTCATCTCCGTCTGAAGTTTCCTGACAAGCCAGAGGGGCTGTGAATCAATGTGAGATCTGGAAAAGAGCATTAAAGTGATAGGTTTATTCCAAAGACATGAAAGGGAATGGCATACTAACACGCCGTCTGCCCCAAAGTATTTTAGTCGTAGAGAGCCTAATAATTATGCAGCGGTGGTCGTCTCCTGTCACGATCATTTGACAGAGTTGGCGGGGTTCAATATTGTGGTAACAAACGTTAAGCAACCTCATACTTGGTCTGTGGTATATGTACACTGATGAGCCGAAACATGCTGTTGGTCTTCCCCATGTGGCCAAAATAACACCAAGACACTGAAGGTGTCCTGTGGTATCTGGCACCAAGACATTAGCAGCAGACCCCTGAAGGTGTCCTGTGGTATCTGGCACCAAGACATTAACAGTAGACCCCTGAAGGTGTCCTGTGGTATCTGGCACCAAGACATTACCAGCAGATCCCTGAAGATGCCCTGTGGTATCTGGCACTAAGTCACTTGCTGCAGATCCTTAAAGTCCTGTTATTAGATGGAGCCGCCGTAGGTTGGGCTTTTGACGTTGAACATTGGGTCATAATGGGCACTCTGACTGGTTTCCCATTACACCGTCTCATCAGAATCAGAAATCAGAAAAGTGTTTATTCGCCATTGAATGTGTGAACATACAAGGAATTTACTGTGGCAGGAAGGTGCTTACATGCAACATAAGAATAGAACAATATAAATTAAACTAAAGGGATGAGGGGGTAGAGGGATAGTATGTACAAAAATGTAAAAATAAGTAAAAATAGTAAAAAAAAAAAAAAGTTAGTAAAAATATGCAGCTGTGTGTTGTAACAATTCCTCCCATATACAGCCCTGACATCTTCTGTGACTTGTGCCGTTGTAGACGTTCTTTAGGTTCGGACCAGACTTTGTTGCCCTCAGGCATCGATGACCCTTGGGCGCACAAAATTGTTGTTTCTGAAATGCTTTGACCCTGTCGTCTGGCCTCTACAATTTGGCTCTGGTCATAGTCACTCAGGTCATTTCTTTTGCACATTTCTCCTGTATTCAACACATTGACTGTGTAAACTGATTGTTTGTTAACCATCTAATCTACCCGGATCCTGACAGTAGGAGATTATCAATGTTATCCGATTCAGTGTATATTCTGTTTAGGTATCCAAATATAAGGAATTATAGTCATTAAATATAATTAAGAAATTTAAAATATTTAATTACCGTATATTAATTCCATACCATATTTATTTGAAAATGATCAAGGTTTTGTTAGCATTTATGTCTATTAAATACTTTTAAAAAATGATGTATATTGCTAAACACATTTTTATTCAGTACTTTAACAGTGTCAATTTAGAGAATATTTAATGTTTTTCATCTTTTGAAATTCTAATCAAATACTAATACATTTGAGATTCAACGCATTACATTTTTTATTTATTTATTCCACTTTGAATCATTTGAAATAAAGTAATATTTTGTTTTTACTCAAGAAGGTACTCTAATGTGGACTATATTCTGACCTTTCGATGAACTTTGGATGTTTTTCTCCATCTGATTAAAAATCCTTGCGTATCCAAACCAGTATTTATTCTCTTTCCTTTTTAATCTCCGTCTGAAGTTCTCTGACAAGCCAGAAGGGATGTGAATCAATGTGAGATCTGGAAAATAGCATTAAAGCGTTTACTCCCGAGGACATGAAAGGGAATGGCGTTATGAGATGTCTCCTCCAAAGAATTCCTGTCTCAGAGAGAGATGCAGGATAATTGTGCAGCAGAAGTGTACCCTAGTCACACAGAGAAAAAGCTGCTGCAGTGCAGAAATACTCTGTACTCTGAAAATAGGAGTAGGATACATACTCAAAAGAGTTGGCAGCCAAATATTGGTCTGAGAGCGTTGACTTACAATATAATTCACGGTATATTTCCACGTTCAGAATTAATTCAATTTCTGGCAGTTTTGATCTTAGTAGTATATCCATATACCTTTACATAGTACTTTGTATAGAGCCTTGATTCTTTTCGTGTATGATGCTACAAGCTTGGCTGTATTTGCAGAGGTTTTCCTATTCTTCTTTGCGGATACTTTCAAGCTCTGTCACTTTGGATGATTACAGTAATGTCGCTGGACGGTGAATCAAGGACATTTACAGACTTGATTTAAAGCCACTCCAGCGTTGTCTTGGCTGTGTGCTTGGGTTCATTGTTCTGTTGGAAGCTGAACCTTTCCCTGTGAGCTTCTTCAGCGCTCTTTCGTACAATCCTGTTCATTCTCCCAGTCGCTGCCGCTGAAAAGTGTCCCCACAGCATAACGCTGACTCCTTCATGGTTCACCATTGGAATTGTGTTACCCAGGTGATAAGCGGTGCCTGGTTTCAACATGACACTTGGTATTCAGTACAAAGAGTTAAATCTTGGTTTCATCAGATAAATGAAAAAAAAATGTTTCAAGACCTGACCACTGGAGTCCTAAAAAGATGGTTATCGTTCTGGAACATTCTCCTATCTCCACGCAGGAACTCTAAAGCTCTGTCAGGGTGGAACTTGGTTGCTTGGTGACCACCTCACTGTGTTATTGATGACCTTGGATGCTGCAAAAAAAAAGTTGAGTTATCGTTCCGCAGAACTGTGCCCTGGTATAATGCGTTCTCGTGCTCTATGAACAGATCTTTGGACTTTTTTTATTTGATTGTTTTTTTCTGACATGCACTGTCAACTATGATGTCTTGTATGAACAGAGATGTGCCTTTCTAAATCATGTCTATAGGTGCGGTCCAATGAAGTAGTAGAAAAACCTCAAAGATAATCCTTGGAAACAGGATCCACATCAGCTCAAATAGTCTGTAAACTTATGGAAGTCTGATATTTTTTGTACATTGATGTGCAAATCCATTTTAATCATTTTTTTAATTAGGCTGTAATGTAAACAAATGTGGAAAAAGTGAACTCCGGTGCAAATGAAATCCTTCATTACCTTCAATAACAAGGAATTTTCAGAGTGGGCCAGAAATAGCAAAAGCAACAGTGTGGAGAGGGAGAGAGAGGGAGAGAGTAAGAGAGGGGAGAGAGGGGGAAGAGAGGGAGAGAGTGTAAGATAGGGGAGAGAGAGATAGAGAGTAAGATAGGGGAGAGAGAGAGGGGGGAGAGAGCGAGAGAGAGGGGAGGAGAGTAAGAGAGTGTATGATACGGGAGCGAGAGAGTGGGAAGAGAGAGAAAGGGGGAGAGAGTGATAGAGAGTAAGAGAGGGAACAAAGTGACACCAGAGTGTGAGAGAATAGGATGAGAGAGAGAGAGTAGGGAGGGCGAGAAAAGGAAGAGAGAGAGAGAGAGAGAGTGAGGAAAGAGAGGCTTGTTAAGTGTGAACGACTAAACTCTTCAACAACTTTTAATTGCGACCGTAGTGCGCGGTTGACCCAGCAGGGGAGGTGTTTTGATGCGACGCGTGTTTCCTTACACTTGAAATGACTGAGCATGAACATTATGACTGCTGCATGCCTAACACATATGCATCTCTCATCACTAAGAAGCTGTTGGATTAATACAGGCCAGGAGGACATGGTTCATCTCACGATTAACATGTCTCTCGTCCATACCACATGTAATCCACTCCAATTTATTATGCGCTTTTATAGAAACACACATGCCCCTCGAAGGCACCAGCGTGAGAGAAGAGAAGCAAGCAACAACACGACCCGGGGACTGTTTTAAAATCAGACGAGTGGACAACTGCCAATATATAAGAAGCAAAAATCCTATTTTAGTAACCAGATGGATATATATATATATGTGTGTGTGTGTGCGTGTAGCATCTAGAGCATGTGCCTTTTGACTGATGTCCTGCCAAGTGTAGCTGAAGACGTTGTGAACGGCTTGATTTGCACTACCAATTTGCCCTGGGTATTGTTTATCTGTTATGATGATGATCCAGAACATTCTTATGCTTTGGGGGATTTGGTATAAGATTTCCACTGAAAAACAACAAGGTCAAAGTTCAATCTCGAAAACCTGAACCAACTATTGATTGGATTCACAATATTCTGCCACACAAAGTATCTTCAGAGCACATCTGACTGGTTGTCAGTTTCCCTTCTTCCAATAAATAGAAACTATCCCTGCAGTCTGTCTCGCAGCAAATACAAATACAGCCCTTTTGTTCCGTGGTTCAAAGTACAGGATGTTTGGGCGGATCCTGCCAATTCATAGTTTGGTGGCAGAAAGAATGGTAAACAGCTAGAATCAGCGAGGTCAGCTCTCAATGTGTGGTCCATCATTCAATAGCCAAACAATGGCATGTCTTGCCAGTTATTACCTCAGCTTTGTAAAAGCTTGACGGGTCTCTCAACTATTTCAGTCAGGCAACTATTAATTTCTTGAAAATATATTTTGGTGCGTATTGTTCCATTGTGTTGTGTCGATAAAGCTGTGGATTTTACTGTTAACCACAAGTCTTTAGTAGTGGACTGATAATTAATATGTTCTCTTGCTAAATCATGTCACTGGCACTGACATAAAGCACATGTCAAATGTGGATTTTCGGCTCTGGGAGGTGTTCACTGGTTAACACCTCCCTGCCATTACTCAAATGAAGAAGTTATTTCTAGAGAGATTAATGCTTTCATGAGATCAAATGAAGGAGAATTCTCTTCCAGGTAAAGATCCAAGATGGTGTGGATCCCCACATCTCAACAGCGATCAAAAGAACTATCTAGGTTAAAATGGTGGACGAGTTCTTGTTCTTTGAAGCATATATGACAATGTCCTTATTCTATAGTGGGCTCTAATTTGCTTCCAATTGTCAAATGTGCAATGCATGATGGGATTAGGACTTCTCAGTGAGGATAGAGAGCATTACCGGGGGCAAATCTGAAGCTGCCTTCTAAACTAGATTAGAGGTCTGCTACCCGACCCGAGCCCGACGGGTCCCGAAAAATGTTCGGGTTTCGGGTCGGGTTCGGGTTAATGTTTAATGAACAGCCTCGGGTTCGGGTCGGGTTCGGATTTGTAAGTAAGAAAAACTAAAAAGGCTATATATAGTTTGCGTGCCGTCACCGTGTGCTTTGCCTGTTTGCTGTGTGTGGTTGTGGTGACTGGCACACGAGACGAGAGAGAGAAAGTACATGCGTGCGCAGATGTGCAATGTGCACTGCATGCCATAGGCTACACACAGACACACAGGCTCCCTCTCTCGCTCGCTCGCTCTGCTCTCTCGCTTGCTCTCTCGCTCAAATTTTTTTTACATAGAGCCCTATGAAGCTGAGGACTCCGAGCCAGAGGACGAGTCCGAGGATGAGGAGTACCTTGAGGGGGAGTTCCGGTGGGATCCCTTCACCCTCCAGCTGATTCCCGTCTCAACCTCCACAGTTCTGCCCTCCACCTCACCACCCATGGCTGCCGCCACGCAGCATAAGATGGCTGCCGCCCCGCAGCTCAAGATGGCTGCCGCCCCGCACCTCAAGATGGCTGCCGCCCCGCAGCTCAAGATGGCTGCCGCCCCGCAGCTCAAGATGGCCGCCGTTCGGGCTATAGAGGAGGCTTTGCGAGAGGATTGGGGAGTCTTTGGGGACTATAGGGCCTGGATAGGAGAGACAGGGTGTGACCCGGAGGAGGAGAGCGGGCTGTTCAGCCGGTTCTTCGCGTGGCGAGCTCGCCAGGGAGTGCTTCCTCCTCCAGCATTGAAGTACCTGATGCCACGGTTTTTCTGCCGTGCACCCCACCTTCTCACGCTCCTGGAGGCTGCCACTGACCCTGTCCCTGAACTTGAGCCTGTCCAAGTTTCCCAGCCTGAGCCTGTCCCCGTCTCTGAGCCTGTCCCCGTCTCTGAGCCTGTCCCCGTGTCTGTCCCAGTCCCCGTGTCTGTCCCAGTCCCCGAGCTCACTCCAGCCCCGAGCTAACTCCAGCCCCAGAGCTCACTCCAGCCCCAGAGCTCACTCCAGCCCCAGAGCTCACTCCAGCCCCAGAGCTCACTCCAGCCCCAGAGCTCACTCCAGCCCCAGAGCTCACTCCAGCCCCAGAGCTCACTCCAGCCCCCTTGCCGGAGTCTGTCCCCCAGCCTAACTCCAGTCCTGTACCCCAGCCTGACTCCTGTCCGGTCCCCCGTCCTGTCCTCGAGCCCCGTCCTGTTCTCGAGCCCCGTCCAATGCCGAGGCCGTCATCCTGGCCGAGCCAGTTCCCGGACCAAGGACTGTTGCCGGGCCAAAGCCAGTTCCCCGGCCACCTGAAATGTGCCCTCCGGCACGGCCACCTGAACCGGTCCCTCCGGCACGGCCACCTGACCCGTCTCCACCGGCCCGGCCACCTGACCCGTCTCCACCGGCCCGGCCACCTGACCCGTCTCCACCGGCGCTGCCCCCTGACCCGTCTCCACCGGCCCGGCCACCTGACCCGTCTCCACCGGTGCTGCCCCCTGACCCGTGTCCTCCGGCGCTGCCCCCTTTGCCCGTGTCCTCCGGCGCTGCCCCCTGACCCGTGTCCTCCGGCGCTGCCTCCTGACCCGTGTCCTCCGGCGCTGCCTCCTGACCCGTGTCCAGAGACGCTCCCGCCGGGTAGACCTCCAGACACGCTCCCGCCGGGTAGACCTCCTGACACGCTCCCGCCGGGTAGACCTCCTGACACGCTCCCGCCTGGTCGAACCCCTGACACGCTCCCGCCGGGTAGACCTCCTGACACGCTCCCGCCTGGTCGAACCCCTGACCCGTCTCTGCCTGGTCGAACCCCTGAACCGTCTCCGCCGGTCCGGTCTCCTGACCTGCATCCGCCCGTCCGGGCCTCTGCTCCCCCTCAGCCAGTACGGCTGTCTGACCTGTCGCCACCAGATGGCCTGGACTGTTTCCGAGACTCTGTCACCGTACCAGGGGCCATGCTTTAGACCTGTTTTGTTGTTTCTCGCCTCCTTCCCTCCCCACCTCCTCTGCCGCCTCCCCGCAGCAGTTTGTAGTTGACTATTTTGGCGCTTCAGGAGCCGCGCCTTAAGTGGGGAGTTCTGTCATGTTTCACGGGTGTGTTCTGTGGGTTCATATGTTGGGTTCTTGTGTGTGCTTGTTTCTGTCTCCATCTTGTGGTTGTTCTTATTGTTTCTTCCTGGTGCCTGCCCTTCCCTTGTCATTTGTTCCTGCCATTTTACTCACCTGGTGCTTGTTAGTCCTCGTTATGTTTAGTATTTAGTCTCCCCTGTGTCACTGCGTGTGTCGGGCATTGTTTAAGGTACGTTGTCTCTGTGTCGTCGTCGTCGTCGTCGTCGTCGTCGTCGTCGTCGTCGTCGTCGTCGTCGTCGTCGTCGTCGTCGTCGTCGTCGCTTGTTCTGTTACGTTTATGTTTGCTGGTTCGGTGTTTTCGTAGACGTGTTATGTTTACTGTTGGATGTAGTGTTCAGTCACTTGCTTGATGTTCCCAGTTTGATTGTTTATCCATGTTCTCCGTGATGTTTATGTTCATTGTCTGTTTAGTTTGTGTTATCTTGTTCTGGCATCTTCCTCTGTTTGACCTTTTGTTTTGTTCTCTTGTATTGTTTAAGCTCCCGGTCTAAAGGACTCCTCGTGTGTGCGTGTTTGCCTGTCCAGTGTTTAATAAACCCCCAATACAAAAAAACACCTCTGCGCTTGTGTCCTCCACTTGCTTGGAAGCCCAACTATTACACTACCGCTCTCGCGCCCTATTTCAGTCACAACACAGGTTATTTGTTTACCGTTTCAAGCAATCATTATATAGAACATATTGCAAAAAAATTTTTATGTAAGAAACAGTGTGGACCTCGGGTTCGGGTCGGGTTCGGGCTTAACATGTAAATGTAACTGTCGGGTTAAATGATCGCGGGTACGGGCCGGGTTCGGGCTTCAGTTTAAAGCCTGTGCAGACCTCTAAACTAGATACATGGCGCCAGGATCACAGCGTCACGTTGACGTCTTCGGGCAAACTTCGAAGTTTTTCGCCATCGGCCTTCTAGCCACCCCGCTCCGTTGATCGTCATTCCATCTCGTCTTGTCAGCGTACACATCTGGTTCTCATCCCGTCATTATAGCAGCCTAAATATTCCATCTGCTTCCGTTTGTCTTTGTGCGTTAATGGGATGTGTTACGAGTTGTGCGTTCGTTAAGTGTGCAATTTATTCATGTGTGATATTTGAGATTGTTAAAGTTGGGATTAGACACAACTTCTGTCTAACACCTGTGCTATTCAGAGAAACGTGGTTGTTCGGCAGTATGAGAAATAAAGGATTTACATCCTGCGCCTGGATCCTCCATTTTGTCTTACATTGTAACCGAGCCAAACCGTGACAATGTGAAGATTTGCAGGCCAACAGTAAAATATGAAGTTTGGGAGAATTTATCGTGACTCCAATTTTAACTCACACTGATGTTTTTCATATTATATAAATTTCGGAATATAGTCCAGGTTTTTCTAAATGTATTTTTCTGGATATTGGAACAGGTTACGTAACTGCAGGAGAAAATATATATTTTAAAGTGGAGCGACAGCATTTAAACCAGTTATATAAAGATTCAGATAAAGCAAACAGTTAATAATAACATTTTAAAAATATATATCAAATTTCAATCCACTCGCTTCGAGGGAGAGATAAATATTAGTCCAATATAGATAGAGTCTATAGAGTAATCTCTGTCCCAGGTTGAGGGCATCAATCAGCCCAGCAAAGAAAAAAAGCCATTGAATTAGAAAGTCTAGGGTGACAGGGAATAGCATTTTCTGCCAACCCCAATGCCATCATATCCACAACTGTCCTATAACGGCTCAAGTATTGCAAGAAGTGAGAACTGGTGTAGAAATGTTAGCATCGCACAATTTGCACCCTGTGGTGACAAAAGTAGTTCATATGGAATAACTTCTGTCAATTTCCTGATTCATGACCTCGGTGGGAGTTCCTCTCAAAGGATTTGACAATTTCTGTCAATTTGTGTGTCTGCGGAAAGACTACACATGTGACGTAAGATTTTTTTGTGAAACAAAAAGCAGTATCTTAAGAAGTTGAGGAAATGCCCACAAGCAAGGAAAATTAAGATTTTTTTGTAAAAATAAATACATCTTTTGGTCAAAATAATACTAGCCAGCATGGGAACTCTAGCCAGCATGCTAATTCTAGCAGCAGCATGCTAACTCTAGCAGCGACTAACTCTAATGCTGTCAATTTTTTACACTGTTTACACTGTGTGGTGTTATAAAACTTAACAAATAATTTATTTGATGGACCATCTACATTTTCTTTGCTTTCTATTCAACACCTGTGCGTTATATTATCGCTGTACCAATGAAACCTAAGGATTAGCTGGCTGTGGCTTTGTCTTTATGCTGGTCTTGCACTGCAATAGATTAGTGGGTTTCTGTATGCCTGATACTGTGGTTTGCCCACTGACAGAGCACTGCGAAAGAAACCCTGATAAAGATAAATGACTTCTACTCAAAAAGATTTTGTGCATCATTAAACATGGCAAACAGATTAGCTTGCATAGGAGTAGAGGAGAATCCCTGAAGAGGTTGACTAAATCCAATCCAGTCCAGTGATCATAAAAGGTATAGCGTCTCGCCAACCTTGGTAACATCAAAAGTCTTGAGAAACACCTATAGTAGTGTGAGCATGGTTTTCCATACTAATCTTAAATATGTGTGTGTGTTGGAGATAGTCCATTCCCTCAGTTTAGTCTTGTTTTATGTTTTCCAATTAGAAAATTAATAACCTCACAACCTGTAGTGCCAACCGGTGCTGGCATTTATCTGGTCATTCATGTCAACGCAAGATATCACCTGTGGGCTATCAGGGAGTAAAATAATAATAAATAATAAGTTTTTTTTTTCAAGCTTAAGAGTGGAAAGAGGAATACAATTCCAGCTATATGAACATGATAATTTAATAATCTAATATTTCTGAGCGCATATTTCTTTTATTCTATTTTACTCTTGTTTGATTGCAGCTTTTTTCCTGAGTGCATTTTCCTAGGTTTAACACCATTAAAACACTGTGAAGGTGACTAAAAACAATTTCTCACTTAAGACAGGATCAGAGTTCTACAAATGACTCAGCCTGCTGGGATACGATCCACCACTCTCTGTGTGGGCATAGCTCTTTATCTCTACTCCGAATAATAAGAACGTGGACAACAGATTGTGCTAATGAGAATCCTTGACTCCAAGCATTCAACAACACATAGCCGAGAATCTGGGCCGAATAAATTAACCCCACGGTGGACTTGAGGTAGCATGCGTTTGGTTGTGAGTATATATTGACATTTCACACAATTACAAATGAGCAGGCCCCTGGACTATGGCCCCTGGATGCGGCCCTGGATGCGGCCCTGGATGCGGGTCTTGGGTGTGGGTCTTGGGTGTGGGTCTTGGGTGTGGGTCTTGGGTGTGGGTCTTGGGTGTGGGTCTTGGGTGTGGGTCTTGGGTGTGGGTCTTGGGTGTGGGTCTTGGGTGTGGGTCTTGGGTGTGGGTCTTGGGTGTGGGTCTTGGGTGTGGGTCTTGGGTGTGGGTCCACGGTCACCGAGCAAATTAAACGGTGCACTGGAGAGAAGACAGAAAACAGATGGACTTCTCTCCTTTCTGCAGTTTGTCTTTTAGTGGCCAATAAAGTCATCAAGGGAAAGATGTCTGCAAGCTTTTCATTTCAACTGACCCTGGGGTTTTTGCCAAAGGCGTCACTATTGGTAGCGTGTCTTACGCAAGTGCGGCGATGCAATTGGTAAACAAAGCACCATAACAACAACATAAGCTTGTAAGCATCATTTTTATGGCGTTATGCAAAATACGTATATGTCAAGTAAAAAAAAATCTCAGATACCTGTAGGAGTATGTTGTGTATTGAAAGAAATTGTCGAACCTAAAGAAATGTGCGAGTTGTACACTGGCCTCTTTTGGTTGAAGACAGGGCACTGATGCATGGTGTTTGTCAGGAAGAATAAAACGTACAGACATTGACGAGGCACTCCTCTGAACCCTCTGATAAGCAACACCTCTGTCCTTGAGAAGAGGACACGGCTCCTGCATTTGAAGTCTTGGGCAGTCTCTGCCCCGGTCTTTATTGTCTCACTTTATTAAATTAACTGTCAATAAGTCGAAAAGTGTGTCTTTCCTGCATTTGGCAGGGTGCCTGTCAGAGTGGCAGGTACTTGGGAAGAGTTTCAAATAGAGTAGCAATCGTCGTCCCAGGCTACAAAATACCCTTTTTTGACAGTTAGTGTGCGATACTTAAGATACTGCACTCAACCCATTGATTACTAAGAAAAAAAGTAAAAGAAAAGACCAAACCATAAACACATGGCCAGGCCATGACACAGGCACTCTTCTTGACCATTTCTGGCTGTTTATTGTTCATCTATGAAAGCTACTGACAGTCTACTTTTCAGAAGTGTGATTTTATAAAGTCTTGTGCCGGTGAACACTGACCTCCTCTTCCATTATAATGATTTATTTTGTCTAGTCCTCCAACAGGCTAATAAATATTTGACGGGCCTATAATGTGACAGATGGATATCCACGGGGAGCTTGATGATTACTGTGTCATAGAGCGTACAAAAGCCCCTGTGTCTCAGGCATGCTTAAGGTTTCTCTATACAGTTATAAACGACAGAATTAAGCGGTTATTTCAGATCCATACAGTTGTAAGCCTCTGTCAGGCATTCTGACCAAATCAGACTCCATCCATGTGGGGGAGGAAAATACAGCACCACCCTCCATGTCGTTAACAGATACCCGTCAGGGCTTTAGAAACAGATCATCTTCAGCTCTTACTTGCGTGGGCACTATTTCTAAATGGGTGTTGTCAGCCAACGTTTGACTGGCTTTTCCCCCAAACCGAGGTGGACACACAATTACTCCGAAAATTGCCAATGAATACTCCCCAATCCGAAGTGCTTGAGGGTTCATCCGTATCCACTCAGAGATCGGTAATACGATCTCCCAGTGTGAATGGGAGGAAAGGTCTTTTCACAACAACTCCCACCTCTCTCAGACAAAAAACATTTAGGAATGAGTGACTATTTTTGCTACATTACAATGCATTACTGTCAAATAATGTTTAGTAGCTGGTTGCATAGTGTTCGTCTACAATGATTCATCGCCAGATGCTAGGTATCTCTCCCACAGTGACGGTCTTCTACTGTAACCTTCATCTTCATTTCCTGCTTCATTTGGCACCTTTTTCCTTTATTCATTAGACAGACATGTTCACTTTTCCACCACTGAAAAAAACCTTAGTAGCTCCGGCAGTTTGTTTGGGGTCATTATTCTGCTGCATGATGAAGTGCTGTTCAGCTAGCTGTAGCGGGGTGTTCTAAATGGTGTCCTACTAGAGGAGATGTTTCTGTACACTTCAGAACTCCTCCTAGCGCTGCCGTTCGCAGTGATGTTATCACATTCCGATAACAGCTGTACATTTACAAAACATACCACCTGTTTCACCGTAATTCACTGATTAAGTGGTATATCAGTTCTTATTTTCTTCCACACGCATTACTGTCATCTGTCCAACAAATCTTTCTCTAGAATTCTGCTGATCTTTTTGAGGTTATCAAGCATAAAAAAACTATACATTTCAATTTCAACACCAGTTTTAAGTATATCTTTTTTACTGTCTAATCATTTGGTCCTGTGCAATGATTTCGCAATGAATTGATGATGTCACCATGAATGAATGAATTAATTAATTGATGATGTCACCAGTTCTTTCTTATTTTTTATGTGCCAAACCATTAGTATCGGGACACTTAATTTTTATGTGAAATTACACTTATTTGAACATTTTGAAACGCAAATGTGAAGCCTAAAATGTTGACAAGATTTTGACACCTTTTCTGTGCATGCCATGGTGATGCGAACAAACACACATGCCTAGCAAGACGCTGTAAAACTGTCCAAATACGTCCAGAGTGCACTTTATATCTATAGTACCATCAAGCGAATATTAAGATGAACACACACTTACCCAAATAGTAGTAGCAGAAACGAACCAGTATGGATGTCTAAGTTTCCTTTTGTAAAATATTTTCTACACAAATGCTCTATTTCTGATTTTGGAGAGAAGGTTTATCCTATCAAAGCAGCAACAACAACGGGAGGCAGCCTTTAGCCTAAACAAACACTTCCCATTGCACCAACACACATTTCATTATAAAACATATTCACATGAATCCATGAAACAAAAATGACCTGCCGCCTCTCCATTTGTTCCCCTGTGATGCCAGTTCCCTCTGAAACAAAAAGCCAGTCGCTCTCCTTTCTTCTCCATTGTATGTGGATTACTATATACAAGCAATTGAGCTTGTTCGGTTGGCCTTTAACTACCAGAGGGAGATTAAAGATTGGACAAATGCATATTAGAGGATTATAGTCTACGGTCACTTTCCTAAACAATGGTGATTTGTACGAAATCTGTAAACATTTATTATGTTTATAAATATCATATGTTACCAGCAAAAACATGATAAATATTTGATATTTTAATAATATCCGTTTAATAATAAGCCGTTGTGCGCGTCGTTATAATAACTTATCACAGGTGATGCGAATAATAGTGATCATCTTCTAACAAAGGGCTTATGTGGAGATCTGGATAGATTAGATAGTGAGAGAACAATCCGACTGTGGACATTTGTGTTTGTGGGTTTGTGGGGGAAACCCTGGAGAAGTGATGGCACCAGGATGCACTGTGGGAAGGCGACAAGATGGTGAAGGTGGAGTGTGAACTTAAATGAAAACTGCCCAGATGAAGACCTACGAATTGTCATTGGAAAAACTAAAACTTTAGCCTGATACTTTGTGAAGGTTGCACTATATCCGGTGGCCAATGACGAATAGCTTTCTTCGTCTTTCTGGTTTCACCTCTCCAGGGGTGACTCCTTTCTCCAGTTATAGCAAACAGTCAGGGACATTGTTTCAAATTAAAAAGACTCAGAATGGAGTTTCTCCCGACCCTCCCAAAAAAGAAATATAAAGGCAAAGCCCATGGGATGCAGAGACCTTTTTTGAATGTTCCTGCAAAGTTCCTGCATTTATACGCAGTTTGGCCTTATGATACGCCACCTTTATATGACATCTGAGTAAGAATGAAAAAATGGTTGCTGTTGACGATGGCTGCAGTACCAACATAAAGATCTTTGGCCAGTTATGGTATACGAATAACCTCTTTTGCATTAGACATGATTTATTACAGATCAAGTGACAGAAAGTACAAGTATATATATTTATATAACAATTAGGTTTATGCTTCATTGACAACTTATTTTTTTTATTTACCCATATTCACATTACAGGAAATGTAATCTTGTTAATGTGTTATGAGAAATCTAAATTGTAACCCCGTACGTTATTTCATTATAGTTATTATCAGTCATTATTGGTGTATTCATGTTATTGTAGGATAAATCATGGTGATGGCTTCATTAGACTGGGCCCAAAAAATGTGCCAAACACAGAATGTACTGCTTATTTTCACTCAGATAATGCAGTTGATAGAGAACATTATCTATTGGAGAAGTCGCAGAATAAGACGGCACAGAATATCTGCAACATCCCACAGGACAGTGCAACTCATCCAACGTTTCCTGAAAGACATCCGTGACGTGAGTTTTTCCAAATTGAAAGCATCGGTCGCTTGTGTCAACATAAACCACACATATGTGTCATGTGACAGCACACATATTAAATAAACATTGGGATACAATCATGTATTTTACATTGGTGTCGCACTTCAGGTCTTTACCTTTCACAAAGTAACTGCAAAAGCCGATTACTCATGAAAAGAAGTTGTAATTTAAACAATAGTTAGCATTTATTTTGTCCGATCACAGAGATAAAGAGGAGAGCATTGATTTTTTTTTAGTGCATGAAACTTTAATGCGGCACTAGCACGTGGTAACAACTATTTATGCCAAACCCGGACTGTTCCCTGGGCATCTGAAAAGCTGGCATTGGCGCCTCTTTAAAGTGCATGCCGAGATACTGCAGCAATTAAAAAGAGGAAGATGATATCATCACAGCTCAAATATTCGTCTACATTCCCCTGTCATGGAAACATGGCTTTTACTCAGTAATCCAGCGTTAATGGGGACGGGTTCAACCAGGGTGCCAAGTGCCATGGATTTTCAGAGATGTCTCTCTCTCTTTCCTTTCAACTCGCCGGTTTCCAAAATCCCTCCTTGAGCATTGTGATAATGAAGCTTAGCCGTGGTGCCAAAATGTAGTTGCAAAATTGAGGTTACCATTTTATAATTAGCTTCTGGGTTGGAGGCAAGTGTCTTCTTGAATCTTGGAGATGCACTTTGTCAGGCCTGTGATGTAGCGGTTGTTAACTGCGGATAAAATGAGAACAATTAGTCACATCACAAGCTGTTTATCTGCGTCCCGTACCGCCTGACACATGTCTTCTGTTTGAACTCCGTGACACAAGTGTTGGAAATTCGCAGGCGGAATCAGACAATTCTGCTGGGAGGTTTCAGTGTTCTCGGGTTTTGGGACGGGTCTGTAGTAACATGCTATTTTTACACGTTTGGCACGGACAAGTGCGAGCGGAGGAAAGACGCAATTGTTCATCTCACACGCAACAATTAAGGTCGGAAATGAATTAGTGTTCAAGCTGCCGGGTGCTTCTGATATTGTGTATGCGAGTCCCTAAAATAGAGTCTCGCAAAATAAATTAACACAGTTTGACCTCAATCTTCCTAACGTTAGTCGATTTAGCCAATGTGTTAATCACTCGCATTAATTGGTTTCTATATCCATAAAATGAGGTACGGACAGGCGTTATAACTCAACGTATTGCCTGAGGCAGGAGGTCTTTCTAGAGAACCAGTTATCGCTGAAGGACAAACACATGAAGGACAAAAACATGGGCTCTTTGAACGATCACCCATTAAAAAAAGAAATAATTCACATCAAATTAATGTGAGGGATACCAAATACATGTAGAGAAAATAAATGGTAATGTGTTGTATGAATTCCAGATGTATTTAAACATTGAAAAATTTATAAAAAATGCACAAGAAATAAGAAACAATATTTCGCATTTTCACATGCTATAATGCATCCCAAAAATATATTCCTTTCAACGATATACATGTTATCTGAAGTTGCGCTTGTATATTGACATTTACACAGTAAAGTATGGTGTTGTTGATGGAATTTGTATACAATATACTGCATTTATTTCTGTAAGCCAAAACCTCCTTCACCAACCTCACTATTGTCATTCCTTAAAAGTCCATTCAGGTTTTATTTAGCTGATGAGAAGGTGGTGTTGTCAGAAAGCAGTCTGGCTGTCTATATTCAGTGATAAATTAACTGTTTGGGCTGAAAGTGTTAATGGCCTTTGCTTCTGGATGATTGAAAACACTTTCATTTCAGATTAGAAATTCTGGTGCAGCTGCCAAAAAACAAATTAAAGTGTGTGTGTGTATATATATATATATATATATATATATATATATATATATATATATATATATGTAGGTATATACATAAGTGTAAGTCCAATATGTTTGCATACCTGTTACCTCACGCCACTAAAAATAATATAGACATATAATGACTTATTAGTATATTTATTTATTTAAATTTGACTCCTTTGCTCCTCCATAATCTATTACCAATTGTCACATAACAAAAGGGAAGGTTGTCATCAGGTTATCATCACTCGGGAAACCCACACTTCCAAGGGCAACGCCGCAGCATTTTCAGCTGCTTCTACTGTGTGGAAAATGTTTTAGCCGGGGATATCGATCGCCATGCTCTTTTATTGATGACTGGATGATATTGGGTGTCTTTGCTATCTTTGTCCTGGCCGGCTGAGTGATTTGCCTGTATTATCTCACTGGCAGTGATCCATGCTAGCTGTTGATGAGGCTGAGTTCACACAGTCACAGCCTCAATTAGACTTTGTTTCCAGGTATGAGGTGATGGAACCAGAATACATTATGAACCAGAATGTTCTTCTTATGCAATATAATATAGCACAATACCTCTGTTTTATGGCACAATACTCCTGTAGTATGGCACAATACTCCTGTAATATGGAACAATACTTCTGTAATATGGCACAATACTTCTGTTTTATGGCACAATACTTCTGTTATATGGCACAATTCTTCTGTTATATGGCACAATACTTCTGTTATATGGCACAATACTTCTGTTATATGGCACAATACTTCTGTTATATGGCACAATACTTCTGTTATATGGCACAATACTTCTGTTATATGGCACAATACTTCTGTTATATGGCACAATACTTCTGTTATATGGCACAATACTTCTGTTATATGGCACAATACTTCTGTTATATGGCACAATACTTCTGTTATATGGCACAATACTTCTGTTATATGGCACAATACTGCTGTAATATGGCACAATACTCCTGTAATATGGCACAATACTTCTGTTATATGGCACAATACTTCTGTAATATGGCACAATACTTCTGTTTTATGGCACAATACTTCTGTTATATGGCACAATTCTTCTGTTATATGGCACAATACTTCTGTTATATGGCACAATACTTCTGTTATATGGCACAATACTTCTGTTATATGGCACAATACTTCTATTATATGGCACAATACTTCTGTTATATGGCACAATACTTCTGTTATATGGCACAATAATTTTGTAATATGGCACAAATTCTATGCACCATTTCATTAACTAACTAAGACTGATTTTTTACCCTCCCAGTCCATCCGGTCACTGACCAGTCAGTGGGTGACATATTATCTGCCCAACATTATAATAATTATACTCTGTGTAGAACTTACAGTATGCATATTCATTAGAGCCTGCCTGGCCTGTCACGCAGTTCTGAAACAAACTCCTAGTTGCAGGCCTGTTTTTCTATGTCAGTTTTAAATCAGGCAACAGTCTCATTCATATTCTCATCCTATCTTCATAACCTTTTATGTGTGATTGAATGGTTCCGGGTAAACGAAGAGCGTTATCAGCTTTTAAACAAAAAATCTCAGAAACTTTTAAATGGTAAGGGGGAAAAGGTATCTTTAGTTATACAACAGCTACGTTCCCCCATTAGAGTAATCTACAGACTGGCGCTTTCTGCCATTACTCATGTTCCATACTTCCCTTAAAAGCAGTCCACAAAGCCTTGCTTATGGAGATACCCATAAGAGATTGCATGTCACTGTGAGAAATAGGCTAATGAGGACTCATAATCCTTTGGCTCATTCCTAATGGGGCATTTAAGGGAAGACAATGCATCTTCCAGCGCACAACCCGAGTCTTCCTCATATTCCCATTTGTAAGGAATCATGTTACAGGACTGGTACAATTAGCTAACGCAATGATGAGGCGCCGGTCGGCTCAATGTAATAATATTCCACTTCACTGCACTCAAAGTATTTATCAGTAATGCACATTATAACATCTTCTCATCCGTTAAGTTGATCCGTATGTCGTAACTTCAGATTGTTCCTGTCGCACGGCACATGCCGCGTTCTTGTTTCAAACACATTGATTTTTTACGGCGATAATTCGGTGGCTAATATAAACGGACTAATCAATAGAAATATGCTAACATTTTTCGGCAGCCCTCCAAGCCAAATATGCACACGACTGTGAGGTGACGAATAATTCCCGAAGATAGTCATGAGAGTAGCTATATGGATTGTCCCAAAGCCTTTGGCTTGAGTGTACCTCACAGTTGTGTGGTACACTCAAAGGTGTTTCTGTCGGGCTGTTGGCCCCGGAAAAATTCTTCACACGGTAATAGAGATGGCAGGAACACAAACATTTCCCACATTAGAAACAAAGCCCCCTGCTGTTGCTATCGCTCACGTCCTCCATTTTCCTGTTTGAATAACGTAACCTCATCATTGGTGGATCCATGAGCCGGCCCCCTGCGTGTGTATTTAATGAATATTTATACCAGCGAATAATAACAGAAATCTCTTTGGCAAATCGCTGCAGGCTCTCTTCTCGGCTCTACCGGCTACAAAAAATCGAAGCTTCCCGCCACTCATTCACTTTATCTATCCGTAGTTCATGTTACATGGCTACACAAATAATCCTATCAAGCCTACGTGGCATTCAAATATCTCTCGGATTGCACATTATTAATACGACCAGAATCTCTTATCAAGGACAAAAAAACGTGTCCTAGAAAAGCAGTATGAGATGTGTGTGTTAGATACTTTAAAGAGCCTATCCTTCAAATACAGCGCCCTCCAAAATTATTGCCCCCCCCTTGGTAAAGATAAGCAAAAAATTAAAATGATTCAATGTTGTTTATAAGCTTTTTTTTTACTCCAAGTAATCAAACTTTTAATGAGGAAAAATTGTTGTCAAAAAAATGTAATTAAAAAAAATGTGGGGGCCAAAGTATGTCATGAATTTTGACAATCCTGCATTTAATACTTTTGAACCCTATGTTTGAACCCTGTGTTTGAACCCTAGGTTTGAACCCTAGGTTTGAACCCTATGTTTGAACCCTATGTTTGAACCCTAAGTTTGAACCCTATGTTTGAACCCTAAGTTTGAACCCTATGTTTGAACCCTATGTTTGAATCCTAAGTTTGAACCCTATGTTTGAACCCTAGGTTTGAATTGGAGAAGACACAGAGACCACTCATACATGAACAATTTCTCCAGATCCTTTACAGTCTTTGATTCTTCCTTCTAGACTCTTGTCTATAACTCATTGCTCAGGGTTTCAATGAGCCTTTGGTATGGGGTTCGGGCTGGACGTTGCAACAGGTTGATTCAGTGATCAATTAACACTTTTTATGTGCATCTGGAGGAAGGCTTTGGATCATTGTCCTGTCCTGCACTTATGGCTAATTACAGATGCATTCATATACCTCATATACCTCTTATACCTCCTATACTATATATATATGTTAATTTTTTTCTGCATGACCTTTATTAAGCCAAACACTTCTTGGCCCTAGAGACAATATACTTTTTGCCTTATCTAACTGTTGAGAAACGAATTTCAATTAGTGTCAATAAAAAAGTCAATGAAGATGCATGTATTTGTAGTTTTGGAGACTTGGTGACCCTAAGAAAGAACTAACCTCTAAAACCAAGGCCAACTGGACTGTGTCAGAATTAAAACAGTATATACAAACAGTATAAGAATATGTAACTTATTCAATTCTCACAGCTCACCAAAAACGTCCTAGCAGTTTGAAAACAGCAGTTTCAGTGAGAGGAGCAAACCTTAATCCCATGACATGATCAACACCACCTGGGAGATGTCCGTGCGCATAAATAAAGTACATTCAAGTGTAATGTTTTACCTCTTACAGAGTATGTACACGTTGATCCGCAACAAGTCAGCGTGACCGGTTAACTGCCTCATCATCTGACGAAGAAACCTCATAAAACCGCTCGTCCAGACAATAAATCACAATTACTGGGGCCATCCGTCAGGCGTTTTGTTGTTGTTGGATGGACGCCAAAACAACACAGAGCCCAGTGGTTAGCAGTCTGGATGCCCTCACCTTATAACAAGCCCAGTGGTTAGCAGTCTGGAAGCCCTCACCTTATAACAAGCCCAGTGGTTAGCAGTCTGGATGCCCTCACCTTATAACAAGCCCAGTGGTTAGCAGTCTGGATGCCCTCACCTTATAACAAGCCCAGTGGTTAGCAGCCTGGATGCCCTCACCTTATAACAAGCCCAGTGGTTAGCAGCCTGGATGCCCTCACCCTATAACAAGCCCAGTGGTTAGCAGTCTGGATGCCCTCACCTTATAACAAGCCCAGTGGTTAGCAGTCTGGATGCCCTCACCTTATAACAAGCCCAGTGGTTAGCAGTCGTGGATGCCCTCACCTTATAACAAGCCCAGTGGTTAGCAGTCTGGATGCCCTCACCTTATAACAAGCCCAGTGGTTAGCAGTCTGGATGCCCTCACCTTATAACAAGCCCAGTGGTTAGCAGTCTGGATGCCCTCACCTTATAACAAGCCCAGTGGTTAGAAGTCTGGATGCCCTCACCTTATAACAAGCCCAGTGGTTAGCAGTCTGGATGCCCTCACCTTATAACAAGCCCAGTGGTTAGCAGTCTGGATGCCCTCACCTTATAACAAGCCCAGTGGTTAGCAGTCTGGATGCCCTCACCTTATAACAAGCCCAGTGGTTAGCAGTCTGGATGCCCTCACCTTATAACAAGCCCAGTGGTTAGCAGTCTGGATGCCCTCACCTTATAACAAGCCCAGTGGTTAGCAGTCTGGATGCCCTCACCTTATAACAAGCCCAGTGGTTAGCAGTCTGGATGCCCTCACCTTATAACAAGCCCAGTGGTTAGAAGTCTGGATGCCCTCACCTTATAACAAGCCCAGTGGTTAGCAGTCTGGATGGCCTCACCTTATAACAAGCCCAGTGGTTAGCAGTCTGGATGCCCTCACCTTATAACAAGCCCAGTGGTTAGCAGTCTGGATGCCCTCACCTTATAACAAGCCCAGTGGTTAGCAGTCTGGATGCCCTCACCTTATAACAAGCCCAGTGGTTAGCAGTCTGGATGCCCTCACCTTATAACAAGCCCAGTGGTTAGAAGTCTGGATGCCCTCACCTTATAACAAGCCCAGTGGTTAGCAGTCTGGATGCCCTCACCTTATAACAAGCCCAGTGGTTAGCAGTCTGGATGCCCTCACCTTATAACAAGCCCAGTGGTTAGCAGTCTGATGCCCTCACCTTATAACAAGCCCAGTGGTTAGCAGTCTGGATGCCCTCACCTTATAACAAGCCCAGTGGTTAGAAGTCTGGATGCCCTCACCTTATAACAAGCCCAGTGGTTAGCAGCCTGGATGCCCTCACCTTATAACAAGCCCAGTGGTTAGCAGTCGGGATGCCCTCACCTTATAACAAGCCCAGTGGTTAGCAGTCTGGATGCCCTCACCTTATAACAAGCCCAGTGGTTAGCAGTCTGGATGCCCTCACCTTATAACAAGCCCAGTGGTTAGCAGTCTGGATGCCCTCACCTTATAACAAGCCCAGTGGTTAGCAGTCTGGATGCCCTCACCTTATAACAAGCCCAGTGGTTAGCAGTCTGGATGAAATATCCCTACTCTCACCTTCATACGCACCTTTTGGACAGGGGTAATAAAGATTGCCTTCTCGCGAGCGGTTCCCCTAAAGGTCGGCTTGCACACCCCCAGAAATGTCCAGTTAGAGGGGGTTCGGCAGGTCCACGCGAGCGGGTGAACGCAGCGTCTTCATAACCCTCTATCCATTACCCACAGGACTGGGATGTTTACGCAGAACGGGAAACGTCTCTAGAGGCCGATCCAGTTAAACATCAGAGATTGCAGAGAGCTGCTTACGCTCTCAGACTATGCTTAACATGAATGCCTTCTCATATTACAGGAGCATTGTTTTTAATGAACTGACTACAGAGAGACAACGGTAATGGCCCCTGGTGCTAAATTAATGGTAACCAATCTTGGCCCTTGGGGATTTCGTGAGCACTTTCACCGAGACTCGCACACGCCACTGTAGGGAAGTGGGAACACTGATAAATATTTCACAGTTGGGTTTTTCAAACCCCACAGCAACCTTCATCTACTCTCCGGGCTCTAGACCATTGAGTGACTAAATGTTAGAAGTCACTTAGGGTGAAAGCTAACATTCAGGTAATTGATTGGATGCATCAGATGTATCGATCGGCTCACCCTTGTTGTACAGAACAGCTGGAAGGAAAGTGCTGATGGCACGGGATTCACTGGAGCTGCCTAAAGTCCAAAAGAGAGAGATACGGGAACACCGAAAATAATCTGCAAAAAGCCTGCTAACAACACAGCTTTTTCGGAATTGACCAGCTTAGAGTGTCGCAAAGAATTGCAATGAAAAACATATCGTAGAACAGCTCGCACTGTCATTGTCACAGAAAAAGATAACCTTTATAGAATTGCATGCTGTGCCTGGGGTTTCAATGCTAGGCTTGTAAATGAAGCAATTACCCAACCGTTAATTTGTGTGTTTCCGAAGCCTTCGAAAGCTAAGCAGGTCAATTATGCCTACAAGCAACGAGTAGCGGCACAAGTAAGGTTCCACTGAATTGTCCATCTGCGGAGGCTCCACAGTAGAGCTATTGAAGATTATTTTTATTTTCCGTTAATGGGTTTGATTCTTAGGACATTCACTTGAAGCGATGTTAAAATAACACATCACCTGGGATCGCGGGGTAAAGCCATTGTTACGTTGGCTAGTAACCAGGGCCGGATTAGTGGCACGATGTGAACAGTAGCTGACACGAGTGAGGAGTGAGCCGACGTTTGATTTCGGTAGTCGTCACGGTGTGCACTTTATTTTCAATCGGTGTACGCTTTGCTCCGTTTGTATTACGCGTTCGTTTATATTTCGTTATAAATAAATGGCACGAACGTAGGATCCACCCGCACTGCACCCATGGGATTATGTGACAATAGCGTTAGACAAGGTAAAACAAAATATCACTTACAATGTGTAGCGTTACAGGACATTTGATATAAAATGGAAAAAAGTACAATTGCAATTTTATTTTCCTAGACCCATGCAAGATAACGTTCTGTCCCCCCAAAAAACTTCATATATTCGAGACGATTCGTAAAAATGCACATAATACATCTAATTCTTGATTACCCAAGCAGTAGTGCTGTAGTACTGATACTAGTACTAATACTAGTACTAATGCTAGTACTAATACTAGTACTAATACTGTCACATGACAGGTGTAAACGTAAACACAGAATTGTTTTTCATGGTGCCTGTTGACACTTAACAAAACCTGTCAAAAGAAATTGTGTTTTTACCTATTCTGAAAACGAAATTGGAATTTCTTTAAGTTCAATTCCAAATGTTATTTTTTCCAGGGTTTCACTATACAGCATGACTTTTGTTGGTTTAGTGAGAATGGGAGAAGTGCCTATAATAGGGAAATTTCACTTTTCTTTCACTACTCTCTTTCTATATATATATATAAATACATATATACCGACTTTCCAACCCTGGCAGTCACTTGAGAAAGTGTTGAGATGTCTGTATCAGAAGTAATGACCTTGAACATGTCTACAGCTGTATTAATACAGCTCAGGCGCTGGCTTATTTGAAGCCCAGCCAGCTACTGATTACCTTGTCAAGGAACCTCAGCAAAGAGGCAGCTGCAGCAGCAGAGGAACTTTAAAGGTGTGTGTAGATTGTGGTGGCTGTTTTCAAAAATAGAGCAGACAAATTGGCACCTTGTCAGGCAAATTGCCAGGCTTTCTGTTTTCCGGGATGTATTTCGGGTAAGGCTTTTAAGACGAAAGAGATTGAAATCCGTATAAAAGCGCGTTGGTGATTTGTGGGCATTGTTAGTTTTTTGTTTTGGGCTGTAGATTTAATTACACCGTGTGTCATGTCTGTCCTCTTTGTCACGGTAAAACTGTTTAAATGACGGTGTGTTCTTTAAGAAGAGAAATGGCCGCTATCTAAGCAACTTTGGGACTCGTCTTGACTATACGATCGTCTTGACTATACGATGCAGTCCACTAAGTGTAGAGTATGAGTTGGGAATCAAAGATAGGGTCAACCCAACAAATAAGTGGTGTGCGATTTGCAAACAATTCTTTTTTTGAAGAAATACTTGTACTGACTCAATAACTGTGATACATTTATTTCTTTCGGTCGACTTGTTTATTTCACTCCTTTGTTTGACCTGCTCCAGAGAGCTGAAAAACTACTTTCGATGAATGCAGAGCAATACATCATGTTGCTGGCAGCGTATGGAGAACAAAAAAATCATTTTTAGAGCTGACGCTCGAATATGCTGCATAAATGAATTGACTATTGAATGTTATGATGGACAAGGCTTTAAGAAAACAAAACGTGTGCAGTGCTCGACATGTTGGTAACACCTGATTGGTACCTGCTGTATTCCGGTTTTTACAATATTTTTCTATTTTAGATGATGTCCGCCCATGACCTTATACAAGGAGGCCCAGGGCACCAAATACGTAGGATTGTTGAGTCATTTCCTGTTATCCAAAAAAGCTTTGAGCTGGTTAATTGTTGTTTGTTTAGTTCAGCGGAAAAAGCTCATAGAGTTGTGTGGAGCCACTCTTATCTCTCTTTGAATTTATTTTAAAAAAGCACAGTTTTTTTCGGAACAGAGATGTTCATTTTGACCACTAGATATTGATTCAAAATCAGACCTCAGAACAGTTGTAAACAACCTTACTGTGAGACTAGTGTGGTGTGAACACGTCCATTTCTGCACATAAGCCGGGGCCAACGTTGAATGGAATAAAGCCAGACACAGACGCTTACAAAACAGGGTCCTTGAACTCATTCAGCTGCTACCTTAGAATAAAGTTTGGCTGCCACTTTTTCACCACTTTTTCACCAGGGCACACCTGCCCCCAATCAGTCCCCATTGGGGGATGATAAAAGTGCCTCAGATGTGCTGCTCTGAGCAGAAGAGAAAATGACCAGCGGATTGCGGTTAATTTTACTTCTGTTATTTATTGAACAAAATGTCCTCCTGAACACAGATACTTATGTGTCTGTTCTCTGGGTCTTTCCTTGTTACACTAGTGAAAACATGTGTCTGTTCTCTGGGTCTTTCCTTGTTACACTAGTGAAAACATGTGTCTGTTCTCTGGGTCTTTCCTTGTTACACTAGTGAAAACATGTGTCTGTTCTCTGGGTCTTTCCTTGTTACACTAGTGAAAACATGTGTCTGTTCTCTGGGTCTTTCCTTGTTACACTAGTGAAAACATGTGTCTGTTCTCTGGGTCTTTCCTTGTTACACTAGTGAAAACATGTGTCTGTTCTCTGGGTCTTTCCTTGTTACACTAGTGAAAACATGTGTCTGTTCTCTGGGTCTTTCCTTGTTACACTAGTGAAAACAGTGGATATGATAATAATGTCCATATTGTCCATATTCCGCACTTTCACACCTGCTACAATTGCTTCTAGCTTTGTGTTGGATGTATGTTTTTGATATTATTTTGCTTTTTTTACTGCATAGGTGTCGCGTGTATTGTCACAAGAACTTCAACTGTACTTGTGTCTGTTTGAAGTTGTGCTTTTTAAAAGACTGACATCAGCTGGGAAAACAAACTAAAAAAAATGAACAGAATGTTTCACTTTTTTGGTTACGGTTTGACCAATTGCACATCGTCAAGTTTTTGAGAGAAACATTACTGTAATTAACAGTCCAAAATGTCTAAATAGAGAAGTAACACGCTGCTACAATACCCATAGAAAAAACAGGACATTCCCAGAGGTCTTCTCATTGTCCTCAAGTCTGAAACAAACTCTTGGCAACAAACTGTCACGAGTGGTGAGTTAGGGTACTGCACTGTCTGGTTTCGGGTGCCCACTTCCTGGTTTATGTTGGTTACAGCTGTTGGGGATTTGTAATCACTGGGTTATAAAGGGATTGCCTAGATGTCACTGTTTGCTGTTCATTGTTACATGTCACATATTATTAGAGGTGAGTGTTCATTTGTACATCTATTACTTTGGTTAATCGTCTCGTTCTGTAAGTCGCGATATGCGCATTTAATTTATGTTAGCCAGTTAGATGTTGTTTCGCCGTTCGGGGTTTGTTTTATGTTGCCTTTGTGCCCGGAATAAACCTTATTGAACGGATTACCTGGCTCTGCACATGGCTTTCACCTGCACTACACCCTACAGCCGTGACACAAACAATATTATTCAAAGCTGAGATGAGATAATTACATGGACCTTCTTTCCATCCTCAATTACTTAAGCAAACACCAAAATTACCATAAAAATTTGATAAAACATAATTATCATAGAACAACGAGGACAATGAAGGGACATACAGGAAATGTACACCCACAGACAGACAACATGTACACATTGTTTTAAGCTGTACGGTTGTGGAGCTTCTGTCTTTTTAATGTTTCGGGTTTTGTTATTTGTTGTGTTCTCTGTGGACTCCAGGAATAGTGGCTGCTTCTCTGGCAGGAGGTAATTGGGATCCGAAAAGAAAGAATAACAAAGGTAGCAATACATATTCGGGTGTGTATGCCCAGTAACAACAAATTAACATTGTTTAAAGCACACTCGAAACGACATGTGAGGCTTGTAGCACCGTGTTTCAGTTCATAGTGGACTGGTTGGTGTCTGGGGAAGGTTTGGAAAAAGTTATATTCTTCGTTTCGGTACATATTCACCTATTGAAAAAGAATAACTGGATAGAAATAGAAGAACATATCTGGGGCATTAATGGAAGTAAATTATTGTTTGCTCCTAATATAATATTTGTTTGACATTCTCTTGCATTTAATTCTATCCAACAGGCAATATAACTAACCAATACTGACTCAATTGGTGATTTAGTTATTCCGTTATTTTGAGTTAGTTAGTTCTTATCCAATGCAACCAATGGTATTGAGTGCGTGCATCGAATAATTACACCCCTGGTAATCAAAGCGACACCCCCAGTGTTAAATGCTTCCTGCTCCATCACCACGGCAACACAGGGCCACACTGAGCTGAACAAAAGATTTGTTCTTCACAGAACGAGTGGGAAATATCTGAACGAATAAAAGCACAGTTGCTCCCGTCCTTTTGGACATTCAGGAGCCGTGACCGTTTCCCATGATGCTCCTGGGACAAATGTTTATACGCAGGCCATATTTCTCTGCATCATTGACCTCACACGTCTCTCAAATCAATTTGTTTACAATGATTTATTATCGCATTCGAGTGTTCTGTACATTTGCATCAGAATGACAGTAAAACCAACGGCAAGTTCCTATGATGTCAATTTTCAGAAGTATGTGGCACATTTATGGGGTGTCGACCATCGACAACATGTCGCGATAAATAAAAGGTACCGTTATCCGGAAATCGGGCTGTCTTGTAATGAACACACAGTCATTTTAAAACGTTGCCGGTCGCAAAATTCACCACACATTTGGTGTGCAGGTAAACCTCGCCTGTTTGACTAGTTTTAACAGCTCACCTGTTCCCTGAGTGACCATGTCTGCCTGTCTGAAAATACAGTGTATAGGTGTCAAGGCTGAGGCCCTATATTAACCACGTCCTGATATAGAACAGAAGTGCATTTGTGTCAGCTGTGACCTTCGCCTTGACCAGGAGAGTACATCGATGTTATTAACTCGTTCTGGTACGGGATGTCATGTTGCGATTCCTGTGATGTGGAGTGGGAAGCCCAAGAAAAATATTACCCGCGCAAAATTGCAGCAGTTCACAGAGAGAGGGAGAGAGGCAAGGTGCATTTTGTTCTCTTTGCAATACGGAGGTCGAAAATTGTGATATTTTCAAGAAGATGGCGATGATTGTGGTGGGAGCTTGAAGCAGAGGGCAATATGGAGACTTCAAACAGGATGCCACATGACATAGTGAAGCTGTGTAGATTAAGTGTTTTGTTCGTGGATGTTATCGTCTAGACAGTTGTTCCCTCTGCAATCATTTCAATGACTGCAGCTGAAATGACGCTACAACTGTTACATGCTCTCAACATTCCTGCAAACCTCTGTCCTTTTGAAACGGTTGGATCCAAGTGCCGGGCACCAGAAGAAACTCTAGCGGAGACCTGAGGTCGAAGACGAGGGATTTAAATTGCATTGAAGATCAGGGAGACTTCTGGATGAGATAGATGCAGGCCAGAGCAAATTTGCTTGGACAAGAAGAGTTCCTATTACAGTCTCACTGGTGGAGGTTATATCACCACCTGGCAGAGACCTGTTTCGTAGTTACCTGCAAAATGGCAACAAATCTCTGCAACATGCATAACTTCACGTGGAGATAAATTCCATTCTAGTAGAGATCCAATAGAGATGAATACCTACCCGGGGGTAATATCACATCATATTGCTCTACTTTTTAATTGGCATAACACTGTTAGAATTCCTAATACCACTGAGTTAACGGTCTAGCACAGGTATTTCAGCTTATTTTGAACGGATGGTTAAAGGGAATAATGATCTCAGTACAGGGATACAATCTGAGCTAAAAGTTCAGTCCAGAATCCTGTCAAAAGTCTGTAAAGACTAAGTTTTCCTGAGAAATAAACCTCTCCGAAGCTACACGACAGTTCTTTACGCTTCGCTGGTAAGCCAGATTTGCAAAGTGCTTCAGGCCGGAAATTTGTGGTCTGCAACCTTATCCTCTACAATCTCTGTCACTCAAATCTATTTGACAAGTGGTATTTGAGACAGGAAGCTTATTTCTTCTATTTGCACAATCACAGAAGCATTTCTGTCCGGTCAAAATGGTTTTCTGATGAATCACACATCGCGTAACAAAGGCAGTACACTGACTGACAAGTCTTTATCTTCTTCTTTTCAAGATCGTCCGTGAATAAGAAAACCCATCAACATGTTCTATGAATAAATTATTATATTTACCAATATAAATATGTCATACAGTATTACACGTTATGGTTCTGAATTGCCATGAAAAGGCTACGGCGGGAGCAAAATGAATACACATCACAACAGCGCTGGTTGGCTTGTTCTATTCTTACTTATCAGTTACATCACAGATATATTCTATGATATTAATGCAAAATCACATATCTAGACCTTATCGTTTTTGCAAGAACGTGGAGAGAATTAGCTAAGATGTGAGAAGGAACTCTATGAAGTTACATTGCGTTAGTATTCGCCTCACCAGCCAACCTAGTAAAATGCAAGTAACTAGCTTAACTTAGTGCTGACCTCGTTATCCAAACCTAAGAACACCGAATGGACAGTATGCACTGAGTTAAGTTCTATTGTTGAGTTCAGCTTACCATTAAGCTTACGTCCATAGGTTAACTTTAACAGTCTGATTTAAACTGATGTTCACTGGTGAGGGTGAAAATGTACTCCAAATGTAATTGTAAAGGCAATTTTACAGAGGTTGCTCGCTTTATTTACACTGTAGCAATGTAGCAGGCATTATCTAGAAGAAGTTAATAGTTCGTTTTTTATAAAATGATATACATTTCACAATAAAAATTCACAATATATTTATCTGTTAGTGTCACGACCGCCGGAGGTGTAGTGCAGAAAAGCCATGTGCAGAGCCCGGTTAATCCGTTCAGAAACAGGTTTATTTTAAACAACATAAAAAACGTGAACGGCGAAAATGGACTATCTTGTTTGAAATGAAAATGCACTACACAACGGCTTATGAAAAAACATTATTCAAACACAACGCTCACCTCTACCTTAAGGGGTCAGATTAAATTCCTTGTATGTGTCAACAGACAGGACGAATATACCGTATTCTGATTCTGAATGACTAACTTATATTAAAAGTTTCTTTAATCTCATCAGAAAGTGGTAACAATGGCACCTCTTCTCTTAAATGTGTGAGACAGTCTCTGTGTGAGCGGCACAACAAACACGTCAACTTATTAGAGCAGACTTTATTTCTCTCGTCCTTTACGCCAGAATGCACAGACCAATCCGAGGCCGGTCTGTTTCCTGCGACATAACAGAGAACGCTCCCTAGGTCCCAGTGGTTCTGCGATGGCGGTGGTACTGTCTTTTCTGTGGAAACAGTAGAGCATGAAAAGCACTTCCCCAGGCAAAGAATGGCAGTCAGAAAGAACGTGTTCTGTCTGTCCGGCCACATGCTGCCACAGGAGAGGAGTCTCCATTCAGGGAACTGGTTCGGCATGTGGAACTAAGTCACAGCCTGCTAGCTGCCTGTGCATTCCTGCAGCAGCCACAAGAAAGCCAGGAAGTCAGTGTACATTTGATTACACAACATCACACTTGACGCGTTCCGCTACTCTTCAGGGTTTTTAAAGGGTGAGTTTGGCACGGTGGGAATGTAACACACACTGAACTACTGCCAATGTGATAGAGGGGATATTTGGCAATGCAAGAAATCGAACAAGCAGAAGACAGGTGACCTGGGTTGGTAGAACAACATTCTCATGCGCAGAACTTGTGTCATGATTATGACACTTGTTTTGGGAGTTTTTGGAGACCAGAGGGGGTAAATAGTAAGACATTACAGTCGATTCAGTAAGAACCATTAACAAGACCATAAATATTCCACGCCGTCTGTTTTCTTTGATTGTTCCATTTTCCTTTCTTTGTTTCTGGGAGAAAGTGAAGACAACAGAGGCGTTTGGCCGGGTAAAGCAGAGATTCATGTCCTTGAGAGCAGTAAAGGCTCAACATCTCATTGCTCTAATCACCGTACATAAAATGTTTATTGGCTCCTCACTGGCTCAAATTAACCAGTTGTAAAGTACCAACTAAGTATAACTGCGTATAGTCAAACCACAATCACACAGAACAGGCATTCTCTGCTAATTCATCGATGATTTCATAATTTATTTAGCTGCGAATAATATTCTGTTGTACATTGTGATCAATGAAAATGTTTGAATTTGCTGAGTTAGTATTTTATCCATTAAATAGTGGTGACCAGCTCAAATGAACACGTTATATATCCGGGTGAAGCCACAGCTGAGATTTTCAATTGTACTTACTTAATATTGACTATGTAAAATTCTGATAGTAATTGTGGTGAATGTGTTTACGTTTTGCTGTTGTAAAAAGTTGACTACGTCTCCCATTGATGGAATTGCATATCAATTATTGCCAGTTGGTGAGGGCTGCATCACATTACTTTTCTAGCGCAGTGTTTATGGACGACTTTGGGGTGTTGAAAGAATGGACCAGGTTTATATGTATACATAAAGGTAGTTATTGCCAAGATGGCGCCAAAGAGCAATTAAGGTACACAGTTACTCGGTCACTGTCATTATGGCAATGACACAGGGCAAGAAAAAGAGCTCAACAGCACATTTGCATCAAAGAACCAGCAGCATTTATTTGCAGACGCCAGAGGAAGCAATATGCTCATGAAATAAAATAATTACTTACATTGTTATTATTTAACTCACAGCACTTTGCCACTCCTCAGGTTGATATGCTGCCAACATGTTGAATTCATTTTGGTTAAATGATTGTACATTAGCTGAAATTATATTCAGTTATCAGTGTATTTTCATACTTTGATGCAGGGTAGAATATAGCCAGATGAAAAACAACACTGAACGGAATAATACAGCCCTTTTGTGATGTAAAACAACATTGAAACACTGTTTGGTTTCCTATATTCCAATTCGCTGTGGCATTTCTCATTCTACTGGGCAGTAAGGTATGAAATATAAAGAGAGTTTTATGTGAAGGAGCAGTAGTTTGATTTGACATTTTCAAATGTTCAAATCCCACCGGTCAATGCACAGACTGTTCTTGAGTCCTGTATAAAGAACTAAAACTCATACCAAGGCTATCCTAGGTGAAACGTTTGCTCGTAAGGAAAACTGCAAAAGTATCTACTTTAAAATAAATGATCATTGCACAGGCATGTCATTGAAGACTTGTTGTTGCTTACTGAGTTTTACTGCTTCCCCCAAAATATAATAATGTGAAAAAGCTGCCCACATACACTGAAGTAGTGAGTGTGCAGCACAGCTAACAGGCACACACTCTGGTTACCGTAGCAGTCTATTGTGTGTGCAGCACAGCTAACAGGCACACACTCTGGTTACCGTAGCAGTTTACTGTGAGTGTGCAGCACAGCTAACAGGCACACACTCTGGTTACCGTAGCAGTCTACTGTGTGTGTGCAGCACAGCTAATACGCACACACTCTGGTTACCGTAGCAGTCTACTGTGAGTGTGCAGCACAGCTAACACGCACACACTCTGGTTACCGTAGCAGTTTACTGTGAGTGTGCAGCACAGCTAACAGGCACACACTCTGGTTACCGTACCAGTCTACTATGTGTGTGTAGCACAGCTAATAGGCACACACTCTGGTTACCGTAGCAGTCTACTGTGAGTGTGCAGCACAGCTAACACGCACAAACACTGGATTACAGACATAATTAATGAACCACCAATAGCACCACAGTTGTTTGTTTTCAAACTGAGATAAACCACGTCCAAAAATGTATGCAATATTAATGTGTTTAGTTTGACAGCAATTTTTGAATGTGTGTTTGTGCAAGACATACTAAAAACGGTCTTTATATGCAGACCGAATCTCGCACCCTGTCAAACATAACATACACAGTTTGTGTTATTCTCTTTGAAGGTGACAAGCTTGGGCCGTACAAACTGTTCCGAGGACAGGAGTCTTGGGACATTTGCTTCCACAGTGAGCCCGGCAGGCCTGTCAGGCACAGGGCCTCAGACTCACCTGCTCTGGGTCTTTGACATCTTCTCAGACGCTCCTGGCCTCTCCACCTCGACATGGCCAGCGACCATAGAACCGGTTCTGTCAAGCACACGTCACTGTTCTTTTTTCCGGGTGTCGTCCAGTGATGCCACTGTAAGAGATACAGAAACCTTTCGGAGTGTGGCCAGACCGTTCAAAAGACACTGAAGAGAATGCAGCAGTCCATGAACTGTTTTAGTGCAGACAGATGAGAAGAACGGGCGTTTGACTGTAATATTCTAATTTCCCCTCAATTCATTGCCGTTCTCGCACTATTCAAATGGAGATGAAAGGCACAAACCTAAAGGTGCTTGAGTTAATGCAATCAGATCTGGTAAATTCACATTTCACTGTTCAGTGACAGTGAGCAGGGCATTTTATAAGGGGGTATTTAACAGATAGTTCACATTACATGGTTTAGGAATAATGACAGCCGGAGCCCACCGTCTGGTCCAACGGCCACTACGGTGATGGTTCCATTATCACTGGTGGGCCCATTTAACCCGGTTACCACTCAAACTGCAAATGAACAATTCACATCACTCGACGTGAGGCTCTCCCAGGAAACGTGTCGGGTTTCCCCGTGAGATGGATGGCATCCGTCATAATGCAGCGCTAACTAGCACGGTCTCGTCGTTGAAGGACTGATCCAGGTTCGTCTATCGCTGATCCACCCTTCCCACAAGACCCTCCGTGGACCTTTTTCAATAGACATTTGTCTCAAGGACACGCTTTTCAAAGAGAAGCACTGCACTGGCTCGGGCTAATGGAGCCTGAATGTGGAATGTTCCGGAGTAGTGGGCTTCTCGGTGTTGAGCGTGGCAGGGCCTGATTACTGAAGTGACAGTCAAGAGACCTTGGTTGTGTTGGTCACGTGTGGTTTGTGTCTGGTGCTGCAAGACGTCTTCCGGGGCCAGACTCGTGTCTCTGTAATGACACGTTACTCTTTAAAATCCTGTTGTTTTTCTCCAGTAGAAATCAAATGTCGAGCGTGCTTTTGAATTAGTTCAACCGACAGAGACACGACACGCTCCCGTTAGTTTAAGAAAGCAAAGACTAAATAATACAGCGGCCATGGACTGCTGTAAGACACACCGAGTTTGAAGCTTCTCATCAAAAGGTCTACATCTAGAAGAGCAAACGGGTCTCTCCTTCTCATGTCGCGGCTCCTCGCCTTCAGCGCGGGACAGATCCAGGATAGCTCGCTGTGCCAGTGTTTCTTTTCTATTTTAAGCGTTTTTCCTCTTGGCCACCGTCCTGCTATCAGCTAAGTATGTGTCCCCGTTTGATCAATGCTGCGTCGACACGACGCATAATTCATCTGTAGCGCTCCAAAAAATAAAAACTTTTATTGATGTTCTTCCATGGTTTTGTTATCATGGTAAATTGCCTTTTTGCTCTGTGAGAGGCCTCATATGACTGTGGTTTTTGGCCACCTCTCCATTGAGTGCCATTTCCGATGCTATAAATGAAATAACACTCCATCAGTTGTATTTGATACAGGGGCAGCCCGTTGTAATGAGTAATATTTAGCTTTGGGCTATTCCATTTCAATCTGTGAAAGGTTCACGTTGGAAATTATCTTACGCTCGGAAATCACTTCTTCTTTTTTCCCGCCGCAATCGACATCCAAACCCAATCAACCTAAATGATTCTTGTCCTTTAAAGGCATCGCCGCAGATAACCACCTCGGAATGGGCCGAATCCGCATATTTATCAAGAAGAAGTTCACAAATCAAGTGAGACTCGCGCCCTGCTATACGGGCTCAGTAAAGTGACACGCCAAGATGCTCGCGCTTTAGAGGAATGGGTACTACACTTGGTCCCTATTCTCCCATTGATCCTTTCAACAATGTGTGTATATGTGTTAGACAGCAGCAATAGAGATAAGCCGCGTGGCTTTTGGCTCCTCGGCATCTTGAAGGACTCGATATGAGCCGAGTTCCTCCAGTGAAGCAGGTCAGCCGTGTCCCCGGATAGGTTTTCATCCCATCTGTGATAGCGGGGATTACCAAATATTTCTCTCTCCCAGGGAGGAAAATGTCATTCCACCCAACCCCCACCCCTCACCTCAAACTGAGATGGCCACGTCTGACAGTGCCCCCCCCTCTCACCGCCTTATTATTTTACCGGTCACCTTTCATTTACCGGCCCACTTCAAACAGCGATGCATAGTCCAGACCCTCCCTGGGATGAGGTCAAATACGTACACCGTTGCCGCGCCGCTCTTTTTATTACCATAAATGTCAGTGGTCCTCTTCATCTTCCCCATACTGTTATTGCGACGACGGTGGAAATGTCAGATGTATTTGCAACAGTCATCACCGGGCGACGCCTCGCCTCGGAAAACACCACCGTCGAAGATGTGCAACGGACAACGACGCGTTTCCATTAACCCAGTGGCGGCCAGAGGAAACGACCAGCCACAACAAATAAACGACTTTTAACTGGGATAACGGCGCTAAAGGAATGCTCACAGAGCTAATGGGTGCGTGGACATAACCTATTTCTCCCTAATGGATTTAGTCCAACCGGTGTGTTTGGTCTGAGCAACGATAACGGCAACCTAACCACAGCCGTACGAGGTATGCAGACGTCTGTATCCACCCTGTATGCGCTGGTGGTGGTCCGGCGTCACAGATTAGCGTACATGCATATGAACAGAACCTAAAGCGGTGTCATTCAGCGCATGTAGCACAACTCCGCCGCTCTCCTCCATGCTTCAATTGGTCTCGGCGCCGCGTAAGTGTTCAGGGAAGAGAGGCGGAATTTCTCTGTGTACATAATGATAACTCTAAATGCAGAAATCGAACGCGCTTCCCCGACACTTGCCGCCATTCGGCTCGTTTTGAGAGGTCCGACGGCTATTTGCATGTGGAACCCGGGCTGGTCTGAGACGAAGGCCGATCAATGGCGACGTTCGGGGGGCGAGAGGGGGGTGTAGACGGAAGTCGTTCAGAACTCATCGGTATTCCCCCGGCGACCGGGCTCAGCGGTGTAGTGGGGTTCGCTGGTCCGGGAGAGGGGGGGGGTTTAACAAAGGCAAGGAAGCCTTGGCACAGACAGGGCTTCCAGATGAATAGTGCATCATGGGACATAAGCTGCTGCTTATCACTGCATGGGTGGCACTCAGGGTAAACTCCCAGTGGGAAATCAATGCCTGAGTGCATTACCTGTGCTTTAGTAGGCTACTGTCTTCAAGGCAGAATTACTGGGACAAATTACCTGGCCATGGTGTCCGCCCAATGTCACTCTCTATCAGGACTGTTCTCAAGTAGGCAGACTTATCCGTCGGGATTTGTTTTTTTACATTGAGATTAATTGTAGTTCTGACTGCTAAAAATGTGTTAGTGAATGTGTGCTGGGCCAGGGAGGTTCTTTACTGGAATTACTTATCTTTAATTGAACATTTTTAGGACAATTAAAACATGGACCTGTCTCACATTATTTCAGCAACATTTTGTCCATTTCACTTTTCCTCACATTTTGCGCTTGACCAAAACCATTCGACTGCCAAATGAATAAGGAAAGATATGAAAAAGCTTGGTTCTGTTGATCTGACTATATCATATTATATGTTATATAGACCACCTGGATTTATTATGTGATCTTGCAGATTTCATAACCATGTATCGGAATGCCCTGAGTAGAGAATGAACACACGGCAGACTGTCATAACGCACCTGCGCAGAGACTTCGGATGGTCCTGGATCTCCTGATAGGGCAGACAAAAGATCCCGAGAAAGTCTTATTCCCAGCAGATGTGGACATGAAAAGACACCTATAGTAGCTGAGTGTGTTTGAGCAGTGTGGCGGGATCAGTGTGTCTAATCCCCACTGTGAACAGGAGACGCTAACCGAGCTAGCTCTGTGATCCAGGATTACTCTATGCTATGGGCATCTCAGCCTCCCTCCGAGCCCTTATCCGTTTCCCTCTCCGTCTGACCGTTAGGCCCTGACTGAATGTCACGGTGAAAACTGCCAGTGGTCAACAGAAGGACAGCGGATACTTCTGTTCACCGGTCACATTGAGGATGTGAGGCCAGGAAATGACACTCTAGAGCACATGACTTATCCACAGCACAGGTAAAGGCCTCATCCAGAGCACAGGTAAATGCCTCATCCAGGGACCAGGGAAAGGCCTCATCCACAGCACAGGTAAAGGCCTCATCCAGAGCACAGGTTAAATGCCTCATCCAGAGCACAGGTAGAGGCTTCATACAGAGCTCAGGTAAAGGCCTCACCCAGAGCACAGGTAAATGCCTCACTCAGAGCACAGGTAAATGCCTCACCCAGAGCACAGGTAAATGCCTCACCCAGAGCACAGGTAAATGCCTCACCCAGAGCACAGGTAAATGCCTCACCCAGAGCACAGGTAAATGCCTCACCCAGAGCACAGGTAAATGCCTCACTCAGAGCACAGGTAAATCCCTCACCCGGAGCACAGGTCAATGCCTCACTCAGAGCACAGGTTAAATGCCTCATCCAGAGCACAGGTAGAGGCTTCATTAGGGATGGGAATTGATAAGAATTTATCGATCCGATTCCTTATCGATTCTCTTATCGATTCTCATTGGGTGAGGAAATAATTACAAATTTGTTTGTTTGTATTCACTTGCTTTAATATCTGATAAGAACACCGCACATACTCAGAGTATACACAAATTATGTGTAGCAACCTCAGAACAAACCTAAAAGTAGGTGAGCTACAAAGTAAAGTCCAGGGACCTATAGATTTTTTCACATTCATTGGTCCAGCCAAAAAAAAAAAACTGCCATTTAAGTGCCATAAAAACAAAAAACACAGACGGTAAACAGTCAAGGAAGAGCTTGTTCCTTTGGGAATATTCAACCTGAAACTAAATTCAACTCAACTGACATACAAAATAGAAAGAAGTCTTCTGTAAAGACCACAACTATCAACTTGGGCAAATGATTGACAATAGAGATTATTATCCGTAGAGTAAAAGTTTACACAATGATATGGCGCTCACATTAACTAAATAGACAAGTTACCTTTGGCATTTATAGCAGATGCCGTCTCATTAGCTCCGCTGCTGCTTGACTCACTTGTTGTTGTGTCGCTGAGTAGTAGAGAATCAAACACGCGACAGTCCTGCAAACGGATTGCGTGCTGTGTGGCCAAATGCTTCTGCATATTGGAGGTAGTTCCCCCCATTGCTGAAATTAAACTTTTACAACTGTTGCAAATGACTGCATTGGCGTCTTTTCGAGTGAAATATAACCACACTTTAGATCGCTTCTGCGTAACCAAAATGCGCAGCGCGTGTGTGACGGTCATGATGACACATTTGCAACGAGCCGAACCGTTAAGCGGAATCGTTAAGCAGGTACACTAACGGTTCCAAGGAATCGATTCACTGGGAACCGGTTCTAAAGAAGAACCGGTTCTCGATTCCCATCCCTAGGCTTCATACAGAGCTCAGGTAAAGGCCTCATCCAGAGCACAGGTAAATGCCTCACCCAGAGCACAGGTAAATGCCTCACTCAGAGCACAGGTAAATCCCTCACCCGGAGCACAGGTCAATGCCTCACTCAGAGCACAGGTAAATGCCTCACCCAGAGCACAGGTCAATGCCATAAAAACAAAAAAACACAGACGGTAAACAGTCAAGGAAGAGCTTGTTCCTTTGGGAATATTCAACCTGAAACTAAATTCAACTCAACTGACATACAAAATAGAAAGAAGTCTTCTGTAAAGACCACAACTATCAACTTGGGCAAATGATTGACAATAGAGATTATTATCCGTAGAGTAAAAGTTTACACAATGATATGGCGCTCACATTAACTAAATAGACAAGTTACCTTTGGCATTTATAGCAGATGCCGTCTCATTAGCTCCGCTGCTGCTTGACTCACTTGTTGTTGTGTCGCTGAGTAGTAGAGAATCAAACACGCGACAGTCCTGCAAACGGATTGCGTGCTGTGTGGCCAAATGCTTCTGCATATTGGAGGTAGTTCCCCCCATTGCTGAAATTAAACTTTTACAACTGTTGCAAATGACTGCATTGGCGTCTTTTCGAGTGAAATATAACCACACTTTAGATCGCTTCTGCGTAACCAAAATGCGCAGCGCGTGTGTGACGGTCATGATGACACATTTGCAACGAGCCGAACCGTTAAGCGGAATCGTTAAGCAGGTACACTAACGGTTCCAAGGAATCGATTCACTGGGAACCGGTTCTAAAGAAGAACCGGTTCTCGATTCCCATCCCTAGGCTTCATACAGAGCTCAGGTAAAGGCCTCATCCAGAGCACAGGTAAATGCCTCACCCAGAGCACAGGTAAATGCCTCACTCAGAGCACAGGTAAATCCCTCACCCGGAGCACAGGTCAATGCCTCACTCAGAGCACAGGTAAATGCCTCACCCAGAGCACAGGTCAATGCCGGGGGGCTTGTCCACCGCCTGTGTACTAGCCACCACCAGTTCCTCCTTTACCCCAGCCTCCCTCTGAGCTGCGGGGCTTGTCCACCCCCCTGTGTACTAGCCACCACAAGTTCCTCCATCACACTTCATCACACTCCACTGGACTTGAACGCAGCACGGGACTATCAATCACACTTGTCATTCATTCCACCACAGTCCACCACACACAGAGTCCACCACACACATAGTTGAAAACTGCCTAAGGATTTTCAAATGATCGGTTAGCCTTTTAAAATTCAAAACTTGGACTAGCAAACGTAACGTGCCATTTAAACACAGGAGTGATGGTGGCCTCTGTGGTCAAGTGTAGGAATTCCATTGAAAATCAGTCGTCTCGCTACGATATGTCGTGGCAGTACTATGGCAACATAAGGAGAATTTCCGTCAGCTGTTACGAAACTCCTGTATAACAACCATGTAATAAGGTGTTATGACGCTTCAAACCCATCTCTTTGCAAGGTATCTACTGTTATTGCAGGCAGCTGTGCTATTGTGATTATCCATGGGTTGGGATTAAGGTGTACTTACATTAATATCTTCCTCAGAACAATCATGTCCTAAAAATGAACAAGCGGTAAAACATACAGCTAATGTCGTTGCGCTTTGTAACCCATGTAAAAATATGACATAAACAAGAATAAATAGTTTAAAAACCTGCATAAATAAGTTCGGAAGTTAAGTGATTCATTTAATGTAAGTTAATTCATCGGTGTTAATTAAAAATGTTAATGCAACAATTTGATGTTTAATGCTGACAGAAAATTATGTCACTGCCCCTTTAAGGGACTAGTGACGCTAGACGCAGCACCTGGGTGACGCTGCTGCAGAGACCCGAGGGAGAGAACGAGCTGTGTTAATAAGCAGAGTAAAAAAGTTGATTTCGCAGTTAAAAACATAACTTACCTGGTCGAGAACTGACAGGGAGTTTATGAGAACTAAACCACACCGGTTTTGGTGAGTGTGTGGTGTTTTCTCGCATTTTGTGAATGTTATAAAAGTGAATGTATGTTTTGAAAATGAAAAATGTGTGCGGGAAACGGAGCGTGAGTTGAAAGAGATCACTCCGCCGTCATTTTTTGAGGTGAAAAAGCACCGTAGCAGCAACGTTACAACTCAGAGACTGTGAAACATTTATTTGTGTAATTTGAGGATTTATAAAGAGATTTGTTGTGCTTATGACCTGTTATACAGGTAGGCAAAAGTAGGAAAATGGTCGAATAAAAACATAATCCAAAATGCTACTTCCAGACAGTACTGGATGGTAAGAGCCAAATAAGTGGTGGTTTTTGAGGTAATTCAGCTGTGGAATGAGTTCTGACTGGGGAACAGCAACTTAATCAAGTGTGAAGCTCACTACCAGTATGTACAATCCGTATGTGTTATAGAGCCCCTTTCAAATACACACCAGGATATTTGGCCACTGGTTGTAAAAGTGGCTCTGTTAAGCAGAAACGATCTACTATGTCAAAAATGTCTGCCGCATATCATCCGAACCACTTGCTATCAACAACATCATGTCTAACTGATAGTTAGCTATGCTAGTGATTCTCCTTACAGGTAACACCAAAAAAACCTCTGCCGTTTGTCTCCCACGCTGCTTCTTAAAGAGGGATGCCACAATAGATAACTTTCAGAACAACGGTCAATAAAGGCGGCGGTGCAATCAGTTGAATGAAGCGTCGGCCCCTGAAACAAAGCTGCGGCCCCTGAGTGGCGACACGGCTCATTGCCTCACCCGGATGGAGACATCGGCACAATCGGCATTGACCGCGTCTCCAGCTCGACTCACACAGCCCCCGTCCCAATCACAGAACGTCAAGCTCCCGTGTGTGTGCTCTGGGACTCCCCCAGTCTGTACCGCACCTTCTCAACCGATCGTTCAAGGGCTTGAGGAGTAGTGGGCGACTATTTATTGTCCTGTTTGTTTCACTGGTCCCAGAAGTGTGCACTAGTTGCCCGGCTGCTTGTCTCAGTCGCCTCCACAGCACAGTATATTAGGGTACCGAAATGAAATAGAGACTGTTCAACCGCGGACTAATTACATTAGCGCGTTGATAAACGGCCCGGGCTGTGGCAAGCTTCTTTATCTGCTTATTCTTCGCTTTCCTTTTTACCGCACTCCTAATAAATATTAATGAAACAAACACAGAGTTGAACTGCGCCCGTATTACAATGTCCTCGCCAGTCAAGGTTGCAGTTTTTCATAATGGAACGGCCGCAGCTTTAATTAAGATGTTTTTGTTGTTGCTGTGGCGAGAGAGAAAATAACAGGCCATAATAAGGCAAATGTCAAGGCGTGTGTGCGCGCGTGGAACTGCATAGAGAGGCTGTGCTGGTGCAATACCAAAACGCGGCAGTCCCATTAACATTCATTAGGTTACGGGATCCTGCGACGCTCTTGCAGAGAAGATATACCGCCGCTTATTAACACTTCTGTGTGCCGCGCAAATGCGTTCAATTCAGCCACCTCGATAGAGCCTGGATTGCCTGTTAGCGGATGATCATGTATACAAATTTAATTGTAACGAATCGGTCCCCTATGGGTTGCGGTGCCGTTGGCCAACGCAGCAGTGGGCATTTTGTTTGGCCAACATATAATTGGGACTATGACTCTTGGCAGCCGTACTTAGAAAAGACGCATGTTAGGAAACGCTTGAGTAAGACACACTCTCATGTTGAAATGTTGTCCTGGGAAACTATACTGTGGTGGAAACCTAACAGATAAACCATTTTCTGATCCACTTTTCCCGATAAATGTCCTGGGGACTGTGAAATAAATCAAACTCCAAATTCCAGGAATAAATAGGAGGAGAACAGAACTGTCCTGACGCCACACAGCCATTTTCCCCCCACCCCTGTTTGGAGAGGAGCCAAGTCGACCCCACTTTACGATCTCCAAAACGCGAGGCGTCACCGGCAGCTGTTTTTGTCGCATGAGCTAACTCCCTCACGCGAGTTCTTAAACACGCAGCCACACGCGTTTATTATACATAACCTTAATGCATTTACTCTGTTTCATGGCGGTAATGGGAACGGAGGAGCTGCCAGAGTAACTGCAGCAGTTTGAACCGAGGTAATCGAGTGGAAACAGCAGTGGCACAGGCACCGACGATACTGTATTCCCCGGGGCCCCGTACAGCGTTCTCTCCCCCTGCATAGAAATGAAAACATCCCACAGGAGACCCAAGAAGCACATCTGAAATTCATCCATCAGTCCTCTCCCATGTAAAAATACCCATGTGGCTCTCTCCGACAGGTCCCCCTTTTAATGGGGAGGTTTTACGGATACGGGGAAGCGGATGAACACCGTGGTTATCATTTCTGTAAAGGGGATAAAACGTCTGCAGTCTGCGGCGTCCGAGGCGCGAGTGTCTAAGAATAAACAAGTGCGTTCAGTGAAATATTCCGCTAACCACGGTCATTGGGCACCGGGCCGGCCGACGGCAAACCCCTCTACCCATGCGGTCGTCCTGTTAATGCAGTCGGCACAGAGGGGACGTTTGCCCGGGTTGTCCGCTCGCTGACTCTTCAGTGCTTATGCATTTCACACCTCACCGCTGTGATAAGTGTTGTGGGGAGATTGACTCTGAGGACACGGGGGTTGGAAGTGAAGTCAACGTGAGTCGTTTTACCATGTTCAGTCGGCCATTACGTGTCTGATGGCCCCACGGGGGGATGGGAAGTACCGCTTTCCGTTGATAATGTACGTCGCCGTTCTTTGATACTCGCGGTCTTAGATTTGTCGCCTTCGTGGTAAAACGTAACTAAACAGGAGGTGTTGGAAGGAGAAGGAGCCGATGATCAGATAGGAAGTGAAATGAAGAAAAGAACGGGGGAAGATGTGTAACGTGTATACTGCTGAATTATCGTCTCTGTTGAGAAACAGGTCGCTGTTTTGACCTAGAAAACCAGCTTTATTGTCCCTGTTTATTTTACCTCCAGAGGACTTGAGGAAAGAAAGGGAACGACTTGAACCCTGCCAGGCTTTCCCACCGCTGATAACGTTCAGGGCACTCGGCTCTCTCCGCCGTATCCTGAGCAAACAGGCCGGAGGCTTTCTTTTCTGATCCCTGTGATGAAATTGAATGCGGTGTGTGTTTGGTTCAGTTTAGGAACTCCCTGAGTTGGAAGCTCATCGTTCTTCTGATCTGCTGTTGGATTTAACACTGTGGAATGGAAAACGGGTTTACATTTGATTTAGAATCTCACCTATTGGTGGTGTTCTTTATGCTCAGAAGCTTGTTGAAAATTATGGCTGCATGAATCAGTTATTTCACACCATGGAAAATGGCTAATTAATTACAGATTTATAGCATATTAATCAAGATCCTCAACATTTTCCCATTTCCCAACATCCCCAAGGCCCAATTGGAAATTGCCAGCCAAGCCATATGTTTTATGCATGGAGATGCCTTGACATTGCAGAAACCACAGTTGAAACAGCAACCACAAACTGGGGCCTCTGTCACATATCTAGGAAGTTGGTTTACAGTGATCTAATGGAGTTATTTTTATTAATAACTCAAAAAGATTATTGGCGCCATAAAGACCTGGCAATTGGTTTTCTTGTGTCAGGACCGTGTTCATGATATTGTCAGTGGGACTGATTTCTCTGGCGTTTGCTACTGCAGACAGTGCAAAAATAAATCCTGCATTGTTCAAACAAGGACTGACGAACCGTCAATATTTTCTTGAATTGAAATTTGCTGTTAACTTAATAAGTACTATATTTATCGTTGTTGTTTAAATGCAGATACTCAAATTTGACCTCAAATGTGAAACATATATGCTTCAAACAAACAGTATTAATGCATTCTGTTTTGGATCGTGTTGCACAATCATTGTCTGCATCTAATTAATGACATTTCATTGCCAAATTGAGGCTCTAGGCGGATTTCGGGACATCAAACGAGACTTTATAAACGTTGTATCAAAATAATCCCATTTAATTTGCTGGACTGAACTGTAAAAAGATGATATATTTACGGGAGAGACGACATGCATTCTTTCCTCTGTCTTGTCGGGGTTAGGAGCTCCATAACAACTGACATTGGCAGTGACATGTTTACTGTCCAATGTCCTTGCACATCGGGTACAGACATGTCCTGTTACGTTTGATTGTGTTGTCACAGTACGCTCAATGTAAAAGCAAGAGTGACTTCAACATCATTTGCCTCATTTTATTTGTCTAAATTAATTCAAGGTGGACGAGGGTGTGTAAGCACAAGAGACAATAGCTTAACCCCAGACTGCTGTGGACGAGCCATAAAACTACTTTAACAAGCCTCTTGTCTCGCCCCCAGCATCAAAGGAAAACGTTCTGGCACTTTCTGTACTTTCAAAAGACCGATAACATGTAATTGAAACACTCCCATCATACGAGCTGTAAAGGGAACTGGGAGGACATCCGACACGAAAGGTCCATGTGGAGCTTGATGATGTGCAGAGGAGTGTCGTGTCATCGATGTGCATATGCAAGCGATGGAGTCTGCAGCGTAAGCCTCTCATTAGGAGACATACTGAAGCAGGGCTTTTATTCTGAAACCTTCCTGTCTGCGCTCCAGTGCCCCAGAGCGTGTGACATATTTAAGCAGTTCTTTTATTCTGAAACCTTCCTGTGTGCGCTCCAATGCCCCGGAGCATGTGACATATTTAAGCAGGGCTTTTATTCTGAAACCTTCCTGTGTGCGCTCTAACGCCCCAGAGCGTGTGACATATTGAAGCAGGGCTTTTATTCTGAAACCTTCCTGTGTGCGCTCTAATGCCCCAGAGTGTGCGACATATTGAAGCAGGGCTTTTATTCTGAAGCCTTCCTGTGTGCGCTCTAATGCCCCAGAGCGTGTGACATTGAAGCAGGGCTTTTATTCTGAAACCTTCCTGTGTGCGCTCTAACGCCCCAGAGCGTGTGACATATTGAAGCAGGGCTTTTATTCTGAAACCTTCCTGTGTGCGCTCTAACGCCCCAGAGTGTGCGACATATTGAAGCAGGGCTTTTATTCTGAAGCCTTCCTGTGTGCGCTCTAATGCCCCAGAGCGTGTGACATATTGAAGCAGGGCTTTTATTCTGAAACCTTCCTGTGTGCACTCTAACGCCCCAGAGTGTGTGACATATTGCCCGGCCAGCTCAGTTCCAACTCACCTGTCGGTCTCAGGTGTATCCTGGTCATCTGTTGATGCTTACTGCAAAATGTGTGTCAAAGTTTTGTCCCGCTTGATCATTCAAGGCTTTCAACTCTTACGCTACTTATAGCCAGACAGCAGACACTTAAGACCAGGCAAGCTTGGACCATTACATTCGGTTAGCAGATGGATTGAGCGTTGCACACGAACGGTTGTTAGAGCCAGTTCTTCTGTTCTGATGTTCAAATCTAATCAAAAGCCTCCATAATGTGAGGATCATAAAGCCGTCCTCGGTTAAAGTCCCAGTGATAGCGTGAATCTGTTAGGGTGCTAACGCTAATGTAATACAGTGGTGTTCTGCGTGTTGGGTCCTGTTGCTCACTAATGTGTAGGTTTAATGTGCATTACCAACGTGCATCAGGTGTAGAGAATGGAGATTGCTTAGAAGCACAATGGTCAGACTGATGATACAATGCTTTACATGCCAGGAAGTGAGAGACAGGGTTCAACAGAAGCTGGGTGAGAGAAGCTGCATTTATTTTGTAGCTGGAAGGTATGTTCTCTTGCAGAGTAACACCTAAAGAGACACGTGTTACAATTTTACCGGTATCAATGTTTCCATTCGTAACGGATCTGCGCACATTTACATGAGAGAGAGATCTAGCCTTTTTGCAAAAGCGAAGACAAGCTTGGACGCATGGCAAGTTCACCAGAAGGTCAATTATTCTGATGTTTTTGTCATTTCCAATATCAGAGGTGTCACGTGTGAACGGCATGCAGAAGGTGAAATGGTGTCAAACATCTGGTTCATTGTGCTCCTCACAAACGTCACACGTGTCCATTCTGTTTGGTCTCCCTATTCATTATAATATCTTCATACCGCAGCATAAATCACAGGGCCTGTCTAATTAATGCAAATGTGCTGCATCTGAAACAGCGCTGCCAGAAAGTTGAAACAGTCAACTAAGCCGCGATACCATCAGCTTTCCTGTAGGACGTAAATGTGCAGGACGCCAAACGCGCCGTGGAGAAAATCTCTAATCACAGACGAGAGGTGTCGGGCGAGAGAGTTCATTTCCGAAAACATAATTTCGTGATTAACGGGACAAATATGTTAATTCAACACATAGGTCGTTCTCTAAGTGGGGAACTGCTTAACAGGTCCACTTTTATTCTGTAGTAGATACGATATACACGTAACCTCCAGCTAGCATTAGCATACGTCAGGCTAAACAAAGTCCCGCCGATGACGTTAATAGTGCCAAACGTAGGTGCAGACGAATGACCGTTTCTTGCCGGCTAACCTTTAACAGAACCGCGACGTTTGCCGTAACTTTCTCGATGCTTCTCGTTTGCAGTTCAGTGAGAAGCCAAGCACTTAGCATATAAGGTGCATCGCTGTGGCCTGCCCGAGACAGACAGCTCCTCGGTGATTGTTCTCATTATTCGCCGGAGAACACGGGCTTCTCACCTTCACTGAGGTTTTCTGGATCGAGGCCCGACCTCCCACGTCAGTGCCGGGCCAGACACGAGGCACCTCTGGGTGAGATGTTCCACACTATTCGACAGAAGCTCCGCTCCACCGACTCCACACAACTATCTCACCTCAGCGAACACACTGCCACAGTGGGGGAGTGCTGTGTGTGTGTGTGTCCTGTTCCACGCTCCCATTAATATGGCAGAGAAAAATATAATGTCAGACCGAGTCCGCTGATAGGTGGATTAGTGTATTTTGGATTTTATTCTCACCCCGAGGCCAGAGGAAGGCTTAAAGATTACAGCAGGTGGGAAAAGTCTGATGACCAAGATTGCTACCGAAATATAAACTGCTTTGTGATCAAGGTTGACTCTGGATCGCCACCAGCCTGGGTCAGCGTTTCTCCGTTAGTGTCTAAAAATCTTATTCATAATCGTCTGTGGATCATCTTCTACTGCTGTTATAATCACGCATATGATCACGGTTTGATCAACTTGGCATTGAGCTTCCAACTAAATATGTTTTCTGTCCGTCCTGTCTTCTCTGTCCTGTTCTCAGAAATAAGTCAACAATCCAATGAGAACAAGGCAAATTTACACGACTTCATCAAGCGACTTATTTTCTCTAATGGGTGTAATTATTAACGTTAACTGTTGCTATGGCTGAACCACAGGGCAATGGTTCTATTTAAATAATGGCCCCCAGACACCAGTTTTGGCAACCATGCCAGCAGGAGGCCCGTAACAAATGACCCGATTGACAAACAGTCCGCTACATCAATGTGCAAAGGATGAGGACTTCAGGCAACAGGATCGACTTACAAATCAATACCAAAGTCTTGAGAAACTGAAGCATCTTTTAGGCGTTCAGGATACAAGACGACACACACCCATACACACACACTCATACAGACAGCCATACACGCACTCACACACACACACACACATACATACACCGCCACCCACGCACACCCATATACACGCCCATACACACACCCATACACACACTCACACACACACACACACACATACACCGCCACCCACGCACACCCATATACACGCCCATACACACACCCATACACACACTCATACACACACACACACACACCCATACACACACACACACCCCACACACACCCATACACACACACACCCCACACACACCCATACACACTTCCATACACACACACACACAGTCATACCCACACTCATTGAGAGAGAGCACACAGGTATATTAAATTACCATTGTGTTTTATTTCTAAGTGATCCCATTACTCCTAACCCTCAGAACAATTATATATCCACTGAATGGCATTCAATGGCTCAAATGAAGTGTAACAAGAGATCAGAAACACTCTCTCTCTTCTCTCTTGGGGCTTGAGAATAGCTGTGTCTGATGTCTTCAAAGCCTCAGCTGGTTTTTCCATTTACAAATGCCCGGCCAAAAGAAACTCATGTGTCGGGCAAACACAGGCAGTAGGCAGCTCTGATCAGATGTAATAGACTGGTTGTGTTCA